>CM035849.1:212172175-213372175 GCA_020510985.1 Pholidichthys leucotaenia | reverse complement strand
CCACCGGAATCCCCTGCAGCCTGACCACGTGCTGGACGAGGAGATCCGCCGTCTCCAGGGCGGTAGGGAGACCTCGCAGGGGAACGAAGTGTGCAGCCTTGGAGAAACGGTCCACGATGGTCAGGATGGTGTCAAAAGAGTTGGAAACGGGGAGTCCGGTGACGAAATCCAACGCGATGTGCGACCAGGGCCTGCCAGGAACGGGCAGGGGCTGGAGCAGACCCGCTGGAGGGGCATTTCCCGACTTGCTGGTGGCACAGATTGGGCAAGCCCGGGCGTAGCGGGCTGTGTCCCTCCGCAGGCCTGGCCACCAAAAGGACCGTTGGAGGAGGCTGATCATCCGGGAGGTGCCGGGATGACAGGTGAGCCGGGAGGTGTGGAGCCAGTGGATGACCTCTCCTCGGACCGCAGATGGAACGAACAGTTTTCCCTCCGGTCCGCCGCCAGGATCAGGTTCCACCTCCTGCGCCTTCCGGATCTTGTTCTCGATGTCCCAGGAGATGGCTCCCACAACGCACGACCTGGGCAGGATAGTGTGGGGCGTCTCCTCAGCCTCCACGGGGGTGAACTGCCTAGAGAGGGTGTCAGGCAGGCCGTTTTTGGAGCCTGGCCTGAAGGTGATAGAAAAGCGGAACCTGGCGAAGAACAAAGTCCAGCGCGCCTGGCGGGCATTCAGGCGCTTGGCAGATCGTAAATATTCTAGGTTCTTGTGGTCCGTCAGGACCACGAATGGCAGGTCCGCCCCCCTCTAGCCAGTGGCGCCACTCCTGTAAGGCGAGTTTAATGGCCAGGAGCTCTCTGTCCCCCACATCGTAGTTCCTCTCCGCCGGGGACAGGCGCCGGGAGAAGAAGGCGCAGGGTCGTTTGGCGCCATCGTCAGGCGACCGCTGGGATAGTACTGGTCCCACTCCCGTGTCCGAGGCGTCCACCTCCACAATGTACTGCAGCGCGGGGTCGACCTGGCGAAGGACCCGGGAGGAGGAGAACTCCGCCTTCAGCGCCTTAAAGGCAGCAGCGACCTCTTCGGTCCACCGGAACGGGACCTTCGGGGACGTGAGGCGGGTCAGTGGTCCGACGATCGAGCTGAAATTTGGGACAAAGCGGCGGGAAAAATTGGCGAAGCCAACAAACTGTTGCACCTGCTTCCGGGATGCAGGAATAGGCCACTCCACCACCGCCTTCACCTTCTCTGGGTCTGGAAGCACCTGGTCTTGAGAGATGATGAATCCCAGGAAGGATGTGGTCCTAGCGTAGAATTCGCACTTTTCAGCCTTCACGTAGAGCCGATTCTCCAGCAGTCTTTGGAGGACCCGCCTCACATGGACCTGGTGCTCGTCCCTGGACCTGGAGAAGATAAGAATATCGTCCAGGTAGACGAACACGAAGAGGCCAATGAAATCCCGGAGGACGTCATTGATGAGGCGCTGAAAGACGGCAGGAGCGTTGGTCAACCCGAACGGCATGACCAGGTATTCAAAGTGGCCGTTCGGGGTACGGGAGGCTGTTTTCCATTCATCTCCCTCCCGGATCCGGATGAGGTGGTAAGCGCTGCGTAGATCAAGCTTGGTAAACCAGGTCGCCCCCTGGAGGGAGTGGAAGGCAGTGTCCATGAGGGGCAGGGTGTAACGGTCCCTCTCAGTGATGTCATTGAGCGCTCGGTAGTCTATGCAGGGGCGGAGGGATCTGTCCTTTTTCCCAACGAAGAAAAACCCTGCCCCCACGGGTGACGACGATGGGCGAATAATTCCAGCGCTCAGTGATTCTTTCAGGTAGGTATTCATCGTCTCCTTCTCCGGCGCAGACAGGCTGTAGAGCCGACCAGAAGGTAGGGGAGCCCCCTGGCGGAGGTTGATAGCACAGTCATAGGGCCGATGCGGGGGAAGAGACATAGCTTTCGTCTTGCTAAATACCATACCCAGGTCGTGAAATTCCGGCGGCACCAGAGACAGGTCCGGAGGTGCTGTGTCCGTCACAGGGGGAGCAGCGGACGGGGAGCAGGCAGCGGACTGAAGGCAGGTGCCCATGCAAAATGTACTCCATGCCGATACCCCAGCTGATCTCCAGTCCAGGACAGGGTTGTGGAGGCGTAGCCAGGGATACCCCAGGATGACGGGCGACACAGAGTTGGGCAGGACGTAAAAAACCATCTCCTCCTGGTGGTTCCCTGAGATGATGACTGGGACGGGAATGGTCTGATGAGAAACTCTCCCAAGGGAGGCACGGGAGAGATGGACCAGGGAGATGGGGTGTTTTAGTGCCTGACAGCGGATGCCCAATCGGGTTGCCAGGCCGTGTGAAATGAAGCTGCCTTCTGCGCCCGAATCCACCAGTGCGTGGGTGAGGTGCCCAGTGGGATTGTGGCAGAAACGGATGGGCAGCTTCAATTGGGTGAGGGGACTTTGCCGATTGACGTCCGCGAGGCCCCCTACAGTGACTCGCGGACCCCGCCGTTTGGCTTCTGTGGGCAAAGCTCTACCGTGTGTTGACTGTCTCCGCAATACATGCAGAGACCCAACTCACGGCGGCGCTGTCTCTCCGCCAGGGAGAGCTTTGCCCAGCCCGTCACCATCAGCTCCGACTCCTCGGGGCGCGATGGTGGCGGCGTCGCCAGGGGGCGAGCTTGGGGCAGGCGCAGCAAGGCTCCCCGAGGGCGAGAAGCAGACGGCTTCCGTCCTGAGGAGCGCTCGCGCAGCCTGTTGTCCAAGCTGATGGCCAGTGAAGTTAGCTCCGCTAGCGTTCCGGGGATATCCCGTCCAGCCAGTTCATCCCTCAGATCACTATTGAGGCTGCGGAGGAACAGGCCGCAGAGGGAGCGTTCCTCCCAGCCCAGTTCCTCCGCCGCTACCCGGTATTCGATAGCATAGTCCGCGGCCGACCGGCTTCCCTGCTGGAGAGCGAGAAGCCGATCGACCTGGACCGTCTCGGAGTGAGAATGATCGAACACCTCCAGGAAGCGCCTCACAAACTCGGCATAGGTGAGGGTGGCATAACTGGGTCTCGCCATTATAGCGTAGGCCCAAGTTAAAGCGCGCCCCTCCAGGAGATTCCCTATGTAGCCGATTCGGCTGTGATCTGAGGGGAAGTCTCCGGGCACACGGTCGAACACGGACTCACACTGCATCACAAACCCCCGCGCTCCGCCGAGCTTTCCGCTAAAGCGAGCGGGGGTCGGAATTGGTGTGAGCCGGGCCGGTGCCACCGCAGCAGGAGCTGCGCCACCCTGAGGAGTCTTGGGGAACGGCTGCTGGGGGTCCAGGCGGTCCAATCGGTTAGTAATTATTACCAATTGATTTAGGATCACCTGTTGTTGATAAGCTATCTGATCCACTCTAGCCTCGAGAGTGGTAAGCTGGTGTGCGAGCCCGCCGTCTGCCGAGCCGCTCTGCTGAAGCCGTACTGACATAACGCACGGCTCAGGAGACGCACACACACAGGCTCAGAGTAGTTCAAATAGTTTATTAACAACAGGCGTGAATGAGTGCGTGTCTGCGGGATGTAAATGTGTTGGTGGCAGCGTCTGCTTCGGGCACAGAGGCAGGTGACCGTACAGCCGGGCAACCCTATGGAGAAAGCACAGGGAGAGGGTGACGGGCATACACCAACACAGGAGGGATTATGGCAAGAGAAGGACTTACTTGGATGACAGGATAGCTGGCACAGCAAGGGGCGAAACCCGGGAGACAGCCACCTGGAGAGCTCGGTGCAGCAGCGAGGAATAGGCGTTGGAGGGAAGACGTCCGCCGCCGGGAAATCCACCTGTGCACAGGGGAGCAGACTGGAGAGAGAAGGTAAGGCTTCTTACCCAAATAACTGTGCTGAAGATTGTAGATGACTCACAACGGTGAGGAACAAAGTCTGACGGCTTCAGGCCGAAGCTCCGGGCGAGACGGCTTTTATCCCTCGCCGCTGATGTTGATCAGGTGCGTGAGCAGGTGGCGCCGCTGATGAATGGCGTGGCGTGACACATTGTACTTTTGGAGATTCTAGGTATTACAAGTAATCCAGCATGTTGGGAGCGTAGTGCTCTGCTAGGATAATACGGTAGTATCAGATCTTTTAAATAAAAAGGGGCCTGATTCTTTAGAGCTTTATAAGTAAGAAGAAGGATTTTAAACTTAATTCTAAATTCTATGGGAAGCCAATGAAGGAAGGTCAGAACCGGAAAGATATGATCTCTCTTTCTAGTACCTGTTAAAACTCTTGCTGCATCATTTTGGATCAACTGAAGACTTTTTAAAGATGTTTTGGGACAACTTGATAATAAAGAGTTACAATAATCTAATCTAGAGCTAACAAAAGCGTGGATCAGTTTCTCAGCATCACTCTGAGACAAGATGCTCCTAATCTTGGCAATATTACTCAAATGACCTAAGCAGGGCTGCTCGCAGAGATAGCAAAAAAAGCGTGACGACCTAATAGTATTGAATGCAAAAGACACAATAGACTTACACAATGGTCCCCTCCAGTATACAACTAGGACAATATCAGTCGCTACGAAGGGTGACAATATGTATGGGTACATATTCATACTATGTAGGATAACTAAGTAGACAGTTATGCTGTTTATTCCATCTAGCTACAATGCTCCGCACTGTGTGTATATATATTTATATATTTATTCCATCTAGCTACAATGCTCCGCACTGTGTGTTTATATATTTATATGTACATATGTATATTCGCTGCTCTTGTTTTTCTTGTCTTCTTGATTGTTGCTCTGAGTGTTGCTATCCCTGTGCTGTTGCAATTCTGGAATTTCCCCATTGTGGGACTAACAAAGGCTTATCTTATCTTAATGATAGAAGCCAGTCTTAGAAACAAATTTAATATGTGAATTGAAAGACAGATCTTAATCAAAAATAACTCCAAGGTTCCTCACAGAGCTATTAAGAGAAAGAGTAACCGCATCCAAACTAAAAGTTTGATTTGGAAAGGTATTTCTAAGGTTTTTTGGACCAACAAGAATGACTTCAGTCTTATCTGAATTTAATAGCAGGAAATTGCAAGTCATCCAAGCTTTGTTTTCCTTAAGACAGGCTTCTAACTTGGCTAATTGATTACTATCATCTGGCTTCATTGACAGGTATAATTGTGTGTCATCTGCATAACAATGAAAATGTATACAGTGCTTTCTAATAATGTTGCCTAAGGGAAGCATATATAAACTAAAAAGGGTAGGGCCTAGCACAGATCCCTGTGGAACTCCATGACTGAGCTTTGAGTTGAAAGAAAGCTCATTATTGACATGAACAAACTGGAACCTATCAGATAAATAAGATCTAGACCACTGCAAGTTCCATTAAGTCCAACATAGTGCTCTAATCTATCAAGTAGAATATTATGATCATTAGTATCAAAAGCTGCACTAAGGTCTAAAAGGAAGTTCCATTAAGTCCAACATAGTGTTCTAATCTATCAAGTAGAATATTATGATTGTTAGTATCAAAAGCTGCACTAAGGTCTAAAAGGACAAGAACAGAAACAAGTCCATTATCAGATGCGATAAGGAGGTCATTAGTGACCTTCACTAAGGCTGTTTCAGTACTATGATGGATTCTAAACCCAGATTGAAACTCTTCAAGTAAACCATTTCCCTGGAGGTGGTCAAATAATTGTGTAGCAACAACACTTTCTAAGATTTTTGAAATTAAAGGGAGATTAGAGATTGGTCTATAGTTAGCTAAAACTCCTGGATCCAGCGTTGGCTTTTTGAGTATGGGTTTAAATTACAGCCGTTTTAAAAGCCTGCAGTACATGGCCTAAAGTTAATGAAGAATTGATTATTTGAAGAATAAAGCTACCAATAAGTGGGAAGACTTCTTTAAATAACCTGGTAGGAATAGGGTCTAAAAGACAAGTTGAAGGCTTGGATGAGGAAATTATTTTGTCTAACTCTAAAAGGTCAATTGGAGTAAACTGATCCAAACAGATATCAATTGAAGGAGTTGTAGTAGTTACTGTATTTAAGTTAACGGTGGGAAGAATCTGATTGATTTTATCTCTGATAGATAAAATTTTATTATTGAAAAAGTTCATAAAGTCCTTGACTAGAAAGCTCGAAGTGAATGCTAGGATTGACAGAGTCCTGACTCTTTGTCAGCCTGGCTACAGTGCTGAAAAGAAACCTAGGATTTTTCTTGTTGTCTTCTATTAATGCAGAATAATAACTCGTTCTAGCTTTTCTAAGAGATTTTTTATAAATTAAAAGGTTGTCTGTCTCTTTGTGTTGGCCCTGCGATGGACTGTCGATCTGTCCAGGGTGTACCCTGCCTTTCGCCCAAAGATGCTGGGATAGGCTCCAGCCCCCCGTGCCCCGAAAAGGATTAAGCAGAAGAAGATGAATGAATAAAAGATGATTTCTCCAAGCTAAAAAGATTTCATCTTAATTAGTGGAGTGCCATTTTCTTTCTAATTGACGAGTCTCCTGTTTTAAGCTACGAGTTTCTGTGTTGAACCAAGGAGTTAGAAATCTCTGATTAGACTTTTTCTTTTTTTAAAGGGGCCACCATGTCTAGAGTCTGATGCAGAGAAGCTGTAACACTATCTACCATGCTATCAGTTACAGAAGGAGCAAGCTGTCTATAGCTTATTTCCGTTGTGTTGACACATGGCATTGAGGAAACAATCTGTATAAATTTGGTAACAACATCGTCTGAGAGGCATCTACTGTAGTAATATTTTTCTTTAGGAGCCAAATAGTCAGAAATAGTAAAATCAAAGGTTAACAGACAATGGTCTGACAGTACAGGGTTATGAGGAGACACTACCAGATTTTCTGTTTCTATGCCATATGTCAGAACAAGGTCCAATGTATGGTGGAGATAATGGGTAGAATTTCCTACTTTCTGAGAAAACCCCATCGAGTCTAATATTGAATTAAATGCCATATTAAGGCAATCACTATCTACATCTACATGTATATTAAAGTCCCTTACTATAATTATTCTATCTGATTTCAGCACTAAATCAGCTAAGAATTCGGCAAATTCGGATAAAAACTCTGAGTAGGTTGATGGAGGACGATAAACTATGGCAAATAAAATTGGGCTTAGCCTAAAATTGCTAAAATGCCCAATACTGAGGACCAGGCCCTCAAAGGATTGATAATGTGTTTTTTGCTTTACAATAACTAGTAATTTGGAATGGTAAATTGTTGCTACTCCTCCTCCACGACCAGAACTTCTGGGATTTTGACAGTTTAAATAACCAGAGGGAGTTGATTCATTCAAACCAACACAATCCTCTTGCCCAAACCAAGTCTCTGTAAGAGATATTAAATCAATCTGATGATCAATTAACAGATCATGGACTAGCAGAGACTTGGGAGTTAGAGACCTAATATTTAACAAACCACATTTAATTTTTAAATTACGAGGAGGAACAGAGGCCAAACCATTCAATTTAGAGGCTTCATGTTTATTTTGAGTTTTACCAACTTTTTGTTTAATCACTTTGGGATTCTTATACATTATATTTTTATTTACTTTGGAGGGAGCAGACAATGATTGATGGGGAAGACGGGGGCTAAGTTGAGGGGTGGCGGATGAAGAGGAGCTGCAGAAAGGCGTGTAAGACTGCCTGTACCCAGTCGGCCTTACTCTACTCTACTTGGTTCAGTTCTGTTTCCATTGCAGCTGGGTATGCCTGGGGTGGGTGGGATTTTTTTACAGCAAGGCAGCACCACACTCCCGTGACGTAAAATACATGGCCCAAGCAAAACATAACATGGCGGCTGTACAAGGCGACTCCTTGGTCTCTGGCTTTTTGTCACCGTAAAGGTCAAAAAGGACCACCAGAGAAGGGGACAGGCAGTGAGATGAAACACTCTAGAAAAGTACTGGAATGTTTAGGAAGCCATTGAGCAGAAGACGTGATACGAACTAGATCACATATGATGGTAAGCTAATGATTGCTGATGCTAGTTTGTTTTAAGTCCGCCGTACTAAATTGTAATGTCTGCAAGTTATCGCTACTAGGTACTAAAATATGTATGCTGTGTGTGTTTCAGATGACTCTTTTGTGGCAAAATTACCACTTCAAACCGTTGGTCCGGGCGTTCAACACAGCCTCTCACTGGTGTCACCCCAGCTTCACAAACGATCAGTGGTTATAGAGCTTAAGAATGTCTGTAGAAATGTTTAGCTTCCTGTGCAACAAATTGCTCTGATTTGTGTGAAAATCATGGACAGACTGTTGAAACATCATGTCATGTACCTGCTCCAGCAGCACTGAGTCTGTGGTGGTGTCATGGCAAAAACTGTACATCTGACACAACTTGATTGCCAGGTTGTAGTTATGGGGTTATATTAGCCGCAAAATATACACTACCGTTCAAAAGTTTGGGGTTACTTAGAAATTTCCTTATTTTTGAAAGAAAAGCACTTTTTTTCCAATGAAGATAACTTTAAACTAATCAGAAATACACTCTATGCATTGCTAATGTGGTAAATGACTATTCTAGCTGCAAATGTCTGGTTTTTGGTGCAATATCTAGATAGGTGTATAGAGGCCCATTTCCAGCGATTATCACTCCAGTGTTCTAATGGTACAATGTGTTTGCTCATTGCATCAGAAGGCTAATGGATGATTAGAAAACCCTTGTGTAATCATGTTAGGTCTGCAATGCTGTAATTGCTGCAAATGGAGGGTTCTTTGATGAAAGCAAAGTTTGAAGGAAAAAATTATTATTTCAAATACAAATCATTATTTCTAACCTTGTCAATGTCTTGACTATATTTTCTATTCATTTTACAACTCATGGTGGTAAATAAGTGTGACTTTTCATGGAAAACACAAAATAATTGTCTGGGTGACCCTAAACTTTTGAACAGTAGTGTATGTTCAAAAGGAAAACAGTCCTGAGTTTGGTATAAGATATATTTGACAATTATGATGCATTTTAGGTAAAAACAAACTTGATCTAGGATTAAAAGCAATTAAAATAATCCAGTCACAAGGTTACATGGAAAATACTTGATTTACTAGATACATGTAGATACTGTAGAAATATATATTCTCTGCATCAACAATGTACTATACATGTATTCATGTAGTATTGCACTGGGAATTTTGACAATAAACCTTTGAAATTTTTGCAGATGTGTCTGTTTTGTTTTCTATGTGAAGGTTACCACCAAGTGACATAAATTAAATACTAAAAGATTGGAAATGCTGTATAAGAACAATCCAGCAGTTTGAGAAATCACTTTTGGTTTGGTGTAAGTCTGTCAACAGAATTATGAACCACAAAGCAGTTTGTGTTAAAATGTTAAATCCCATTAAACCCTAACCCAGGGGTATTCAATCATGTGCCATGGAGGGCCAAGACCCTTCAGGTTCTCTCTTCTACCCAGTCTCTTCAGCAGGTGTTTTCACTGATCAGCAGTCAGTGGAAGAAATTCAGTGGAATCTGCTGTTGAAGACACTGTTTGGAGGTAAAGCCTGTAGGGTCTTGGCCCTCCATGGCACATGATTGGACACCCCTGCCCTAGTCCATTATGATAAAGTACAGATGCAAATATGGCCCAGAATTCCTCCATACACTGGTACTATCACTAAAGTGTGCAGTGTCTTCTGCACTGGCACATCTAGCAATACAGTCTTCAGTAAATAAAATAATTGTTTTGGTTACTTTTTCTTAAAAATGAGCCATTATTTTCAAAGTCACAGATAGATGGTTTGTACTGTTGACTCTTTACCCACCAGTGCCTTAACAGACAAAATAGAAAATCATGATGCAAACACATAAGTCGCTAACTTGTTTATTACAGTCAGCAGCAAATTCCAGATTATTCAGAATGTGCAAAATTCAAACTGTAAAAAAAAAAAAAAAAAAAAAAAAAAAAACTCAGAATGGGTCACACACGCCGGCCACGCTGCCTCACTGAGAAGCAACTGGGATGTGCTGCTGAAGCTGGTCCCAGTTCAGCAGATCTTCAGCCTGCATCTCTGTAAATAGTGAAGCAAGGTCCGGTTTGGGGTGGATCGTTTTCCTCTTGCCTAGACGAAAGACAGAAACGGGTGGTGGTTAATTAAAGTAAGTTTAAAACATATTTGGGAAATACACTTGTTGCTAAAAGCCAGTGGTGGAATGTGACAGAAAAGTGCTTCGTTGTTGTATTTAACCACAATTTTCATGTAGCTGCACCTCAGTAGATTTTACAAGGGCTGGGTTACATTTAAAATCAACTGTTTTTACTGTGGCCTCAGCAATCAGAATGAATTAATACATTCAGTTGAATGGAATCTAGTACTTTAACTGAGGGTGTGCATCACCAAGTATGGACTCGTTCAGTCAAAATATGGAGTTTTTATCAATAAAGCTTTAGCCACTGCTCTGTCATCGCTGTGTCTCTTCTTGCCCTGGCTTCAAGTGTGGGCAGTGTTTTGCACTTGTATTGCTAAAATATAAAAGGATGCACTACAATGGGTCTCAAATATTTGTAATTTGTCCTGCTATTATAATACCACATGAGTTTATTGATGATAGACTATAAACTACACAAATAAACTGAATTATATTGGTGACTGAACAACTCCCATTCCCCAAAGTGCAACGTACAGTTATGAATATAACTCACAAAGGATCACACAAGTGATCTGACAAAAAATAAATACATTAACAAGGGGTTTATTTTACAGTTGATGTGCCATTCATTTTCAATTATTCTGTAATTAATATTTACATAATCAAATAAATCTCAGTTAAGTCCTATTTATATTAAGTGGAAATTGTGCTACTTTGGTTTTGGCACTTTACCTATAAAAGCAAAGGATTTCAGTACTGTTCACAATGGCAAGGTCCGTTGTGGGGTGGCTGCTTTTCCTTTCCTCTTGCCTAGACGAACAACAGAAATGGATGGTGGTTAGTTAAATCAAGTTCAAAACATATACAGGTACATCTCAAAAAATTAGAATATCATGAAAAAGTTCAATATTTTTGTCACTCATTTCAGAAGGTGAAACCCATATATAGATTCATTACATGGACAGTGATAATTTGCAAGTGTTTATTTTAATTTTGATGATTATGGCTTACAGCCCATGAAAACTCCAAATTCAGTTTCTCAAAAAATTAGAATATTACATAAAATTAATTTTAAAAAATAGTTTTTAACCAACATTTCAACAGCCAACATTTTTATTTAAAAGCTATTTTTTAAAATTAATTTTATGTAATATTCTAATTTTTTGAGAAACAATTTGGGGTTTTCATGGGATGTAAGCCATAATCATCAAAATTAAAATAAATAAACGCTTGAAATTTATTACTGCCTGTGTAATGAACCTATATAATATATGGGTTTCGCTTTCTGAAATGAGTGACAAAAAATATTGTACTTTTTCATGATATTCTAATTTTTGGAGATGTACCTGTATTAGGAAAATACACTTGTGACAGTCAGTGGTGGGATGTGACAAAAATGCTTTGTTTGCCTGACAAGTGAGCACCCCAGGATCCACTCTGTACATTCATTCATTCATTCATTCATTCATCTTCTACCGCTTAATCCTTTTCAGGTCGCGGGGGGGCTGGAGCCTATCCCAGCATCTTTGGGCGAGCGGCATGGTACACCCTGGACAGATCACCAGTCCATCGCAGGGCCAACACAGAGAGACAGACAACCATTCACTCTCACAGTCATACCTAAGGACAACTTAGAATCCCCAGTTTGATGCCAATTAACCTAATTTGCATGTTTTTGGCATGTGGGAGGAAACCGGAGAAATCCCAGAGTAAACCCACACAGACACAGGGACAACATGCAAACTCCACACAGATCACTGTTGGTCGGGGGCTGGGATCAAACCCAGGATCCCCCGGCCAAGGGTGGGTTGCTGTGCTGCCGCAGTGCTAACCACTCCGCCACCACGCTGCCCCCACTCTGTACATGTATATTTTCAATCCAGGGATTTATAGTGGAACACAAACGGCACGACAACACTGTTCCAACACTTTTTTTGGAAAATCCGCAGAATAGGTATGTGGGTCTTTATAAATCACTGGTTTACTTTATAAATCACTGGTTTGAAAATGCACTTGTATGCACTTGTATGCACTTGTATGCACTTCAACCTGAACCTGAAGCTTGGGAGGGTACCACAGTTGTGGAAAACATCTTGTATGGTACCTGTACCAAAGACTTCCCACCCCAAAAATCTGAACAGCTACAGACCAGTGGCCCTGACGTCCCACATGATGAAGACCCTGGAGAGACTGCTCCTTGCTCACCTCCGCCCCCTGGTGGGTCCAGCAATGGATCCACTCCAGTTCGCCTACCAGCATGGTATTGGGGTGGAGGATGCGGTCATCTTCCTCCTTCACCGTTCTCCGTTCCACCTGGAAAAGCCCGGGGATACAGTGAGGATCATGTTCTTTGACTTCTCCAGTGCTTTCAACACTATCCAACTGATGATCCTGAAGGACAAGCTGCTGTGCGCAGGGGTGGACCAGCACCTGTCATCATGGATCCTGGACTACCTCACAAACCGGCCACAGTTTGTGAGAACCCGGGACTGTGTGTCCGACACGATCATTGGTAGCACAGGGGCCCCCCAGGGAACGGTTTTGGCTCCCTTCCTGTTCACCCTTTATACTGCGGACTTCTCACACAACACAACACACTGCCATCTACAGAAGTTCTCTGATGACTCTGCGATCGTTGGCCTCATCTCCAACGGAGATGAAGATGAGTACAGAGGGCTTATCCAGGACTTTGCGGACTGGTGCCATCGGAACTGCCTCCAGATCAACACGAGGAAAACTAAGGAGTTGGTGGCGGACTGCCGCAGGCAAGGACAGCCCCTCACAGCACCAGTAAACATCCAGGAAACAGACATTGAGATTGTGACATCCTACAAGTACCTGGGTGTTCATCTGAACAATAAACTAGACTGGTCACACAATACTGACGCACTCTACAAGAAGGGACAGTGCAGGCTGTTCCTACTGAGGAGACTCAGTGCTTTTGGTGTACAAGGGGCGCTGCTGAAGACATTCTATGACACGGTGGTGGCATCAGCCATCACTTTTGGAGTGGTCTGCTGGGGCAGTGGCATTACAGCAGCCGATAGGAAGAGACTGAACAAACTGATCAAGAAAGCTAGCTCTGTCCTGGGGCAGCGCCTTGACCCAGTGGAGGAGATGGGAGAGAGAAGGACGGTGGCTAAACTGTCATCTCTGCTGGAGTCCGAGTTCTACCCTATGCAGGACACAGTGAATGCACTAAGGAGTTCATTTAGCAGCAGACTACATCATCCTAGGTGCACAACCGAGAGGTTTCGCAGGTCCTTCCTACCAACGGCTGTCAGACTGTATAACCTAAGCAGGGCTGCTCACAGAGATAGCAAAAAGACATGACAACCTAATAGTATTGAATGCAAAAGACGCAATAGACTTACACAATGGTCCCCTCCGGTATACAACTAGGAAAATACCGGTAGCTACGGAGGGTGACAATATGTATGGGTACATAGTCATACCATATAGGATAACTAAGTAGACGGTTATGCTGTTTCATTCCATCTAGCTGCAATGCTCCACACTGTGTGTGTTTGTATATTTATATATTTATTCCATCTAGCGACAATGCTCCACACTGTGTGTTTATATATTTACATATTTATTCCATCTAGCTACAGTGCTCCGCACTGTGTGTGTTTATATATTTACATATTTATTCTATCTAGCTACGGTGCTCCGCACTGTGTGTGTTTATGTGTTTGCATATTTGTTCCATCTAGCTACAATGCTCCGCACTGTGTGTGTGTTTATATATTTACATGTTTGTTCCATCTAGCTACAATGCTCCGCACTGTGTGTTTATATATTTGCACGTTTGTTCCATCTAGCTGCAATGCTCCGCACTGTGTGTTTATATATTCATATATTTATTCCATCTAGCTACAACGCTCCACACTGTGTGTGTGTTTATATATTCACATATTTATTCCATCTAGCTACAATGCTCCGCACTGTGTGTGTTTATGTTCATATATTTATTCCATCTAGCTACAATGCTCCGCACTGTGTTTTATAGGTGTTCATCTGAACAATAAACTAGACTGGTCACACAATACTGACGCACTCTACAAGAAGGGACAGCGCAGGCTGTTCCTGCTGAGGAGACTCAGGTCTTTTGGTGTACAAGGGGCGCTGCTGAAGTCATTCTATGACACGGTGGTGGCATCAGCCATCACTTTTGGAGTGGTCTGCTGGGGCAGTGGCATTACTGCAGCCGATAGGAAGAGACTGAACAAACTGATTAAGAAAGCTAGCTCTGTCCTGGGGCAGCGCCTTGATCCGATGGAGGAGATAGGAGAGAGAAGGACGGTGGCTAAACTGTCATCTCTGCTGGAGTCCGAGTTCCACCCTATGCAGGACATACTGGATGCACTGAGGAGCTCATTTAGCAGCAGACTACATCATCCCAGGTGCACAACCGAGAGGTTTCGTAGGTCCTTCCTACCAACGGCTGTCAGACTGTACAACCTAAGCAGGGCTGCTCACAGAGATAGCAAAAAGACATGACAACCTAATAGTATTGAATGCAAAAGACGCAATAGACTTACACAATGGTCCCCTCCGGTATACAACTAGGAAAATACCGGTAGCTACGGAGGGTGACAATATGTATGGGTACATAGTCATACCATATAGGATAACTAAGTAGACGGTTATGCTGTTTCATTCCATCTAGCTGCAATGCTCCACACTGTGTGTGTTTGTATATTTATATATTTATTCCATCTAGCGACAATGCTCCACACTGTGTGTTTATATATTTACATATTTATTCCATCTAGCTACAGTGCTCCGCACTGTGTGTGTTTATATATTTACATATTTATTCTATCTAGCTACGGTGCTCCGCACTGTGTGTGTTTATGTGTTTGCATATTTGTTCCATCTAGCTACAATGCTCCGCACTGTGTGTGTGTTTATATATTTACATGTTTGTTCCATCTAGCTACAATGCTCCGCACTGTGTGTTTATATATTTGCACGTTTGTTCCATCTAGCTGCAATGCTCCGCACTGTGTGTTTATATATTCATATATTTATTCCATCTAGCTACAACGCTCCACACTGTGTGTGTGTTTATATATTCACATATTTATTCCATCTAGCTACAATGCTCCGCACTGTGTGTGTTTATGTTCATATATTTATTCCATCTAGCTACAATGCTCCGCACTGTGTTTTATAGGTGTTCATCTGAACAATAAACTAGACTGGTCACACAATACTGACGCACTCTACAAGAAGGGACAGCGCAGGCTGTTCCTGCTGAGGAGACTCAGGTCTTTTGGTGTACAAGGGGCGCTGCTGAAGTCATTCTATGACACGGTGGTGGCATCAGCCATCACTTTTGGAGTGGTCTGCTGGGGCAGTGGCATTACTGCAGCCGATAGGAAGAGACTGAACAAACTGATTAAGAAAGCTAGCTCTGTCCTGGGGCAGCGCCTTGATCCGATGGAGGAGATAGGAGAGAGAAGGACGGTGGCTAAACTGTCATCTCTGCTGGAGTCCGAGTTCCACCCTATGCAGGACATACTGGATGCACTGAGGAGCTCATTTAGCAGCAGACTACATCATCCCAGGTGCACAACCGAGAGGTTTCGTAGGTCCTTCCTACCAACGGCTGTCAGACTGTACAACCTAAGCAGGGCTGCTCGCAGAGATAGCAAAAAGACGTAACAAACTAATAGTTTTTTTGAATGCAAAAGATGCAATAGACTTACACAATGGTCCTCTCCGGCATACAACTAGGAACATACTGGTCGCTATGGAGGGTGAGAATATGTATGGGCACATAATCATACCATGTAGGATAACTAAGTAGTCGGTTATGCTGTTTCATCCCATCTAGCAACAATGCTCTGCACTGTGTGTGTTTATATATTTACATATTTATTCCATCTAGCTACAATGCTCAGCACTGGGTGTGTTTATATTTATATATCTATATATTTATTCCATCTAGCTACAATGCTCCGCACTGTGTTTTTATATATCTACATATTCCATCTAGCTACATTGCTCCGCACTGTGTGTGTTTATATACTTGCATATTTATTCCACCTAGCTGCAATGCTCCGTACTGTGGGTGTTTATATATTTACATATTTATTCCATCTAGCTACAATGCTCTGCACTGTGTGTTCATATATTCATATATTTATTCCATCCAGCTACAATGCTCTGCACTGTGTGTCTGTGTGTGTGTGTGTATATATATATCTTATAGTAATATGTACATATGTATATTAGCTGCTCTTGCTTGCTTGTTTTTTTTCTTGCCTTCTGATTGTTGCTCTGAGTGTTGCTATCCCTGTGCTGTTGCAATCCTGGAATTTCCCCGTTGTGGGACTAATAAAGGCTTATCTTATCTTATCTTATCTTATCTTATCTTATATGTTGAGATTTTAGAGCCTGGGGTCCTCTTAACCTGTATCCATATAAACAACATGCTGAGGGAGGCAGACCCCTGGCATGTGGAAACACATTCTAGAAAGAAATTACACACAACTTAATGCACAGCACCAAAGTGCAACATGTACATAAACCAGGACTTTAGCCAGGATTAACATATTTCATCGTTTTGCTCTCACAAAAGAATACTTCGGACAAAGCAGGCGCGAATCAGCAGAGTTGGCTACAGGCTAGCTAGCTACTAGCTAACACTCGTTAGCCAGCACAGGACGGCGTTGTATCGCTCAAAAAAAGTGAGCTGACCACCAACAGGATAAATAAGCGAAAAGATGCACAATATCACAAATCACTCACCATCGATGGTTCTCTCGATTTCATCTTCAGCTTGTCTGTAGTCCAGTTCTATACTGGGCTGCCATCTGTTTCGGTGCGGTTCACTCCTGACTGTCTCTCTGGATACGATCTGCCACCAAGCACAGAAAACTCCGCACCTCTTCGTTGGACCACGGTGTAGATTTCCGCAAAACCTGAGAAGCCATCTCTGTTAATATCGTCTTTACTCGGTGACCGTGTTTACTCCGTGAACTTTTGCAAATGGCAGTTTGGAAATTCTGCAGAAGACAAGACGCTTTCATGACGTTACACCCTGACCAATCAGCGGCCTGCAGTCTGTTGACGTCACATTTTCGGCCCTACTCAGCGCGGCTGTACCCTGGCCTCGAATAGGTACTAAAAAAGTACCTGGTGGAAAAGGATACAAAGTGAGCCGAGTAGAGTAGAGTAAGTCAAAAGAGTAAGGCCGAGACTGGGTACTAGTGGAAAAGGGGCTTTAGTGAGATGTGGAAAAATGATTTGAGGACAAATTTAGAAGTGCATAATACAACAAACAGACTGATGATTTTCATGGCAAAAGCCAAGTCACACTGTGGAATAGCAGAGCAGAACACAAAACAGTATACTGTATGTATGTTTTATTGTTTGTTCTATCTATCTCTCTTTTTTCTGTTTGGAGAAATGTGGAATTGTGAGAGCTAGAGGTTCTTCGAAGGATAATACAAAGACCAGCTTTCAGGAGTCTTCACAATGAAGCACACTGATTTAACAATCAGGATCGAGCTGAGGTCTGTTTATATTTCTGTCTGTAGCTGTGTGAGTTTCCTCCACTTCAAAAGCCTTCTGTGGCCCTTGGGGTTCTCATTGACACCATGCAGGTGTTTCCTTTAAGTAGACACATATGGCACTTTTCCACTAGCCCCAGTCGGCCTTACTCTACACTACTCGCCATTACTCGTTTCGGCCTCGGTTGTGTTTCCACTGCAGCTGGGTACGCCTGGGGTGGGTGGGATTTCTTTAACGAGCAAGGCGGTGCCACACTCCCGTGACGTAAAACACGTGACCCAAGCAAAACATAACATTGCAGCTGTACAAGGCGACTCCTCGGTCTGTGGCTTTTTGTCACCGTAAATGCCAAAAAGGACCGCTAGACAAGGGTACAGGTAGCGAGACAAAACACTCTGGAATAGTACTGCAGCTTCTGGGAGAGCCGAAGACATGAGGATACAAACTATATCATATATGACGGTAAGCTAATGGTTGCTAATGCTAGTTTGCTTTAAGTACGTCGTACTACACTGTAATGTCTGCAAGTTATCGCTGTTAGGTACTAAAATATGTATGCTGTGTGTGTGTGTTTCAGATGGCTCTGTTGTGGGAAAATTACCGCTTCAAACGGTTGGTCTGGCATTCAACACAGCCTGTCACTGATGTCACCCCAGCTTCACAAATGACCAGCGGTTATAGAGCTTAAGAATGTCTGTAGAAACGTTTAGCTTTCTGTGCAACAAATTGCTCTGATCTGCGTGACAATCATGGAGAGACTGTTGAGACATCATGGATGTACCTGCTGCAGCAGCACTGAGTCTGAGGTGGTGTCATGGCAAAAAATGATCAGCTGACACAACTTGATCGCCAGGTTAATAACTATATTAGCCACAAAATATATATTCAAAAAGTAAACAGTACTGAGTTAGGTATAATAACATATATTTGACAATTATGATGCATTTTAGGCCAAAACAAACTTGATCTAGGATTAAAAGCAATTAAAATAATCCAGTCACAAGGTTACATGGAAAATACTTGATTTACTAGATACATGTACTGTAGAAATATATATTCTCTGCATCAACAATGTACTATACATGCATTCATGTAGTATTGCACTGGGAATTGCACTGACAATAAACCTCTGAAGTTTTTGCAGATGTCTCTTTTTTTTATATGTGAAGGTTACCAAGTGACATAAATTAAATACTGAAAGATTGGAAAAGCTGTCTAAGAACAATCCAGGAGTTTGAGAAATCACTTCTGGTTTGGTGTAAGTCTGTCAACAGAATTATGAACCATAAAGCAGTTTGTGTTAAAATGATAAATCCCATTAAACCGTAACCCAGGGGTGTCCAATCATGTACCATGGAGAGCCAAGACCCTGCAGGTTCTCTCTTCTATCCATTCTCTTTAGCAGGTGTTGTCACTTATCAGCAGTCAGTGGAAAGAAATTCTGTGGAATCTGCTGTTGAAGACACTAGTTGGAGGTAAAGCCTGCAGAGTCTTGGCCCTCCATGGCACATGATTGGACACCCCTGCCCAAACCCATTATGATAAAGGACAGATGCTAATATGGCCCAGAATTCCTCCATATACTGGTACTGTCACCAAAGTGTGTGGGGTCTTCTGCGGTGGCACATCCAACAATACAGTCTTCAGTTAATAAAATAATTGCTTTGGTTACTTTTTCTAAAGAATGAGCCATTATTTTCAAAGTCACTGATAAATGGTTTGTACTGTTGACTCTTTTCCCATCGGTGTCTTAACAGACAAAATAGAAAATCATGATGCAAACACATAAGTCGCTAACTTGTTTATTACAATCAGCAGCAAATTCCAGATTATTCAGAATGTGCAAAATTCAAACTGTAAAAAAAAAATTAGAATGGGTCACACACGCTGGCCACGCTGCCTCACTGAGAAGCAGCTGGGATGTGTCGCTCAAGCTGGTCCCGGTTCAGCAGATCTTAGGCCTGCATCTCTGTAAATAGTGAGTCAAGGTCCAGTTTGGGTGGATCGTTTCCCTCTTGCCTAAACAAAAGACAGAAATGAGTGGTTGTTAATTAAAGCAAGTTTAAAACATATTTGGGAAATACACTTGTTGCTAAAGGGCAATGGTGGAATGTGAATGAATGAATGAATCTTTATTTCGGATAGATTAAAAGTAAAGATTAAAAGAAAATAGAATAATATAACAAAGAGGGAAAAAATCTAACAAGGTCAAATTAAACAATAACCCCTCTGATTATACAGTTCAACATAGGTTATCTGAAATGGGTGATGGCTGAAGCTGCAGCTTATATTGCCCACCCATATTCCATCCAAGAATTCAAAAGAAAAACAAAACAGGAGCAATTACAATTCCAGTGTGACAATAAAGTACTTCGTTGTTGTATTTAACCACAATTTTCATGTAGCTGCACTTCAGTAAAGTAGATTTTACAAGGGCTGGGTTACATTTAAAATCATCTGATTTTACTGTGGCCTCAGCAATCAGAATGAATTAATACATTCACTTGAATGGAATATAGTACTTTAACTGAGAGTGTGCATCACCGAGTGTGGAGTTGTTCAGTCAAAATATGGAATTTTAAATCAATAAAAGTTTAGCCACCACTTTGTCACCACTGTGTCTCTTCTTGCTCTGGCTTCAAGTGTGGGCGGTGTTTTGTACTTTTATTGCTAAAATATAAAAGGAAGCACTACAATGGGTCTCAAAATATTTGTAATGTGTCCTGTTACTGCATTAGTTTATTGATGATAGTGTGGAGTGTGTGAAATCACAGGCAGATGCATTTTAAATGATTTATTGCACACTCACATCTCACGAGCACAGAACAGAATGAACTTTTTACCAGAGGCTCTCCTCTTAAGTTTCATGGCTTACATCACACTCAACAGGACATTTGCATCATACTGCATTCAACCCCCTACATCCTTGACTCCTTCCCGCTCTCTCACCAGGAGTCTCCTGCTCTTTGATCCCCCATGCTTATTCACTGTCTCTTGTCTGAGATGCTAGAAATCTGACTCTTCCAAGGTGCTACAAATCCCCTCCCAGCATCTTAGGACAATAGAATAACAGTCCACATGCTGTGATAGAACAACAGAACATCAGTCCACATGCTGTTTGGGCTTCCGTCTCCTCCCGTATCTGCTGTAACTGGGTTTTGCCGCTTCCGCAGCGCTGTTGTGCCGGTGGGAGGCTGGTGGGAGGGGGACCACTTCGGTCTGTCCGTGTGGCTGCTCTGGCGAATCGTTTCCCTAGGGAGCTCTCTGTGGGGGTCTTCCACGCCGAGGGGCCCTAGCCAACAGCACTTGCTCATCCGCCACAACGAAAGCGGGTTTGAGTCTGTCTATGCCAATTTTTTACCTCCTACCCCCCAAATCTAGCAAAAAATGCTTATCCCCTGTTTCCAACACTCTGAACGGTCCATCATAGGGTGGGCGCAATGGAGGGCGGTGGGCATCGTGTCTGACAAACACGAACTCCGCGCTCTTCAAAGATTTAGGCACAAAAACACGCGGAAAACTGTGGTGGGCAGGGCCCGGCAGCGTGCCTGTGTTTGCGCTACCCTGCAAAAGCTGAGACGAGGAGCTGCCCGGAGCGGAATTATCTGGCAGAAATTCCCCGGGCAGCCGTAGTGGCTGCGTAAAAACGAGCTCTGCCGGGGAAGCTTCTAGATTTCGGTGCGGAGCGCAACCCCAATAAAACCCACGGCAGCCTGTCTACCCAATTTGCATCCGTCAATGAGGCCCTGAGTGCTGCTTTCAGTGATCTATGAAAACGCTCGCATAACCCATTGGCCTGTGGGTTGTACGCAGTTGTGCGGTGAATTGTAACACCCAGGCTGCAGGCCATCGCAGACCAGAGTTCGGAAACAAATTGAGGGCCCCTGTCGGACGTAATGTCCGACGGGACTCCAAAACGCGCCACCTATGCTGTTAAAAAAGCGCGCGCTACGTCTGTGGACGTGGTTGCAGCCAGCGGAACCGCTTCTGGCCAGCGCGTGGTGCGGTCCACCATTGTCAGGAGGTGCATGCACCCCTGTGATGGCGGGAGGGGGCCCACGAGGTCCACGTGAACATGGTCAAACCTCTTAGCCGGAATACGAAACGGCTCCAAGGGAGCCTTCATGTGTCTGTGTACCTTGGCTCGTTGGCATGCCACGCAGGCTGCAGCCCACGCTTTCACTTGTTTGCGTAGGCTCGGCCACACAAACTTCTCTCCCACCATTTTGACCGACACGCGCACTCCTGGGTGCGCCAGAGTGTGAACCGACTCAAACACGCGGCGGCGCCACGCGGCCGGGACCACGGGACGCGGGCAACCCGTGGAGACATCGCAGATTAGGGGGGGCATGCCGTCTTGCAGCACCCTGCTCTCCAGCCTTAACCCTGTTGGTCCAGACTGGAGCATGCGCACATCTGCATCGCTATTCCGCTCCGCGGCCATGGCTGCGTAATCTATCCCCACGCAGACCGGGGCCACCACGGCGCGCGAGAGGCAGTCCGCCACTACATTCAGTTTACCCGACACATGCTGAATATCGGTAGTAAACTCTGAGATCGCGGCCAGCTGTCTCTGCTGCCAGCCCGACCACAGTTCTGAAACCTTGGCCATCGCGAATGTTAGCGGCTTGTGGTCCACGAATGCAGTAAAACTGCGCCCTTCCAGCCAGAACTGGAAGTGGCGAATGGCCAGGTGGACAGCCAGCAACACTCTGTCGAACGCGCTGTATTTACGTTCACTGTCGCGCAAAGTTCTGCTGAAAAAGGCGAGCGGCTGCCAAGCCCCGGCGACGCGCTGCTCCACGACAGCCCCTATGGCCACATCTGAAGCGTCGGTGGTGAGCGCTATGCGGGCCGTCGGGTCTTGATGTGCCAGCAGTGCGGCGTTTGCCAGGGCTGCTTTAACTTCCGAGAATGCCCGCTCTCGCTCCGGGGTCCATTCGACCCTATCCGCGGGTTTCTGTTTTTTGAGCCCGGCGTACAATGGTTGCATGAGCTGCGCCGCATGGGGAAGGAAACGGTTATAAAAGTTCACCATTCCCAAAAATTCTTGCAGCGCCCTGACCATTTGAGGCCGGGGAAAATCCGCCACAGCGCGCACTTTGTCGGGCAGCGGGATCGCTCCTTCTGGAGAGACGCAGTGCCCCAAAAAATCAATCTCCGTTACGCCGAACTGGCATTTCGCTGGGTTGATTATTAACCCGTGCTCCTCCAACCTCCGGAAAACCGTTGTGAGGTGGGTTTCGTGTTCATCTTCGGACGCGCTGGCTACCAGGATATCGTCCAGGTAGACGAACACGAACGGGACATCGCGCAGCACTGCATCCATCATGCGCTGGAACGTCTGTGCCACTCCTTTTAACCCGAATGGCATGCGCAGGAACTCGAATAGACCGAACGGAGTTATTACCGCTGTTTTGGGTACGTCCTCAGCGCGCACTGGGACTTGGTGGTAACCACGGACCAGGTCTATTTTGGAAAAAATGTGTGCCCCGGCGAGGTGAACGGAAAAATCCTGTATGTGGGGAATCGGGTAGCGGTCGTGCACCGTGGCGTTGTTCAACCTGCGGAAATCACCACACGGTCGCCACGATCCCTCAGCCTTAGGGACCATGTGTAGTGGGGAAGCCCATGGGCTGTTCGAGCGCCTGATGATGCCCAACCTTTCCAGGTTGGCGAACTCCTCGCGCGCTATGGCCAGTTTAGCTGCGTCCAAGCGCCGAGGTCTTGCAAAAACGGGCGGCCCGGTGGTGGTGATAAAGTGTTCCACCCCATGTTTAGCGATGGCCGCGGAAAACGTCGGGACCATGAGTGCTGGGAACTGAGTGAGCAGTGTGTGGAACTTACCGCCTGTAGCTGTGACGTTGTTTTGTGCTGTTGGCTGGGTCACTCGAGCTATACAGGGAAGAGAATCGAAGGACAATGCATTAACCAGGTGCCTGTTAGCAACATCAACCAATAAACCATGTGCACACAGAAAATCAGCCCCCAGTATATGGTAATTCAGTGCTGCTATGACAAAAGTCCACTCATATGTACAGCCGTGTAGAGATAAGAGCAGAGTCCTTTCACCAAAGGTCTTAATATCCGAGCCGTTTGCTGCCAACATCCCGGGGGCGCTAGATCCTTCCAGCCGGTCAGCGTAGGTCGGCCGGATGAAGCTCTTCTGGGCTCCGGTGTCCACGAGGAAATGCCTCCCCGAGCGTGCGTCCATTAGGTAGAGCAGCTTGTTCTCTTCACAGAGGGTCGCTGCTGCTACCAACCCCCGGCCTTGGCGTTTTCCCGAGTGCTGGAATTGGCACGGTCGCGCACATCTGCGTGTGTTCTCTCCGAAGCGGCGGTGGTAGGGACAGAGCGTGTCTCTCTGGCGCTCCTTGGTCCCCGCTGCTGCTACCGTCGGTGGCTCCTCGCCTCCTCTGGTCGTCTCGCTGGGCTCCGCCGCTGCCGCGTTGACTGTGGTCGCCCTGGTGGTGATGATGATCCGGTCTTCCTCCTGGGCTAGCGCACGGTAGTCTCGCGCGGCCAGCCATGGCGAATTGGCCAGAAACGCTCTTGCTACTGTCAGAAGGTTCCGGAGGAAGAGGTGGGCAAACAGAAAGTGCTCGTCGTCCGTGCCCATTAACGCCAGCATCTTCTCCATCAGGTCTATGGCCGAACCCTCTCCTAGCTCGGTCCGCGTCAGGAGCCTCTCGGCTCTCTCACAGTCCGAGAGCATGTAGCGCTGGATGAGCGCAGCTTTGAGCGCCTTGTATCTGTTGCTGGCTGGTGGCTGATCGAGCAGGCTCGCTACCTGTTGAGCTGTGCGGGCGTCGAGCGCTGCGACCACATGGTAGAATCTAGTGTCATCTGCCGTTACTCCCCGGAGAGCGAACTGGGCCTCAGTGAGGTGGAACCAAGAGCGCGGGTTGTGCTGCCAGAAATCCGGTAGCTTGACTGAAACCGCACACGTGTGGCTGGAGGTTCCAGTCCGGGCTGTCTGTGGGATGGCTGCCGCCTCACTGTAGCTTCCTGACCGGGCCGGCTCCGGGGATCTTGCCTCGTGTTCCATAATACGTCTTGGGTCACCAGTGTGGAGTGTGTGAAATCACAGGCAGATGCATTTTAAATGATTTATTGCACACTCACATCTCACGAGCACAGAACAGAATGAACTTTTTACCAGAGGCTCTCCTCTTAAGTTTCATGGCTTACATCACACACAACAGGACATTTGCATCACACTGCATTCAACCCCCTACATCCTTGACTCCTTCCCGCTCTCTCACCAGGAGTCTCCTGCTCTTTGATCCCCCATGCTTATTCACTGTCTCTTGTCTGAGATGCTAGAAATCTGACTCTCCCAAGGTGCTACAATAGACTATAAACTACACATATAAACTAAATTATATTGATGACTGAACAACTCCCATTCCCCAAAGTGCAACATACAGTTATGAACATAACTCACAAAGGATCACACAAGTGATCTGACAATAAAATAAACACATTAACAAGCGGTTTATTTTACAGTTGATGTGCCAGTCATTTTCAATTATTCTGTAATTAATATTCACACAATCAAATAAATCTCAGTTCAGTCCCTTTTACTGTATATTAAGTGGAAACTATGCTACTTTGGTTTTGGCACTTTACCTATAAAAGCAAAGGATTTCAGTACTTTCCACAGTGGCAAGGTCCGTTGTGGGGTGGCTGCTTTTCCTTTCCTCTTGTCTAGACCAAAGACAGAAATGGATGGTGGTTAGTTAAGGCAAGTTCAAAACATATACAGGCACATCTCAAAAATTAGAATATCATGAAAAAGTTCAATATTTTTGTCACTCTTTTCAGAAAGTGAAACCCATATACAGATTCATTACAGGGACAGTGATATATTGCAAGTGTTTATTTTAATTTTGATGATTATGGCTACAGCCCATATTAACCAACATTTCAGCAGCCAACATTTCTATTTAAAAACTATTTTTTAAAATTAATTTTATGTAATATTCTAATTTTTTGTCAAACTGAATTTGGGGTTTTAAGGGGCTGTAAGCCATAATCATCCAAATTAAAATAAATAAACACTTGAAATATATCACTGTCTGTGTAATGAATCTATATAATATATGGATTTCACTTTCTGAAATGAGTGACAAAAAATATTGAACTTTTTCATGATATTCTAATTTTTGGAGATGTACCTGTATTAGGGAAATACACTTATGAAAGTCAGTGGTGGGATGTGACAAAAATGCTTTGTTTCCCTGACAAGCACCGCAGGATCCATTCTGTACATGTACAAGTACATTTTCAATCCAGGGATTTATGGTGGAACAGCACAACAACACTGTTCCAACACATTTTATGGAAAAATCCACAGAATAGGTGTGTGGGTCTATTCTGACACTTTAGAAAATTATATGAATCACTTTATAAATCACTAGTTTGAAAATGCACTTGTATATGTTGAGATTTTGGATCCCGGGGTCCCCTTGACCTGTATCCACAATATAAACACAACATGCTGAGGGCAGCTAAACCCTGGCATGTGGAAACAGATTCTAGGAAGAAATTACACACAAATTAATGCACAGCACCAAAGTGCAACACGTACACAAACCAGGACTTTAACCAGGATTAACATATTGCATCGTTTTGCTCTCACAATGCAACAATTCAATTTGAGCATTAATCTGGTGGGCTGGATTCTGGATTTCTTAACCAACAGGACACAGAGAGTAAGGGTCAACGGTACATTGTCTGACCAAAAGTGCTCTTCTACTGGCTCTCCTCAGGGGTGTGTGTTGTCACCACTACTCTTCATCCTGTACACAAACATGTGTCGGAGCAGACATGACAACAGACACATTATAAAGTATGCTGATGATTCAGTTGTTGTCAGTCTCCTCCAGGATGGTGAGAGTGGCCACGGCCCAGTAGTTGATGATTTTGTTCACTGGTGTGAGGATTCCTACCTGCAGCTGAATACGACAAAAACTAAAGATATGATTATTGACTTTAGGAGAAAAATTCCCAGGCACAAAGTCACCGTACTAAAAGGCCAGACCACTGAATGTGTACAATCCTACAAATATCTTGGGACGATTATTGATAGTAATTTAAACTTTGAAGAGAACTGTGAAAGGGTGTGCAAAAAGGGTCAGCAACATTTGCATTGTTTAAGGAAACTTGCACGCTTCCAAACTGACAGAACCATAATGACAGTGTTTTATTGGGCTTTTATTGAATCTGTTTTATCCTTTTCTTTAGTGTCATGGTTTGGTCAGATAAAACTGAAACAGAGGAAATCCTTGGATCAGGTAGTTAGATGGTCCAGTCGTTTGCTTGGTGAGTCACAGCTGAGCCTGACATCCTTGTACACCAGACAGGTACAGAGGGTTGCTACCTCCATTCTAAATGATGACTCCCACCCTTTGCACTTCCACTTTCAGCTTCTTCCCTCAAGACGGAGGTTTGCTGTCCCAAAAAGTAAAACCCAGCCCTACAAAAACAGCTTTGTTCCTGCTGCTGTCAAAGAGCTAAACAAGTTGTAAAAATATATTGCACATAATTCAGTTACCTATTTATTAACTCCATTTTATATTTACTTATTTTTGTAGGATTTTTATTTGGGTTCCAAATCTTTTATTGGGTTTTAGACCTTTGAGTTTTTAACCTCTTTGACTAGTCTTTAACTTTTTGACCCTTCTCTCTTATCTCTGGTTTTTCTCTCATCTCTTTGTCTTTATATCCTGATTGATAGAGCCTTGAGTATTTTTATCATGTTTATAGTCAGCTTCATGTGTGCCTGTGTTTGTGTTTATGTTAAATGTAATTGTGGTTTGTAAATATGGATGTCACCAGACTGCAAAACAAATCTACCTACGGGTACAAATAAAGTAACCTGAACCTGAACCTGAACCTGAACCTCACAAGCGAATACTTGGGACAAAACAAGCGTGAATCAGCAGTTGGTACTAGCTAGCTAGCTACTAGCTAACACTCGTTAGCCAGGACAGGACGGCGCTGTATCGCTCAAAAAAAGTGAGCTTACCACCAACAGGATAAATAAGCGAACAGATGCACAATATTGCAAATCACTCACCATCGATGGTTCTCTCATGTTCATCTTCAGCTTGTCCGTAGTCCGGTTCTATGCTGGGCTGCATCTGTATCGGTGCGGGCCACTCCCCTCACTATGGATCTGCCACCAAACACAGAAAACTCCGCACCTCTTCGTTGGACCACGGTGTAGATTTCCGCAAAACCTACAACGCCTTCTCTATTAATATTGTATTTACTCAGTGAGCGAGTTTAGTCCGTGAACTATTGCAAATGGCGGTCATGTAGATTCCACAGAAGATGGACGCTTTTGTGACGTTATGCCCTGACCAATCAGTGGCTTGCAGTCTGTTGACGTCACATTTTCGGCTCGACTCAGCATGGTTGTACCCTGGCCTCAAATAGGTACGAAAATAGGACCTGTTAACCGGTGCTGGGTATAATGGAAAAGGCTGGAAACCGGGCCGAGTCATACCGTGTAGGGCCAGTTGGGGACTAGTGGAAAAGGGGCTATACTGTCAACATTTCGGTCAGGAAAAAGATCTTAACAAACCATAAACCCTGAAAAGATAACCACTCAGTTGAGAAAAAAGAAAAGTTCTTCCTTCACTGATGCTGTTGTTGTAGCTTAAAGCTGGAGCAAACTGCTTTATCTGGCTGCTGTTGTTTCTAGTTGGTGAGTTTATTGTTTCAAGTTATTCTTTTTCACAGCCCACCAGTTTGAAAATAAGAGTATTGCTAGATGAAACAATCACACACCTTCAAAGCTAAGGAGAAATGTCACCCTTTAGCATGTGAAATGCTTAATTTTCAAATGAAATCTTTTTGATCAAGACAATTGAGTGTTTCTGCTGCTCACTGAGGATCAGTGTCCTCCAGAAGACTCTCTGTGAGGCTCACAAAAACTGACCTCCTCACTAGCAGGGCATGTTGTCTGTCTGGATCTCTGAATGGATGATTGCATGGTTGGATGCTTTGCAGACTGTATGTCCACCTCTGACTCCTTCTCACTCAGTCCTTGTCCATCCCTCTGCTTTGTGCTTTCAGTCTCATGTTGGCTTTGTTATTATCAAACAGAGGAGGAAGATAGTTTCCTCATTAGTGTTAAAACCAGAGCAATAATTGTGGAAAGCCATTTGAGCCTTTTACCTGTGTAGGACCTTTATCAGTGTGTCATTTTGTCACAATAGCTGGGCATAAAACTCAACTTATTAAAAAGTTTTGAATTGTTTGTTAGTCAAACAGATTCATCTCTCAACTGAAGAGGTGTACAGTTTTCTGCTCCAGTTAATTATGTATAATCATTTGGATCACAGTTGGCAAATTAGTTTAAAACCTCAACAAACCTCTGGGCTGCCTACCAGTCTATCAAGAAGCTGTGCCAAGCGAGCAAGAATCGGCAGTCGTCGTCCCCCCTGCTAGTCGCCGATGGCATAAGCCTCATCACGACTCCGATGACCAGACTCCAATGATGGCAAGAGCACTACATGAGCATCCTCTGTAAGCTCCATCCTCCCACCTCGGATAAGTTGCAGCAGTATGCCGATGCCGGTGTTGAAGACAACTCAATCAGCCTAGCCCTGCCCTCAATCAGTGAGCTGTCAGATACCGTCAAGAAGTTCCTCTCTGGGTGAGCCCCTGGCGCTGATGGAGCTATGGCAGAGATGATGAAAGCCACCATCACCTCTGTCATCCCTCGGCTGGAACATCTGTGTCGCTTCATCTGGGTAGAAGAATGCATCCCTGGGGAGTGCACGGATGGGCTCATTCTGTCCTTCTACAAGAACAAGGGTGACTGTCGGAGCACAGCCAGCTATCGTCCCATCACGCTGCTGTCCATCCCCCGGCAAGGTAATCACCGCTGTCATCCTGAGCAGCATCCACCCCCTGCTGCTTGCCAAGTGCCACTGTCTGCAGGCCGGCTTCACCCCGCGCCAATCCACAGCAGACTACATCCTTGCCTTGAGTTTAAGTTTAATGTTTATTTGAAAGGGACAATACATACTAATGAACATTAATACAAATGTAAGTATGCCAGATTTAGCAATACTGCTAATTTGCATCTGTAGTCCCCCGGTGGGTCACAAAAACACACAAATAAACAATCATACACGAGAACAACTGCAATAAAATTGTACAGAGTGGATATGCTAAAATGCAAGAGTTAAGGTGTTACAAAGCAAGACATTCAAATGTCACACAAGTGAAATACTGCTTATGCGTACACACACATGCACCCAGGCATCTCACAGGAACAAGAGAAAGCAACAAACAAGAGGCAGGGCATATGTGTGTGATGCACGGACGCATATGTATACATATGCATATGCCTGTGTCCTGGCGCAGCAACAGAGGGAGTATCACCAACCTCTTTATGTGGCCTACGTTGACCTCAAAGCTGCCTACAACTCCCTAGACAGGAATGCCCTCTGGCAACTCCCCCTTGGCATTGGAGTCCTGTCCAAGTATATCAACATTCTCCAGGACCTCTACTCCAACACCACATGCAGGGTATGCACAGAGGGTGATATGTCAGACCCTTTTGTCAACACCTCTGGAGTCTGGCAGGGATGCATCGCCGTGTCAAACCTCTTTAATGTTGCGGTTGACTACTGGGTCAAAAACATGATGGAACGCTGCCCCAATCTCAGAGTTGACTTCCACTCCCACAGACCTGTGCTATGCGGACAACATGATGCTTTTTGCCACGCATATAGACATAATCGCTGAGGCACTGGAGTTGCTTGTAGAGGAAGCATCACCTCTGGGCTTCACCATCAGCTGGGCAAAGACAAAGATCCATTCACTGTCAGACTTCTTGCCACCACCAGTACAAGTCATCACCATCAACAATGAGCCAGATGAGATTGTCAACGACTTTGTCTACCCCAGATCTAAGATCACCAGCTCCTGCTCATCAGACCCAGAGATTACTCGCTGCCTGCAGCTGTCTCGCAGTGCTTTAGGCCGCCTCCAGAGAGTTTGGCAGAGCGGGAAGATCCGCACGACCAAAAAGTTACGAATCATTAACACCTGTGTGATCCTTGTCCTCCTTTACGGGTCCGAGACCTGGACCCTCTCCACCACAACAACCCACCATCTGGATACATTCCATCAGACCTGCCTCCGTAACATCCTTGGCATCCGATGGTTAAACCACACCACAAACAATGAGGTCTACAGGAGGGCTGATTGTCCTATCCCCATCTCCACCATCATCAGAAGAGGGAGGCTGCTGCTCCTCAGCCACGTGGCCAGGTTGGAAGACGGGACACCGGCCAAGCAAGCCCTCTCCGCCAGTGCTCGTCCGCCCCCCAGGGCTGGCATTGCCCCCAAGGTTGGCCCAGACTTTCCTGGACGACCCAAGTTGCAATGGCAAGACCGCTGGCTGACCTCATTGCCCTAGCCCAAGATTGCTCTGCCTTTGGACAATTGGCCGCAAAGGTCACTTAAGTGGCCAGGCAAGGATTAACATTAAAATTACCGCTGTAGAGAGAGGAATGAGCAGGCGAGGCAGTTAGCTGGAGCAGAGCAGACTTTATTAATCTCTCTCTATCATCAGTCAACAAGGAGAAGAAGTATGACCCAGGCTGCGGGCATCTCTCTTTTTATACCATACAGACTCGCCACACGACCTGGGGGGTTCACATTAACATACATACATTTACAATGACAATTCCCTTTGTCACCCAGCCCGTTGGTGCAGCTCTGGTCTGCAGAGGAGAATGCATATTATCATGTGGTCTTATTGAGAAAACCACAGACTGTCCTGCATATCCGTTTCTCAGCTTTTACGCATCTCGCCCTGCCGTGCCATTCAGTCTGAGTAGAAAACGTACTGACTGAGTCCCCCCCCCCCCCAGAAACTCAGACTGGGCCTTAACCCTCATGTCCTGTGGGCTTCAGCTGCCGTCCGTAGCGGCTGTAACGGGGGGGGGGGGGGGGGTCGCCGGCTCCGAGGCTCTGCTGTGCCTGTGGGGTGCTCCTGGAAGCGTGTCCATCTGTGGGGGGCATCTTCAGCATGCCATTGTGACTGAGTTGACGAGTCATTTACCTGGGGAGTTCTCAGTGGGGGTCATCCGTGCCGAGGAACTCGGGCCAACACCACCTGCTCATCTGCTAATATGAAGGCATGCTTAAGCCTGTCTGTACAGATTGTTTCTCTGCGTCCCCCCAAGTCTAACACAAAATATTTCTCCCCAGGTTCCAACACTCTGAACGGGCCGTCGTAGGGCGGGCGCAACAGGGTCCAGTGGGCATCATGCCTGACAAACATGAACAACGCGTCCTTCAAGGTCCTTGGCACGAAAGCGTGGGGAAAACAGTGGTGGACCGGGCCGGGTACTGTCCCTGCCTCTGCGCTATGTAGTGAAGGCGGGGATGGATCGGTGTTTGGCACAGGGTTGACCGGCAAAAATTCTCCAGGGAGCGGCAGCGGCTGGGAAAAAACAGCTCTGCTTGGGAGGCTACCAAATCCTCCTTCAGTGCTGAACACAACCCTAATAGAACCCACGGCAACCGGTCCACCCAATTTGCATCTGTAAGCGAAGCCCTGAGCGCTGCTTTAAGTGACCTATGGAAACTCGCATAACCCATTGGCCTGGGGGTTGTACGCGGTCGTGCGATGAATTGTGATGCCCAGGCTCCGGGCCATTGTAGACCAGAGGTCGGAAACGAACTGCGGGCCCCGGTCGGACATGATATCCAAAGGGGTGCCGAAGCGTGCCGCCCATGTTGTCAAAAAAAGCGCATGCAACTTCTGCAGATGCGGTGGAAGCTAACGGGACTGCCTCGGGCCAGTGCGTGGTGCGGTCCACCACTGTCAGGAGGTGTGTGAACCCCTGCAATGGCGGGAGGGGCCCACGAGGTCCACGTGAACGTGGTCAAACCTCTTAGCCGGGATATGGAATGGCTTAAGGGGGGCCTTTGTGTGCCTGTGCACCTTGGCTCACTGGCACGCTACACAGGCTGCAGCCCACTCTTTCACCTGTTTGCGCAGGCTCAGCCAGACAAACTTTGCTCCCACCATTTTGACTGACTCGTGAACTCCTGGGTGTGCCAGGGAGTGAACCGACTCAAAAACGCAGTGGTGCCAAGCGCATAGGACCGCCAGGCACAGGCGGCACATGGAGATGTCATGTCACAGATTGGGGGGGGGCGTCTTGCAGTACTCTGCTCTCCAGCCTTAACCCTGTTGGTCCAGACTGGAGCGCGCAAACGTCCATATTGCCGATCTGCTCGGTGGCCATGGCCGTATAATCTATCCCTATATAGACTGGAGCCACTAATGCACGCGATAGGCAGTCTGCCACCACGTTGAGTTTACTGGCCACATGCTGAATGTCGGTCATAAACTCCGAGATTGCAGCCAGCTGTCTGTGCTGCCGGGCTGACCATGGTTCCAAAACCTTGGCCATAGCGTACGTTAGCAGCTTGTGATCCACAAACGCAGTGAAGGTGCGCCCTTCCAGCCAGAACTGGAAGTGGCGTATGGCCAGGCGGACAGCCAGTAACTCCCTGTCAAACGTGCTGTATTTACGCTCATTGTCACGCAAAGACCTGCTAAAAAAGGCAAGCGGCTGCCAAGAACCGATGACGCACTGCTCCATGACGGCCCCTATGGCCACGTCTGATGCGTTACTAGTGAGCGCTATCAGAGCCGCCGGGTCCGAGTGCGCCAGTAGTGCGGCATTCGCTAGAGCTGTTTTGGCTTCGGAAGATGCCTGCTCTCGCTCAGGAGTCCAGTCGACTCTGTCCACCAGTTTCCGTTTCTTAAGTGCGGCGTACAATGGCTGCATGAGCTGGGCTGTGCGGGGGAGGAAATGGTTGTAGAAGTTGACCATCCCCAAAAGCTCCTGCAGCGTCCTGACCATTTGAGGCCGGGGAAAATCTGCCACTGCACGTATTTTGTCCTGTAAGGGTATCGTGCCCTCCGGTAAGACGCGGTATCCCAAAAAATCAATTCCCGTAACCCCGAACTGGCACTTCGCCGGGTTGATTATTAACCCGTGCTCATCCAACCTTCAGAAAACCGTCCTGAGGTGGGCTACGTGTTCGTCCTCAGACTTGCTGGCCACCAGGATGTCATCCAGGTAGACGAACACAAACGGCAGATCGCGCAGCACCGCATCCATCATGCATTGGAATGTCTGCGCCATGCCTTTTAACCCGAAAGGCATGCGTAAGAACTCAAAAAGACCAAACGGGGTTATTACTGCCATTTTGGGTATGTCCTCCGTGCGCACCGGGACCAGGTGGTAACCGCAGACCAGGTCTATCTTGGAAAAAATGTGTGCCCCAGTGAGGTGAACGGAAAAATCTTGAATATGGGGGATTGGGTAGCGATCGAGTGCTGTGGCATTGTTTAATCTGTGGAAATCTTCGCATGGTCACGACGATCCCTTGGCTTTAGGCACCATATGTAGCGGGGATGCCCATGGGCTGTTTGAGTGCCTGATGATGCCCAACCTTTCCAAGTTGGCAAACTCCTCATGCACACTGGCCAATTTAGCTGTGTCCAGGCACCGAGGTCATGCAAAAACAGGCGGCCCCGTGGTGGTAATGAAGTGTTCCACCCTGTGTTTAGTGATGATCGCCGAAAACGTCGGAACCATGAGTGCTGGGAACTGGGTGAGTAGTGTGTGGAACTTATCCCCTGGAGCTGTGACATTGGCTAGTGTTGTGGACCCGGCTCCTCTAGCTGTACAGGACAGAGAATCAAAAGACATTGCGTTAATCAGGCATCTGTTAGCCACATCGACTAATAGCCCGTGTGCACACAAAAAATCTGCGCCCAAAATGGGGAAGTTACATGCCGCTATGACGAATGTCCATTGGTATGTACAGCTGTGCAAGGATATAGTCAGTGTCTTCTCATCAAAAGTCTTAATGTCTGAGCCGTTTGTGGCCGTCAGTTTGGGGGCCGCTACTTCTCGCCAGCCGGTCTGTGTAGGACACCAGGATGAGGCTCTTTTGGGAGCCGGAGTCCACGCGGAACCATCTCCCCGAGCGTGTCTGTCACATCGAGCAGCTTGTTTGTGTCACCGGCAGTCGCAACTGCTACCAACTGCTGGCCCTGACGTTTCCCGAGCGCTTGAATTGGTATGGTGGCACGCATTGGCGTGCGTCTTCTCCAAAATGGCAGTGGTAGAAGCAGAGCATGTCTCTTCGGTGCTTCTTGGCCTCCGCTGCGGCCACCATCGCTGGCTCCTTGCCTCCGCTGGCCGTCTCGCTGGGCTCCAATGCCGCTGCGTTCACAGCGAAGGCTCTGGTGGTGAGGGTAATCTGATCTGCCTCTTATGCTACCACCCAGTAGTTGCGCGTGGCCAGCAGCAGCAAATTGGCAAGGCCCACTCTGGCCGCTGTCGGGAGGTTCCAGCGGAAAAGGTGGGCAAAGAGGAAATGCCCATCATCTGTGCCCATCGACGCCAACATCTTCTCCATTAATTCGACCGCCGACCCGTCTCCCAACTCAGAGTGCGTCAGGAGCCTTTCCGCTCTCTCGCAGTCCGAGAGCGTGTAGCGGGTCAGTGCGGTTTTGAGAGCGTTTTATTTGTCGTGGGCTGGGGACTGTTGGAGCAGGCTCACCACCTGCTGTGTTGTGCAAGCGTCCAGCGCTGCAACCACGTAGTAGTATTTGGTGTCATCCATCATCACTCCATGGAGCACGAACTGGGCCTTGGTGTGGAGGAACCAAGACTTCAGGTCATGTAGCCAAAAGTATGGGAGTTTGACCAAAACGGCGCACGCGGTGCTGGCCCCTCCAGTCCGGGTCATCTCCGGGATGTTTGCATTGAGTTCCATTGTGCGTCAAGGATCACCAGTGTAGAGAGAGGAATAAGCACTTGAGGCAGTTAGCTGGAGCAGAGCAGACTTTATTAATCTCTGTCTATCATCAGTCAACAAGGAGAAGAAGCATGACCCAGGTCACGGGCATCTCTCTTTTTATACCATACAGACTCGCCACGTGACCTGGGGGGTTCACATTAACATACATACATTTACAATGACAATTCCCTTTGTCACCCAGCCTGTTGGTGCATTACTATGCAGACCAGAGGAGAATGCATATTATCATGTGGTCTTATGGAAAAAAACACAGACTGTCCTGCATATCCGTTTCTCAGCTTTTACGCATCTCGCCCTGCCGTGCCATTCAATCTGAGTAGAGAACGTACTGACTGGGTCCCCCACACAGCAACAAAGCCTTAACCTGTAGCTGTGGACTTTCTGTGCACTGCAGAAAATATTTGGTCAGTTCAAATAGGTAAGCATTTGTACTGATACAGTTTCAAGGTAATGTGTATTTTACTGAACTGAAAAACAACACATTTCTGGTTTTGATAGTATACATGTGTTAAAAATGTATGCCAAAATTCAATAAATATAATAAAATGCATTCTTATGTAAAAATAATTATACGGACAATAGTTCTGTTAATTATAGATATAATGTTGGTTTCAGATACTGAGTTCACATTTTAACCTCGGCTATGAATTCAACTCAGTTTTTTTTCATGTCATGATGGAAAAATCCAAAGAAGCAAGATGTCACAAGAGTAATCAGTTAATACCCTATTTCTGTGAAGACAGTCTTACAAATACCCCCTCATGGATCGTCACCTTATCGTGGTGGGGGGGTTTGCGTGCCCCAGTGATCCCAGGAGCTATGTTGTCCGGGGCAATTTGCCTCTGATAGGGTCTCCCAAGACAAACTGGTCCTGGGTGAAGGGCCAGACTAAGAACGATCCAACAGACTCTCATGATAAATTGTATATCAAGGATTCAGTGTACCCCGCCCGGTATGGGGTTACCGGTGCCCCACCCTGGAGCCAGGCCTGGGGGAGGGGCTCGAAGGCTAGCGTCTGGGGGCTGGGTTTCCACCCATGGGACCCGGCCAGGCTCAGCCCGAAGGAGTTACATGGGTCCGCCCTCCAGTGGGCTCACCACCTGCAGGAGGGATCATTGGGGTCCGGTGCTATGTGGATTAGGCAGCGGTCAAAGGCGGAGACCTTGGCGGACTGATCCCAAGCTTTCTAAACTGGCTTTTGGTACGTGGAATGTCACCTCTCTGGTGGGGAAGGAGCCTGAGCTGGTGTACGAGGTTGAGAGATACCGGCTAGATATAGTCGGCCTCACCTCAACACACAGCTCCGGTTCCAGAACCAGTCCTGGAGAGGGGCTGGAGCTTGGCCTTTTCTGGAGTTGCCCCGGGTGAGAGGCGACGAGCAGGGGTGGGTATTCTTGTATCGCCCCACCTTGCTGCCTCTATATTGGAGTTTTCCCCGGTGGATGAAAGGGTTGCTTCCCTGCGCCTTTGGGTTGGGAAACAGGTCCTGACCGTCATTTGTGCCTATGCACCAAATGATGTTTCAGAGTACCCACCCTTTTTGGAGTCTGTGACTGGGGTGCTGGAGGGTGCTCCTCTTGGAGACTCCATTGTCCTACTGGGGGACTTCAATGCGCACGTGGGCACTGACAGTGAAACCTGGAGGGGGGTGATTGGGAGGAATGGCCTGCCCTATCTGAACCCGAGTGGTGTTCAGTTATTGGACTTCTGTGCTAACCACAGTCTGTCCATAACAAACACCATGTTCAAGCATAAGGGTGTCCATATGTGCACCTGGCACCAGGACACCCTAGGTCGCAGGTCGATGATCGATTTTGTTATTGTATCATCAGACCTGCGACCATATGTCTTGGACACCCAAGTAAAGAGAGGTGCAGAGCTGTCAACTGATCACCACCTGGTGGTGAGTTGGATCCGATGGCAGGGGAGGAAGCCATTCAGACTTGGTAGACCCAAACGTATAGTGAGGGTGTGCTGGGAGCGTCTGGCTGAGGCCCCTGTCCGGGAGGTCTTCAACTCCCACCTCCGGAAGAACTTCAACCACATTCCGAGGGAGTCTGGAGACATGGAGTCTGAATGGGCCATGTTCTCCACCTCTGTTGTTGAAGCGGCGGCCCAGAGCTGCGGCCGCAAGGTGGTCAGTGCATCTCGTGGTGGCAACCCCCGAACCAAGTGGTGGACACCAGTGGTGAGGGGGGCCATTAAGCTGAAGAAGGAGTCCTATCAAGCTTGGTTGGCTTGTGGGACTCCCGAAGCAGCTGAGGTGTACCGGCAGGCCAAGCGGAGTGCAGCTCGGGTGGTTGCTGAAGCAAAAACCCGGGTATGGGAGGAGTTTGGTGAGGCCATGGAACAAGACTTTCGGTCGGCCTCAAAGAGATTCTGGCAAACTGTCCGGCGGCTCAGGAGGGGAAAGCAGCTCCCCGTCCACGCAGCGTATGGTGCGGATGGGACACTGTTGACTTCGACTGGGGATATCGTCGGGCGGTGGAAGGAATACTTCGAGGATCTCCTCAATCCCACTGATATGCCTTCCACAGAGGAAGCAGGGTTTGGGGACGAGGGGGATGACTCGCCTATCACAGGGGCTGAGGTCGCCAAGGTGGTTAAAAATCTCCTTGGTGGCCGGGCCCCGGGGGTGGACGAGATTTGCCCTGAGTACCTCAAGGCCCTGGATGTTGTTGGGTTGTCATGGTTGACACGCCTCTGCAACATTGCGTGGAGGTTGGGGGCAGTGCCTTTGGCATGGCAAACCGGGGTGGTGGTTCCTCTCTTCAAAAAAGGGGACCGGAGGGTGTGCTCCAACTTTAGAGGGATCACACTCCTCAGCCTCCCTGGGAAGGTCTATGCCAAGGTACTGGAGAGGAGAGTCCGGCCGTTGGTCGAACCTCGGATTCAGGAGGAGCAATGTGGTTTTCGTCCTGGCCGTGGCACATCGGACCAGCTCTTTACCCTCTCGAGAATTCTTGAGGGTTCGTGGGAGTTTGCCCAACCAGTTTACATGTGTTTTGTGGACTTGGAGAAGGCATTTGACCGCGTCCCTCGTGGATTTTTGTGGGGGGTGCTTCGGGAGTATGGGGTATCAGGCTTGTTGTTACGAGCTATTCGGTCTCTGTACGACCGTTGTGAGAGTTTGGTTCGTATTGCCAACACTCGGTCGGAGTCATTCCCAGTGACAGTTGGACTCCGCCAGGGCTGCCCTTTGTCACCGATCCTGTTGATAATTTTTATGGACAGGATTTCTAGGCGCAGCCAGGGAATGGAGGGTGTCATGCTTGGTGACCACAGGATCTCATCTCTGTTGTTTGCAGATGATGTTGTCCTGTTGGCTTCATCCAGCAATGACCTACAGCTCTTGCTGGGACGGTTTGCCGCTGAGTGTGAAGCAGCTGGGATGAGAATCAGCACCTCCAAGTCCGAGTCCATGGTCCTCAGCAGGAAAAAGGTGGATTGCCCTCTTTGGGTTGGGGACAGGCTCCTGCCCCAAGTGGAGGAGTTTAAGTATCTTGGGGTCTTGTTCACGAGTGAGGGGAAAATGGAGCGAGAGATCGACAGACGGATTGGAGCAGCATCTGCAGTGATGCGAACGTTGTACCGGTCTGTTGTGGTGAAGAGGGAGCTTAGTTCTAAGGTAAAGCTGTCGATTTACCAGTCAATCTACGTTCCTACTCTCACCTATGGTCACGAGCTTTGGGTAATGACCAAAAGAACGAGATCGCGGATACAAGCGGCTGAAATGAGCTTTCTCCGTAGGATTGCTGGACTCACCCTCAGAGATAGGGTGAGGAGCTCAGTCATCCGGGAGAGGCTCAGAGTAGAACCGCTGCTCCTCCACATTGAAAGGAGTCAGTTGAGGTGGTATGGGCATCTGATTAGGATGCCTCCTGGACGCCTCCCACTTGAGGTGTTTCAGGCACGTCCCACTGGGAGGAGACCCCGGGGCAGACCCAGGACTCGGTGGAGAGACTATGTCTCCCAGCTGGTCTGGGAACGCCTTGGTATCCCCTCTGAAGAGCTGGAGCAGGTGGCTGGGGAGAGGGAAGTCTGGGCTTCTCTGCTTGAACTGCTGCCTCCGTGACCCGGACCTCCGGAAAAGCGGTAGAAGATGGATGGATGGATGGATGGACAGTCTTACAAATACTCCTACCTGAGGCTTTTAATTTATTCAGTTTAGGGCTGGGCAATATAACTGAAAAACTGTACTGCAATATAATTTTTGTATATCACAATACACAATATATGTTGTGATATACACTGTATATTTAGTGCTCTGAATGTTATTTAAAATTAGCTTTTACTAACATTTTTATTAGAAAAAAATAATAAATCCCTATCCATGTTGCGTGCATACTTATATATACAACAGCAGACAGTTTAATCTCACTTATGTGACAGCTGCATAAAAAATAAAATGAAAACTCATCTCAGAAGAAAGTTCTTCACAACAACATGTAACTGGTGAAAGTACTTGGGTTTTTTCCTCTTGCTTAACAAAACTCACATTATCAAGTAATCAAGTTTAACCATATAGGTAGAAATATTTCAGTTTACCATCCATCCTGTACTGCTTAATCCTTTTCGGGTAGCGGGGGGGGGGGGGGGGGGTTTGGGGGGCTCGAGCCTATCCCAGCATCTTTGGGCGAGAGGCAGGGTACACCCTGGACAGATCGCCAGTCCATTGCAGGGCTGACACATAGAGACAGACAACCATTCACTTTCACATTCATACCTAATGACAATTTAGAATCCCCAGTTGATGCCAATTAACCTAACCTGCATGTCTTTGGCCTGTGGGAGGAAACCGGAGTACCCAGAGTAAACCCACGCAGATATGGGAAGAACATGCAAACTCCACACAGAAGGGTCACTGATGGTCTGGGGGTGGGATGGAACCGACGATGGTCAGGGGTGGAATCGATGCCGTGACCTTCTTGCTGTGCTGACACACTGCTAACCACTGTTTCACCGTGCGGCCCATGGTAAGTATTAACTACCATACTAATACTTAGCAGTCTAATGACAAGCAGCAGAAATATAATTTTTGTTTTGTGTCTCAGTTCAATCTGTTTTTCACTTGGTAAGTCACTCACTTCTATTATGAATGTTTACAAGACTGGATGGAGACTGATTTCGAAAGTTCTCTCATGACATAATAAGGATTTTAATACCTGCACAGTCCAGATGGCACCGCAAGTATTCTACAGTAGTCATTACTGTTTTTCTTCATCTGGCTCCCCCGCTTTGTGTATTTAGAGAGGGACCTGCTTTGATTCTGTCACGACTCGCCACTCATCAGTGGCGCCAGCTGTGCGCACACCTGCACCTCGTCAGCGGCGAGGGATTTAAGCCGCCTTGCCCTGGGCTTCGGCCTGAAGCCGTCTGTTCTCTTCGGCATCTCTTGCTGCAAGGAATCCCCTTCACCAAGCAGGATACACGTAAGGATCTCTTACCTTTTCCTCCCAGCCTTCTCCCCTGTGCACAGGTGGATTTCCCGGCGGCGGACAACATTCTCCAGCCGTCATCTCCTCGCTGCTGCATCAGGCGCTCCAGGTCACTGTCTACCAGGCTACGCCCTTGCTCAACGCCAGCCACCTGCCCAAACCAAGTAAGCCAGCTGTCATTGTCATATCACCTGTGTTGGTGTGGTGCCCGTTACCCTTCTCCCTCTGCTTCTCCCATAGGGTTGTCCGGCTGAACGGCTTCCTGCCCCCGTGCCTGACGCAGACGCCATCACCAACACATACCCATCTCACAGACACGCATTCACACACACACTTGTTAATAAAGCTATTGAATCTACCCTGAGCCTGCGTGTGTGTCTCCTGAGCCGTGCATCATGTCAGATTCTCTCGGTTGAGCCAGTTTTGTCTGCTCCCGGCATTTGGCTGGCCCTGAAGCAGTGAGATGTTCTCCATGAGAGGCAGGTCGGGGTGCTATGGTCACAGACAAGTTGGACATTCTTACCACCACTTCACAAGTCAATGTCATAAAGGCTTTATAACAATAAATACTTAAAAGTGTAAATGTGTGAAAGGAATTTTCTGAAGAAAGAAGTCTCTTTCCCTCCTCTCCAGTTTTAAAAATGTGTGTGAGTCCTGGATGTTGTTTCTGTTTGGGTGGGAGGAGCAAGGAGCAGCAGCAGCAGCACTGCTGTGAGAGGAAACAGAGACGGCGAGAGAAGACAAACTGAGATGGATTACATGCTGTTGGCTTACATTAATGTGACAAATTATATATGTTAGGTGTGATATAGGCATTTTATGTATCAAGTGTGTCATGAATTGCCCTTTCTGGGCAGAGAAAATGAGACCCAGGCACTGAACTGTTGTTAGTGTAATTTATTAAAGAAAGGATGAACACAAAGGTTCACAACATGCTCAAAAAACAAAGAAGCGAACAAGAGGAAATTACTTACAAGAATACTTGCCAGAGCAGAGCAGGGCTCTGGTGGAGATGAGGAGTGACAAACCAAAGCGGCGACAAGGTCAAATGAAAAACAGGGCTCTTAGATATGGTTCAAAACCCATCACATAATAATTAGCAGGTGTGAGTGCCCGAGCAGGCGGGAGAAGGGAATAATACCTAATCAGGATCAGCTGGGTGAATGAGGGGGAGGCAGAACACAAACTGACAGCTGAAAGGCACACCCACACGAAGATTCACACCCCTGACAGCTGTCAACAGAAAAAAGGACAATACTGAAGATGTATAGGAATAACATACCATACCAAAGTGTGATTATAAATGAGTACAGAGAATAAAAAGTATAACACTAACACAAACCGAGAAATGAAAAGCAGACATAAATATATAATCCAAAAGGGCATAAATAGGGACAGATGACTAAATACACAGAAAAAAGCTGTGTGTTTGCTTCTACAATAAGTGGGGATCCTATCTTACCTTTATAGGTGTTGCAGATTAAGCCAATCATCTTAAGAGTATTAGGGTGGAAATGAAATGTTTTATCCTCTCACTGGGTATATTTGTTTTTTTGATGTTTTTTTTTTTTGTTTTTTTTTTTTGTTTGTTTTTTGTTTTTTGTTTGTTTGCTTTATTTTCTAAATTGAAAACCCAATAAAATTCAAATTACAAAAAAAAAAGAAAAAAGCTGTGAGACCGAGTCTGGAGGAAATCCTCCAGCCTTCGGCTCATGACAAAGTGTATGATACATTGAATATTTTCAATATATTGCACACCCTAATTTATTTGGTTGTTTTCTTGTTTGTAAAATATTTCATCAGGATATACAGTGGTGTGAAAAGTGTTTGCCCCCTCCCTGATTTCTCTTTTTTTTTTTTTGTATGTTTGTCATACTTAAATGTTTCAGATCATCAAACAAATTTAAATTAGACAAAGATAACACAAGTAAACACAAAATGCAGTTTTTAAACGAAGGTCTTTATTATTAAGGGAAAAAAATCCAAACCTACATGGTCCTGTGTGAAAAAGTGATTGCCCCTAAACCTAATAACTGGTTGGGCCACATTTAGCAGCAACAGCTGCAATCAAGCATTTGCGAAAACTGGCAATGAGTCTTCTACAGCGCTGTGGAGGAATTTTGGCCACAGCCTCTCAATTGGATTCAGGTTAGGACTTTGACGAGGCCACTCCAAAATCTTAATTTTGTTTTTCTTAAGCCATTCAGAGGTGGACTTGCTGGTGTGTTTTGGATCATTGTCCTGCTGCAGAACCCAAGTTGCGCTTCAGCTTGAGGTCACGAACAGATGGCCAGACATTCTCCTTCAGGATTTTTTGGTAGTCAGCAGAATTCATGGTTCCATTAACCACAGCAAGTCTTCCATGTCCTGAAGCAGAAAAACAGCCCCAGACCATCACACTACCACCACCATATTTTACTGTTGGTATGATGTCCCTTTTCTGAAATGCTGTTACCTTTACGCCAGATGTAATGGGACACTCACCTTCCAAAAAGTTCAACTTTTGTCTCGTCAGTCTACAGTGTATTTTCCCAAAAGTCTTGGGGATCATCAAGATGTTTTCTGGCAAAATTGAGGTGAACCTTTATGTTCTTTTTGCTCAGCAGTGGTTTTCGTCTTGGAACGCTGCCATGCAGGCCATTTTTGCCCAGTCCCTTTCTTATGGTGGAGTCATGAATACTGTCCTTGACTGAGGCAAGTGAGGCCTGCAGTTCTTTGGATGTCATTGTGGGGTCTTTTGTGACCTCTTGGATGAGTGGTCACTGCACTCTTGGGGTAATTTTGGCCTGCCAGCCACTCCTGGGAAAGTTCACCACTGATCCATGTTTTCGCCATTTGTGGATAGTCCAAAAGCTTTAGAAATGGTTTTATAACCTTTTCCAGACTGATAATTACTTTGCTTCCCATTTGCTCCTAAATTTCTTTGGATGGCAGCATGATGTCTAGCTTTTGGTCAACTTCATTTTGTCAGGCAGGTCCTATTTAAGTGATTTCTTGACTGAGAGCAGGTGTGGCAGTAATCAGGCCTGGGTGTGGCTAGAGAAATTGAACTCAGCTTTCAAAAGATGTGATAAACCACAGTTAATTTATGTTTTAACATGGGGGGGCAATCACTTTTTCACACAGGGCCATGTAGGTTTGGATTTTTTTTACCCTTAATAATAAATACCTTCATTTAAAAACTGCATTTGTGTTTACTTGTGTTATGTTTGTCTAATATTTAAATTTGTTTGATGATTTGAAACATTTAAGAGTGACAAACATACAAAAAATGAGAAATCAGGAAGGGGGCAAATACTTTTTCACACCATTGTATGTTTAATGAGTAAAATGTTGACATTGTGGGAATCCACTCAGTGTTTCCACTCAGATGGAAGGACAAGGGGAATGGTCATGGGGGGTTTGTGTGTTGATGCAGAGGGTTGGTGTGTTGATGCGAACAGTAACAAAGAAAATGTGAATTACAAAGGCTTTTATGTTAATGCAGCACCACAGGTCGCAGGGCGAGTTGTATGCTATAAAAGGAGAAGTGCCTGCGACCTGTGAGTTTTTTGATGCTTGTGATTCTGGTGAATGTGAGAGAGAGAGATTTATAAAGCCTGCTCTGCTCTGGACCGCTCTGCCTCATTATTTCTCTCTCCACAACATGTTCAATACTTATTTTCCCCACTGTAGTTGCACTTAATTTTGTCCGGGTGAGCTGAGACAGACCGGCAGAAAGATCCACACACTGAAACAGACAGGCAGACAGATCCACACACAGACGCACTGAGTGATTACTGTATGCCTCCGTTTTCACCAAGACATAATAACAGCTAACTAAGGTAGACACCTGCTGCACACTGTATCGGAGTGAGTGATGCATTCACAGACAATTCAAAACATAGGAAAATACACTGTCCACCAGGAACCATCCACACCATCCTCAAACAGTACACAAAGGCATAACAACATTGTAAACAGGGATGCATTAAGCACACTGAGTGCATTATACAGCCAGGTTGCTACAGACTGTTTTATACTACAACTGGGAATAATCATTTAGTACAGGCCTATTCAATTAGCAGCCCATGGGCCACATGCAGCCCAGAACCAACCTCCGTGTGGTCCAGGGCCAGTCTGTGGTCCAGCCAGAGAAGCAAAGGCCAGCATGTTTCACAGAATTGCAGAAATCCATTAATAAGTACAGACTGTAAATGCAACACTCCGCGTAGCCTAACAACCATCAACCCACAATGCAGTGCATTTGTTTTGAAGTGTGGGCTGTCAGGAGCCGAGCCGGCTTGGTTTCCCTGGCTCGGTCCTGACCTCCCTGTGGGTTTAGGTGCCGCTGTTTATGTATGTTTATTATGTATTTCAGTGTGCTTCTGTATCCCTATGTAACCCAGCTGATGATACAGAAGCACACATGAAACGGCACATTTGCATCCGAGGGATAGCGCTAGCTTTGAGATCCTGCTGTCATCGGAGTAAAAGTATCAACATTGGAGACTAAACTAGTCTGAAAATGAGACTGACCGTCACCTGGAGAAAGAAGGACTGGGAGCCCTGCAGCTGAATCGGGATGTCATTGCTATTTACCCACAGACTCCTGCCATGGACATGCTAACAAGGCTAGTAGGCTAGCAACATAAACACCTATCATCTTGTGAAGTTTTGGAGGTAGGGACAACTTTTTCAGGTGAGCCCCCATCGAATAACGTAAACCTAAGCATGACGTTATTTTGGGGATTTCAACAGCAGGTTGAACACAGCTGCAGAAGTTATAAAGGCAACTTCGCCTATCTGCAACCCACTCAGATGGTGAATTTATGTCTATTCACATGTTTACATTGAGTTGTAATTTAATCGCACTGCGTGAAAAATTTACCCATTCGCATTTAGTGTGAAGGCATCATAAAACATGTCATTGTCAACTCTGAAGTGTAAAATTGATTATGAAAATCATTGGTATAACTCTGCCTGTGTCATGAACAGGGTTGTTGTTCCAACCCCGTTCCATGATCTGTGGCTGTAGTCTCCTGATTGTTGTTAATTATTTCCAGTTGGCAGGTGATTAGAGCCTCTGAGTCTGGGCTCCCTGCCAGTCTACAGCCACGCGTCCTCCTCTCAGGCACTCACCAGCTGTGCCATCACCGTTTGTGTTCCACACATACACACACATGCACACACACACACATTCATTATTACTCACATGCTCTGACATTCACTCATGCACCTGCTCAGCCACACTCCTGCATCCACTTGACATCATTAGCTCTCTGGGTATTTATGTTTGTCAGCTGGTGCACTCAGTGTGGTGGCGATAGTCAATAGTGACCAATCTATAGTTAGAAGTTATCCCAGTCTACTCTACACTAGTCTGCATTGATGTCCTGGAACTGTTGGTTTCCTTTCCCTGTTGGACTATGCTGGGAGTTGTTGTTTTCAGAGTCAGTTTGCTCCGACCCATGTGTAAGCCTTCCTCTTATTATTATTAGCCCTTCCTATCCGCTGCCCGGCCCATCTGGGAGCGCATGGGGCTTCTCCTCCTGCCAACTGAGCTTGGACATCCATCACTTTGTGTGTCAGACTGTTTTCCATTGAATATTTTGTGCATTTTGTGTTTTCCCCTTTTTGTTAATAAACACATTCACTTCACCTGCATATTGGGCTTGTATTAATTCATCTGTGCGCTGCGCCATTACGCAGTGTACATGACAGTTTGCCGCCACCATAAAAGTGCCCAGCGGTGGAGTGATGTGTCATTTTTTTCATTTTTGTGTGTTTTTTTTCCTACCTGTCCTGGAGCATGAGGTCCTCGGCGCGTTGTCCCCACGCTGGCAGAAGCGGACAAGTGGTGGGGCACCCGAGCGTGGAAGAGGAGTGGGCAGCCATTTTCATCTGGGGTTTCATGGATGACGCCAATGAAGCCTACGGCCCCAGAGAAAAGTGGGACTGCCTGAACAAGGCTTTGGGTGTTCTGGAGGCTCACCCGGGCCTCTGGAATTTCCCTTAGTATGCTGAACTGTTATTCTTGGTCTGCATGCTCCAGTATCTCCCTGGCCTCAGGAGAAGGGCATTCCACGCTAAGCCCAAGCAGAGATGTTCTTCTCAGCCAGGGGCCATCCCTTCCTTCATTTCGTCTCCAGCTCCAACATGGCTGTCATCAGGCCAGCGGCGGCAACGTCGTCCGGTCCTGGATTCCCGGAGGAATAATCCAGCCTCTCCAGCTGTCTCCTTCCCCACACCGAGCCCAGCTATCTCTGCAGCAGAGCCTCATTCACGTTTCTCCTCCCAAGCAGTCCAGTCTGCAAAATCTCCCTCCACATCTGCTGCGAGGTCTCCTCCCTCAGTGTTTCTGCAGACTGGCAGGGAGCGTTTGATTTCCTCATTGGTGGCTCCCGTTCCTGTGACCAGAGGGGCGGCTCCTCCACGATCTTCGGGGGGCCCAGAAACGTCCTCATCATGGAGAGGGACAATGACCTCACTACAGCAGCAGGCAACATCCAAATCCAGGAGTACAGGCAAGTTTTGCTCCATTCTATTCCTATAGTGAAGTGTCTTGCCTGATTCCCGGTAGGGAGACTCAGGATAATCAGTCCCCTGAGTTCTCCCCACCTGCTGCTGTTAACTGTTCACCAGCCCTCTCTATACTCTCTCCTGTCCTTCCTGAATGTACGTCGGTGCTGGAGCCGAACCATCGGGACCAGGAGGAGCCAGAGGTCCGGGAGGATCGTCCCCCCGCAGCAATGGTGAGCCAGACCCCAGCCGTCACACCGGAGGAATCTCCTGTATGGAGTAGACAAGCTGGGGCTATTGAGACTGCCTTTACCATCATGCCTGCTGCGGCAGCCTCCGCAGCAGAGCCAGCGCCTGAACTGTACCTCCAGGAGGTCGAGCCCGGATCGTCGGAGTCCTGGATGGCGGTGGAGCTTGAGCTAAGGCAAGTGCTCTCCTTTGTCTTTCTCCTTTCTATTATAGAGAATTTTTGCCTAGCTCTAGGTGAGGAGAGCCAGCTTCAGCCGCACGCTGCACCTGAGCTCACCTCGCTGGGCTCTGCCGCTGCCGGCAACCCTGACCCCTCCTTCTCTCTGTTTGAGTCCTCTTCTAGGGTTGCCGGAGAGAGTCCATCATCGCCAGATGAGTCCGTGGATCTAGGCTCACTGCTGGAGGTCATCATGGCTGCCACCGCTCCCGTGAAGGTCACCATGGGTCCTGCCTTCCCCGCTGAAGAGGTCATCATGGGTGCTCAGCTCCAGCCTAGGGTGCCCGTCATCGACCGCCTCCTGGCTCAGGTGCTCATACAGGTCGGCTGGCCCACGGTTAAAGCCACCAGTTGCCATTGGGGTCCTCCTTCCCTGGTCCGGTCACCCACCTTTAAGCCTCTCGAGGATGGCTAGGCCGCCTCCTTGTTCACCCCTCCAGTTCTGGTGCCTCAATTATGCGGGCTGGCCGCCCAAAGGACTGGGTCTCCCTATGGGGGGCTGCCTCCCAGCCCATGTCACCTAGCCTGGTGGCTGAAGAACTCCAGTCGGCCACCTGATAGACTGTGCCGTTGGGTTAAGTGGCCAATTTTTCCAGGCAGGCCACCCGACTCACCTTGTTTGGCAGTCCGGCTGGTGTTGGACTTTGGTTGGCCACCTGGCCTGGTTCACATGGCCGTTCGTGGGTCCTGAGACATTGGCCGCCCCCCCGAACTTTGGTACTCTTGGGTTTTGGGGAGGGTGTAGTCTTAGTTTGGGGTTGGGAGTTTTCTTCCCTGTGTTGTATTGTTGTTTTTTTCTCGTTGGTTAATTCTCTCCTGCCTGGTTAGTTGTGAGAGGTTCTGGGGGCGGGGGGGTCTTTTGTGTTTTGATGGTACAGTGTGTATCTGGAATCCTCCCCTTGAGGGGGAGGCTCTGTCATGAACGGGGTTGTTGTTCCAACCCCGTTCCATGATCTGTGGCTGTAGTCTCCTGATTGTTGTTAATTATTTCCAGCTGGCAGGTGATTAGAGCCTCTGAGTCTGAGCTCCCTGCCAGTCTACAGCCACGCCTCCTCCTCTCAGGCACTCATCAGCTGTGCCATCATTTGTGTTCCACACATACACACACACGCACACACACACACACACACACACACACACCCATTCATTCTTACTCACATGCTCTGACATTCACTCACACACCTGCTCAGCCACACTACTGCATCCACTTGACATCATTAGCTCTCTGGGTATATATGTTTGTCAGTTGGTGCACTCAGTGTGGTGGTGATAGTCAATAGTGACCAGTCTATAGTTAGAAGTTATCCCAGTCTACTCTACACTAGTCTTCGTTGATGTCCTGGAGCTGTTGGTTTCCTTTCCCTGTTGGACTATGCTGGGAGTTGTTGTTTTCAGAGCCAGTTTGTGCCATCCCCATGTGTAAGTCTTCCTCTTATTATTATTAGCCCTTCCTATCCACTGTCCGGCCCATCTGGGAGTGCGTGGGGCTCCTCCTCCTGCCAACTGAGCTCAGACATCTGTCGCTTTGTGTGTCAGACTGTTTTCCATTGAACATTTTGTGTATTTTGTGTTTTCCCCTTTTTGTTAATAAACACATTCACTTCACCTGCATATTGGACTCGTACTAATTCATTTGTGCGCTGCACCATTATGGAGCGTACATGACAGCCTGGACTGATAGGTGTGTGTGTAATGGAATGTGTAGTTATAAAAAGAGGTTCCTACTCACACATGTGGTGATTTAAAATAAAACAAATCACAATAGTGGATGTGCAATGTTTGTTAATGTTATCAGTCTTTTCTTGGGGGGATTGTGCACTGAAGTGTTTGACAGTTCATTTTTTATTCAGCTAAATGCACTTTGGGATGTGCCATGGTCAGTTATGACCAGGATGTAGTATATTATATCAGAAGTTCTCTGACAACTCTGCGATCGTCGGCCTCATCTCCAACGGAGATGAAGCTGAGTACATAGGACTTATCCAGGACTTCGTGGACTGGTGCCATCGGAACTGCCTCCAGATCAACGCGAGGAAAACTAAGGAGCTGGTGATGGACTGCCACAGGCAAGGACACCCCCTCACAGCACCAGTAAACATACAGGGAACAGACATTGAGATGGTGACATCCTACAAGTACCTGGGTGTTCATCTGAACAATAAACTAGACTGGTCACACAATACCGATGCACTCTACAAGAAGGGACAGCGCAGGCTGTTCCTGCTGAGGAGGCTCAGGTCTTTTGGTGTACAAGGGGCACTGCTGAAGACATTCTACGACACAGTGGTGGCATCAGCCATCACTTTTGGTGTGGTCTGCTGGGGCAACGGCATTACAGCAGCCGATAGGAAGAGACTGAACAAACTGATCAAGAAAGCTAGATCTGTCCTGGGGCAACGCCTTGACCCAGTGGAGTTAATAGGAGAGAGAAGGATGGTGGCTAAACTGTCATCTCTGCTGGAGTCCGAGTCCCACCCTATGCAGGACATATTGAATGCACTAAGGTGCTCATTTAGCAGTAGACTACATCATCCTAGGTGCGCAACCGAGAGGTTTTGCAGGTCCTTCCTACCTACGGCTGTCAGACTGTATAACCTAAGCACGGCTGCTCGCAGAGATAGCAAAAAAATGTGACGACCTAATAGTATTGAATGCAAAAGACGCAACAGACTTACACAAATGGTCCCCTCCAGTATACAACTAGGACAATATTGTGACGTAAGCAGGGTTCACACAAAGAAAATGGAGCAGATGGTTGTGATCAACGGGATTTATTTTTCACACACTCTGAGCACAGGCAGGAGGGGAGGTCATTCTCCCAGACCTCCGTTTAAATCACGGTTACACACACATAACGTTTTCAACTGGCAAAGCATGCTGGGAAATCCCTGCCCCCCTTAACATGGCCCCAACGTTACACTGCCCCCCCCTCCCGGACTGGTTTCTGTCCCCAGAAAAATTAAAGTCCAATTTAAAAGTCCAATACAAACTCATCCAGGTGTCGGGGCGGTCTTCGGCGCCGGCGGCCAACACGTACAGGCCCCCTAGTGTCCATCAGGGTCTCGGTCGGGGTATCGGGCCGGGATGGAAGCTCCGATTCGTCCACCAGCGGTGCAGATGGCCGATACGGGGCGAGACGGTCACGATGAAGGACCACAACCCGGTCCCTTTTTCTAAGCCTCACCCTGTACACCACATCTGACAGTCTCTCCAGGACCACGCATGGCCCCGACCACTGGCTCGCCAGCTTCGGTGATCGTCCTCTCTTCCTCTCAGGGCAGAAAACCCAGACTCGATCTCCCGGTGCAAAGTCTCTCCCCTGGCAGTGGGAGTCGTACGCTCGCTTCTGCCGGCCCCCTGCCGCTGCCAGGGCCTCTCGAGCCAGCTCGTGCACCGTGTGGAGACGTTCTTTCAAACAAAAAAAATAATCCAATCCGGGTTTTCCCTCCACCTCCGGCTCAGGGGGGCAACCGAATACCAAATCCACCGGTGTGCACAGCTCGCGTCCAAACATGAGCGCCGCAGGGGTGCACCGGGTAGATTCCTGAGCTGCCGTCCGGTACGCCCACAAAACAAAAGGCAGGTGCAGGTCCCAGTCTCGCTGTCGTTGGTCCACTAGGATAGCGAGCTGGGTGGTGAGGGTCCGGTTGAATCGTTCGACCAGGCCGTCGCCCTGTGGATGCAGTGGGGTGGTCCGGGTCTTCCGGATGCCCAGCCATTTGCAGACCTCTCCGAAGACCTCCGCCTCGAAGTTCCGACCCTGATCACTGTGCAGCTCCTCCGGTGCGCCAAACCGACAGAACATTTCATCCACCAGCTTTGATGCCGTCGTAGCGGCGCTCTGATCCGGGACCGCGTACGCCTCTGGCCACTTAGTGAAATAATCCATCGCGACCAGCACGTAGCGGTTCCCCCGGTCCGTGGTCGGGAAAGGGCCCAGGATGTCCACTCCCACTCGCTCCATCGGTGCTCCCACCCGGTACTGCTGCAGGGGAGCGTGGGATCGCTGAGTTGGTCCCTTCTGAGCTGTGCATGTGTCGCAGCGATGAACGTGGAGCTCCACGTCCTGATGACAACCGGGCCAGTAGAACCGGGCCCGAAGGCGCTGCAGCGTCTTTGTCACTCTGAAGTGGCCCGCTCCTACCGCCCCATGAACCAGCTGGAGTACCTTGGGCCGGAGTCGACAAGGAACCAGCAGCTGCCAGACGTGCCGCTGCCCAGCTGGAGTCTGCCACTGTCTATACACCACGCCCTCGTAGCAGCGGAGGTTGGCCCACTGGGAGTGCAGGGCCTTAGTCTCTGGGTCCAGCGGTGACACAACCTCCCAGGCGGGCTGCTGTCCTGCGTCCAGCCACTGCCGAACCCGCGAAATGACCGGGTCTCTGTCCTGCTCGCTCTGCAGCTGCTGCGTGCCAAGAACCTCTGTGACATCATCGCTGGGGAGAACTGCCTGATAATCTGAGGAGGGGCTGTGCATCGCTGCGTGATTCCTGCTCGCAGCGGCTCGGAGAGCGGCAGCCCGTGGGGCGGTTTGGTCCCAATCTTCAGCCCGTTGGCAGTGACGACACTCCTCTGTCGCGCAGGGGCGCCGAGACAGCGCGTCAGCATTGGCATGGAGGCAGCCTGCCCGATGCACAATCTGGAAATTATAATCCTGCAGTGCCTCCAGCCACCTCGCCAACTGTCCGTCCGGTTCTTTGAAGTTTAACAACCAGGTCAGGGAAGCGTGGTCCGTCCTGAGCTGGAACCTTCCCCCGTACACATACGGGCGGAAATGACGCAGTCCTTGGATGACAGTCAGCAGCTCTCTGCGAGTCACACAGTAATTCCTCTCGGCTCTGCTGAGAGTGCGGCTGAAGAAAGCGACTGCCTGCTCTCCATGTTCTCCCTCCTGGGATAGCACCGCCACGATGCCCTGGTTGCTGGCGTCCGTGTCCACGATGAAAGGGCGGTTCGGGTCAGGATACCGCAGGACGGGGGCTCTGATGAGCGCTGCGCGAAGCTGGGAGAAAGCAGCAGCACAGCTGTCACTCCACTGGAACGTGCATCCTTTCTGCGTCAGCTGATGCAGCGGGCTGGCGATGGTGGCGAAGTCTTTCACAAACCTCCTATAATAGGAGGCCAATCCAAGAAAACTCCTCAGTTCTCCAACGTTCCGCGGCACTGGCCAGTCTCTCACTGTTGCCACTTTTTCCGGGTCGGTGGCAACCCCCGCTGCGCTGACGACGTGGCCCAAAAAGGTGGTCTCCCGTCGGAACAGGTGGCATTTCTTAGGGTGTAACCGTAGCCCCGCCTGCTGGATGGCTCCCAGCACCTCTCGGAGATTTGACAGGGCGCTGTCAAAATCAGCTGCATGCACCAGCAGGTCATCCAGGTAAACAACGCAGCGACTCCGGGGCACGTGAGCCAGCACTCGCTCCATCAAGCATTCAAAGGTGGCCGGAGCATTGCAGAGTCCAAACGGCATCACTTTAAACTGGTACAGTCCCTGCCTGATGGAGAAGGCTGTTTTTTGGCGGGCCTCGGGTGACAGCTCTACCTGCCAATAGCCGCTGCGTAGATCCAGCAAGCTGAACCAGCTGGAGCTGGCGATGTGGTCCAGCGCGTCATCGATGCGGGGCAGGGGGTAGGAATCTTTCCTGGTGGCGTCGTTCAGGCGTCGGTAATCCACACAGAACCGCCACGACCCGTCCTTCTTCTTGACCAGCACCACAGGCGCCGCCCAGGGGCTGCTGGAGGGCTCAATGACATCTGCCTCCAGCATTTTTCGCACTTTTTGTTCCGCCGCTGCCCGCCTTGAAAAGGGCAGCCGGCGTGGGCGGAGTCGAATCGGCCTGGCCTCACCGGTGTCGATCTCGTGCTGCATCAACCCGGTCCGGCCGCATTCCTCATCCTTCGCGGCGAAAACACCCACGTAATAGTCCAATAGCTCCCGCAGCTGGCGTCTCTGTTCCGGGTCCAGCCCGCTGCAGCTCCGCTGAAATAATTCCTCCACCGCCTGCTGCGTCTCTGCTGACACGTTGACCCCTCCCCTTGCTGTCCCTGTGTGCGTTCGTGCTCCCTCTGTCTGCGCTGGTGACGTCATCGTGTCCAGTCCTCGCGGTGGCCTGCCTGGTCCGGTCTGTCTTGGCGATCCCTCGATTGCGTGTGCCCCCGTGTCCCTTCCCTGGGTTCTGCTGTGGAGCGTGATGGTCCGGTTTCCCAGCTGGAGGGAAGGTCCGGCGGTGTCGATCTTGGCACGCCAGGCTGTGAGCAGGTCTAGTCCAATAATACAGGGGTCTTGGATGTCAGCCAGCCAGAACGGGTGTCTTATGTTCTGACCGGCCACCCCCACCACCAGCACTCTCCGCCCCTTCAGTCGGGCGCGCTCACCGGTAGCTGTGGTGATGCAGCGCTCGGTGGGTTCCCACCCCCGCGGAGCCGTCTTGCTTGTGCCCGGCAGCACACCGGGTCGAACCAAGGAGATTGTAGAGCCGGTGTCAATCAGGGCCCGGATCGACGTCTTCCCCAAGCTGCACTGTAGATAGATCCCTGGAGAGTGTCCAACTCGGCCCACGCGCGGTGCCGGCTCCTCGGGGGAAACATCTGCTGGAGGTGGCCTGTCCCCGTTCACGCCACCTCACTCTAGTTTAACGCCGGCGAGGGGACGGTTTGTCGTGGGGTGGGTGCGGGGCAGTATCGCGCGATGTGTCCCATCTCTCCGCAGCGGAAGCATCCTTCCTCGCGCCGCCGAGGCCATCTTCCCCGTGGACGCGCCGCCGTGGTCTGCCGTAATTCCTCCTCCTCCCCCTCGCTCTCCATCGTAGCCTGGTAGGTTCTTCGGCTGTGCGTTGCTGCTTCAGCGGTGCGATTTATTAGCGGCTCTGCCCGCTCTGCTTCTGCCACTGCAGTCCTCCAGTCGCTCGCGGCGTGGAGCCGTACGTGGCTCTGGAGCTGGGCCGGGCGGAGACCTTGGATGAAACTCCGGAGGGCGAGCTTCTCTACTGCCTCTGGCGTGAAATCTAGGTAGCTGTGCCGGGTTAACAGCCATATGTCTGCAGCATAGGCTCCTAGTTTTTCCTGGTGGTTCCGGCGGCGGCGGGTCAGTTGTTCTTGGGCGTGCTCAGCATCCGCTATTCTCCCAAATCATCTCTGGAGCGCCCCTTGTAGTGCTGGCCAGCTGTGGTGCTCCTCGGGCCGGAGATCAGAGAGCGTGCAGAGGGCTTTCCCTTCCAAGGCCAGCGCGACCTGTACGGCGGTTTCCTCTGGCGACCAGCCGTTCAGCGCCGCAGTCAGCTCGACCTGTGTCAGGTAGTCATCCAATGTGGCTTCGCCGTTGAAACGGGGAATCTTGGCCCGCTGTCGAACAGGTGGGGTGGTCGTTTCCTGATCGATCGCCACCCTTGATCGCCGTGGGGTCGCCAGCCCATGCTGTCCTGAGAAGGGTGGAATGTTTGCTCTGCAATGTCTTGAAAAAGACAGGAGGCGGTGTGCGCTGGCCCCGTCAGGTCCGCCGCTTTGTTCGTCCCGGCTCCGGGCTCCCGGTGGTGGTGTCTCGGTCCCATCGTCCATCATCAGCTGAGCAATGGCCTGCTCCAGCTGCTGGATCTCCATTCTGATCCTAGCTTCCATTTGCTCCATCCCACTTCTGACACCAGTGTGACGTAAGCAGGGTTCACACAAAGAAAATGGAGCAGATGGTTGTGATCAACGGGATTTATTTTTCACACACTCTGAGCACAGGCAGGAGGGGAGGTCATTCTCCCAGACCTCCATTTAAATCACGGTTACACACACATAACGTTTTAAACTGGCAAAGCATGCTGGGAAATTCCTGCCCCCCTTAACATGGCCCCAATGTTACAATATCATTCGCTACGGAGGGTGATAATATGTATGGGTACATATTCATACTATGTAGGATAACTGAGTAGACGGTGATGCTGTTTATTCCATCTTGCTACAATGCGCCGCACTTTGTATATATATTTATATATTTATGTGTACGTATGTATATCCACTGCTCTTATTTATATTTTTCGTATCTTATTAATTATTGCTCTGAGTGCTGCTATCCCTGTGCTGTTGCAATCCTGTAATTTCCCCATTTTGGGACTAATAAAGGCTTATCTTATCTTATTACATTTCAAAAGGGAAACAAATGTCCATGCTACTAACAGTGCACATTGAGTTTTTATGCCTGAGTAAGATGTGACCAAAATGGTTATTTACAGAATTAGATTTTTTTCCCATTCTGTTTATTTAATTATTCATCAAGAGGAAAAATACTTCTACTACTTCAAGTTCTGCTCAACCTCAGCACTGTTATTGTGTTTTATGCACTTTTGATGTGCCTTTGTCATGTGCCAAGCACATATTTAAAACCAAGACAATGAATAAAAAGTGCATTTTTTTGTCATATTGATCTGTGTTGGTTTGAAATTTGTCATATTCAACAGATCGCTGAACATGTGCGACCCAGTTACATGTCTTGATTTCAAACTGTGGCCCAACTGATTTTGTAATTGAATAGCCCTGATTCAGTAGGTGTTGTAATCCAAACATTTTAGTCTTGGGATTGTGGTTTAAGACAAAAACTCTTACATGAATGAAGGCCATTTGGCGTGGTTGGCTGATGTTGACATGGCTGAATGAAGTCTGCCTTTCTTTTTTTTTAACCTGTATAGACTGTTTAATTGTAATTGTAATTATCTGTGATAAAGTATATACAACACTGACAGTATATTATCCACCTGTATGCTTGGAAAATAATCCAGTTCACTATTGTGCCACAAAAAGGGGGATGGTATGATGCAATTTTCCTTTCATTACACATACACTTTAAAAACTCCATTTTACATTTGTTTAGCCTACAATGAGAGAACAATATACAGTAAATCCTTGAAGGGTGATACATATGTCCCAAAGGATAGTTATAAACCACAACCTTATTGTTGCAAGGGGCTGTCATCTAAATGTGTAGAGAAAAAAAATGTTTTTAAAATGTGAACGATGAATTTTGCAACCAGATCTCACAAAAAAAAAACATAACTACCGGACATTTTCCACCAGTCAAAAATTGTGCATTTGTACATGAAACAAACAAACAAAAAAAATTTAACTGGATATGTTTTACAAATGAGAGTCTGTGCCTTCACTCACTGCGCATGTGCAAATGTGTAGAGGAAAGAACACTCCATACTCACTGCGCATGAGCAGAACAACACCTGCTTTAGCCAGACTTCCAATTGCCTGGTGGGTGGGGGATGGCGGATGGTTAGTTACAAGCTGTTTCAGCAAATGAGATGTGAGTTCAAGTCCCATACTGAACTGTGAGAAGTGTTGGGCAAGTTACTAAAAAGTAGTGACTAATTACAGTTACTAGTTACTTTTTTTCAAAAGTAATTGAGTTACTTTACCAATTACTGCATGATTAAAGGAACTATTTACTTGGAAAAGTAACTTTCATGTTACTTTTAAATGTATACTTAAATCATCTTGCACACAGCAAGATAATTAATGGATTACAGTACAAGCTTATTAATGTCAGGCTGAAAACAGACTGTTTCAGACAGAGCTTTTAGAACATGTTCAGTATGCTTTATCCTGCCTTGAGAGCTCTTATTGTGGGAAAAATCTGAAGAAAATCAACATGATATTGCCAGGAATTTACTCATTTTGGAGTAAGAGTTGGCAACACTGCATAAAGCTGTCCAAGTTTACCTTACCTTTATGATACGGATTTAATCTGATGTGCAGTGACCCAAAGAAAATGTCCATTATCCACAGTCCAAATGTCTGCTGTGACAGAGACATGATCCAGTCCCTCTGGAGATCAAATCCATTTTTGAATAATCTTTATCCAGGTAGCAAGTAAATGTGTTTTAAGTTCAGTGGATCACAGTCTCAGCTGTCTGATGGAAAATGACTGTTTTTATGTCTTCAGTCTGTAACGACGTATTTGGCAATCATTCATTCATTCATTCATTCATTCATTCATCTTCTTCCGCTTAATCCTTTTCGGGTCGCGGGAGGCTGGAGCCTATCCCAGCATCTTTGGGCAAGTGGCAGGGTATACCCTGGACAGATCGCCAGTCCATCGCAGGGCCAACACAAAGAGACAGACAACCATTCACTCTCAGTCATACCAAAGGACAATTTAGAATCCCCAGTTTGATGCCAATTAACTTAACTTGCATGTTTTTTTGGCATGTGGGAGGAAACTGGAGAAATCCCGGAGTAAACCCATGCAGACACGGGGAGAACATGCAAACTCCACACAGATCACTGTTGGTCAGGGGCTGGGATTGAACCCAGGATCCGCCGGCCAAGGGTGAGTTGCTGTGCTGCCGCAGTGCTAACCACTCCACCACCGTACTGCCCAGTCAGTTTAATTTTTGCTGGGTCACAAACTGTCCAGATGCATACCTTTGCTTGAATTGCAGCCGTGGCTGTTGAGTCTGTTCAGATAGCGTAGATCAACTAACACAGTGTTGTTAGCATAGTTAGCCGTTACGTTGTTGGAGCTATGTTGCTGTTTCAAGTGCTTCTGAAGATTGCAGTAGGTCTCAACCAGCACTTGAGCTTCCAACCCACCAATATGCTTTTGTTTTTAAATCAAATCAAATTAAATCAACCTTTATTGTCATATTGCTGTACTGAAGTGCAGGCAAGATGAAATTGTGTTTCTCTCGGCATCCATATAAGTAAAAGAACAGGATTTAAGACACACTCACACATATCTTCACCCACCCCCCACCGCACCACATCCATTCACACATCCCTGAGACATACTTGAAAAACTAACTAACTATAATATACAAGTACAAGTAGTGTACATAATGTCCGTAGGCACGGTAGTGTATATTAGAGATTCCGGATCAGCTGTTCAGCATCCTAACAGCTTGTGGAAGGAAGCTGTTGATCAGTCTGGTGGTCCTGCCTCTGATGCTTCGGAATCATTTGCCAGATAGCAGAAGTTCAAAGTGTTTATGCAGAGGGTGAGAACGGTCCTTGGCAATGTTCAGTGCCCTGCTCCTACAACGGCTCTGAAAAAGTTCTTGGACAGAGTGGAGGGAGACTCCAATTACCCTGTCAGCTCCCTTAACTATCCTCTGCAGGGCTTTTTTGTCTGACATACTGCAGCTGGAGTACCATGTAGCAATGCAGTACGTCAGAACACTCTCCACCACACCTCTGTAGAAGGTCCTGAGGATGCAGATGGGGAGAGAGGCTTGTTTGAGTTTCCTCAAGAAGTGCAGTCTCTGCTGGGCCCGCTTCCTGATCTCCAAGGAATTCTTGCTCCAGGTCAGGTCCTGCGAGATCTGCACTCCGAGGAACTTGATGTTCTCCACTCTCTCCACTAAACAGCCACCGATGCTGAGGGGGACGTGTTCAGGCTGTGAACGCCAGAAGTCGATAGTCATCTCCTTCGTTTTGTCCACGTTGAGCACCAGATTGTTCTCCCTGTACCAGCCCTCCAGGTCTCTCACTTCTTCCCTGTACATTGATTCCTCATCCCTCTGAATAAGTCCCACCACCGTGGTGTCGTCGTAACCACGACAAAGGAAAAAATTATTTGTCTATTTCCACAAAAACAAAGTAGCTTCATCTTTCCCTCCACTCAGCAGTGAAGACTCAGCTCCCTGCAACAGGTCATGTCGACTGACGGCTCGTCTCAGCTACAGTAGGGTCAGTTTGTATATTCATTTATTTGCGCTAAAAATATCTATCCATATTAATAGAACGAGTAACACATCTGATGAAATTTCAGTAACTGGCACATTACTGAATTTTTAAACAGTAATTTTGTTACACAGCATGTTACTGCAAAAGTAGTTATATTTAAAATGTGAATACAGTTGCCTTGATTTCTTTGTATGTATGTATTACCTGAGTTGTTACTGATATCTGATGAAAGTCTCAGGTTAATGACTCTATCAGAAATATGTTTAATGAGAAAAATGTTGACGTCTTCAATACTTATTTTCCTCGCTGTATATGTAGTAGTAGTAGTAGATTAGTTTATTTGACAGGGACAGTGCAATAAACATAGACAATTAATCAAAGACAATCAATCTGATGTGTTGCACATAGAGTGTATAGCTATTAGCTAATTTGCAACTCTTGTCCCTGGATGTCCCTGGATGTGTATGCAGTGACCAACTGCTAAGCTGCTGCAAACTGCAAAGTTATATTTTAATGGTCCATCCAGTTGAATTTAAAAAAAGCAGGACCACAACAATTCCCAGAATACCACCACTACCACCACAATTATAGGGCTCATTTCCACCAAAATAAGAGCCAGTGCTAGTTTGGTTCTGGGGCTGGTGTCAGTGCTTAACTAGTGCTGTCATAAGAACCAGTTGGTTTTCCACCGATATGGAGCTAGTCGGGGATTATGTCAGGGCTACGTCATTACGTAGTATGAAGCGCCTTTATGCAACCCCGCAGAACACCACAGTACACACCCTTGTACAGTAGGTGGCAGTATGCACCTTTCAGTTGTTTGCTATCTGCCAGTAACCGAGAGAAGAAGAAGAAGAAGAAGAAGAAGGAGAAGTAGCGGCATTTTCCTCAAAAATGATTTGTCCAGAGTTGACAGAATGTCATGTGGTATGTTGTCAAAAGAATATAAATTATCATTTTTGAAGCTGGCAACTTAGAACATTTTCCACACAAAAAGTGCAGATTTAAAGTTTGTTGCTGCTTGTTCTTTAGAAAATATGAAAAGGTTGTCAAAAATATGAGTAAGTCCACAAATAGATATACTGTCCAGTACCTGAAAAAATGAACTTAAATGCAGTAATTCAGTACTTGTACTTTCACTTTCCACCACTACAATGTTATAGTGATTTGCATTGTTTGTCCTAAATAGCTTTACATTTCATGCATATGTTTAGTGTGAGGATAACAATTAGTGTAGAAGCAGAAAAACACTTAAGGAAAGAAAGATTTTATTTATAAAATGTTCAAAAACTTAAGACTGCTGCATATGAAATATTATGTACACACAGCCAAAAATAGCAATGTTACTTTGTTTGCAGTCCCTCAAGCACAGACAACGCGTCCCACCAGTCCAACAAGGGTGTTGGTTCTGTCCTCCATCTTCTGGATGCTTTGCAGCAAAGCTGAGGTCAGCTGCTCCTCCCTCCTGCTCTGCTCCCCTGACCTCTCCAGGTAGTAAAGAAGGAGGTCCATGTTTGTGTCCCACTTCTGTTTCCCTGTTTTAAAGTACAAAAGTAAGCAATATAAAATAACCACACACTAAAAAATGGGGGAATTGTCAATCCAAGATTGAATGTGTTTATTCAACATCCATTTACTGTTAGTGGCATCACAGCATTCAATTCAAGTGTATAATTGGTTTAATTCACTCCCTCCTTTGTGTGAATGGGTCATGATGTGAACATATATAACCTAATCTGGTCTGATGAGAAGAGGAGGAAGAGCAGGAGGAGGACAAGCTTGGTGCTGGTGAAGGTGAGCTGGACACCACAGGTCTGGGTGGTTCTCCCTCATCATCCAGCTGTGATAAATCTGCAAATACAAAAACAAAGTGTTTTAGTTTGTGCAGTGTCCAACTTAAGCCCTCCATTAAATGTGCAGACGTAGAAGGCAATTTTATTCAATATCAGTGTTAGCAAAGCTTACATGTCTGATTATGGAATAGAAGAATAGGAATTGAATAGGCTTCATTGTCACTGTACAGCTGTACAGTACAATGACATTGTAGGTGTTCCACCGTGCGACTGTGCAATAAAGTAAGAGAAGGATTAGATAAAACACGGTTACACACACACAATTAAATGAGTGAAATTTTAAAAAAAATGGCCCAAGATTATGGAAATATTGCCAAAAATAGTAAAAAAGACGATGTTACTAGTGTCTGGTAGAAAAATCTCCCATAACACAACACAAGGCACCCATTTATACACAGTACTGATACCACAAAAAGCGTATTTTGCACTGGATGTCTTTATAAAAAAATAAGATTTCTGTTCTAGTTTCTCAAACGTGCATTTCTTTATGGCGAGGAGAAACGTTCGTGGTAAAAACACTGTTAGCTTCTTAGCATAGCTAACCGAAAATACTATAGTCACAAGAGTGAGTAAAAAAATATCCGCACTTTGGCCATTATATATCAATACAAGTGATATACATTTGTCAGCAGAGATGGCCTGTTCATTTCTTTATGGTGAGGAGAAACGTTTGGTCGTAGTAAAAGCACTGTTAGCTTGTTAGCATAGCTAACCGAAAATACTATAGTCACAAGAGTGACTAAAAAAATATCCACCCTTTGGCCGTTACATATCAATACAAGCAGATATATATATGTACACATATATTGGTTAACGTTTGGCATTTTAAAGACAATACACTTACCAGTGTGTTTTCAGTAGTTTGTTGTCCGGACTAATCCACAGCAGTGACGATGGTCCAGCTGGCCGATCCCCCAAAACAGTTCATCAGATGAGCGGCCCCCTCCAGCTTATCTTGTACTACTGTTTATGTCCATAGAGCCAAGAAATGTGTCTCCTCTTCGCTCTAAATCTGTTTGGTTTTGGAATCCGTCGCGTGCTCCGCTGTTTGGAAAGCAACATGGCGGTCAGTAATGTTTTGAAGCTGGTCAGTTAACCACGCCCATGGCTGTGGATGTAACCAACGTAAACTGGTGCTGCCGCTGGCCCAGCTAGGAGTTGAGGCCACGATAGCCCCACTTTTGGGAGCCTGGGACTGGTGCTTTAGTCGGTGGAAAACCAAAGAACTGGTACTAATCAGGCTCTGGCTCCAGTTAAGCACTGGAACCGGTTTGGTGGAAAAGACCTAATAGAGAGCAGATGTGACAGGTTAAAAATAAAAATTAATAAATTAATTAAAAGCGTATCATACATAAGTTAAAAAGCAGATTACAGGTTAAAAAGTCAGTTAAAAAGCTGAATGTAGACAATATATACAGTTAAAAATGAGAGTTAAAAAGATTAATATTTCATTATTAGTTTTGCACATGATTGTTATATTTAAAAACATTAATACAGTACTAAAAAAGTTTAAATGCTGTATACACTATTAACAGTTTGTTGAAAGTTCGATGATTCACAAACCGATTGCTTTTGTCCAGAGAGAGAACTGTGTTGTGCGCTTGCACAGAAGTTTCCATGTTCTTTTGAATAAAGCAAAATGGAGTGAAGACGTAGACCGCGACTCTGTTCATTGTTTTTTGCTCAAAAGTACCACGTACCTCTCCCAAACTGTGGAGCAGAGGGCGCAACACAGACATGTCTTCTGTTTTTTCAGCAACATGACAGCAATGCTATGGCTATGTAATCAATCACAACTTCATGTCTCCTTTCATTTGCTTTCATAAATAAAATATTTAACACAGGTCTTAGGTCTGAAACATGGTTCAACAGTGACCTCAGAACTGTAGCTTTTGTTTTAGTCAAGCCTTTGGTGCTAATGTTACCTTTGATGCTAACAGACCACTCAGTTTCTTGGACCTAAATGGAGCTCTGTGGCTGTGAAGGTGGAAAGGCAGTGATGTACGCACAGTTTAGGAAAACATCCAGGTTTGTGGACATGCTGAACTGATATCACAGCCAATAGTGTTGTGATGGGAGGGTTAATGAAAGCAGGCCTTTCTTTTAGTAATGTTCCCAATAAACCCAGAAAAACTACTGTCGCTAATGGAGAATATCTATACAATGACTGTCTGTATCCCTAAGTGAAGTGAGCAAGTTGACATGTTTAGGGTAAACATGTGACCCATGCATACATTTTAAAAAGCTAAAATCACAAAAAGACTATTACGGAGTTAACAGCACCTTTAGGTAAATTTCAGTACTGTGTTTAGCAGACTATAAAATGTTAAGAAGGTGGTCAGCTTTGGGATATGTGTTCTGTTAAATTCTAGTTGTTCTTTTCATAATATTTGTCAGCCTTTATTGTAAGAGAATCAGTCTGAAAAGGTTGTCAGCTGTACTGTAGCTGTACTATCATAAGACTTTTTTTTTTTAAATCTGGCTTTATAGATTTCTATGGGGGAATTGTATGTGAATGATAATTCTCAGATCTTGAATACTGTCTGCATCACCTTGCTCAATTGTCTCTCATCCTCTGTTGACAGATTTCCAGACAGTAAAGATGCAAATGCTCTGTACTTCTGCTCAACTTCTGCTTTTTCTTTTATTGGTATCCAGCAGAAGGTTGCAACCTCTACTCTGGTGAAGGTTCACAATTAATTCCTTAATTTTAGAAATATTTAGTCTACGTATTTTTAAAGGTTGCATCTGTTTCACCAGTCCATCAGAGAAGAAATCTTATTCCAGGTATTTGGTTTCATTATTTCTGGAGGAGAACCCCACCTGACATGATTGGTGACCCAGAGGCAGACACAGACTCAGAATAAACTCAATTATATTTTATTGTAAAGTGTGACAGTGTGTGTGTGTGTGTGTGTGTGTGTGTGTGTGTGTGTGTGTGTGTGTGTGTGTGTGTGTGTGTGTGTGTGTGTGTGTGTGTGTGCAGGAATATAGCAGCCGGGCAAGCAGAGCCCCATTCAGACTGGCAACCCTAGGAGAGAGCATAGACAGGTGGTTAGAAGCTGAGATCTTGGAGGGATGACTCAGAGAAAGTACAGTCTTACGATTGGCTTGTTGCTATGAAGCGCAGGAGAATTCCTGAAGGCTCCGGCCAGTGGAACTGCGGCTTCGGCTCCGGCTGCTGAAGAGGTGAGAGGGTGACGAGGCGTGCAGTGAACTGGTGGAGTGCAGGTTGTGCCCAATCCGCCACCAGGAGGAGGAGGTCCACCGCCAGCGGGCTTCCACCTGTGCACAGGGGAGTAGAACGAAGTGTGGAGATGAAGGAAAGGTGAAGGCTTACTTGTAGTCGGGGAGCTTGGACTCCCAGGAGTCAGAGTAAGAGCAGAGTCCTCTCACCAAAGGTGAGAGGACTCTGCTCTTATCTCTACACGGCTGTACATATGAGTGGACTTTTGTCGTAGCAGCACTGAATTACCATATACTGGGGGCTGATTTTCTGTGTGCACATGGTTTACTGGTTGATGTTGCTAACAGGCGCCTGGTTAATGCACTGTCCTTTGACTCTCTCCCCTGTATAGCTCGAGTTACCCAGCCAACAGCACAAGCCAACGTCACAGCTACACGCGGTAAGTTCCACACACTGTTCACTCAGTTCCCAGCACTCACGGTCCCGACGTTTTCCACGGCCATCGCTAAACACAGGGTGGAGCACTTTATCACCACCTCCGGGCTGCCCGTTTTTGCAAGACCTCGGTGCTTGGACGCAGCTAAACTGGCCATAGCGCACGAGGAGTTCGCCAACCTGGAAAGGTTGGGCATCATCAGGCGCTCGAACAGCCCATGGGCATCCCCGCTACACTTGGTCCCTAAGGCTGAGGGATCGTGGCGACCGTGCGGGGATTTCCACAGGTGAAACAACGCCACAGCGCACGACCGCTACCCAATTCCCCACATACAGGATTTTTCCGTTCACCTTGCCGGAGCGCGCATTTTTTCCAAAATAGACCTGGTCCGTGGTTACCACCAAGTCCCAGTGCACGCTGAGGACATACCCAAAACAGCGGTAATAACTCAGTTCAGTCTATTCGAGTTCCTGCGCATGCCATTCGGGTTAAAAGGAGCAGCACAGACGTTCCAGCGCATGATGGATGCAGTGCTGCGCGATCTCCCGTTTGTGTTCGTCTACCTGGACGATATACTGGTTGCCAGTGCGTTCGAAGATGAACACGAAACCCACCTCACAACAGTTTTCCAGAGGTTGGAGGAGCACGGGTTAATAATCAACCCGGCGAAATGCCAGTTCGGCGTGACAGAGATTGATTTTTTGGGGCACCGCGTCTCTCCGGAAGGAGCGATCCCGCTGCCCGACAAAGTGCGCGCCGTGGCAGATTTTCCCCAGCCTCAGACGGTCAGGGCGCTGCAGGAATTTTTGGGAATGGTGAACTTTTATAACCGTTTCCTTCCCCGCGCAGCGCAGCTCATGCAACCATTGTACGCCGCACTCAAGAAACAGAAACCCGCGGATAGGGTCGAATGGACCCCGGAGCGAGAGCGGGCGTTCTCGGAAGTTAAAGCAGCCCTGGCAAACGCCGCACTGCCGGCGCATCCAGACCCGACGGCCCGGATAGCGCTCACCACCGACGCTTCAGACGTGGCCATAGGGGCTGTCGTGGAGTAGCGCGTCGCCGGGGCTTGGCAGCCGCTCGCCTTTTTCAGCAGAACTTTGCGCGACAGCGAACGTAAATACAGCGCGTTCGACAGAGTTGCTGGCTCTCCACCTGGCCATACGCCATTTCCAGTTCTGGCTGGAAGGGCGCAGCTTCACCGCGTTTGTGGACCACAAGCCGCTAACATTCGCGATGGCCAAGGTTTCAGAACCGTGGTCGGGCCGGCAGCAGAGACAGCTGGCCGCGATCTCAGAGTTTACTACCGATATTCAGCATGTGTCTGGTAAACTGAATGTAGTGGCGGACTGCCTCTTGTGCGCCGTGGTGGCCCCGGTCTGCGTGGGGATAGATTATGCAGCCATGGCCGCGGAGCAGATTAGCGATGCAGACGTGCGCGCGCTCCAGTCTGGACCAACAGGGTTAAGGCTGGAGAGCAGGGTGCTGCAAGATGGCGGCCCCCCCCAATCTGCGATGTCTCCACGGTCCGGTGGTCCAGGCCGCGTGGCGCCGCCGTGTGTTTGAGTCGGTTCACACTCTGGCGCACCCAGGAGTGCGCGCGTCGGTCAAAATGGTGGGAGAGAAGTTTGTGTGGCCGAGCCTACGCAAACAAGTGAAAGAGTGGGCTGCAGCCTGCATGGCGTGCCAACGAGCCAAGGTACACAGACACACGAAGGCTCCCTTGGAGCCGTTTCGTATTCCGGCTAAGAGGTTCGACCACGTTCACGTGGACCTAGTGGGCCCCCTCCCGCCATCACAGGGGTGTACACACCTCCTGACAATGGTGGGCCGCACCACGCACTGGCCAGAAGCAGTCCCGCTGGCGGCAACCACGTCCGCAGACGTAGCGCGTGCTTTTTTAACAGCACGGGTGGCGCGTTTTGGAGTCCCGTCGGACATTACGTCTGACAGGGGCCCGCAATTTGGTTCCGAACTCTGGTCCGTGATGGCCCGCAGCCTGGGTGTTACAATTCACCGCACAACCGCGTACAACCCACAGGCCAATGGGTTATGCGAGCGTTTTCATAGATCACTGAAAGCAGCACTCAGGGCTTCATTGACGGATGCAAATTGGGTAGACAGGCTGCCGTGGGTTTTATTAGGGTTGCACTCCACGCCGAAAGAGGATCTGGAAGCTTCCCCAGCAGAGCTCGTTTTTGCGCAGCCCCTACGGCTGCCCGGGGAATTTCTGCCAGATAATCCCGTGCCGGGCAGCTGCCCGTCTCAGCTTTTGCAGCGTAGCGCAAACACAGGCACGCTGCCGGGCCCTGCCCACCACAGTTTTCCACGTGTTTTTGTGCCTAAAACTTTGAAGAGCGCGGAGTTCGTGTTTGTCAGACACGACGCCCACCGCCCTCCATTGCGCCCACCCTATGATGGACCGTTCAGAGTGCTGGAAACAGGGGATAAGCATTTTTTGCTAGACTTGGGGGGTAGAAGGGAAAAAATTGGCATAGACAGACTCAAACCCGCTTTCATTGTGGCGGAAGAGCAAGTGCTGTTGGCTAGGGTCCCTCGGCGTGGAAGACCCCCACGGAGAGCTCCCCAGGGAAACGATTCGCCAGAGCAGCCACACGGACAGACCGAAGTGCCCCCCCCCCCCAGCCACAACCCACCCGCAGTCAGACACACTCCCAGCAGCTCCCCACCGGCACAGCAGCGCCGTGGAGGCGGTAAACCCCAGTTACAGCAGATACGGGAGGAGACGGAAGCCCAAGCAGCATGTGGACTGATGTTCTATTGTCCTATCACAGCATGTGGACTGTTATTCTATTGTCCTATCTAAGATGCTGGGGGGGTAGTGTAGCACCTTGGGGGAGCCAGATTATCTAGCATCTCAGACAGGAGACAGTGGGTAAGCATGGGAGAACAAAGAGCAGGAGGTTCCTGGTGAGATAGCAGGAAGGAGTCAAGGTTGAAGGGGGTTGAATGCAGTGTGATGCAAATGTCATGTTGTGTGTGATGTAAATGCCATGAAACTTAAGAGGAGAGTTTCTGCTTAAATGTTCAGTCTGTTCTTTGCTCGCGAAGTGTGAGTGTGTAATAAATCGTCTGAAATGAATCTGCCTCTTCATTTACACGCTCCACAATACAATTAATAATTTGGCCTGTCTTCCCCCCCAAAGTTTAAAAATTAAATGTGGCTTATTAAACATTAGGTCTCTATCTTCTAAGTCTCTTCTGGTCCATGATCTATTAATCGAACACCAGATCGATCTACTATCCCTCACAGAGACCTGGCTCGGGCTTGATGATTATGTTGGTCTGAATGAATCAACTCCCTCTGGGTATTTAAACTGTCATAACCCCAGAGGTTCTGGTCATGGTGGTGGAGTGGCGGCAATTTTCCATCCTAAATTGCTGGTTAATGTTAAGCAGAAATTATGTTTTAATTCTTTTGAAGGTTTGGTCCTCAGTGTGGGGCCTGTTGGCAATCTTGGCTTGATCCCAGTTCTCTTTGCCATAGTTTATCGTCCTCCCACGGCCTATTCAGAGTTTCTATTGGAATTTGCCGAATTTTTAGCTGATTTGGTGCTGAAAGCCGATAGAATAATTATTGTAGGGGACTTTAATATACATGTTGATGTTGAGAGTGACTGTCTTAATAAGGCTTTCAATTCAATTTTAGACTCAATGGGGTTTTCCCAAAAAGTAAAAAATTCTACCCATTATTTCCACCATACATTGAACCTTGTTTTGACATATGGTATAGATATCAAAAATCTGGTTGTGTCTCCTCATAATCCTGTACTGTCTGACCATTGTCTGTTAATTTTTGATTTCATTATCTCTGATCACTTATTTCCTAAAGAAAAATACTACTACAGAAGATGTCCTTCTGATGACGTTGTTGCTAAATTTTTGCAGATTGTCTCCTCTATGCCATGGGTCAACACAACAGAAACACCTGAAATAAGTGATAGAGAGTCTGCTCCATTCGTGATTGACAGCATGGTTGATGGTGTTACTGCCTCTCTGCATCAGACTCTAGATTTGGTAGCCCCTTTAAAAAAGAAAAAGTCTAACCAGAGATTTCTTACTCCTTGGTTTAACTCAGAAACTCGTGGCTTGAAACAGAAGGCTCGTCAATTGGAAAGAAAATGGCGTTCAACTAATTCAGATGAATTCTACTTGGCGTGGAGAAATCATCTCTTAATCTATAAAAAATATCTTAGAAAAGCTAGATCAAGCTATTATTCTGCATTAATAGAAGCAAACAAGAATAACCCCAGGTTTCTCTTCAACACTGTAGCCAGGCTTACAAAGAGCCATGACTCGGTCAATCCTCGCATCCCCCCTGAGCTTTCTAGTCAGGACTTTCTGAACTATTTCAATCTTAAAATTTTATCTATTAGAGATGAAATTAGTCAGATTCTTCCTACCGTAAACTCTGGTACATTAACTACTGCTGCTCCCTCAATTGATATCTGCTTGGATAGATTTACTCCAATCGACCTCTTGGAGTTGGATAAGGTAGTTTTCTCTTCTAAGCCTTCATCTTGCCTTCCGGACCCTATTCCTTCCAGGTTATTTAAAATTATTTTCCCAATTATTAGTAGCCATATTCTTCTTACCATTAATTCTTCTTTAACTCTGGGTTATGTTCCACTGGCTTTTAAAACTGCTGTAATTAAACCTTTACTTAAAAAACCGACGCTCGATCCTGGAGTTTTGGCCAATTATCGACCAATCTCCAATTTGCCTTTCATTTCAAAAACCCTGGAAAGAGTTGTTGCTGTGCAATTATCTGACCATTTGCAGGGAGTTGGTTTGTTTGAGGTGTTTCAATCTGGGTTCAGAGCTCATCACAGCACTGAAACTGCCTTAGTGAAGGTCTCTAATAACCTCCTGACTGCATCTGATAATGGACTTGTCTCTGTTCTTGTTCGTTTAGATCTCCGTGCAGCCTTTGACACTATCGATCATGCCATTCTACTTGATAGATTGGAACACTTTGTTGGACTCAGTGGAACTCCGTTGCAGTGGCTTAGATCTTATTTGTCTGAAAGATTTCAGTTTGTCCATGTCAATGATGGATTTTCTTCCAGCTCTAAGCTCACTCACGGAGTTCCACAGGGATCTGTGTTGGGCCCTACTCTTTTTAGTCTATATATGCTCCCGCTGGGCAATATCATCAGAAAGCACTGTATACATTTTCATTGTTATGCTGATGACACACAACTATACCTGTCAATGAAGCCTGTTGATTGTGATCAGTTGGCCAAGCTAGATGCCTGTCTTAAGGACATCAAAGCTTGGATGACTTGTAATTTTTTACTATTGAACTCTGATAAGACTGAAGTCATTGTTGTTGGCCCAAAACATCTTAGAAATTCCTTTTCAGATTATGCCCTTAATTTAGATGCTGCCACTCTCACTCTGAGCAGTTGTGTGAGGAACGTTGGAGTGATTTTTGACTAGGATTTGTCCTTTAATTCACATATTAAAACTGTTTCTAGGACCGCCTTATATCATCTGCACAATATTGCTAAGATCAGGAGCATCTTGTCTCTGGGTGATGCTGAGAAACTGATTCACGCCTTTGTCAGTTCGCGATTAGATTATTGTAATTCGCTATTATCTGGTTGTCCTAGAGTATCTTTAAAAAGTCTTCAATTGATTCAAAATGCTGCTGCTAGAGTTTTAACTGGTTCTAGAAAAAGAGATCATTTTTCCCCGGTTCTGTCCTCCCTCCATTGGCTCTTTGAATTCAGAATCAAGTTTAAAATCCTTCTTCTTACTTTCAAAGCTCTTAACAATCTGGCCCCCCAATATATAAAAGATCTGATATTACCTTACCATCCTAACAGAGCATTACGCTCCCAAAATACTGGCTTACTTGTGGTGCCCAGAATCTCCAAAAGTACGGTGGGAGGCAGAGCCTTCTGCTACCAAGCCCCTTCTCTCTGGAACCAGTTACCACTCTGGGTCCGGGAGTCAGACTCGGTCTCTGTCTTTAAGAACAGGGTAAAATCTTTCCTTTTTAATATAGCTTTCGTTTAAGGAGGGTATTTGTGTCTTTTAACCCCACTCTTGTTCTATTGTTATCTGATCCATACTGCTGGTTGATCTCCAATATTGTACTTGGCATCTTACTGCTATGTTCTTTATGTCTGTCCTTTCCATCCTCCCTATCCCCTCATCCCCAGCCAGTCGCAGCAGACGACTGCCCCTCCCTGAGCCTGGTTCTGCTAGAGGTTTCTTCCTTACAAATAGGAGTTTTTCCTCTCCACTGTCGCCTAGTGCTTTCTCATAGGGGATCATCTGATTGCTGGGTCTTTCTGTGACTGTGTGATTTTTTTTATCTGCACTGTGGTGCCACGAGACGGCTTTTGTTGTGATATGGCGCATTATAAATAAAGCTGAATTGAATTGAATTGAATTGGCAGCTACTGAAACACTATCCCACACTGCAATAAAAAAAAACCTAGCTTCCCCTAGCTTACCCCTGAAGCGTGTGGTCATGGGGACTGGAGTCAGCCGAGACGGTGGAGAAGGAGAAGGGATGGAAGTGGCTGGGCCGACCGTGTTCCCGGGAGCAGGTGGGAAGGACTGAGGAGGTGAAAGGTGATCCAGGCGTGTGTTAATCTGTACTAGCTGTGTGAGTATGACCTGTTGTTGATGGGATAATTGGTCTACCCGAGCCTCAGTGATGTTAAGCTTGTGCGCTAATGCACCGTCTGCTGGGTCGTTCTGACGGAGATGTACTGACATGATTGGTGACCCAGAGGCAGACACAGACTCAGAATAAACTCAATTATCTTTTATTGTAAAGTGTGACAGTGTGTGTGTGTGTGTGTGTGTGTGTGTGTGTGTGTGTGTGTGTGTGTGTGTGTGTGTGTGTGTGTGTGTGTGTGTGCAGGAATATAGCAGCTGGGCGAGCAGAGCCCCGTTCAGACTGGCAACCCTAGGAGAGAGCATAGACAGGTGGTTAGAGGCTGAGATCTTGGAGGGATGACTCAGAGAAAGTACAGTTTTACGATTGGCTTGTTGCTATGAAGTGCAAGAGAATTCCTGAAGTCTCCGGCCAGTGGAACTGCGGTTTCGGCTCCGGCTACTGAAGAGGTGAGAGGGTGACGAGGCGTGCAGTGAACTCGTGGAGTGCAGGTTGTGCCCAATCCGCCACCAGGAGGAGGAGGTCTGCCGCCAGCAGGCTTCCACCTGTGCACAGGGGTGTAGAGCAAAGTGTGGAGATGAAGGAAAGGTGAAGGCTTACTTGTAGTCGGGGAGCTTGGACTCCCAGGACATCGACGAGGCAGGGAGGATCGGTGGAGATGGAACTCTGGATCTTAAGAAGATGAGTAGACAAAAAGGTCTTGCCAGACCAGGGAGCTTGACGTCTCCATGCAGACCCGAGGGCAGCGCGGCTTAAGTAGGCAGACTTAATGAGGTGAGCAGGTGTGCGTGCAGCTGTGGAGGAAATTAGGGCATCAGGCATGCAGAGCGGATCACTTCACCATCACTATGATGTCATGAGAGAATTTGGACAATCCTATACATTGAGAATGTGAAATACACTAAGTGTTGATTGAGTACAGAAGTGAGGATAGTAGACACCAGTGTTGAGCCCCAGTGCTGATGGTTCCACTGGCTGACAGCCATAATAAAACCTAAAACTAATGTAGACATATAGTTTTTAAAATGTACTAGCTTTCTAGCTAACTCTGACTCATTTACATTGTGTTTCTGTTAGTTGATGAGCAATGTCCCATTCAATAAAGACCCATCCATCCATCCATCTTCTTCCGCTTAATCCTTTTTGGGTCGCAGGGGGGCTGGAGCCTATCCCAGCATCTTTGGGCGAGAGGCAGGGTACACCCTGGACAGATCGCCAGTCCATCGCAGGGCCAACACAGAGAGACAGACAGCCATTCACTCTCACAGTCACACCTAAGGACAATTTAGAATCCCCAGTTGATTGTGCCAATTGCACATGCCAATTTTTGACATGTGGGAGGAAACCGGAGAAAACCCGGAGTAAACCCACACAGACATGGGGAGAACATGCAAACTCCACACAGATCACTGTTGGTCCTTCCCACAATAACTGCAAATGGTATAACTACAGTGTACAGCAAATCATCCATGTACACACAGTTACCTACTTCAAAAAGCTGGCATCTTCTGTCATGGTGGTATCCCACCATAAGATAAATAGCTTCTTGGTTTGATCACCAGATGCAAAGTTTACCTGTAGGATCTTATATGGCGTCAGATCCATGTGCTGTTATCACAGCCAGGCTGAATTAAAGCATGAATGATCCCATGCTTTGATGTGGCCCTTACTCCTGCTTTAGTTTACATTCAAACTTCCTGTGTTCTCGGAAGTAAACAGTGCTCATAGACCAAAAGAGAGTAGGAGTAGGTTTGAGTTTTTACCTCAAAGAGTAATCTATGTTTTAGCTTTAAGGCCTGTCATTCAGATTACCTGAACTTTTGAGACTCAGAACCATTGTTTGACACTTTGGTTAGAAAGAGGTTGAGAAATTAAGATATGTCATTTATGTTTTGAATTATGTCACACTGTAAAAAATAATGTTAAGATGCATGTTCCTGCTCTGTTTTTTTTTTTTTAAATAAACCCCTTCTATTGGTTCCACTTGATGTCCTTGGATGTTTTGTTTTTTTCCACTAAGACGAAACCAATGTCAAGTATTAGAAAATCTATTTGAATAAATCTCACAGCTGCTAATCGGCCTGGCGGAGGTTATGTTTTTGCCGGGGTTTGTCTGTTTGTTTGTCTGTCTGTCAGTCTGTCTGTCTGTTGGTTAGCAAGATAACTCAAAAAATCTTGGACGGATTTCCATGAAACTTTCAGGCGTTGTTGGAAATGGTACAAGAAAGAATTGATTAAATTTTGGGGGTGATCCGGTTCACCGTCTGGATACAGGAATTTTTTAAAGCATTTTTCATTCAACACTGTGACATACAGCCTTTTTCAACATGTGCGCAGGCGCAATGGAGGGCGCTGGTCGTCGAGTCTGCAACACAAACTCTGCGTTCTTCAACGTTTTAGGCACAAAAGGACGCGGAAAACACTGCTGGCCTGGGCCCACCAGCGTGCAACTGCAAAACCTCACACAGGCAGCTGTCCGCCGACGGATTCTTTGGCAGAAATTCACCGGCCAGCCATAGGTGCTGTGCAAAAACGAGCTCTCTGCCGGCGAAGCTTCTAAATTGTCGTTTGCCGTGGAGCGCAACCCCCAAAACAATAATATTGTAGCCAACTCAATATGAGCACCCTATTTGGCTTGCCAAGTGGGTTGACCCTATTGGCGACACAGGTAGAGTGCGGGACTCCGGAGCGGGAGGCGTGAGTTCGAACCTCCCGGTGGGACGTCGCCATGTCGAGCAGCACGTTACAATATAATATAAAACCCACGGCAACCTGTCTACCCAATTTGCATCCGTCAGTGGAGGAGATGGACACAACAGCAACACTTCAGTTTATTACCTCCGCCAAGGAGGCAATGCTTTTACTACTGAACCACTAATCCTATCACTATCAGATTGATTGTCATTGATTAATTGTGTGTTTATTGCACTGTCTCTGTCAAATAAACAAATAACCATTGTGAATCCAATTGCTAGTCATATGTTTACATGCTCAAGGAATGTGAAAACGTACACACAAACACTGTATGGGGGGAATTGTGGCGCTTGGTGGAGGTCTGCGCTCTCCGAGTGCTTTTCTAGTTTATTCTGTCATGAGCTGAGCACAGGAGGTTTCCACCTGGCTCAGTCTCATGGCCTTTCCTTTATATTTATATATTTGCTGTATTTTATGCTTTTTGGGTTTCTGTATTCTTGTACTGTTTGCTATTTTCCTGTTTATGTTTTAGTTTTGTTACACTTTTACTTTGTATTAATTTACAGTTATATTTCAGTCTGCATTTGTTGATATTTTATGTTTTAAGATCTTTACTGTTGGTTTGACAGCTGTCAAGGGCGTTTCCGGGTTTTGTGCTTTGTGTGGGCGTCGCCTCTGTCAGCTGTCAGCTTCAGCCTCTCCTCTCATTGCCCCCAGCTGGTCCAATCATGTATCATTGTTTTCTCCTGCCTGCTCATGTGACCCACACCTGTCGTTACTTTGTTTTTGACCCTGTTTAAGGGCAGTTATTTTCATTTCTTGTTGCCGCCGTCTTAAACGAGTTTCTCTTCATCTCCATCAGAGCCCTGTCCCTGCTCTGGTGAGCTGTATCAGTAAGTTTATTCATTGTTTGTATTTTCCTTTAAGTGCACTGTGTGAACTTTATGTTATTTTCAATAAATTTCACAAACTCACAGTTCAGCACGTGGGTCTCACATTCCTGCCCCAAATGGCAATTCATGGCATATTCAGAAAATACAAATTATTTCTCATTTCCTAAAAAAAAATGTTGTGTTTTGGATATATGAGGATTGCAGACAACAATGGTATTTTTTATATCTGATTCATTTTTGTGATGAAGAATTATACAAGTTAAAGACAGTGTGATTTTCTGGTTTGTCCACATAGAAAAAGGGTCTTATATACAGCTCCATACAATACAAAAAGTTTCCATATATTACTCTGTACTGACAAGATCTGACAGCAAATGACGTGTTTTCTGTGTTATGCAAAAGTCAGTACAGACCTGGATGTAAATATGGGGAAGTATCTACTGCCATTTCTTAAACCTGGGATGTCATCATTGATAGTCCATCATTACCTCCGCCAGACCGCAGGCCAGGAGGAAGTTATGTTTTTGCCAGCGTTTGTCTGTTTGTCTATCTGTTTGTTTGTCTGTTGGTTAGTAAGATAACTCAAAAAGTTTTGGACGGATTTCGATGAAACTTTCAGGCGTTGTTGGAAATGGTACAAGGAAGAACTGATTAAATTTTGGGGATGATCCGGATCACCGTCTGGATACAGGAATTTTTTAAAGGATTCTTTAACATTGTGAGATACGGCCATTTTCAACATGTGTGCAGGCGCAATGGAGGGCGCTGGTCGTCGTGTCTGACGAACACAAACTCTGCATTCTTAAAAGTTTTAGGCACAAAAGCACGCGGAAAACAGTGGTGGGCAGGGCCCGGCAGCGTGCCTGTGTTTGCGCTACGCTGCAAAAGCTGAGACGGGCAGCTGTCCGGCACCAGATTATTTGGCAGAAATTCCCCGGCCAGCCATAGGGGCTGCGCAAAAACAAACTCTCTGCCGGGGAAGCTTCTAAATCCTCTTTTGCCGCGGAGCGCAACCCCAATATAAAACCCACGCCAACCTGTCTAACCAATTTGCATCCGTCAGTGAAGCCCTGAGCGCTGCTTTCAGTGGAGGAGATAGACACAACACCAACACTTCAGTTTATTTGTGGAAATGTGAAAATGACGAGGCAGAGTTTATCTCACGAGTCAGGTTTATTCACATCTTCCAACATCAGCAAAACAGAAAAGAGAAAAAAACCCAGACCTTCGTCCTTTAAATACCCAGGACCTTCAAAGCTCACAGTCACAATGCATTTAATCCCAAGTAACAATGCATCCTCTCTTAGATCTTATCACTTCCACCTAAAGTCTCTGGCAGCCAGGAAATCCCCCAAGGCTGTCTCTTTGCATACCAAAGACTAAACTTCCACATCCTTCTGTTATCTCCAAGGAGACTCAGTCCTTTGTTCAATCTGAGATGTGAAGTCTAAAGTGATATAACCATGTGCATATGTGTCCCACATGACCCCCCCCCCCCAAACGTCTAAGATGGAACAACGGAATAACAGTCTGCATGTCATGATAAAATCATTACACATCAGTCCACGTGCTGCTTGGGCCTCAGTCTCCTCCCGTATCTGCTGTAAGCGGGCTTCACCACTTCCGTGGCGCCATCCTGCTGGGGGGCTGCTGTCTGAGGGTGAGAACTGTTAGTCAATCCCTGTGGGTGTTCTGGGGAATGTCCCCTAGGGGGTCTGCCGCGCCGAGGAGCCCTGGCCAACAGCACATCCTTGTCCGCCACCACAAAGGCGGGTTTGAGCCTGTTTATGCCAATCTTTTCTTTCCTGCCCCCCAAATCTAGCAAAAAATGCTTATCCCCTGTTTCCAGCACTCTAAATGGTCCATCATAAGGTGGTCGTAGCGGCGGGCGATGGGAATCATGTCTGACAAAAACAGACTCCGCGTTTTTTAAAGCCTTAGGTACAAAAACGCGTGGAAAACTGTGGTGAACGGGGCCAGGCAGCGTGCCTGATTCCGTGCCACGCTGCAACTGCTGAGCCGGGGAGCATTCTGGCGCAGGATTATCTGGGAGAAATTCCCTGGGCAGCCGAAGTGGCTGCGCAAAAACTAGCTCAGCCGGGGAGGCTTCTAAATCCTCTTTAGGTGCAGAACGCAACCCCAATAAAACCCACTGTAGCCTGTCTACCCAATTTGCATCCGTAAGCGACGCTCTGAGAGCCGCTTTCAATGACCTATGAAAACGTTTGCATAACCCATTAGCCTGCGGATTGTACGCGATTGTGCGGTGGATCGTTACCCCCAGGCTGCGGGCCATTGCTGACCAAAGTTCGGAAACAAATTGAGGGCCTCTGTCAGATATATTGTCCGACGGAACTCCAAAGCACGCTACCCATGCTGTTAAAAACGCGCGCGCCACCTCCTCGGCTGTAGTTGATGCCAGTGGGACCACTTCCGGCCATCGCGTGGTGCGGTCTACCATTGTCAGAAGGTGTGTGCACCCCTGTGATGGCGGAAGGGGGCCTATGAGGTCCACGTGGACATGATCGAACCTCTTAGCCGGGATGTGAAACGGCTCCAAGGGAGCTCTCATGTGTTTGTGTATCTTGGCTCGTTGACAAGCCATGCAGGCTGCCGCCCACTCCTTAACTTGTTTGCGCAGGCTCGGCCATACAAATTTCTCTCCCACCATTTTGACCGACGCGCGCACTCCCGGGTGCGCCAGAGAATGAATCGAGTCAAAAACGCGGCGGCGCCACACGGCCGGTACCACAGGACGCGGTCGCCCAGTGGAGACATCGCAGATTAGGGGGGGCATACCATCTTGCAGCACCCTGTTCTCCAGCCTTAACCCTGTTGGTCCAGACTGGAGCGCGCGCACGTCCACGTCGCTAACCTGATCCGCGGCCGTGGCTGCATAATCTATCCCTACGCGGACCGGGGCCGCCACGGCACACGAGAGACAGTCTGCCACTACATTCAATTTACCCGCCACATGCTGGATATCGGTAGTAAACTCTGAGATTGCGGCCAGCTGCCTCTGTTGCCGGCCTGACCACGGTTCTGAAACCTTGGCCATCGCAAATGTCAGCGGCTTGTGGTCAACGAACGCGGTGAAACGGCGTCCCTCCAGCCAGAACTGGAAGTGGCGAATGGCCAAGTGGAGAGCTAACAACTCCCTGTTGAATGCGCTATATTTTCGTTCACTATCGTGCAAAGTCCTGCTGAAAAAGGCGAGCGGTTGCCAAGCCCCGGCTACATGCTGCTCCACGACCGCCCCTATGGCCACATCTGACGCGTCAGTAGTCAGCGCTATGCGGGCCGTTGGGTCTGGATGTGCTAACAACCCAGCGTTTGCCAGGGCTGTTGTGACCTCCGAGAATGCTCACTCTCGCTCCGGAGACCATTCGATTTTATTTGTGGGTTTTTTGTTTTTTTAGTGCGGCATACAATGGTTGCATGAGCGGTGCTGCGCGGGGGAGGAAACGGTTATAAAAATTCACCATTCCCAAAAACTCCTGTAACGCCTTGACCGTTTGTGGCTGGGGAAAATTTGTTACCACGCACATTTTGTCAGGCAGAGGAACTGCTCCTTCTGGAGAGACGCGATGCACCAAAAAATCAATCTGCGTCACCCCGAACTGACACTTCGCTGGGTTGATTATTAACCCGTGCTCTCCCAACCTCCGGAAAACTGCCGTGAGGTGGTTTTCGTGTTCGTCTTCGAACGCGCTGGCTACCAAGATGTCGTCCAGGTAGACAAATACGAAGGGGAGATCGCGCAACACCATGTCCATCATGCGTTGGAATGTCTGTGCAGCGCCTTTAAGCCCAAACGGCATGCGCAAAAACTCGAATAGGCCAAACGGAGTTATTACCGCTGTTTTGGTTATGTCCTCAGCGTGCACTGGGACTTGGTGGTAACCGCGGACCAAGTCTATCTTAGAAAAAACGCGCGCCCCCGCCAAATGAACGGAAAAATCTTGGATATGCGGGATTGGGTAGCGGTCGTGCGCTGTGGCGTTGTTCAACCTGCGGAAATCTCCGCAAGGTTGCCACGAGCCATCAGCTTTTGGGACCATGTGAAGCGGGGAAGCCCATGGGCTGTTAGAACGCCTGATGATGCCCAACCTTTCCAGGTTGGCGAACTCCTCGCGCGCTATTGTCAGTTTAGCTGAATCCAACTGCTGAGCTTTTGCAAAAACGGGCGGTCCGGTGGTAGTAATAAAATGTTCCACTCCATGTTTAGCGACAGCTGCTGAAAATGTAGGAACCGTGAGTGCTGGGAACTGAGTGAGCAGTGTGTGGAACTTACCGCTTGCTGTTGTGACGTTGACTTGTGCTGTGGGCGGGGTCACTCGGGCTGCACAGGGAATAGAATAAAAAGAAAGTGCATTAACCAGGCGCCTGTTAGCAAGATCAACCAACAAACCATGTGAGCACAGAAAATCAGCCCCCAACATATTGAAATTCACTGCAGCTATGACAAAAGTCCACTCAAATGTACGGCCGTGTAGGGACAGAAGCAGAGTCCTCTCACCAAAGGTCTTAATCTCCGAGCCGTTCGCTGCTGACGCCCCGTGACCTCCGGTCCACGAGGAATTTCCTCCCCGAGCGCGCATCCGTCAAGTAGAACAGCTTGTTCTCTTCACCGAGGGCCGCAGCTGCTACCGACCCCCGGTCTTGGCGTTTCCCGAGTGCTTGAACTGGCACGGTGGTATACATTTGCGTGCCTTCTCTGCGAAGCGGCGATGGTAGAAACAGAGGGTGTCTCCTCCGTGATCCTTGGCCCCCGCTGCCGCCGTCGTCGGTGGGTCTGTTACCGCCGTCTCTGGCCCCCCGCCATCTCCGGCTGTCGCGCCGAACTCCGTCGCTGCCGCGGTGACCGCGCATTGTTTGCTGGCGTTGAGAATCCGGTGCGCCTCCTGGGCCAGTGCACGGAAGTCCCGCTGGGCCAACAACAGCGAACTGGCCAGGGTCGCTCTCGTGGCCAACGGTAGGGTCCTGAGGAAAATGTGGGTGAAGATGAAGTCGTCGTCGTCTGAGCCCTTCAACCTCAGCATGTCCTCCATCAGGTCAATGGGCGTGCCATCTCCCAAGTTGTTCAGAGCCAGGAGCCTCTCTGCTCTCTCCTGGACTGAGAGAGTGAAGCGCTGGATGAGCGCAGCCTTCAACCCGCCGTATTTGTCGTTGGCCAGTGGCTGCTCCAAAAGGCTCTGCACATGCCGAGCCGTGCGGTTGTCGAGCTTGGCAATTACATGGTAGAACTTCGTGTCATCTACCGTTATCCCCCGGAGGGCGAACTGTGCTTCGACCAAGTGGAACCAGGAGCGTGGGTTGTCTCGCCAAAAGTCCGGTAGCTGGACGGTAGCGGCATACGCTTGGCTGGGAGCTCCTGACCTGGCTGGCTCGAGGGAATTTCTTTCACTCATGATACGTCTTAGGGTCACCAGTGTGGAAATGTGAAAATGACGAGGCAGAGTTTATCTCACGAGTCAGGTTTATTCACATCTTCCAACATCAGCAAAACAGAAAAGAGAAAAAAAACCCAGACCTTCGTCCTTTAAATACCCAGGACCTTCAAAGCTCACAGTCACAATGCATTTAATCCCAAGTAACAATGCATCCTCTCTTAGATCTTATCACCTCCACCTAAAGTCTCTGGCAGCCAGGAAATCCCCCAAGGTCGTCTCTTTGCATACCAAAGACTAAACTTCCACATCCTCCTGTTATCTCCAAGGAGACTCAGTCCTTTGTTCAATCTGAGATGTGAAGTCTAAAGTGATATAACCATGTGCATATGTGTCCCACATATTACCTCTGCCAAGGAGGTAATACTTTTACTACTGAACCACTAATCCTATCATTGTGAATCCAATTGCTAGTCACATGTTTTCATGGTCAAGGAATCTGAAAACGTACACACAAACACTGTATGGGGGGGAAATGTGGCGCTTGGCGGAGGTCTGCGCTCTCCGAGTGCTTTTCTAGTTTTTTAATGTAGACTTTGACCTGAGTGTAAATCAGACTTGGCAAACTTGCATGAAAATAGTTAGACCTTTAAAGGTGTCTGTCTGTCGGTCTGTCTGTCTTTTAGCTGTCATGATTCAATAATCAGTGTGGTGATCCGCGTGATCCGGGGGTGGATGGGGGGGGGGGAATAATGTGGTGATCGATGGTGTGTGTGTGCCTCGCCCTAATTATCTTTCACAGCTGTGGGCACACCTGCTCTCACTCATCAAGCACTCTTTATAAGGGACGCTGCCCAGGAGACAGCACGTCTTACATCTACGCTTTCTCCCAGGAAGACCTCCTACCTAGTGTCTTCCTCCATCTCGCTACGCTTGAGAGTTCATCTCAAATCTCCTGCTTCTCGTCACATGGGAGCTCCATCTCCCCAACACAACGTAAGCCTTCTCTGAGCTTTTACCTGCACCTGCCCTTCTTCCCCTTGTTCCCTGTGCACAGGTGGACCACCCTCCAGGCAGACCCCTCTTTCCTCCTGGCGGCGGACTGGACGCAGCTGTGTACAGCGGCTTTTTTCCCTCACAAACCATGAGCTGGAGCACACGTCACCTTCACCCAAGCTGCACTGTAAATACTCTGCACCTGCACTACGGCTTCACAACAGGGCGCTGGGCTGGCACTGGAAAGTCATCTCTTTGGAGCTGGATTACCTCTTCACTGCCGTAAGACTGCTAAAACTCTATTAATATCATTACCTGCCAGCCTGAAGCTTACTCTCCTGTTTTGCTGTCGTTTCAGGGTTGCCAGACCTGTCCTGTCATCACGCTCCTGCTCTCACTAAACTACATTCTCACAACACCATTCGCATGCACACACATCCACTCTCTCCATCAAGAAACCCCAGCAGACGGTGCTTTGGCACACCAACTTAACACCATGAAGGCTCCGTTAGACCAATTAACACTCCAGCAACAGATGATCTTAACTCAACTTACACACATTAAATCACAACTCGACCAGCTCTCCCCGCTACAGTCTCCTCCACCTGATTCTCGGGATCTGGCCGGGTCAACCAACTCCTCTCAGTCTTGCTCGGTTAACTCCCGTCCCCACTCCCACCCATTTTAGTGGTAAGTTAGGGGAAGCATGGGGTTTCTTGTTACAATGTAGTCTGGTTTTTCAGCGTGTGCCAGGGGATTTTCCCACTCACCATAGCCAGATTAGTTATTTGGTGAATTTACTGGAGGGACGGGCTTTGGCGTGGGCTACCACCATTATGACCTGACCTGATTACGCTAATTACACCTACGATCAGTTTGTGGCAGAATTTGTTGAAGTATTTGATCACTCTGATCGGGGTTGTGTGCTCACCTCTCGCCTCCTTAATTTGAGACAGGGGGCTAAGTCTGTAGCTGATTACTCAGTGGATTTCCGGGTAGTGGCTGCAGAGGTTGGGTGGCAGGATGCCTCACTGCGTAAAATTTTTGTTCAGAGTTCCCTCCAGCTTGAGGGATGAGTTGGCCCGAGTGGGAAGACCAGCTAAGCTTAACGAGCTCATTGCACTAGTAATTTCTATTGACAATAGGTTAAGGGAACGAGCTAGTGAGCGCCGCTCGGGCACTCAGCCTTGCCACTCCCTGCAGTCTCCCCTTAAGGCCCTCCTTCCCTCTGAGTCCCCTGGGGAGGATGAACCCACGTTTTCTGGCCGGTCCTAATTATCCCTAGCAGAACGTCAATGCTGCCATGACCTTGGGCTATGTTTATACTGTGGCAGCGCTGAGCATGAGGTTGCCTTTTGCCCTAATCGGGTAAAAGGGGGAGTCTGTTAGTTACGGTAGGGGGACTAATGGATGGTGATAATGTTAAGGCCCTACACGTCTCATGCTACCTATTCACTTTCAATACGCATGCACTGAATTATCTTCACATGCACCCATTGACTCTGGTGCGGAGAAGTGCTTTATTTCAGAGGGTCTGGCAACCCGGCTGGGGCTTCCCTGCTACAACCAAGCCAGACCGTTCAAACTGATCACCCTCACTTCCCCCGTCATCCTGGGGTGCCCATGGCTAAGTCTCCATAATCCCTCTATTGATTGAAGGACTGGAAGAATCTTGTCTTGGAGTAGTTTTGTCTGGGTGCCTGTTTGCAATCTGCTGCCTGCTCTCCCTCTGTATCCCTCTGCCCTCAGGATTCGCCTCCTCCAGATGTCTTGTCTGTGCCCATGGAGTATCACGACCTGGCGGCAGTGTTTAGCAAAGCTAAGGCTCTGCCCCCCCCCCTTCCACTGGCCGTATGATTGTGCCATCAAACCTTCTGCCGGGGGCTCCTTTGCCTTCGAGTCGGCTCTACAGCCTCTCTGCCCCGGAACGTGAGGCCATGGAGAAATACATCAAGGAGTCCCTGAGCTTGGGCATCATCCCACCATCCTCCTTGGCAGTGGGGGCGGGATTCTTCTTCGTGGGTAAGAAGGACGGTTCTCTCAGGCCATGTATTGATTTTAGGGGGCTTAATAACAATACTGTAAAGAACAAGTATACTCTGCCCCTTATTAATACGGCGTTTGATTCCTTCCAGGGGTCAGGGTATTCACTAAATTAGACCTGTGGAATGCTTATCACCTGGTCCGCATTAAAGAAGGAGATGAATGGAAGACTGGGTTTCGCACCCCTAGTGGCCATTTTGAATATTTAGTATGCCTTTTGGATTAACGAATGCTCCTGCTGTTTTTCAGAGGCTCATTAATGACATTCTGAGGGATTTTCTGGACTCCTTTGTGTTTGTCTATCTCAACGATATCCTCATCTTCTCTCACTCCTTGGAGGAACACCGTATCCATGTCACACAGGTTTTGCAGTGCCTTCTGGAGAATCAGTTATTTGTCAGGGCCAAGAAGTGTGAATTCAATGTTTCATCCACCACCTTTCTGGGCTTTGTCATCTCACACATGAAGATCATCGCGGACCCTGAAAAGGTTAAAGTGGTGATGGAATGGCCTGTCCCCTCCTCCCGTAAGCAACTTCAGCAATTTTGGGGGTTTGCCAATTTCTATCGCCGTTTTTTTCCAGAATTACAGCATCATTGCTTTACCCCTCACCCATCTGACCTCTACGAAGGTGCCATTCCACTGGACGGAGGAGGCAGAGACAGCGTTTGCTGAGCTGAAGGAGAAGTTCTCCACCCCCCACCCACATCCTGGCCCAGGTCGACCCCGCTCTACAGTGCTTGGTGGAGGTGGACACCTCGGACTTTGGGGTGGGGGCGGTGTTATCCCAGCACTCTCCTACTGAGGACAATGTCCACCCCTGCGCCTTCTTCTCCCGTCGGCTGTCTCCTGCGGAGAGGAATTACGACGTGGGGGACAGGGAGTTGTTAGCCGTGAAGCTGGCTTTGGAGGAGTGGCACCACTGGCTGGAGGGCGCTTCACTTCAGTTCGTCATCTGGACAGATCACAAGAACTTGGAGTACCTCCGGACCACTAAATGGCTGAATGCCAGGCAGGCCCATTGGTCCCTGGTTTTTGGAAGATTTAATTTCACCATCACCTACCGCCCGGGTTCTAAGAATATCAAGCCTGACGCGCTCTCGGGGCAGTTTTCCCCCGAAGCTGCGGAGCCGACGCCCCATCCAATTGTCCCCCTTTCCTGCATCGTGGGCATGCTTTCCTGGGACATCAAAGAGAGGTTGAGGAGAGCACAGGAGGCGGAGCCCGACCCGGGTGGGGGACCGGAGGGTCGGATGTACATTCCCTCTGCTGTTCGAGGGGAGGTGATTAACTGGTTGCACTCCTCAAAGATCATGTGCCACCCTGGGGTAGCGCACACTGTGGCCCAGCTACAAAGGTCCTTCTGGTGGCCCTCGCTGCGGAGGGATGTAGCAGAATTCATCCAGGCCTGTCCACAGTGTGCGACTGGCAAGTCATCCTCTTCCCCACCGGCAGGCCTGCTGCATCCTCTCCCCATCCCCAGCCACCCTTGGTCCCATATCGCATTGGACTTTGTGACTGGTTTGCCCCCCTCAGCAGGCCACACGGTTATCCTCACCATAGTGGACAGATTTTCTAAGGCAGCTCACTTTGTTCCCCTGCAGAAGCTGCCAGTGGCCAAGGAGACGGAGGATCTGTTGGTGTTGATGTGGTCCGGCTTCATGGCATCCCGACGGACATCGTATCAGATCATGGACTTCAGTTCATCTCTCAGGTCTGGTGGTCTTTCTGCAAGGCGATGGGGGCAATGGCGAGCCTGTCCTCTGGATATCACCCCCAAAGTAACAGCCAGTGCGATCGCACTAATCAGGAGTTGGAGGCAGCCCTGAGGTGCATCACGGCCTCTAATTCAGCATCCTGGAGCACATACTTACCGTGGGTTGAGTATGCACACAACACAGCTGTCTCTTCTGCCACTGGTCTCTCCCCTTTTGAGGTCTCTTTTGGCTACAACCCCCTTCCCCTCTGTTCCCCGAGGAGGAGATCACCGTTCCCTCTGTCCAGGCCCATATCAGGTGTTGCCAGCGACTCTGGATGTCCACCAAGGCAGTTCTGCGATGCACGGTGACCCGCAATACAGAGATCACCAACCGCCACAGGACCCAGGCTCCTTCCTATCATGTGGGACAGCAGGTATGGCTCTCCACGAGGAACATCAACCTGAAGGGTGAGACCAAGAAATTATCACAACGTTTCATTGGTCCTTTCTCCATAACTCATATCATCAACCCCGTTGCTGTGTGCCTGGCTCTGCCCCCTCTATGCGCATCTGTCCTACCTTCCATGTTTCCCAGGTGAAGCCATGTGAGTCCAGCCCGCTGTGTCCTCCACCCAAACCTCCACTCCTGCCTGTGATGATCAACGGTGGTCCTGCACACTAGGTCAATCACATCCTGGATGTCGCCGCCGAGGGCACGGTCTGCAATATCTGGTGGACTGGGGGCGGTATGGACCTGATGCGCAGTCCTGAGTGCGTCCGTCATTTGTGTTGGATCCTCAACTCATCCAGGAGTTCCATCGGACGCACCTGGACAAGTTGGAACGGCCTCCTGGAGGCGTCCCGTGGGGGTGGGTGGGGGGGGAATAATGTGGTGATCGGTGGTGTGTGTGTGCCTCGCCCTAATTATCTTTCACAGCTGTGGGCACACCTGCTGTCACTTATCAAGCACTCTTTATAAGGGATGCTGTCCAGAAGACAGCACGGAGACGTCTACGCTTTCTCCCAGGAAGACCTCCTTCCTAGTGTCTTCCTCCATCTTGTTACGCTTGAGAGTTCATCTCAAATCTCCTGCTTCTCGTCACATGGGAGTTCCATCTCCCCAACACAACATAAGCCTTCTCTGAGCTTTTATCTGCACCTACCCTTCTTCCTCTTGTTTCCTGTGCACAGGTGGACCACCCTCCAGGCGGACCCCTCTTTCCTCCTGGCGGCGGACCGGACGCAGCTGTGTACAGCGGCTTTCTCCCCTCGCAAACCGGTGAGCTGGAGCACGCATCACCTTCACCCAAGCTGCACTGTAAATACTCTGCACCTGCACTACGGCTTCACAACAGGGCGCTGGGCTGGCATTGGAAAGTCATCTCTTCAGAGCTGGATTACCTCTTTGCTGCCATAAGACTGCTAAAACTCTATTAATATCATTTCCTGCCAGCCTGAAGCTAACTCTCCTGTTTTGCTGTCATTTCAGGGTTGCCAGACCTGTCCTGTCATCACGCTCCTGCTCTCACTAAACTATATTCTCACAACACCATTCACACACACACACACACACACACACACACACACACACACACACACATCCACTCTCATTCAATAAAAGATCATTATTGTTGTTTGAGCCTGCGTCTGTTTCTGGGTGTTTCTAAAAATTATGTCAATCAGAGGCTGAAACACAGGGCGTACAATTCCAGAAGAACACTCAGACTAAGGGTAAAAGTTAAACACAATTTTACTACAAAACACAACTAAATGATACCACAGATAATTTGGAAAACAAAACTCAGAGGGCACGCTGGAAGGGCACACAGCCTGTAAACAGAGAGAAGAGAGGAATAGTTAGTAAGGGACAGTGAGGATATGAACTGACTAACAGAGAGGAGACTTACAAACAGCAGAGGGCCTGGCAGTGAGACCCAGCATGCAGGGGAATAATTGCTGGCGAGGACAGAACCTGAAATGCCAGCAGGAATGAGGTATGGTGAAGGGAGAAAGGGAGCTGTAGGCTGACCGGGTGGAGCAGGAGTAGACCAGACGAGAAGATGGAAGGGCAGGAGATCATGCGCAGCCCCGAAGAGACACACCACTGCGATGGCAGCTACCTGAGAGGAGAACACGGTCAGCAAACAGTCACAGTTTAGCATAGAAAATAATTTAGCCCTAGTTGGGGCAGCAATACCCAACAGTCCAGCAGAGAAGCAGGTGTCAGTTCGTGACACCGTCAGAGTACATCTCTACTACTAGCCGAGAGCTAGTGAGGAATTTCTCTTTGGCTCAATGGTAAGAGTGGGAGGATTTAGATCATGGTGTCATGGGTTCAAATCCCAGCCTGGGATGTAGGTGTAGGTCTGGCTGCTGTGTGCAAAGAGACCATGTGAGTGTTAGTCTCCCTTGCCAGTGGGTAAGGGTGACAGTGAATTGGTCCACCTTGATATGGGGTTGTGATGGACTTGGTGTTCCCAGGCTGAGAGAAAGGCGGTTCTGGCCTTGGCCCAGAAATTGGGTCATAACAGAAATGGGGGCTCGTCCACAGCTGGACACCTGCACCACTTCCTTAAGGGGGAAGGTTTTATGAACCCCTCCATGGGGAATTAGTCAGTGGTGCAGTTCATGATACTGTCAGAGTACATCTCTGCTACTAGCCAAGATGCTAGTGGGGAATTTCTCTTTGGCTCCCAGGCTGGGAAAAAGGTAGTTCTCGCCTTGGCCCAAAAATTGGATTGTAACAATCCCAACTCATGTGTTGTGACAAAGCACCATAAATGGCAGAACAGTCTAGCAAATTGGCCACTCAAATTACAAGATGAGACTGTGCTTCCACACTACATGGGTGCCAAAAAGGGTTACCATGGGTTACCTGTTGTGTCCATAATTGTCAAAGTGGAGAGCAGGGCGGAAGGCAGTTAATGTCTTTTATTAATAACTTACAAACAATACACCAGTCACACAGCAGTGGGCTACAGTGCTCAAGGTTAAGTTGTCTACAACGAAAGAGAGCTGTCTCTTCCGCCCCTGGCCTTTTATACCCCGACCAACGTCAGCACCGGAAGTGTGGTTCACCAGCCCTCCCTAAACCCCAGTAAATCCCAGGCCGCCATATTACTGCTGATTTACAGATGTAACATTTCCCCCTCCCCTTCAAAAAAAAATGCAGGCACACAAATTAACCCACCCAGCTTTACAGCCCAACTCACGCACTAACAAGGGAAACAGTATATACAAAAACAAACAAATAATCAATCCAGTCATACAACTAAGGCTGGGGGGCCGGGTAGACTACCGGCGCTCCCTACACGGCTAGGCCGATTATTCTGCCGCCTTCCCCTATCAGTCCAGAAAGTAAAATAAGCCGTGTTTCCAATGAAAAAAAGAAACTAATCCCAGAAGTCCAACAACGCATTCACATACCATAATCTTAAACAATAAACATTTTCATTCTCCACTTAACCCCACACTACTAGCAGCTTCCCAAACCAACACACCCCATACATGAGCACACAAAATAAAACAGTGTTGAGGTACACAGTTTATCACTATACATTTTCACATTAACGCACCAGGTCAGAATCAGAATCAGAATCAGAATCAGGTTTATTGCCATTGTTCATGTAGTACACAAACTAGGAATTTGTCTCGGTACAATGCTGCAACATTAAACATGATAAGATAAGAGAAATAAACTATACATGTAATAAAGTGTAGGATAAGATTAAGTGATACTGGTCAACAGTTAAAATATATATTAGCCAGCAGCAGATACTGTGGAGAACTATATAGTGCAGTCGGTAATGCAGGAAGAAAACAGTGATGATTGACATGAGTCTGGTTGAGCTGCTGTACATGGTGCACGAGAGTCACTTAGTGTTCAGCAGTCTAATGGCAGAGGGGAAGAAGCTGTTCATGTGACGGGAGGTTTTAGTCTGGATGGACCGAAGTCTTCTACCAGAGGGGAGGGGGGCAAACAGTACATGACCAGGGTGTGAGGGATCGGCTATGATCCGGCCAGCACGCCTCCGGGTCCTGGAGATGTACAGATCCTGGAGAGATGGGAGCTTGCAGCCGATCACCTTCTCAGCAGTGCGCACGACGCGCTGCAGCCTTAGTCTGTCCCTGGCAGTGGCTCCTGCGTACCACACGGTTATGGAGGTGGTGAGGATGGACTCGATGATGGCTGTGTAGAACTGTGTCGAGCATCGGAGCACCTATTAACCTTATCCCAATTATTAAACAGGCTTTACCTCAATGCATGTTAATAATCATAAACCAATACTTCACAGAAGAAAATTCCAAACCAAATTCAGCAATTTCAACTCGTCTCTCTCTCTCTTTTTTTTTAAATGGTTTCGCCAAATATAGTCAATTAGACACACAAATCAATCTGTCAGAGGACAATTGAAGCAAAACCCAGTAGAGATAAATTATATACATACATAATGACCTGTGATAAGAAAACATTTAACACTCCAACCTAACAGCTCACAGTCATTTCACAAAACCCGTGGAATGGACCACCCCCTCAGGGATTACCATCTCATGGTTCCCAGCCAGAGCACTTCCAGCACTTAGTCTCTGGTGATGGACTGCGTCATCTGTTTGTCTCCACCACCTGACGCAGCTCGCTGGGGTGCCTCCATGTCCCGTCCGACAGGCCTAAATAGCCGTCACCTCGGGTGGCCTCAACTTGCAGCCACCCCTGGTCTTTTTTTTTTTTGTACTTATTTTGTACCTGTAGGTAGATTTGTTTTGCAGTCTGGTGACAAGCCACCAGCTGCAGATCGCTGCGTGCGCAAGCGCCCCGTATCCCTAGCCTGCATGTTTTTAGCATGTGGGAGGAAACCGGAGAAATCCCGGAGTAAACCCACGCAACACAGGGAGAACATGCAAACTCCACACAGATCACTGTTGGCCGGGGGCAGGGATCGAACCCACGATCTCATGATCCCCACGATCCCCCGGCCGAGGGTAAAACTGTGCTGCCGCAGTGCTAACCACTGCGCCACCGTACATCCCATGACGTCTATGGGACCCCCTCGACCGAGCTTCTACCCTAGGGCAAACCATATCACCAACCACCAGGGGAGCTCTAAAAAGTCTCTCCGGATCCCTCCGTCGTGGGGGAGCTTCCCATTTGGACCCCGTCTAATGTTTCCAGGACCCTCTGCCCTTCCATACCCAAATTATGGACTAAAATTGCTCTTGCTCGCAATTTCTTCAACTCACCGAGGTTGAGGGCCACCACTGTAGCATCATCGTCCCCTCAAACCAAGACAGAAGATCACTTCTCTCCAGTTTACAGGAATTTCATTTTATTCATTACACAGGAATATCACTTTTCTGCCTTTTCAGGAATATCACTGGCTTTTATGTCGACTCATGCCAGGCCTCTTCCAGGCCTGACCAAAGATGCTTGCTTTCCCAGGACCCCAATGTAAACAGTTGCCTCTTGCAGAGATTGTAAGGATCAGAATTTGCTTTTAAAGGCTCAAAGGAACATAAAACTCAGGAGACCAGACCTCTCAACGTGAACACTGCATTTGATAACATACCTTTTCACAGGAAACCAATGTTCTTAAAAGAGTCATAAACCACTTAATCTGACGGGTTTATAGCCGTTGCTGTCCAGGTTTCTTCGCCCAGATACTAAAGGAAATCATCTACAGCTCAACAGTACCTCCTAGCGGATACCTATGGAATGTGTTTTCAGTATGTAGGATGACTTTTAATTTGTTCTAAACATTAAGTTTCTTTCAGCTTATCCTCTGGATCCTAAGGACACTGAAAATCATCCCCCTTTTATCACCAACCATGGTTTGCTGCATGTTTTGCTGGATTTTGATCTAAATGTGAATGCATGTATTATAATTATGTATAAGAAATGTTTTATTCATGAGTGTTATTCAAACACATATTGGAGTAGTGATATAAATGCATGATCACCAAAATATTAGCCAAATCATTTAATTTAGTTAGATTTTATATTGAGCATTTATTTCATCAGAACTGACTGAGTGTTGATTTTCCCTCTGAAATTTCATGGGATGGTGTCTTCATTTGATTGGCTGCTCTCAAACAAAGAAGTGTTCTCACATTGGATAGCAGCCATTTCAAACTGCTTCTGAAAAGGTCGATTGGTCGGTCTTACGACTGACATCATCAGTTTTACGACCCGGCGAGGTAACTTTAAAAGAGAGAAGTCAGAGATCAGCAGAGTAAGAAAAAGTAGACAAAGTAAGATTAGTTAAGAAAAAGAGTAGAGACAACAGGCAGGAAGATTAGCAAGAAGCAAAATAGAAAACGGTGATAAGATTAAGAATTAGAAACACAGAAAGAAGAAAGAAAGATTTTGAGAAGGATTAGGAACTAAATTAAGATTAAAGAAGCAGAATAGTAATCTAGATCTCAGAAGAAGATTTTATTCCACCGTTTCAAAGCCCTGTGAAGTTTTATTTTATTCTCTGTGTGTTTGTCAAGTCTTTCGTTATATTCTGGTCACTGAGGAGAAACCATTTTTCTTTAGAGCTCGTCCCTTTTAGAGAATCAAATTCTCAAACTTTTTCCTTCACCTCAGAAGCCATTCTTATCCTAGTAAATGTTTTTCTAATATTTTTTTTCATGACTTTTCACGCCATTAAAGTGGACCTTTAATTTGCCTAGTTTAAAGTGAACAGAGACTGAGAAGATTTTCCTTCAGTTTTTTTGGTCTATCCCGCTACAAGAGACCTCAAAATTGGGATTCTTTTCCAAGGACTTTTCACGCCGCCCGGAGACAAATCATCCACGGCTGCAAGTGTCTCCTTGAAGGGCCCCCCAGCTGAGTTATCACCTCCACGGCTTGTGAGGATAGCAGCCGCTTCCTCCGACGTCCTAACTTCAAAACCCAGCGGTACCGACCCGCGGAAACGTGGACCTACGGCTGTTGTGTGAGTGAAACTCTTATTTTCTCCTATCTGCTGGGTTAAAACGTGATGTCCTAACAATTAAATTACAATTGAATATGGCTCGTATTTCAGGGCTCAATTAGTCTCTCAGCCACAGGATAGAACTATCAACTGAAGGAAAACTCAGTCATTTTTAAGTAACTGCCCTTAAATTTTTGTAGATTAATTCAGGAGTCATTTTTAGATAATTAGCTTATGAATTTTCCCCATAAAATTGTGTTGTTTTGTTAAAACATTCCAGCCTCATTTACCGTTGAAACATAAGTCTAGTTTCTCCTTGGTTCTGCAGAGGTGTAACGCTGGATTTTATGTTCAGGAACCCAATATCAGTTGATGTGATATATTACACTGTTATCATCTGAATCTGTTTATTCATCATTTGAACGCCATGTCATGTAACCTGAATGAGTTTAATAAAAGAGTGAATGAGAGCAGTTGAAGTGTTTTCCTTTCGCATATACAGGTTTCCTAATCACGGCAGGACAAAAACTCACTGAAACTTTGAGACTGATTCATTAAGTAATTTAAGGTACAAAATTAATTAAAATTAAAGTTAATATTATTGTCCGTTAGGACTGGTGCCCCTTTTACGAGTGCTTTTATTTAATTTAGTGGGTGTAGAAGTGACGGTTTAACTCCGCCCCCTTTCACACCCACTATTAAATAAAATAAATAATTCCTGTACCTTATGACAAATATTTTATAGGCAATTCACCCTACACTACGTAGTTGCTAAATGCCGCAAACCACCTAGGCCACGACACGGGAGGCTCGCTAAGGGCCTGCAGAAACGGCTGAAAACTCGCTGCAGCACGCTCCATAACCACGTTCTCCTCGTCGCCAAATGTTGTGTCCATAATTGTCAAAGTGAAGAGCAGGGCAGAAAGCAGTTTATTTCTTTTATTAATAACTTACGAATGATACACCAGTCACACAGCAATGGGCTACAAAACTCAAGGTCCAGGCGTCTACGATGAAAGAGAGCTACTTCTTCCGCCCCTGGCCTTTATACCCCGGCCGGCGTCACCACCGGAAGTGTGGTTCGCCAGCCCTCCCTAACCCCTGGTAAATCCCAGGCCGCCATATTACTGATGATTTATGGATGTAACATTACCGCCTTCAGTTCACTACAGCACCCCCCTGTGCTTCCACTCAATGCTCTACATCAGAGTCAGATGAAGCTGCTCTAATCCACCTAGATCACAGAAAATATCTTAGGTTTTTTTCAGGACATGGGTTGGGCCGGTGTTCTCATCTTATGTAATAGTCTATGGCTGTGTCTCAGTTCAGGTTCTGCATCCTCCAAGCGCGCATTTCTAGGCCAGATATGTCACTGTGCTGCGTCCAAGGCTGTCCCATTCCGTGGGCTCCTTCACAACCGGCCGACAAATGCAGCCTTCAAAACGCCGAAAACCAAGGCTACATGAAAAGTATCCTTGTGGTCTTAACATATCCCAGCTTTTAGCGTGTGGCTCAGCCTGGCTTTTTTTTTTTTTTCTCAGCTCAGGTAGAAGCAGAACGAAGTCAGAAACAGTTCAAAGTTTTTTGCTTGAATTATGCAGCGGTTTGAACGTAAAAAGAACAATAATCCAGAAAACAGCAACAACTGATTATTTAAGCTCATATTATTTTTTTCTGATGTGCTGTATACTTCACTTAATGTATTAAACATGTTGAACTGTTATTTTTTTTCAGAAGTCAAACCTTTTTTTTCCATTAATGTCACTTTATTAACTAATGTAGTAATATAAAAATACAGTATGATGTGGCTGAAATAACTTGCTTTAAGATGACTTTTAAAGTCCTGTAGAGACATTGGGAAGTTGATGTTATTTGCTTATATAGTGCTGTAAAAGAAACCTGCCTAAGGTTATTTTTAGAGAAAACGGAGCACTTTATGAAGCTGAGGAGGAACAAGACATCTGTAATAATTTTACTATGCTGATCTTAAAAATGTCAATCATATCTGAAGTGATAATCAGATTTCTCTGACTTTTTTTTCTTTTGTCTGGTTTATATCTGAGGTCCATGGTGGAGAACCTGCAGGAACCGAGGGTCAGCTGTGGAGAGAACGGGCTGGACTCAAGATTTATAAAACTGATATTTGACTGAAATAATCACAATAAAAGAGATTTTATTGACTGTGATTTTTTAGCAGTTTACTTTGTAAACTGAAACAAGCTAAGTAAAAATATTGTATGTTTACTGTTAATAGAAAAACTGGATTTCAATAAAGCAGTTTTTTTAAAAAGATGATTTTTGCAAGATAATTCCAAAAGAGAGTTTCATATATTTATTGCACACAGTGAAACATTTTAAACCTGATTTAATATTGATGATAATGATTATAGTTTTTAAAATTAAATGACGAATCATGAGTTTCCATTTTACTGAGATGCACTGGTTTAACTGAGATGAAACTGAAGATGGAATCTGTTCTACTGCTGCTGAAAATCACTGAGGGTCATCATCTTACAGTCCAGGACTGTGGTCCGCTTCAGAACATTAGAAACTAAATGTCAGAGCTGATACAAGGCAGAACATCTAATTATTTAGCTACATAATGGTCATAAATGATAACAGTAAACCGCTATATTTTCGACTGGTCGTGTAATAGAATAATTATAGAGAATAAGAATATATTTTAGAGTTCAATGTAACTGGTATACATACAGTATTTAATGTAATAAAAATTAATTTATCTATTTTGTGGTTTTAATTTACCTTAATTTTACCTGCTGACTTTAACGTGAGTTAAAGTCTTATTTTATCTGGTCATGGTCGTCCTTCTGTCTGGTGAAGATTCTCAAGTCAAAGGTAAAGAAAATACAATAACAAAAAAGATAAAAAAGTAAAGTTCTCTCTCTGTCAAAAATGTCAGTAAAAAAAAAAAAAATGTCAACTGACGCTGTCATGGTTGCTAGGCAACAGGGTAGTGCATGGTCACGCAAACATACGTCCTCCAAAGACGTGACCATCTCATTTAACAGCCATAAATCAGCCTTTAGATGCAGCCTACCTAACTTTGAAGTGTTCTGGCCTCCAGGGCCGCGGTCTATGAGGCTACAACACCTGAACTGAGACATAGCTGATATTTTCTTGTCACTGGGACACGGGCTCAGCCCACATTCTCGCCTTGAGTTTTTGTATTGTGAGATTCTCCGTGTTTAATATTATTGGTTTCATGGGCTTGACGTTTTGTGGTATCATTCCTGTCTTCATCCTCAGTTCTGTTTTGGGCTTTTATTTTGACAGTGTCTTTTGTTTGTTTCCACCTTAGTCTAGTTTTATTCCTGCATTGTTAATTTCCTGATTATTCATAGCTATTTGTGTTTTGTTAATTAGTTCTGTTCTATTTAAGGAATGCCGCCCCTTACCTGGGTGCTGCGTCATTGTCATATCTGGCGTGTACCACACGTTTCTAGTCTTGCCTTGTCCTGCCTAGGGTTGTGAGTTTGCCTGGCCGTGGCCCATAAGCTGTGTTTATTTTCTGTTCTTTAATAAAATGTCAAATGCACGCTACGCACCTGAGTCCTACTTTCTGGCTACTTTCTGCCTTTCTGACAATGACGCCGCCCGTTAAGGACTCAGTGGGCGAGTTCGGCAGGAGGAAAAGGTGGAGTTGGAATGAGCTAGAGGTAGTAGCCGCAGTGGAGGACCTCGTGGCTGCTGCTCGGTGCTGCTCGTCCCCAGAAGAAGCTTGGGATTGTTGGGGGGAGGGTGCAAAATTGATGATTGCTCAACCGAATTTGCAGTCCCACCCCTGAGTATAGCGACTGGCATTTCCTCCATTAGCACCGTTACCAGCTGTTTCCTTCTCGCCGGAGCCAGCTTTTCTATTCTCTCTCCGGCAGAGCGGAGAGAGTTTCTCAGCAGCAAGCTGGCATTCAGGGGCCCTGAGCGCCAGCTTGATAATTCGAGGAGGTACCACTCCTCTTGACGCTCTGCTCCCACACCCACAGCTCCCAGCCAGAGGATGTCGGGAGCCACCTAGAGGGAGTTGTCTGGATCTTCAGCGGCAGCAGAATGGGAAGGAACACAGGCAAGTACCTTTTCATTTTTTAACACCATTAAATGATAGGTCTTGCCTGGTTCCTGGTGAGGGGGCTCAGCAGCAGCCATCTGCCACTGCTGAAACCTGACTTGACACCTGACTCTGCCATCTTCTCTGTTGCCACCTCAATCCATCCACCCTCACCTGCATCTCCCCTCTCTTCTTTTTCCTGAGTGCTTGCCCTGCTGGGTGGCAACCGGCTGGTCATGGGAGATTCTGCAGCTCCACCTCCCCACTGCCGTCCAGTCTCTGCTCGCTGAGGGACCTCCACAACCACCCAGAGGAAAACCCCCAAAGTTCCACCAGCAGCAGCTGTCTCCAAGGGTGGGTTCTAAGCAGCTGTAGCCCCCAAGTTTGGTGAGCCATCAGCTGCTCCTGTCTCTATGTCTGAAGCTTCACCAGCTGCAGCTGTCTCCAAGGGTGGGTTCCAAGCAGCTGTAGCCTCCAGATCTGGTTCTCCACCGGCTGCTGTTTCTGCATCTGGGGTGCATGGGGATTGCCCAGTGCTGGCTCCACATCACTCCCGAGTTCCAGTGCCGGTCCCACATCACCCCCTAGCTCCAGTTCCTCTCACCACGCCTGCTGCTGCACCAGACATCACGTCGGTTGTCCAGGTTGTAGCTCATTCCGATGCCATCACTCCAGCAGGGGAGACACCGGGGTCCTCATCAACGGTGGAGCAAGAGCTAAGGCAAGTCCTCTCCTGTATTAGATCAGACAAAATGGGGCTTCGCCTTGCTCTTACCATTTGCAGCTATCATCTGCTTCTGGCCTCTCTCTGCCGGGCTTCACCACTGCTGCTGGTAGTGACCCAGTGTTTGTCTCTTCCTCCCCATCCGAAGTGGCTGTGTCAGAGATGGAAGCCCAAGCATCGGGGCTCGAGGATCTCCAGCCTTCACCATCTGGGTTCGCTGCTGGTCGGCTTTTGCCATCTGTGTTCACTGCTGGTCAGTCTACGTCATCTGGATTCACCACTGGTCAGCCTGCTTCATCTGGGTCTGCAGCTGATCGCCCTGCATCATCTGCTTCTGAGTGCAGCGCGCCCCAGTAGTCTTCATTTCCCCAGGTCAGCGCACCCCAATCATCTGTTCCTGAGGCCGGTGCACCTCCATCGTGTGTTCCTGGTGCTGGTGCGTCTCCGCCATGCATTCATGAGGTTGGTGCTCCTCCATTGCCTGTTCCTGAGTTCAGTGTGCTCCAACTGTGAGCTTTTGAGGTCAGTCCACTCTATCCATCAGCTCCTGAGGTCAGCACGCTTCAACAATCAGGTCCTAAGGTCAGCACGCTTCAACTGTCAGCTCCTGAGGTCAGCTCGCTTCAACCGTCAGCTCCTGAGATCAGCACGTGGCAACCCTCAGCTCCTGAGGCCGGTGCACCTTCATCATCTCCTCCTGAGGCAGGCGCACCTTCTTCATTTGCTCCTGAAGCCAGTACACCTTCATCGGCAAATCCTGGGGCCAGTGTGCCCCTGTCGTCTGGTCCTGAAGTCGGCATGCCTCAGCTACTGCCCTCCCTGCTCATCACCCTGCTCTTTTGTCTGGGGATCCATGGACTCTGGTCAGCCCCTTGAACCCCCTTGTTCTCTGGTCTGGGGGCTCATAAACTTTGGTGGGCCACCTGACCCACCTTGTTTTGTGATCTGGTGGCCAAGGGGCTTTGGCAGGCCGCTCGATCCTTCCTGCACTCCGGTCAGGGGGCCCATGGACTTGGGTAGGCCCCCTGATTCTCCTTGTTCTCCAGTCCAGTGGCCTTGGGACGACGGTCCACCGAGCAGCAAAGCGAGTTGGGAGGCCACCTGATTCACTTTGGTTTTTGGTTTGGGACCTTGGACTTTGTTTGGTTCTCAAGACTATATTCTTGTGTTTGTATATTTTTGTGTTTCTTGTGTTTGGACTCTGTGGGGGAGGGGGGAGGAATTGTTTCAGCCCACGTGTTGTTGTTTTTTTGCAGGGGGTCATCTCCTTAAGCCACGCCTTAAAAGAGCGGTGGCGTCAGAACATGGTTTTGGCCAATGTCCTCGCCTTATGTTATAGTCTACAGTATATTTTCTTGTCACTGGGACATGGGCTCAGCCCACATTATCGCCTTGAGTTTTTGTATTGTGAGATTCTCTGTGTTTAATATTATTGGTTTCATGGTCTTGATGTTTTGTGGTATTATTCCTGTCCTGATCCTCAGTTCTGTTTTGTGCTTTTATTTTGACATTTCTTTTGTTTATCAAACCCACGATGGTCAGCGGTGGAATTGATCCTGTGACTTTCTTGCTGCGCTGCCACAGTGCTAACCACTGCACCACCAAGCTGCCAGCTCATTATACATCTTGCCAAAAGGTGTGATTAGAGGTCACCTTCTGCCATGCGCACGCACATGTGCATTTTCACTACTTACTGTATGTTGTACTGAGTGTAAAATTGTGGCTTTATGTATGAATGAATGAATGAATTTTATTTCGGATAATACAGTACAGGTTAAAAGAAACTGTATAATATAACAACAAGGTCAAATTAGACAAAGACTCCTTCTACTAAACAATTCCACGTGAGTTATCCGAAATGGGTGATGGCTGAAGCCGCAGCTTATATTGCCCACCCATATTCCATCCAAGAATTCAAAAGAAAAAAGAGTAAACAAGACAAGATTGATTACAATTTAGAACAAAGCTAAGACAAAGTGTGACTGAGAGAAAAAAAAGGAAAACTAAGCTAAGCTAAGTTGAGCGGTTACTATTCAAGACAAATCTAAGACAGAATGTCACAGAGAGAAAAAAAAAAAAAACTAAGCTACAACACAACACAGGCTGGATATGTCAATCCTTATGTGAGTTTACATGTCGTCTTGTAAATATGTTTGGAGTATTTCTTCCTTTAGTTTTTGTTTAAATTGTCCAAGCGTTGTACATGATTTTAATTCAGGTCCATAATCGTTCCATAATCTGACTCCTTGCACTGAAATACAGTGTTGCTTGGTGGTTGTTCTCACTGTAGGCTTTTGAAATATACATGTTCCTCTGAAGTGATATCGTTTCTCCCTTGTTTGGAACAACTTTTGGATATTTGCGGGCAGTGATAAATTCTTCACTTTGAACATTATTATTGCGGTTTTAAAGTCAACCAGATCTTTCAACTTGAGAGTTTTTTGTTTAAGAAAAAGTGGGTTTGTTGGTTCCCTGTAAGCTGCTTTGTTTATTATTCTAATAGCTCTCTTTTGAAGCATAAAGAGTGGATATATGTTTGTTTTGTATGTATTTCCCCATATTTCATTACAATATGTCATGTATGGGAGTATTAATGAATGATACAAGGTGTATAGTGTGGGTTGATTCAGCAAATATTTCACTCTGTGTAATATTGCAATTGATTTGGAAACTTTACCTTTAATATAATTAATATGTGACTTCCAACACAGTTTGTTATCAATTATTACTCCAAGGAATTTAGTTTCAGATACCCTTTCAATCTCTACACCATTTACACTGAGTTTGGGTACTGGATTGTTGTGATGGTTGTTAAAGACTATAAATTTTGTCTTACTTAAATTGAGCGTTAATTTGTTTGAATCAAACCACAGTTTAAGCTTTTCTAATTCCTTCCCGAGTGTATCCAGAAGTTGTTCCAAATTGTTTCCACTGCATAGCAGATTAGTGTCATCGGCAAACAATATTAAGTCCATTTTTTCTGAAACTTTACATATATCATTTATATACATATTGAATAATAATGGTCCCAAAACTGAACCCTGTGGGACTCCACAGGTGACCTTCAGCAACTCTGAGTTTTTGTTGCTAACACATACATACTGATATCTATTCTTTAAGTAACTACTTAACCAGGACAGTGCTACCCCTCTAATACCAGAATTTTGTAGTTTCTTTAATAATAAATTATGATCTACTGTATCAAATGCTTTTTTAAGATCTAGGAATACTCCAACTGAATACTCTTTATTTTCAATGGCTGTTGATATTTTTTCTGTAAATTCCATTAGGGCATATGCAGTTGTCCTCTTGTGTCTGAACCCATATTGCTGCTCACATAATAAATCATTCTTCAGTATGAAGTTGTCAATTCTCTCATAGAATATTTTTTCAAGTATCTTGGAAAATTGCGGTAATAGTGAAATTGGTCTATAGTTTGAGAGTTCCCCTCTGTCGCCCGTCTTGTATATCGGAATTACTTTAGTTATTTTCATTGCATTGGGAAATATACCTGATTGGAGAGACAGGTTGCAGATATACGTCAGTGGTTTTACTATGCATTCGATAACAGTTTTGACTAGTAGCATGTCAATACCGTCACAGTCAGTAGATGTTTTACTTTTGAACGATTTAACAATTTCAATGACCTCTCTTTCGTCTGTGTTCTTTATGAAGATGGAGTCTTTTACAGCAGTGTTATTGCATATTGTATCACCTGTTGGCACCGTAGTGGGTATTTCTCGGGCCAGTTTAGGTCCAATGTTAACAAAAAAATTATTAAATTCATCTGCAGGTGAAGCAATATTCACACTCTGAGTCGTTTTATTATTTTTTGGAATGTTAGTTGGGTAGCTTGTATTTCTGCTTTTATTTCCAAGGATACTGTTGAGTATTGTCCATGTATTTTTAATATTGTCTCTGTTTTTCTCCAGTTCTTTACTGTAATAGTCTCTTTTACTACATCTTATTATATATGTTAACTTGTTTTTGTATGTTTTATACCGCTGCTCTGCTTCTTTTGTTCTTTTCTTTAGGAAAGCTTTATATAATAATTTTTTCTTTTTACACGCCTTTTGTAGTCCTTTGGTTAACCATGGCTTGTTAGCAAATTTGTGTTTAAGCTTTTTTATTACTAATGGGCAGTTTTTTTCATAAAGAGTGGTTACAATATTTATAAATGTGTCATAGGCTTCATTTACATCTGATACATAGACTTCTGTCCAGTCTTGCTTCAGCAAGTCCTCTTTAAGAGAACTGATTGCATTTGGTGATTTGTGTCTGAACGATTTTGAAGTTTTTTCTGCGTTGGGCCATGGATTCTACATGTATGTAGAATATGGAGGGAATACATTGTGTTAGGGGTGAAGACTGGCTGGAATACAAGTGTTCTAGTTTCAGAATAAGTTAATTTGCAAAAAAAAAAAAAAAAAAATCCATGACAACTGTGATTTGAGTGACCTGAGTAGTAACTTCTAACTGGAAACATGACTGTTCTGTTCAGACCAGATCAGTTGAGTAATGATGCATGTAGATTATGCAAATTACTTTCATCTGAGAGAGAAAACCTCAGTTGGTTTAAGGAAGAAAAAAACTACTAAGATCAGATCTCGTTTTAGCCTTTAAACCCTGTATGACGATTAAGGTTCATTCATTCATCTTCTTCCGCTTAATCCTTTATCGGGTCGCGGGGGGGCTGGAGCCTATCCCAGCATCTTTGGGCGAAAGGCAGGGTACACCCTGGACAGATCGCCAGTCCATCGCAGGGCCAACACAGAGAGACAGACAACCTCTCACTCTCACAGTCATACCTAAGGACAATTTAGAATCCCCAGTTTGATGCCAATTAACCTAACTTGCATGTTTTTGGCATGTGGGAGGAAACCGGAGAAATCCCGGAGTAAACCCACGCAGACACGGGGAGAACATGCAAACTCCACACAGATCACTGTTGGTCGGGGGCTGGGATCGAACTCAGGATCCCCCAGCCAAGGCTGAGTTGCTGTGCTACCGCAGTGCTAACCACTCTGCCACCGCGCGGGTAATGACTAACTCATAAAATGCTTGTCCCTGAAGTCCCTGAACATACTGTCCCAAATTTTTCCACAATGCTCGTGTGCAGTGAAATTAATTCTCATATAAAGTAAGATGAAGCATGTTTGCACATGATGATAAATTGAGAGTTGAAAACTGTACCATGTTTTCTCAGTGTGCTGCAGAATAAAACAACAAATGGTAAAACAAATGAAACTATGTGATAATAACCATTTCCAATAATTATAGTACCTATACTATAATAACTGGTGTGGCCTGGATTAGGTAAGTGTGAAACACTTTTTTCTTTTTTTCTGGTGAGTTATAAAGCATATCAGAAGAAAACTCAGCCACAGGGAGAACGTAAGCCAGTGTACTCGCCAGTCCCAAGCCCAGGTAAATGGGGAGGGTTGCGTCAGTAAGGTTATCCGGCATATATTCTTTGCCATATCAAATATGCAACTCATCATGAATGAAATTTCCACACTGGATCAGCCAAGTCCCTGGTTAACAACAACTGGCACCAGTGCTGTTAACCGGAAAGGCGCTGGTGGAAATTGGGTTACTGCTACTTGAAGATTGAGGAGGAGGAGAGGGGGAAGGTGTGTTTGGAAGCAGAGAGAGAAAAGAAAAGGCTGGTGTGTGGAGGTGAGAGTGGGGTCTTTAAAGCCCCTTTTCCACTAGGCCCCACTTGGCCCTACACGGTACGACTCGGCCTGGTTTATAGCCTTTTCCATTTTACCCAGCACCGGTTAACAGGTCCTATTTTCGTACCTATTCGAGGCCAGGGTACAACCGTGCAGAGTCGAGCCGAGATGTGACATCAACAGACTGCAAGCCACTGATTGGTCAGGGCGTAACGTCACGAAAGCGTCCGTCTTCTGTGGAATCTACATGACCACCATTTGCAATAGTTCACAGACTCGGTCACGGAGTAAATATGATATTAATAGAGATGGCATTGTAGGTTTTGCGGAAATCTACACCGTGGTCCAACGAAGAGGTGCGGAGTTTTCTGTGCTTGATGGCAGATCCACAGTGAGAGGAGCGACCCACAGCGATACAGATGGCAGCTCAGCATAGAACCAGACTACGGACAAGCTGAAGATGAACGTGAGAGAACCATCGATGGTGAGTGATTTGTAATATTGTGCATCTGTTCGCTTATTTATCCTGTTGGTGGTAAGCTCACTTTTTTTGAGCGATACAGCGCCATCCTGTCCTGGCTAACGAGTGTTAGCTAGTAGCTAGCTAGTAGCCAACTGCTGATTCGCGCTTGTTTTGTCCTAAGTATTTGCTTGTGAAAGCAAAACGATGAAATATGTTATTCCTGGTTAAAGTCCTGGTTTGTGTACGTGTTGCACTTCGGTGCTGTGCATTAAGTTGTGTGTAATTTCTTTCTAGAATCTGTTTCCACATGCCAGGGGTTAGCCTCCCTCAGCATGTTGTGTTTATATTGTGGATACAGGTCAAGAGGACCCCAGGATCCAAAATCTCAACATATACAAGTGTATTTTCAAACCAATGATTTATAAAGTGATTCATATACTTTTCTAAAGCGTCAGAATAGACCCAAACACCTATTCTGTGGATTTTCCATAAAAGGTGTTGGAACAGTGTTGTTGTGCTGTTCCACCATAAATCCCTGGATTGAAAATGTACTTGTACATGGACAGAGTGGCTCCTGCGGTGCTCACTGGTCAGGGAAATGAAGCATTTTTGTCACATCCCACCACTGACTTTCATAAGTGTATTTCCCTAATACAGGTACATCTCCAAAAATTAGAATGTCATGAAAAAGTTCAATATTTTTTTGTCACTCATTTCAGAAAGTGAAATCCGTATATTATATAGATTCATTACACAGACAGTGATATATTTCAAGCGTTTATTTGTTTTAATTTGGATGATTATGGATTACAGCCCCTGAAAACCCCAAATTCAGTTTGGCAAAAAATTAGATTACATAAAATTAATTTTAAAAAAGTTTTTAAATAGAAATGTTGGCCACTGAAATGTTGGTTAACATGGGCTGTAGCCATAATCATCAAAATTAAAATAAACACTTGCAATATACATGCCAAAAACATGCAAGTTAGGTTAATTGGCATCAAAAACTGGGGATTCTAAATTGTCCTTAGGTATGGATGTGAGAGTGAATGGTTGTCTGTCTCTCTGTGTTGGCCCTGCGATGGACTGGCGATCTGTCCAGGGTGTACTCTGCCTCTCGCCCAAAGATGCTGGGATAGGCTCCAGCCCCCCCGCGACCCGAAAGGATTAAGCGGTAGAAGATGGATGGATGGATGGATGGATGGACTTGCAATATATCACTGTCCCTGTAATGAATCTATATATGGGTTTCACTTTCTGAAATGAGTGACAAAAAATATTGAACTTTTTCATGATATTCTAATTTTTTGAGATGTGCCTGTATATGTTTTGAACTTGCTTGAACTAACCACCATCCATTTCTGTCTTTGGTCTAGGCAAGAGGAAAGGAAAAGCAGCCACCCCACAACGGACCTTGCCACTGTGGAAAGTACTGAAATCCTTTGCTTTTATAGGTAAAGAGCCAAAACCAAAGTAGCATAATTTCCACTTAATATAAAAGTGACTGAACTGAGATTTATTTGATTGTGTGAATATTAATTACAGAATAATTGAAAATGACTGGCACATCAACTGTAAAATAAACTGCTTGTTAATGTATTTATTTTTTTGTCACATCACTTGTGTGATCCTTTGTGAGTTATATTCATAACTGTATGTTGCACTTTGGGGAATGGGAGTTGTTCAGTCATCAATATGATTTAGTTCATATATGTAGTTTATAGTCTATCAATAAACTCATGCAGTAACAGGACACATTACAAACATCTGAGACCCATTGTAGTGCATCCTTTTATATTTTAGCAATAAAAGTACAAAACACTGCCCACACTTGAAGCCAGAGCAAGAAGAGACACAGCGATGACAGAGCGGTGGCTAAACTTTAATTGATTAAAAATTCCATATTTTGACTGAGCGACTCCATTCTCGGTGATGCACACTCTCAGTTAAAGTACTATATTCTATTCAAGTGAATGTATTAATTCATTCTGATTGCTGAGGCCACAGTAAAAACAGATGATTTTAAAGGCCAAATGTCACGTAATTTTTTTTTCTAAATGACAACGAATTTAGATAAAATACACATAGCTTAAACCAAATATTCATACCGGAGACCATATCACCCACCTGTATTTACATAATTGCACAAAATACACCAGGTGAAGGCCCCACCTTGCTTGCTGGCTTGTGACAGCCAGTCCAGACCAAGCCCATGTTTTTGACATCACCAGTTGTACCCTGGCTGCCCTGCCTATCCACATTCACACTTATCAACATTGGACAATCATGACGGAAAGTGACAGCGATTGTGAACAAATTAGTTTAGTTTTGTCTTTTTTTTTTGTCTTTTTTTTTTTGTCAGTGGTTCAGACAGTGACAGAGGCATAGAACCTTACCGGTTCGAGCCGTCCGAGACGGAATCAGATGCTTTGTCTGATGACAACAGTTCCAACGATGACCAGAGAGCAGAACCAGTGGAAAATGTCATTGAACTGGACATTAATCGCCTCCAGAATTGCGAAGCCGGAGGGGGTCTGTCGAGGGCGCCCCATAAATATTGATTTTTCGGAAGCCATTATTATTACAGTGGAGGAGAGCCGCTGCTGTCAAGAAATTGACCAGATCAATATGAAAATGGAGGCGCATACCTGTCAAGGGAGACGTTTTCGCCGTATTTTGGTGCCAAGCGCGGCTGTGGGAGACGGCAGAGTGGTTTGGGACACTTTTCTGGGAAATGTTTTAAATGTAGTTCGTGTTGTTATTGTCAAATATTTTAAGGAAAATACGGGGAAAATGCAATTTTAGCAAAAACGGGCGTATTGCCATTTCTGTACGCCCAAAAGAAAAAATATACTGGAAAAAAAACTGAGTGTCTTGAGGAGCACTCCTGTGTGTGATCACTCACAGCTGGGGCGGGCTGATCGCTCAGCGGGAGCTATTCTCACTACTGTTCCAAGTGTGGAGTCACTCATTAGTTTAATTGTCGGGGCGGGCTGATCGCTCAGCATCAGCTATTCTCACTACTGTTCGAAGTGTGGAGTCACTCATTAGTTTAATTGTCTGGGCGGGCTGATCGCTCAGCGTGAGCTATTCTCACTACCATGAGAAGTCATTAGGACAATGGTTTAACACGTTGAGCTGTGCAGCGGTTGCGGAACAGACAGAGATCCCAGAGAGGTGTGCCTTGTTGCTCCGCCGTTCCTTATAGCCGCTTTTTACGGTGTTGAAGTACGGCGAAAACGTCTCACTTGACAGGTATGAAAACATTTCCCAGAGAAGTGTCCCTTATTACCCAGCTGTCCCTGATAGTCCCGTTTTAAGGTATGGGTGAAATATCCAATTTTTTCTTTCTTGTTGCTCACTTCAACCTTCCAGTCTCCATATAAACAATCAATTGAAATACCCCAAGCATCAAACTAGGGTACAATCGATTTCGTCACTTCCGCCTTCTTCCCCAGGCGATTCCAGGGGCCGTGTCAGGCCAAGCGCGGCAGTTTTAAATTAACGAATATTCCGTTGTTACTGAAGCATATGCAACAAGACCCGAACGGATCGGTTCCCTTTTATATCTAGTTTCAAGATATTTAAAGTACCCTGTTACGTGACATTTCGCCTTTAAATGTAACCCAGCCCTTGTAAAATCTACTTTACTGAAGCGCAGCTACATGAAAATTGTGGATAAATACAACAACGAAGTACTTTATTGTCAAATTGGAATTGTAATCGCTCCTGTTTTGTTTTTCTTTTGAATTCTTGGATGGAATATGGGTGGGTAATATAAGCTGCGCTTCAGCCATCACCCATTTCGGATAACCTATGTTGAACTGTATAATCAGAGGAGTTATTGTTTAATTTGACCTTGTTAGATTTTTTTACCCTTTGTTATATTATTCTATTTTCTTTTAATCTTTACTTTTAATCAATCCGAAATAAAGATTCATTCATTAATTCACACTTCACCATTGACTTTTAGCAACAAGTGTATTTCCCAAATATGTTTTAAACTTGCTTTAATTAACCACCACCCATTTCTGTCTTTTGTCTAGGCAAGAGATGATCCACCCAAACTGGACCTTGCCTCACTATTTACAGAGATGCAGGCCTAAGATCTGCTGAACCGGGACCAGCTTGAGTGGCACATCCCAGCTGCTTCTCAGTGAGGCAGCGTGGCTGGCGTGTGTGACCCATTCTAAGTTTTGTTTTTTTTTTTGTTTTTTTACAGTTTGAATTTTGCACATTCTGAATAATCTGGAATTTGCTGCTGATTGTAATAAACAATTTAGTGACTTATGTGTTTGCATCATGATTTTCTATTTTGTCTGTTAAGACACCGGTGGGAAAAGAGTCAACAGTACAAACCATTTATCGGTGACTTTGAAAATAATGGCTCATTTTTAACCCCTTGCACTCTGGTCAATTTCCCTAAAAACGCCAAAAAATGCCCAAAGTAAATCAAAAGCTGTTCTTCAACCCTTTGCAGCATCTTCATGGGGTTGGTCTCATTTAAAAGAAAACACTTTGAATTTTTTGGCAAAACAGCCATAATCTCTCTAAGTGCTCCGGCCACTGAGTAACAGTCATCTAAACACAGTGAACTTGAAGAAAATACATTTCGCCTGGGTGTTTTTTTGGATACAAATGCTTGCAAATAACACACAGCTTCAGATCCGGGCTGGAAAATGCAACAGAAATGTAGAAAGAAAAAAGAGACATCTGCAAAAACTTCAAAGGTTTATTGTCAGTGCAATTCCCAGTGCAATACTACATGAATGCATGTATAGTACATTGTTGATGCAGAGAATATATATTTCTACAGTACATGTATCTAGTAAACCAAGTATTTTCCATGTAACCTTGTGACTGCATTATTTTAATTGCTTTTAATCCTAGATCAAGTTTGTTTTGGCCTAAAATGCATCATAATTGTCAAATATATCTTATTATACTTAACTCAGTACTGTTTCCTTTTTGAATATATATTTTGTGGTTAATATAACCCCATAACTACAACCTGGCAATCAAGTTGTGTCAGCTGATCACTTTTTGCCACGATACCACCACAGACTCTGCAGCTGCAGCAGTTACGTCCCATCATGTCTCAACAGTCTCCATGATTTTCACGCAGATCAGAGCAATTTGTTACACAGGAAACTAAACGTTTCTACAGACATTCTTAAGCTCTATAACCACTGATCGTTTGTGAAGCTGGGGTGACATCAGTGACAGGCTGTGTTGAACGCCAGACCCACGGTTTGAAGCAGTAATTTTCCCACAACAGAGCCATCTGAAACACACACACACAGCATACATATTTTAGTATCTAACAGCGATAACTTGCAGACATTACAGTGTAGTACGACGTACTTAAAGCAAACTAGCATTAGCAACCATTAGCTTACCGTCATATATGATCTAGTTTGTATCCTCACGTCTTCGGCTCTCCCAGAAGCTGCAGTACTATTCCAGAGTGTTTCGTCTCGCTGCCTGTTCCCTTGTCTGGCGGTCCTTTTTGGCATTTACGGTGACAAAAAGCTACAGACCGAGGAGTCGCCTTGTACAGCCGCCATGTTATGTTTTGCTTGGGTCGGGTGTTTTACGTCACGGGAATGTGGCGCTGCCTTGCTGTAAAAAAAAATCCTGCCCACCCCAGGCGTACCCCGCTGCAATGGAAACACAACCGAGGCCGAAACGAGTAGTGGCGAGTAGAGTAGAGTAAGGCCGACTGGGGCTAGTGGAAAAGGGCCATATATGTAGGAACTATGACTGATAGAGGGAAAGAGTTGGCTGATATGATGGACAAAAGAAAGGTAGATATACTGTTTGTACAAGAAACCAGATGGAAGGGAAGCAGGCTAGAAACTTTGGAGGTGGATTTAAACTGTTCTGCCGTGGTGTAGATAGGAGGAGAAATGGAGTAGGAGTAATCTTGAAAGAAGAGTATGTGAAGAGTGCCCATAAGGTGAAAAGGGAGTCTGACAGAATCATGAGTTTGAAGAGAGAAATCAAAGGTGTGATGTTAAATGTCGTTAATGTGAATGCCCCATAAGTTGGGTGTCAGGTGGAAGAGAAAGAGGAATTCTGGAATAAGCTGGATGAAGTGGTAGAAAGTGTTCCCGGGGGGAGAGAGTGATGATTGGAGGAGACTTTAATGAGGAGGTCTTGGGGAGGTATGGTTTTAAGGAGAGAAAAGTGGAACGACAGATAGTTGTAGATTTTGCAAGATGGAAATGATTGTCGTAAACATGTATTTTAAGAAGAGGGAGGAACACGGGGGGGCATACCGTCGACATCAGAGTGTGAATGTATGTGTGTGAATGGGTAGATAGCAGGATCTGTAAAGTGCTTTGATCATCAAGAGATGAGAAGAAAGTGATATATACTGTAAGTAAATGCCATCTATCATTTACAGTGTTGGGAATAACGCATTACTTTGTAATTTTGTAACACGTTACTGTAACGCTACTACTTTTGCTGTGTAATGAAATTACAGTTTAAAAATTCAGTAATGTGTTATAGTTACTGAAATTTGATCAGATACGTTACTTCGTTACTCGTTTTATTAATATGGATAGATTTTTTATCGCAAATAAATGAATATACAAACTGACCCTACCATAGCTGAGATGAGCCGTCAGTTGACGTGACCTGTTGCAGAGAACTGAGTCTTCACTACTGAGCAGAGGAAGAAATGAAGCTACTTTGTTTTTGTGGAAATAGATTATTTTTCCTTTGCCGCAGTCAAGGACAAAAGCATATTGGTGGGTTCCAAGCTAAAGTGCTGGTTGAGACCTATTGCAATCTTAAGAAGCACTTGAAAACAGCAACAAAGCTCCGACAAAGCTAGTGCTAAGTAATAGCTAGCTACGCTAACAAAACCATGTTAGTGGAGCTACGCTATCTGAACAGTCATGGCTGGATGTATAGTGGAAATACACTTGTCTCAACAGCCACAGCTGGATTTCAAGCACAGGTATGCATCTAGACCAGGGATGGGCAACTTTGGTGATAGTGAAGGCCACAAATTTTTTTCCTCACTTCCAAGGGCCAGATTTACATGTAAATCTTCAAAGCCAAAAGTTTCACTGTTAAAACTGAAAATGAAAATGAAAATAAAAGCTACTTAGTGTTTTATCATATTAGAATTAAAATTACTGATAAAATTATATAATGATCTAATTTTTGAAACTCTCCATCAAAATGATGAGCAAAGAGAAATTCTCGACGATGATTAACAAACAAGCCAAGAAGAAATGGAAATATGATGATGAAGAAACATGTTTTTAAAATAATAGAAGAATATGATCAAAGTAAAAAATAGTTTTACTGATGAATATGCTACATTTCTGGTTTAAAATTAGCCTTTTTTTTTTGGAAACCTGTATTTTATTTTAGTATGAGATGTGCAAGCTTCTACTGATAAATTTGCATCATTTTATTTAGAAATTTATAATTTTCTAGTTGTACTTGGGTTTTTTCTAAATTAGTGTGTTTCTGTCGTACATTTGCCATTTCTTATATTGATTGACTGATTGATACTGTTTATTTTAGACAAGACAACATATAAATAAGAATAAAAAAAATCCAAATGCAGTCCAAAAAGGAACAGGATTGAAGCCAAACGCTTATCTTGTCCTGTCCCATCCTTAACTAATTAATATACCTCTATACCTGCTTGCTCATATACACATACATACATACAGTACATTGCCATAACAATGGAAAGCAAGGATATAAATTTGCCTTTCAGTTTGAAACTTGTTACTCCTCCTTCTCAGTGAGGAGCTGTAGCATTTATCATTGTTTTATTAAAAGCAGCCTACTCTGTACATTTAAGATAAGATAAGATAAGATAAGCCTTTATTAGTCCCACAACGGGGAAATTCCAGGATTGCAACAGCACAGGGATAGCAACACTCAGAGCAACAATCAGAAGGCAAGAAAAAAACAAGCAAGCAAGAGCAGCTAATATACATATGTACATATTACTCTAAAATATATATATACACACACACACACAGACACACAGTGCAGAGCATTGTAGCTGGATGGAATAAATATATGAATATATGACCACACAGTGCAGAGCATTGTAGCTAGATGGAATAAATATGTAAATATATAAACACCCACAGTACGGAGCATTGCAGCTAGGTGGAATAAATATGCAAGTATATAAACACACACAGTGCGGAGCAATGTAGCTAGATGGAATAATATGTAGATATATAAAAACACAGTGCGGAGCATTGTAGCTAGATGGAATAAATATATAGATATATAAATATAAACACACCCAGTGCTGAGCATTGTAGCTAGATGGAATAAATATGTAAATATATAAACACACACAGTGCAGAGCATTGTTGCTAGATGGGATGAAACAGCATAACCGTCTACTTAGTTATCCTACATGGTATGATTATGTGCCCATACATATTCTCACCCTCCATAGCGACCGGTATGTTCCTAGTTGTATGCCGGAGGGGACCATTGTGTAAGTCTATTGCATCTTTTGCATTCAAAAAACTATTAGTTTGTTACGTCTTTTTGCTATCTCTGCGAGCAGCCCTGCTTAGGTTGTACAGTCTGACAGCCGTTGGTAGGAAGGACCTACGAAACCTCTCGGTTGTGCACCTGGGATGATGTAGTCTGCTGCTAAATGAGCTCCTCAGTGCATCCAGTATGTCCTGCATAGGGTGGAACTCGGACTCCAGCAGAGATGACAGTTTAGCCACCGTCCTTCTCTCTCCTATCTCCTCCATCGGATCAAGGCGCTGCCCCAGGACAGAGCTAGCTTTCTTAATCAGTTTGTTCAGTCTCTTCCTATCGGCTGCAGTAATGCCACTGCCCCAGCAGACCACTCCAAAAGTGATGGCTGATGCCACCACCGTGTCATAGAATGTCTTCAGCAGCGCCCCTTGTACACCAAAAGACCTGAGTCTCCTCAGCAGGAACAGCCTGCGCTGTCCCTTCTTGTAGAGTGCGTCAGTATTGTGTGACCAGTCTAGTTTATTGTTCAGATGAACACCCAGGTACTTATAGGATGTCACCATCTTGATGTCTGTTCCCTGTATATTTACTGGTGCTGTGAGGGGCTGCCCATGCCTGCGGCAGTCCACCACCAGCTCCTTAGTTTTCCTCGCGTTGATCTGGAGGCAGTTCCGATGGCACCAGTCCACGAAGTCCTGGATAAGCCCTCTGTACTCAGCTTCATCTCCATTGGAGATGAGGCCAACGATCGCAGAGTCATCAGAGAACTTCTGTAGATGGCAGTGTGTTGTGTTGTGTGAGAAGTCCGCAGTATAAAGAGTGAACAGGAAGGGAGCCAGCACCGTTCCCTGGGGGGCCCCCGTGCTACTGATGATCGTGTCGGAAACACAGTCCCAGGTTCTCACAAACTGAGGCCGGTTCGTGAGGTAGTCCAGGATCCATGATGACAGGTGCTGGTCCACCCCTGCGCGCAGCAGCTTGTCCTTCAGGATCATCGGTTGGATGGTGTTGAAAGCACTGGAGAAGTCAAAGAACATGATCCTCACCATATTCCCGGGCTTCTCCAGGTGGGACAGAGAACGGTGAAGGAGGAAGATCACCGCATCCTCCACCCCAATGCCATGCTGGTAGGCGAACTGGAGTGGATCCATCGCTGGTTCCACCAGGGGGCGGAGGTGAGCAAGGAGCAGTCTCTCCAGGGTCTTCATCAAGTGGGACGTCAAGGCCACCGGTCTGTAGCTGTTCAGGTCTTTGGGGTGGGAAGTTTTTGGTACAGGTACCACACAAGATGTTTTCCACAGCTGTGGTACCCTCCCCAGTTTCAGGCTCATGTTGAAGATATACGTCACAATCCCACAAAGCTGGTCTGCACAGGACTTGAGGAGCTTTGCGCTGATGCCGTCCGGTCCCGGCGCCTTCCTCGCTTTGATCTTCCTCAGCTCCGTCCTCACCTGGGTCTTGGTCAGGGTCAGGATGGGGGGCTGTGTGTTGGGAGTGGGGGGGGGGGGGTGTCGGTGGAGTGGGGAGTGGGCAGCAGGACTTGATTTCTTAGAGGCAGCAGTGGTTGTTGTGCAGACAGGGGGGAGGGCGGTTGGTCAAATCTATTGAAAAACAGATTCAGGTTGTTCGCCCACTCCCTGCCCCCCGTGGCCTGGGGGGAGGTATTCTGGAGCCCCGAGATGGTTTTGAGGTTTCTCCAGACCCCGCTGATGTCGCTCTGTTGCAGCTTGTCCTCCATCTTCTTCCTGAAGCTGTCCTTGCCTTCTCTGATCTTTCTCCTCAGCTCCCTCTGTACGGACTTCAGCATCTCCCTGTTCCCCGACCTGAAGATCCTCTTCTTCTCTCTCAGAAGTGTTATTGCTTCACAGCCTATTAATGCAGCCTCAGCATGCAATACATACATACCTTAAAAGCAGTGGCGGACCGTGTATTTTACAACTAGGCCTTCAGTGGTGATCTACCCGATTTAAGTGCCATTCATACCAAGCACCATATACAGTGGGGCAAAAAAGTATTTAGTCAGCCACCAATTGTGCAAGTTCTCCCACTTAAAAGATGAGAGAGGTCTCCAATTTTCATCATAGGTATACCTCAACTATGAGAGACAAAATGAGAAAAAAAAAATCCAGAAAATCACATTGAAGGATTTTTAATGAATTAATTGGTAAATTCCTCAGTAAAATAAGTATTTGGTCACCTACAAACAAGCAAGATTTCTGGCTCTCACAGACCTGTAACTTCTTCTTTAAGAGGCTCCTCTGTCCTCCACTCGTTACCTGTATTAATGGCAACTGTTTGAACTCGTTATCAGTATAAAAGACACCTGTCCACAACCTCAAACAGTCAGACTCCAAACTCCACTATGGCCAAGACCAAAGAGCTGTCAAAGGACACCAGAAACAAAATTGTAGACCTGCACCAGGCTGGGAAGACTGAATCTGCAATAGGTAAGCAGCTTGGTGTGAAGAAATCAACTGTGGGAGCAATTATTAGAAAATGGAAGACATACAAGACCACTGATAATCTCCCTCGATCTGGGGCTCCACACAAGATCTCACCCCGTGTGGTCAAAATGATCACAAGAACGGTGAGCAAAAATCCCAGAACCACACAGGGGGACCTAGTGAATGACCTGCAGAGAGCTGGGACCAAAGTAACAAAAGCTACCATCAGTAACACACTACGCCGTCAGGGACTCAAATCCTGCAGTGCCAGACGTGTCCCCCTGCTTAAGCCAGTACATGTCCAGGCCCATCTGAAGTTTACTAGAGACCATTTGGATGATCCAGAAGAGGATCGGGAGAATGTCATATGGTCAGATGAAACCAAAATAGAACTTTATTGTAAAAACTCAACTTGTCGTGTTTGGAGGAGAAAGAACACCATACCTACAGTGAAGCATGGGGGTGAAAACATTATACTTTGGGGCTGTTTTTCTGCAAAGGGACCAGGACGACTGATCCGTGTAAAGGAAAGAATGAATGGGGCCATGTATCGTGAGATTTTGAGTGAAAACCTCCTTCCATCAGCAAGGGCACTGAAGATGAAACGTGGCTGGGTCTTTCAGCATGACAATGATCTCAAACACACTGTCCGGGCAACAAAGGAGTGGCTTCGTAAGAAGCATTTCAAGGTCCTGGAGTGGCCTAGCCAGTCTCCAGATCTCAACCCCATAGAAAATCTTTGGAGGGAGTTGAAAGTCCATGTTGCCCAGCGACAGCCCCAAAACATCACTGCTCTAGAGGAGATCTGCATGGAGGTATGGGCCAAAATACCAGCAACAGTGTGTGAAAACCTTGTGAAGACTTACAGAAAACGTTTGACCTCTGTCATTGCCAACAAAGGTTATATAACAAAGTATTGAGCTGAACTTTTGTTATTGACCAAATACTTATTTTACCGAGGAATTTACCAATTAATTCATTAAAAATACTTCAATGTGATTTTCTGGATGTTTTTTTTCTCATTTTGTCTCTCATAGTTGAGGTATACCTATGATGAAAATTGGAGACCTCTCTCATCTTTTAAGTGGGAGAACTTGCACAATTGGTGGCTGACTAAATACTTTTTTTCCCCACTGTAAATAGCCTATAAGGCCGTTCACACAAAGCATGTTAAAGATAACTTTAACTATAAAATCATAGTTTTAAAAATCTTTACGTTTTCGTTGTAGAGTCCCATTTTCCTGCGCAGTTGTTTGTTGAGCTGCAGATCCACTCTTATTTTTCCAGAGATTTAAAAGTACTGTTGCTTATAAGTGTCCGGCTGGTGACTGTGCTTTGGTGTCTCGCTGCTGCCTTGGTTGAGGTCCTGTCACACCTAGATGATTTAGGTACCATCTGTAAAACGTTTGAAAAATTTGGAGAATACGCTAGTGTGCATTGAATCAGTTATGGCTAAATTTTGTCTAAGGTAAGAGCATGCTGAAGAACACTGAAGCACTCTGGTATACGGTGTAGTTTGCCAAGCTCCTCTGAAAATTAATTTTCAGCATGCTGAAAATTTTCTGATGTATCCAGAGTATGGCCGACATGTCCCGCATTCGTGGAGCAAAAGTTTATAGGGAAGTTATGCGTTCGTTCACACACGTTACTTGTCAGCAATTCATAGTAACTCAAAAGTCAAAATATGTCGAGATTAATGTCTAGCGTACCCAAAAAATATTTCTAACATATGAGTAATGCTCTTTGAACCTATGTGCAACTTATTAAAGGGGTTTCTCACTTACAGCTACGCTATAATGGCGTATTTGCAGCATTGGTTCACAGGAAAAACCCGTACAGAGCTCTGCCTGCAGCGCGCGCACACACACACACACAGAGCTAAACACACTTACTTGTTCATGTAACAGGACCTGCCGGGGTTTTTTTTTTTTTTACATTTGACTGAAGTCTGTACCATCAGCTGTCCAGTGTTGTTCTGATAGATATGCTGAAATGTCAGACCACCAGAGGAGGTGGATCCAATCAGCTGTTTTCCATGATAAATCACACTTTGCTTATGGCTGCACCTCCCAGCAAAAGCACACTCCATGCATTATCTTGTTTTATTTTTCACTTTATTGAAAATAAAATTTTTTATCACCATCAGTTTGCGTGCTTTTGAGCCAGGTTGAGACAACTGTTATCTGATGTTCCTGATGTGTCACATCAGCTTTTTTAGGTGTGACTGACCTGACAGATAGACAGCTCTGCCAGGTCAGTCACGCCCGCCACCATGGTGTTTGGAGGGGAGAATCATCTCGGTTGAATAGAGATGATCTCTTGCACACCTAGGATTCATGGATCGGGAGGTGATTGCAGTTTGGCTTAACTGCGCCTTGCAGAAGTTAGACTATTGTTGCACATAAGTTGTGAATGCTGGCAACACTCTAAGCATTAGTTGGTTTAAGTTACTTATAAGTTATGGAAATATTCTATATACAGTACGTTACAAATACTTTATGTATATGTCCAAGTAATTATGGATACACGATGCATATGGCCAAAAGTGAAAATTTCGGTGTATCCCAGCGGTTTAGAGCAATTTTTATACGTTTGGCAAATGCTGCCTAAATCATCATGGTGTGACAGTAGACAGCTCAAGTTTGCAAACCCTGTCTGGCTCCAAGTATCTATTTGATCAGTTGAAAACAGCAGGCATTCCCAACAAGATAATTTGCAGCACTCCTAGAAGCCTGTATTCCAAGGATATCGCTTGTTGCTAATATGGAAGTGACGGACAAATCCTTTCCTCGGCTGAGACAGGCCTGCTAGCTTTGGGGTTAGTTGACCTCTCTTTACAATAACCAGCTTTTTTTGAAAGGTCTATCTGGAAGATTGATTTTTTTAAAATATCAGCGACCAAACCATTTTCCTCTCCCCTGTCAGCCATTGTGGGTGGAAAAACAGCTATTATATTTAAACAGATACAATATAGTGTAGCTAGGATTTTGCTAGCTAGGATCCTCTGCATTGTGGTTGGAGGAGTCTAACCATCCAATCAAAAGACGTGAAAATGCCAACGTTCTCAGATGCATTCTATGTGTACCCCTGGACGTACAGAAGACATCTAATTGGTTAAAGCAACAGGATAAGTTTAACAGTTAATTTAACCTACAGAGTGCGCTGTTAATTCCTGAAGGCCCAAGGCAGATTTGCTTGACCCTGGCAACACAGATGGCTGAAATATGATTGGACAAAAAAACTCGAACACACATTACAGTACAGGAAGGAGTGCAACCAAGAGAAAAGCTACAAGATGAAGAGAATACACTATTGGGAATAGTTTAATACATCCTCATGGAGCAAATATAAGAACGTAGGTTGTAAATGTAATTCTGATAGTGTTTAGGCTAGCAGAGAAGGCTTTGCTGACCCTGAGGGTCCACCATTGCTTAAAAGACATACTCGGGGCACACTACTCTCTCTGTCTGTGGCTTCCTCACTCTTGCTCAACCACTCACAGAGCAGCACCTAGGTTTCAATTAGAGCTCCATCTGCTGGTGGACTCTATAACTGCATTTAAAAATGCAGTTCCAAATATGTTCAAACGGGACATAAATAAATAATTGATTTTTGGAAATGGACTGGCGGGTGCAGTGGATGACGTCGGGGCCACATGTGGCCCGCGGGCCACCAGTTGCCCATCCCTGATCTAGACAGTTTGTGACCCAGCAAGAATTAAACCAACTGATTGCCAGATATGTTATTACAGAAAGAAGCAATATCAACAGTGACTTTCCATCAGACAGCTGAGACTGGGATCCACTGAACTTAAAACACATTTACTTGCTACCTGGATAAAGATTATTCTAAAATGGATTTTGATCCCCAAAAGGGATTTGAGGGACTGGATCATGTCTCTGTCACACTTGACATTTGGACTGTGGATAGTGGACATTTTCTTTGGATCACTGCACATCGGATTAAATCCATATCAAAAGGTAAGGTAAACTTGGACAGCTTTATGCAGTGTTGCCAACTCTCACTCCAAAATGAGGAAATTACTGGCATGTGTCATGTTGATTTTCTTCAGATTTTTCCCACAATAAGTGCTCTCAAGGCAGGATAAAGCAGACTGAACATGTTCTAAAAGCTGTCTGAAACAGTCTGTTTTCAGCCTGACATTAATAAGCCCATAATGTAATCCATTAATTATCTTTCTGTGTGCAAGATGATTTAAGTATACATACACATGTGGACAAAATTGTTGGTACCCCTCTGTTAATGAAAGAAAAACCCACAATAGTCACAGAAATAACTTGAATCTGACAAAAGTGATAATAAATAAAAATTCTATGAAAATTAACCATAGAAAATCAGACAATGCTTTTGAATTTTGGTTCAACAGAATTATTTTAAAAAAACAAACTCATGAAACAGGCCTGGACAAAAATGATGGTACCCTTAACTCAATATTTTGTTGCACAACCTTTTGAGGCAATCACTGCAATCAAACGATTTCTGTAACTGTCAATGACACTTCTGCACCTCTCAGCAGGTATTTTGGCCCACTCATCATCAGCAAACTGCTCCAGTTGTCTCAGGTTTGAAGGGTGCCTTCTCCAGACGGCATGTTTCAGCTCCTTCCACAGATGTTCAATAGGATTTAGATCAGGGCTCATAGAAGGCCACTTTAGAATAGTCCAATGTTTCGCTCTTAGCCATTCTTGGGTGTTTTAACTGTGTGTTTTGGGTCATTATCCTGTTGCAAGACCCATGACCTGCGACTGAGACCAAGCTGTCTGACACTGGGCACTATATTTCTCTCTAGAATACCTTGATAGTCTTGAGATTTCATTGTACCCTGCACAGATTCAAGACACCCTGTGCCAGATGCAGCAAAGCAGCCCCACAATATAACAGAACCTCCTCCATGTTTCACAGTAGGGACAGTGTTCTTTTCTTGGTATGCTTCATTTTTGCATCTGCAAACATAGAGCTGGTGTGCCTTGCCAAAAACTTCCAGTTTTGTCTCGTCTGTCCATAGGACATTCTCCCAGAAGCTTTGTGGCTTGTAAACATGCAGTTTGGCAAATTCCATTCTGGTTTTTTATGATTTGTTTTCAACAGTGATGTCCTCCTTGGTCGTCTCCCATGAAGTCCACTTTGGCTCAAACAACGATGGATGGTGCGATCTGACACTGATGTACCTTGACCTTGGAGTTCACCATGAATGTGTTTAGAGGCTGTTCTGGGCTCTTTTGCTACCATTCGTATTATCCGTCTCCTCCTGCGGCCACGTCCAGGGAGGTTGGCTACAGTTCCGTGGATCTTAAATTTCTGAATAATATGTGCAACTGTAGTCACAGGAACATCAAGCTGCTTGGAGATGGTCTTATAGCCTTTTACCTTTAACATGCTTGTCTATAATTTTCTTTCTAATCTCCTGAGACAACTCTCTCCTTTGCTTCCTCTGGTCCATGTTTAGTGTGGGACACACCATGTCACCAGACAGCACAGTGACTACTTGTCACCCTTTAAATAGGCTGACTGACTGATTACAAGTTTGCAGACACCTGTGATGTTAATTAGAGGACACATCTTGGTTGAACATGTCCCTATGGTCACATTATTTTCAATCTTTTCTAGGGGTATCATCATTTTTGTCCAGGCCTGTTTCATGAATTTATTTCTTAAAGTTATTCTGTTGAACCACAATTCAAAAGCACTGTCTGATTTTCATTGGTTAATTTTCATAGAATTTTTATTTATTACCACTTTTGTCAGATTCAAGTCATTTCAGTGACCTTTGTGGGTTTTTCGTTCATTAACAGAGGGGTACCAACAATTTTGTCCACGGCTGTACAGAAGGAAGAAGGTTGCACAGAGTTCAAAGGATTCAAATTCAAAGGATTCAAATGTTTTATTTGTCAATACTACTATACGTACAGGACATACAGGAGAATTGATATGGCGCTTCTCTCTCTCTTTGGTGGTGTGCACAATATAAAAAAAAGAAAAGGAATAAGGCTGGAAAAACAACAACAGCAGTCTATGTACAGTAATGCTACTTGTAGTGCAAATGAAGACAAAAGATAGACCCAGACCTCCCATAGTGCAAATAAAGATAAACGATAAACGATGAGACCCAGCAATCCTATATACAGAAAAGTAGAGCAGTATTACTCGTAGTAGCAAGTTCAATGCTGTAGTGTAGGTGCAGACAGTGACAGATAGGACTGCACATGATCAGTATTGCAATGACAGACAGCAGCAGATATGGCATTTGTGCAAATGGTTGCAGTAAAGTGCAGAGACATGCAGCAGCAGATGTATTGGTGGTGGAATGAGAAGGTACAGGAAAGTATTCAAAGGAAGAAGTTGGCAAAGAAAAAGTGGGATAGTCAGGGATATGAAGAAAGTAGACAGGAGTATTTGGATCCCAGGCATATGGCAAAAGGAGAGATGACAAAGGCAAAGGAAAAGGCATATAGTGAGTTGTATGAGAGACTGGCCAGTAAGGAAGGAGAAAAGGACTTGTGTAGCGTTAACCACTGGCTTGTTTCACCCAAAAGTCTGGTCATGAATTGCTCTCCTTCACCCAAGACTGGAGCTGTGAAACCCTATGCCATCGGCCATAAAGAGAATAAGTTAATCTCTGCTCAATACCTGGAGTCATTTCCCTTCACATCCATTTGCCAAAGGAATGCGAAAGTGATAGGTTTACGATGACGTTCCACAGACCCTGACCAGTAAGATTCCTCACTGAAACTCAAAATGTCCAACATTGCCCTCCAATGGATAACAAGGAATATTTCTTTCCAGGACTGGGTGTTTTCTCTCTCTGAAGTTAAGCTATTAATTGCGAACAATGAAATAACTCATCTTTTCCCTCACACACAGCATCCACTTTTGAAGATTATGACAGGTACCCTGTGATGGACAATTATGGTTTGAAATGCTTTTATTGATTTGATTTGATTTGATTTGATATGTGTTGTTTTATTTTCAGGAAGAATTAATTTTGCATGCCTACCATAATGAAATGATCACATTTACAATGTAGACACATTGTTTGTTCCTTTATTATTGAGTAGAATATCTTAGTCACTAAAGTTTTAAAGAATTTATGCTTTAATAGGCAGCATATATATGTTTTAGAAGGATTGCACTTTTCATATCAAATCCTCTCCCCTTTTCTGTGGGAGACACACATCTCACACCTATGAAGTGACCAGTCAGCTTCCAAGTCTCCATGCCTCTCCTTTTTAGTCAGGTTTACGACCACTGCTGAACAAATAAACTCAGTGCAATTGGTCAAACGTTTATGCTAATGGGAAGAGCCAACCCTGATCTTTGAATACAATTGGTCAAGCTCAGTTGTCACAAAATTTATTGTGCTATCCTGCCATACCGTGAGAAAACTTTCTTTTGTTCCTCCAGTCATTTTTATTTATTTAATTCATTTATTTATCAGGGACAATGCAGTAAAACATAGTGGTCATATAGAGCATCTGATGTTCTGCACAAAGAGTATATATCATTAAATTAGTTTGCAACTCCTGTCCCCAGTTTCACTTTTCAAGAAGAAATACAAGTAAAAAGAAAAAATACTAGTAAAGCAACAACAAATAACACAGCATAAACAAGTAGCATAGAAACCTAATACACATTCACCCAACACAACACAAACAAACACTAGATAACACTTTAAAAGTCTGACCTTGCTAACACCACAAGTCCTAGGTGTGGGTACATTCTTGTTTTGCCTTCAGCCAGTTCTTAACCTTTACTGTGAATGTTTTGAAATCTGTTGTTAGTTTAATTTCATCTGGCATTGTGTTCCAGATGCGACTACCTTTTATAGAGAAAGCTGTCTGTCCAGATGTGGTTCTGCAGTGGGATATTTTACAGTTATTGCTGTTAGAACCCCTGGTGATTCTACTGCTGTCCTGTCTTTGGATGAAACCACAGAGTGACTCTGGTGCTGATTTATTCATAGATTTGAAGATTAATTTCAGAAAGTAGAGATTGGTGAAGCTTTCAAAACTCAATAAATGATTTTTTTTTTTAAATATATGACAATGATGCCAGCGAATTGGCTTTTTATCCATGATTTTCAAGGCTTGATTATCAGTTGCAGTCCGGTTGAAAGTTGGGAGTGACTCTTGAAGGAGCAGCTCCTGCTCTTCGAAGTTTTTTCTTAAGTAGGCCCAGAGCCTATGTTCTGTGTAAATTTTTTCTTTAAAATTCCCTTTTTCCTATTTTACTCCTTTTCCTTAAATTACTGTGTTAAGAAGATTTTGTTTGATTTTTACTGAGCTAAGTGTAGTACTGTATGAGGAAGTCAGGAGTGTCACAGAAGTACGTAGGTTCAGAACAGTTCGACAGTGATGAAGTGTGCTGTAGGAGTGATGGATGGATTCAAGGTGGGGGGGGGGATTACATCAGGGATCAGCTTTGAGAGTGTTCAGTTCAACTTTATTTATATAGTGCCATTTCACAACAACAGGTATTTCATAGCACTTTCAACTGTAGGGGAAACCCCCACAATTGCAGAAAGACCCCAGCAATCAAGCAATCCCCTGTGAGCAAGCAACGGTCAAGAGGAAAAACTCCCTTTTAGCAGGAAGAAACCTCCAGCAGAACCAGGCTCAGGGAGGGGCAGTCATCTGCTGTGACTGGCTGGGGGATGAGGGGATAGAGAAGAAGAAGAAAAGAACAGACATGTAGAGAGCAAAGAGCACGACAAGGACTCAATCTATGGGAGAGAACAAACATGTTAATGACCAGCAAAAATATTTCGTTGAGAGTGAAGAAAGGAGTGAAGCCCAGTGTTCTTGTTTGCTATAGCTTGAGTCGCAACTGGACATAAGAATTCAGATATCATATGTCAGCTGCGATTTTCTAGGGGGAGGAGAGGATGTTGTAGGGGTATTGGCCAGGCTGCAAGGACTTCTTGAGACAGTCCTAAGTGTGTCTTGCACCTCACAGGGTCCACCTGAGATGGCCTTGCAAACAGGGATCCTACGACAGCCTTGAAATTTCTATTCACTTCTTGAGAGTCTTACTACCTGTGTAAGTCACACACTAACCACATGTGGGACATGGGATGCACAGCACAAGTAAGCCACAGTTGTGTCACACGAGATGTTTGTACAGACCACATGGATGTTGTACGTCGGTTTTTCCGTGTATATATACAGCATATACATGCCAGACTGAGGTTGCATTAACCTAGAACTCTCCATCTTTGACTGATAATTTTTAGCAATCAAGGAAAATTTCCAGAGCCATCCATCATTTTGATGTATTGCATTGATGGTGTTTAACTGTAATTCCCACCCCATCTGTACATACCCAGAGGAAAATTTGAATTCAGGCCTATAGACAACATAAAAGTTGATTTAGATCAGGTTTTGTTCATTTTTACACATTTAATATTTTTATTATAATTTTATCTTGTAATATTGTGTTGTTCATCTGTGTAATCAGAAACAAGTGTTTAATCTGTATTCTTGTTCTTAAAGTTAATGATTAAAAATCAAAATGTGAATGAAAATATTCAGTGTCTTTTTATGTCATATTGATATGGTTTCTTTACTGTTAAATAGAGATGGCAGACCAGTTTACTTGAAATTTAATGCTTTCTAATTAATCAGCTAACTAGTCAAACAATACTGTCATGAGGGTTTATTAACCCCTTGCACTCCGGTCAATTTTCCTAAAAACACCAAAAAATAATGTGCCCAAAGTAAATCGAAAGCTGTTCTTCAACCCTTTGCAGCATCTTCATGGGGTTGGTCTCATTTAAAAGAAAACACTTTGAATTTTTTGGCAAAAACAAACATGATCTCTCTAAGTGCTCCGGCCACTGAGTTACAATCATCTAAACATAGTGAACTTGAAGAAAATAAATTTGGCCTGGGTGTTTTTTTGGATACAAATGCTTGCAAATAACACACAGCTTCAGATCCAGGCTGGAAAATGCAACAGAAATGTAGAACCAAGAGTTATCCAGCTGAGGTCCAAATTTTTTTACAATACCACAAAAAATGAATATATTACACAGCTTTGTTCTCAGGCTGTTCCCAGGCATTTTGGAACTGTGCCAAATTGTGCCAAATGGCACAGTTTGGAAAAACGTCTGTAACTTTTGAATGATTCAATGTAGAAGCTTCATTTTGGGCTCTAATGAAAGGTGACACTCAGGGCTGTGTGTGTGTGTGTGGTGGGGGGGGGGGTTGTCCCCCTCATCGTCGGCCTCCGTCAGTCTATGATGACCATATAAGAGAATCCTAAACACTCTGCTGGAATTAAAAAAAATAATAATAAAGCACTGCCTGTGGCTGCTGAAGCAGTCTCTCTTCACCCAGCCTTTGTAGACAAAACAGCTCAGCGAACTTCTGTGCTTCAATTGGCTCGCTGCGTTGGTAGGCGGGTCCTTCTTGCCAAGTTTTCAGTCATTGGTTCTTCAAGGTTTCAGAAACCCAATTCAAGGCTCTTATTAGTCGAATGAGAGGTCAATCTGATGAACTAATCTGTTTGCGGCTGTGTCTGCAGCTTTTATTTTCAGTGCGCGCTTGGATGCCATACACCACCTACATCACAATCTCCTTCATGCGTCCTAGAGTGCACGAGAGCGCCCTCGTGCGCTCTAGGACGCAGAGACTTGCCCACCCGCGGGACAACGGAGCCCAAGTGGTTAGCACTGCGGCAGCACAGTTTACCCTTGGCCGAGGGATCGTGGGATCGTGGGTTCGATCCCAGCCCCCGACCAACAGTGATCTGTGTGGAGTTTGCATGTTCTCCCCGTGTATGCATGGGTTTACCCCGGGATTTCTCCGGTTTCCTCCCACATCCCAAAAACATGCAGGTTAGGTTAATTGGAGACTCTAAAGTGGCCCTTTGTGTGAATGTGTGTGTGTGAATAGTTAAAAAGGGATGGCGCCGTATTGTGGCTGCTTCATCCATCCAGGTGGTGGATGACCCTTAATTTCTGTAAAGCGTCTTTGAGTGTCTATGATAAAACGCTATATAAATCTGATGCATTGATTGATTGATTGATTGCAAGAGGTTAAGCTTGTGTATTTTAACAAACTAACCTGAGAAGCTACAGGTAGTATCATGTCCTGGTGAGCGCGTGCCCCCTCCTTCCCGTTGTCTCCTCAGGCAATCAACACACCTGGGAGATCAGACGCACCTGATGCCTCTGCTCAGCCAGCGCTTATAAGGATCTGCTCTTCAGTGCCTCAGCGCTGGCCCGTCTGGGTGTACTGACTCAAGAAAACGAAGCAAGTATTGTTATATGTTTTCGGTGAAGTTTTCGCACTCACCTATTCATCTCGTTTCTCTTCTCCACGTTGCTGCCACCTGTGTGGGTGGGTCTTTGGGGACTGCGTGCGCTACCTGCCCCATCATCCACACTTAGCTGCAACTACTCTCCACCTGGTCAGGCATTACCAACTCCACCTCTCTTCAGCTCATGACCCACTTCATCCTGCTGGTTCGTCTCTCCCCGCTGGGGGTACCTGTTGATTTGCCTGTTCAGCCCACATAAGTGGCAATTTAGTTTTCCCACATTCTAGTCTCCATTCCTCTCTAACAGCTCTCATCTCTCTCCTCACAGGCCACTTCCTCTGGCGAGTGATGTTTTCTGTAGCCGTGCTCCGCTCCCTTTTGAGATTTAATAAAACTCATAAACGTGTTCCTTGTGTCTGGAGTGTTCTTCTGTTGTTTGCATTCTGCACGTGGGCTGTTAATATAATCAGTCATGACAGGTAGGAAAAGGACAACAGGATGATTCAGTATTTTCTCACAAATTCTAGTGAAACCAATGTAGGGAGATGGGGGAAAATAACAGACAGACGCATACACTATTCACAAAAAGTTAGGGATATTTGGCATTCGGGAGAAATTTATGGAAAATGTAAAAAGTTCACATTACAGTGAGATCATGAAAGTAGGGCATTTAAGTAGAAGCAGGTAATGGTGATTTTCCTCATCTTGTCATGATTTGCCTCTCAGGGCAGAGAGAGACAGACCCAGACGCCGACTGAAGTTTGTGACATTTATTAACAAAACATTAAGTTCCAAGGTGCATCAATGCAAAAATCCAAAAAGATAACAAGGTACCTTATGAAAGGAGGATCTGAATAAACTCACCAGAACAGGGAAGGGGTTCTGGTGACGAGGAGGAAGGATCATTAAGACTGCAGCAAAAATGAAATGAAAATACAGTCCTTAAATAGGGTCAGAACAAATAACACAAGTAAGGACAGGTGTGGGGTCACATGAGCGGGCAAAAGGGGAACAATGATTAATGATTAGGATCAGCTGGGAAGGAATGAGAAGAGAGCGCCTGGTTGACAGCTGACAGGGCTACGCCCACACAGAGCACCAACCAGGAAAAGCCCTGACTGCTGTCAACCGCAATAATAAGGAATGGAAGAATAAAATATGAACAAGTACAAACTGAGAAATAGATACCAATGATGCAGAATCAGAACATAGTAAAGCTAAGACATAAACAAGAAAATAAAAAATATTACAGGGATAACAAAAACCAAAAGGCACAAAGATACAACAATTATATAAATACATAGAAAAAGCCACGAGACTGAGCATGGCGGAACCTCCAGTGCTCAGCTCGTGACACATTTCAGACAATTTATTGAAACAAAGGCCAATAACAGTGGTGGGTATACCACAGCAAAAACCTCAATGTCTCAATAACTTGTTATGTAGCCTTGAGCATCAATTACAGCTTGACAACGACATCTCATGCTGTTCACAAGTCGACTTATTGTCTGCTGAGGCATGGCATTCCCCTCTTCTTGAAACACAGCCCTCAGGTCATTGAGGTTGTGGGGTGCAGGGTTACGAGCCTCTACATGGTGACTCAGCTTATCCCATAGGTTTTCTTTGGGATTCAGGTCTGGAGAAAAGGCAGGCCACTCCATTTGAGGTACCCCAGCCTCCAGCAGCCATTTCCTAATGATGCAACCTCGATGAATTGGAGCATTGTCATCCATGAAGATGAAATAAGGCCTGTATTGCTCATGCAGGGGCACAATGACTGGATTAATGATGTTATTCAGGTAGAATTGGCTTGTCACTGTACCATTCCCAAGGTGTAGGGCAATTCTGTATGGACTAAACACACCTACCCAGACTGTAACACCACCACCACCAAAGGCTCATCTGTTGACAGCAGTGGCTGATGCATAGCACTCTCCTTGACGTCTCCAACATCGTTGGAGGCCATCATTTCTGCTCAACGTGAATCGACTTTCATCAGAGAACAGCAGTGAGGTCCACTGGTCCCTTGTCCAGCGTAAATGCTCCCTGGCCAAGGCAAGACGATGATGCCTGTGCCTGATGGTGTGGTCAGGTACCCTTGCAGGCCATCTAGCATGCAGACCACCCTGATATAAATGGTTTTGAATGGTCTGACATGACTAGGGGTTCCCAATTGTCCCATTTTAGCCGGGATGTCCCGTTTATTGAGCTAAATATGTTTGTTCCAAGTGGGAAGTGCATTGTCCTGTATATTCAAGGCTGTCTTAATGAGCGGGCTAGGCTGAGCTGAAGCCCAGGGGCCTATGAAGATCAGGGCCTATCATGAACCAATGAAAAAGATCACATTGTTGTTAATTGGTCAAATTTTATGTCCATCCCTTGATATTCATGTGTGGCTGCTGATTGGTCTAATTTACAAGTGCCCCACATGGGTACCACAAAACGTCACCGAAAGGACACAGTCCAAGGACAGATAATTTTTCACACATAAGGAGCTGTTCACAACTCCTTATAAGAACTCCTTATACAAAGATATAGAGTGATGATAATCAAGTCAGTGGCAGTAATGCACCTGTAAGCTGGTTGCCAACCGCCAATCAAATCTAAAAGAAGAAGAACAACAATAGCTTATCAGAGGAATTGTTTTGACATGATTATCCAAGCACCAGTAAGAGGTAAGAACTAATTAGCTCGGTCAAAATGTCTGGAAAAAATTTTGAAGTAGGCACTCATAAAATTATTGAGAGAAAAAGCATTTAGGGAAAATGAATTGCTCAAAACAATCCTGAAGCGTAAAGGATTTTTCTAAGCTGGAGCATCGAGTAGAGGCGGAGCTGCTGCACAGAGGAGACAGGTGGGCTGTTAAAGCACTCGCCTAGAGGAGAAGGGCAGAGGGAGAAGAAAGGCCACATGATGCTTACATCAGACAGCTATGCGTGGGACAGTGGACTCCAGACTTGGTAAAAAGTAGACTGGATCAAGCATGCATCCATGGAATATGACAATATTCGTGAGCTGGGCTTAAAGGACCTAATGAAGGATTTTTCTTTAAAAAAGGCCAGAATAAAGCACTTCTTAATAAAAGGTGAGACATGCTATTTGCAGTGTTTTCCAGCCACCTGTGCAGGTTTTTTCCATTTCTGCTGTTGATGATGATGATGATAATGATGATTTTATTCAATGAATAAAATGTACATATACAGTGGTGTGAAAAAGTCTTTGCCTCCTTCCTGATTTCACACTTAAATGTTCAGATCATCAAACAAATTTAAATATTGGACAAAGATAATGCAAGTAAACACAAAATGCAGTTTTAAATGAAGGTGTTTGTTATTAAAGGGGAAAAAAATCCAAACCTACATGGCCCTGTGTGAAAAAGTGATTGCCCCCTAAACCTAATAACTGGTTGGGCCACCCTTAGCAATAACAACTGCAATCAAGCATTTGTGATAACTGGTAATGAGTCTTTTACAGCACTGTGGAGGAATTCTGAGCCTTCCCAGGAATAGCTGGCCGACAAAAATTACCCCAACAGCGCAGCGACAACTCATCCAAGAGGTCACAAAAGACCCCACAACAACATCCAAAGAACTGCAGGCGTCACTTGCCTCAGTTAAGGTCAGTCTTCATGACTCCACCTTGAAAGAGACTGGGCAAATATCACCTGCATGGCAGAGTTCCAAGACAAAAACCACTGCTGGGCAAAAAAAAAAACAAAAAAAACATAAAGGCTTGTCTCATTTTGCCAGAAAACATCTTGATGATCGCCAAGACGTTTGGGAAAATACTCTGTGGACTGACGAGACAAAAGTTGAACTTTTTGGAAAGTGTGTGTCCCATTACATCTGGCACAAAACTAACACAGCATTTCAGAAAAGGAACATCATACCAACAGTAAAATATGGTGATGGTAGTGTGATGTTCTAGGGCTGTTTTGCTGCTTCAGGAGCTGAAAGACATGCTGTGGTAAATGAAACCATGAGTTATGCTGTCTACCAAAAAAATCCTGAAGGAGAATGTCTGGCCATGCGCTCATGACCTCAAGCTGAAGCACACTTGGGTTCTGCAGCAGGACAATGATCCAAAACACACCAGCAAGTCCACTTCCGAATGGCTTAAGAAAAACAAAATGAAGACTTTGGAGTGGCCTAGTCAAAGTTCTGACCTGAATCTGATTGAGATGCTGTGGCATGACCTTAAAAAGGCGGTTCATGCTCAAAAACCCTCCAATGTAGCTGAATAACAACAATTCTGCAAAGATAAGTGTGCCAAAATTCCTCCACAGCGCTGTAAAAGACTCATTGCCAGTTATCACAAACACTTGATTGCAGTTGCTGCTGCTAAGGGTGGCCCAACCAGTTATTAGGTTTAGGGGGCAATCACTTTTTCACAGAGGGCCATGTAGGTTTGGATTTTATTTTCCCCTTAATAATAAAGACCTTCATTTAAAAACTGCATTTTGTGTTTACTTGTGTTATCTTTGTCTAATATTTAAATTTGTTTGATGATCTGAAACATTTTGGTGACAAATGTGTAAAAAAATGAGAAATCAGGAAGGGGACGAACACTTTTTTTTTTTTTTTGATTTTGTATACCGTACTTTATTGATCCCCAGAGGGGAAACTGAGGGCATCCACCTGGATGGATGAAGCAGCCACGGTACGGCACTATCCCTTTACCATTCACACACACATTCACACCTAGGGCCAATTTAGAGTCTCCAATTAACCTAACCTGCATGTTTTTGGCCTGTGGGAGGAAACCGGAGAAATCCAGGTTCAGGTTCAGGTTCAGGTTCCTTTATTTGTACCTGTAGGTAGATTTGTTTTACAGTCTGGTGACATCCATATTTACAAGCCACTAATTGCATTCAACATAGACACAAACACAGGCACACATGAAGCTGACTATAAACATGATAAAAATACTCAAGGCTCCATCAATCAGGATATAAAAAGACAAAGAGATGAGGGAAAAACCAGAGGTAAGAGAGAAGGGTCATATTAAAAGTTAAAAACTAGTCAAAGAGGTTAAAAAACTCAAAGGTCTAAAACCCAATAAAATATTTAGAACCCAAGTGACATCCTACAAAAATAAGTAAATATAAAATGAAGTTAATAAATAGGTACCTAAATTATGTACAATATATCCCGGAGTAAACCCACACAGACACGAGGAGAACATGCAAACTCCACACAGATCACTGTTGGTCAGGGGCTGGGATCAAACCAGGGATCCCATGGCCAAGGGTGAGTTGATGTGCTGCCGCAGTGCTAACCACTGCGCCACCGCGCCGCCCATAAAAGGCCCACCGCTTTTTTCACACCATTGTATGTTAACTATTTTTCTCGTGATTTACAAGTATTTTTGTTTCTATTTGCAGAGGTTGCACTAGGATTTATTGCTGTCCATCAAAATGACGGAGATGGTTGTAAAAATTCTGTCATGACTTAGAATTTGTCATAAAAAATAATAAGTGTGTGTGTGGGGGGTCCTTAACTCAGGGTTGCCAAATAACAAAATAAACAGAATGTTGTATTTAAATAATTACTTTTGATGCATTTTTAAAAGAAAATGTGCCATAAAACACCACAGGAGCACAGTGTCAGCAATGAATTATGACTACTTCCTGCTATTTAATTAAAAACACACTCCGGTGGATACAAATACCCTATTTAAAAAAAAAATCTACATTGCCTAAAATGGTTTTGGTTTTTTTTGCTCTTTTTTCTACAAAAAAAAAACATTTTATTGTCTTACAGTTTCATGTAAAAATCTTTTCACCCCCCTCCCTCCCCAAACATCAGAATCGGTGATTACTAGGCCCAACCACATACCACAAGGTAGTAGCTAGCACTACATTATCAGAATAAATCCTGTGATAAAAAAACTTGGTGGTTGAAGGACATGCCCAGTTTTATGCCATGTAGCCCAGGATAATAACTGAAACTGCATCAGTCTTTAAAAGCAGTTTAATGGTAAAAACCCATCTTAATTTGGGTCAAGTCTCCAAAGCAGTTTGTTAAAAAATGCTAACCATCCTGGAGGATAACGCCATTTAGGACAGAGAGTCCTGATTGGCTCAACATGTGCCACGTGCCAGCACCGCGAATTGTTATGTCACCAAAAACATTCCATCTCAACTCACCTTTTTGCAGGGGGTGGAGCTTAAGTGCAACTTCACAGCAAAAAAAAAACAAAAAACAGAGCTATGAGACATTTGAGTGATTTTGCTCTTGATATGGCTTAAAAGTCATAAAAATCATGTTACAGACATGTTAACAAGAAAAAAATTTTCATTTTTGGCAGTGTCACTTTAATAAAATGATAATATCTGATGCCAAAGAAATTATTTAATAATAATAACTTAATTTTAATATATTTTTTCTAATGAAATTGTGTGTTTTTCTAAAAAAAAAAAAATACTTATAAATACTGGGAAAGAAATCGTTCAGAAAACGCAAAGGACTCACCTGGATTGGGTATTAAGTTTAGTCATGCAGAGAAAAACAATTCCCAGAAGGGAGAAGACATTTCCTTGGATAAAGGTTTTTTTCTGTTTATTCTGACAATTTTGACCAGATTCATCCCGGTTTGTGCTGGGTCAGAGCAGCTGTTGAAGGCTGAGTGTGCACAGCAACTGCAGGTTCTGCAATTTTTGCCTGCAGTGGACAAGGCGCTGGGGTTAGATCCTCTGATACAAGCCAATGACAGGTACCAGCCAGGAGTCAACAGGGTCCATTGAGCACCGCTAAGCAAAGAGGATAGGAACCGATCCGTGTTGTAATGGGAGCCAGACAAGCAGGCCCTCAACAAGCCTCCTTGCTTGCATATCTCAGCTTGGAAGGTAAATCAGTATTATTTAAGTTACTAGCAGGGGCAAAGATTCTTGTTTTTCTTGGTCAAAGTCAATCTAAATCAGTAGCAGACAGATGAAGCTCCAAAATTACAAGGAATTATATCCATCCATCCATCTTCTTGCGATTAATCCTTTTCGGGTCGCGGGGTAGCTGGAGCCTATCCCAACATCTTTGGGCGAGAGGCAAGGTACACCCTGAACAGGTCGCCAGTCCATCGCAGGGCCAGCACAGACAGACAACCATTCACTCTCACAGTCATACCTAAAGACAATTTAGAATCCCCAGTTTGATGCCAATTAACCTAACTTGCATGTTTTTGGCATGTGGGAGGAAACCGGAGAAATCCCGGAGTAAACCCACGCAGACACGGGGAGAACATGCAAACTCCACACAGATCACTGTTGGTCGGGGGCTGGGATCGAACCCAGGATCCCCCGGCCAAGGGTGAGTTGCTGTGCTGCCGCAGTGCTAATCACAATCTGTCAAAATGATAGATGACCTTGAGCATTTTCCATCACTGTTAAAAATAATCTGTCAATGAAGGAGAATTCCCAGTTAGTGCGACCACTGATTAAAAAGGGAAAAAAATTAATTTGCATCAGATATTATCATATTATAACTGCTGTCCTTTTTTTCTCCCCATTGACCAATGGGCAACCTCAGCAGTGGCTTGCCATTGAAGTGCCACTGCTGCTTTATCTTTCAATGTGACCAGTAAGCCTTATATATAAAAATAATCATCAAATTTATAACCAAAGTGTCATAAACTTCCCTGTGCGCTTTTCCATAGCGCACGGAGGAGGAGAAGGATGGAAGGATTTAAGCACAGGGTTTCACCAAATACACATTTATTGACATACACAGTTCACAAATAAAGACGAATAGGTAGGTTACTATGTACACAAGAAGAATGATGCAGACACAAACAGCGGGCAGACCACTGTGTACTGTGGCCACAGGACAATAACACAATATAAATGCGCTTGGGAGAGCGGGGAAGATTACAGGAGGTTCAAATAACTCGGGGGAAAGCAAACTGGGAAACAGCCTAAGCATAGCAGTTGAGCTGCGGGAAGAAACGCCACCAGAAGCATAGCATAATTACTGCAAGGGGAAACGCTTCTGGTCCAGCGTAGCAGCAACCACACAGAGAAATGCAAGACAGTTTACTCACGAGTAGGAACAATCCCGAAAGTCCAATTCTCCCTCAGCACGAACAACAAATCCTTCAAGACGTGACGAGCACACAACGGAAATCGTGTGACTCATATAATGGTCCAGCAGTGTTTCTCTAGCAAAGAGCTGCTTAAATATAAACACCGCTGGCCACACAAATTGGACACACCTGGGCGAGGCGCGGGAAACATAATTACCGGGGCTGGGAACAGCTGATGGAATTCAGAAGGAGAGCGAGGGGGCATGGTTGGACCGGCAGACTGTCAGCAGCATGGGAGAAAATAGATCACAGAGGCTGTCTAACAGCTGCCGGTCAGGCAGTGGCTATGGAAACAGGAACAGCACTGAATACACAAAATGCACATAAACAGTAGAACCAACCCACAGAGAGATCGAGGCCGAGTCGGGGAAAGCCAAGCTGGCTGGGCTCGTGACAGAGCCCCCCCCCCCCTTTAAGGGGTGGAAACCCAGACACCCAAGGTAATATCAAGAAGTTCCCCCCCCAACAGGAACAACAACAACAAACAACACGAACCCGGGTGGGAGGTAGGGGGAACAGGAAAGGAGGGAGCACAATGCCCCGCCCAGGGCCCACAATTAATCCCCCCAAGTCCAAGGGCGTTGGGGCTCAGGAGGCCGCCCAGAGTCCCAGGCCCAGCAGAAGGTCCGGTGGACAGAGTCCGGCGGCCTGCCGGAAAACATGAACCACCTGACCCGGGGTGTCAACTCTTCTGGTGGCCAGCCAGCGTTGTTTAGCCACCAGGACCAAAGGGGTGAAGCAGGAGGCGGCCTGCCCACCGGAAGGCTCACTGGTGGGTAACTGGACCATGGAGAGGGGACCTCCATGGCATCGGGCAGGGAAAAGGGGACCACGGTGTCCTCAGGGTGGTCAGCAACTGCACCTGCGGTGTACCCCGACTGGGCCGGCTCTGCTGCACATGCGGTGGACCCTGACCGGGCCGGCTCCACTGCACCTGTGGTGGACCCCAACCAAGGACCGGGCCGGCTCCGCTGCACCTGTGGTGGCTTCCAGCTGAGGCTGTGCAGCACCCGTGGTGACCTCCGGCTGAGGCTGCGCAGCACCCGTGGTGGACCCCAATCGGGCCAGAGCTGCACCCACGACGGTCCCCGGTCTGGGATGTGGCTGCACCCACGGTGAGCGGGCTGAACCACAGGAGCACCAGGCTGAGGAGGCGATCGATGGGGGGAGCCCTGACGACCTTGCCAGGAGGGGCTGGAGCAGCGACGTCCTCCTTTGGCAGGGCCAGACCCTCGGCGACCTCCGGCGGCAACACACCCTCTCCGACGACCCTAGGTGAAGGCTCAGGGGAAGCAGGAGGAGAAAGATGGTTAGGGTCACCGGCAGCGGAGGAGCCCGGTGAGGTGAGTTCAGATGCAGCTGATGGCAGCACCTGGCTCTCCCCCCAAGAGCCAGACAAGATCTCTCTAAAACTGTCATAAGAAAAACAAGAGAGAATACTTGCCTGAGCTCAAGCTCCACCGCTGTCCAGGACTCCGTCGATCCTGGTGATGAACATTCGGGCCTGGTCTCCAAGAGGTCCAGCTCTGGCTCCCAATCCACTGCAGAAGCCTCCACAGCAGGCAAGATGGTTATTGCAGTCCTATTGTCTTCCTGCAGCGGCTCCAACGCTGGGGATTCATCCAGCGTGGCTGCAGGGGGCCCTCTCCGTGCTGGATCTGGGAAGGAATTATCCAAAACCACTGGCTCTTCCACCATCTGGCGGCTCGGTTCTTGGACCGGCAGGCTCTCAGGAATTAAAGGAGGAGACACAGAGAGGGTAGAAAAAGAGTTTTTAGCTGCAGCCAGTAGAGGGAGCCCAGTGGACTGCTGTAACTGAGCCCCTCTCCCGGAAGACAGACAAGGTGTATTATTGTCAAGATGAGTTGAAAGAAAACACACTTGCCTGTCACCCCGGCCTTTGATGTTAACTGCTGCAGCTGGCAGGCTGTCATCCCCCTCTGTGTACACAGTGATTTGGTCCTCTTCAACGGGTGGAGGAGGAGCTGTCTCAGTAGCAATGGAGGTGGGCGTTCCTGGGATGATCTCAGTGGACCTCACAGCTGCCGGAGGGATAATGGCAGTTGACGGAGGAGAGGCCTTCTCCTGGCGCTTCCACACGGAGCGACACTGTCCTTTGCTTGCTGGGGCCGGCTGGGTGAGAGCGGGAGCGGAGTCCTGGCGGGGGACAGTCTCAGCTGCGTCCTGGAAGCGCCTTCCCCTCGGCACGAGATCGGTCTTCTTCTGGGACTTCATCTCCCTCTCCCTCTCGCCGTACTCGCGTCGGAGCGCTGCTAGCTGGAAAATCCACTCAGCTCCCTCGGGATGTTCGGAGAGCTGAGGGCATCGCCGAACCTCTGCCTCTGCCAGCTTGACGTACCACATGATGTCCGCAGGGGTGGAATAGCCGCTCACCGTAAATATCAGGTCATCAATGTCCATAAGAGCTCGCCAGCATTCCCAGCCAAGACTCATCGGATAACGCCGGCCCTACGACATCTCAAAACCAGGTAAGTCCAAACAAGCAATATACAGAAGGGGAAAAAGGGATGTGTGGGCAAACCCGCTAAATCCTTTTTACAGGCTGGACCATTCTGTCATAAACTTCCCTGTGCGCTTTTCCATAGCGCACGGAGGAGGAGAAGGATGGAAGGATTTAAGTGCAGGGTTTCACCAAATACACATTTATTGATATACACAGTTCACAAATAAAAACAAACAGGTAGGCTATTATGTACACAAGAAGGCTGACGCAGAAGCAAATAGAGGGCAGACCACTGTATACTGTGGCCACAGGACAATAATACAATATAAATGCGCTCGGGAGAACGGGGAAGACTACAGGAGGTTCAACTAACTCGGGGGAAAGCAAACTGGGCAACAGCCTAAGCATAGCAGTTGAGCTGCGGGAAGAAACGCCACCAGAAGCATAGCATAATTACTGCAAGGGGAAACGCTTCTGGTCCAGCGTAGCAGCAACCACACAGAGAAACGCAAAACAGTTTACTCACGAGTAGGAACAGTCCCGAAAGTCCAATTCTCTCAGTGAGCATAATCCAAAGGTCCTTCACGACGTGACAGTCACACCCCAGAGAACGAGATTGTGACTCATATAATGGTCCAGCGGTGTTTGTCTAGCAAAGAGCTGCTTAAATACAAACACCGCTGGCCTCACAAATTGGGCATACCTGGGCGAGGCGCAAGAAGGATAATTACCGGGGCTCAATAGATCACAGAGGCTGTCTAACAGCTGCCGGTCAGGCAGTGGCTATGTATACAGGAACAGCACTGAATACACAAAATGCACATAAACAGTAGAACCAAAACCCACAGAGAGATCAAGGTTGAGCTGGGGAAAGCCAAGCCGGCTCGGCTCGTGACACAAGGAGGTTTTCACAGACTGAAATACATCCCTAAAATGATGCTTACCTTTGCTGAATGATGAAAAAAAATCACTGTGGAGAGGCTGAAATAAAAACATTTTAAATCCAGTTTTGTGCAGCTCCTTAGCCTGCCAAATACCACATCACCTTTTTTTTCTAAAATTTGATTGAAGACTCCTTATCAGATATTCTAACCACCTGTCCATCCATCCATCCATCCATCCATCCATCCATCTTCTTCCGCTTAATCCTTTTCGGGTCGCAGGGGAGCTGGAGCCTATCCCAGCATCTCTGGATGAGAGGCAGGGTACACCCTGGACAGATCGCCAGTCCATCGCAGCTAACTAGCTGTCAATAAGTCCAATTTTTTTTTTCTTGCCTGCAATGCACACAGGTTATTTATTTATGTCTCGCTCCTTCTTTCAATTTAAAAAAAAAAATGTGGGGTTTTTTTGGCCGGTATGAGACACTCTTACATGAGCTGGACAGAGAATGTCAATGACACTACATGGCCTTCATCTGGATGAACCGCAACCTCTTTGCTGAATTGCTGTAGCGTGTCTCACCCTGCATAACCAAGTGACCAAGGTTAGTATAATACTTATTTCAATGTGAGTTCAGTGTTGTCATTTTTAGAATTTAGAAAAATATTACAATGATGTACTGTACACTCATAGTAGTATGTGTTATAGTATTATAACACATTCATAACACATTATAACAAATACAGTACCAAAGACGATATAAAATGGTACTCTCTGCCCACTAGCTTGGTGCTCAGCATAATAGAATGGGGAAAGGAAAGTCAACGCGCAGAGCTACCAGAGGACTGCCCTCCCACTGTAGCTTTCACTACTTACAGTAGGTGTGTGGCCTAGGGTCAGAAAAATGGAGATAGATGCCGCCCCTATACACCACATGGTGTCCCCCATGCTGTGGAAAGGAATTAACTAACTAACTATAACACATACAGTATTATCATGATACACCACGATTTTTCTTACCAGGTGCCTTAAAAATCATACGTCTAACATGCAAACTTCTTGCACTTGTGACCTCTTGCTTGCAGTGCTTATGTGCTCTAAAAGTTTGCAAGAAACATTTGCATGGTACTTGGCATTTGCCCAAAATCTGCACACAGACAGGCCCATCCAGTCTTTTGTGACCAAGGCTGAAGCTGGATTCATGCTGCACCTCTGCTGCCTGCGTTCGTGCAACCGGAAACCTCGTGTGACGAAATTTATGTCATCGTCTCCACTGTGCTAGTGTCCACAGTGCTCAACCGTGGATGACTGTGTGCAGCCCAAATTTTGTGACCGCGCTGCCTGCCCACGACCTGAACGCGTTGAAAAGCACATGCGCAAGACTGATCGTCCCATTCACGAGGTGGCGATATTGGCACAGCATACCAAGACAAAGTAGATGAAGAAGACAATGAGGAAGCAGAAGATGAGAATAAACACACATGAATCATACATAAATACTTCAGCAGCAGCAGCATCTTCATGGAAAAGGAGTGAAAATCGGGAAGTCAAGCAGCAGAAAGCAAGCAGCATTTCTTCGATGGTGAAAATCCTGGCGCGTCAGCGCATTGGCGCTACTTATCGAGTGGGAGTGAAACTACAAATGATGGCTGTGCGCATGCGTCAACTGCTTGGCCTGGGTAGATGAAAAAAGTGAGCATGAACAGTGTCACATGCGTGCCAGGCTCATCCAAAGCGCATGCAGACCAAAGCGGACTAGAAGGGAAATGCAGCACGAATAAGGCTTTATAGTGATGTACAGGCTGACAGATGAGGTCAGACAGGAGTCTCCAGCGACCATGATGTTTGCAGATGACATTGTGATTTATAGTGAGAGTAGGGAGCAGGTAGAAGAGAACTTGGAGAGGTGGAGGTATGTTCCAGAGAGACAAGGAATGAAAGTTAGTAGAAGCAATACAGAACATGTGTGTGTGAATAAGAGAGAGGTGGGTGTAATGGTAAAGACGACCAGGACCAGAAAAGTGGATCATATCACTCCAGTTCTAAGATCGCTTCACTGGCTTTCTGTCTATCAAAGAGTTGATTTTAAAATACTGCTGCTGGTTTATAAAGCTTTGAATGGGTTAGGGCCAAAATATATCTCAGATCTTCTAGTTATTTATGAACCTTTCAGGCAGCTCGGGTCATCTGTAACAGGTTTGCTGTCTGTTCTCAGAGTTAAAACCAAACATGAAGAAGCTGCTTCCAGTTTTTATGCACCATATATGTGGAATAAACTACCAGAAAATTGCAGGTCTACCAACACTGTTGCTTCTTTTAAATCAAATCTTCAGGCTTTCCTGTTTGCCACTGCATTTGATGACCTACTATGATTAATAATTCTTGCTACGGTGTTTTTATTGTTCTTTTATTTTTAACTAAATTTTTATATCTTAATGCATTTTGTTTTTATGTAAAGCACTTTGAACCACTTTGCTGTTGAACTGTGTTATAGAAATAAATTTACCCTTACCTTTACCTTTATAGATGCAAGGAGTAGAGAGGGTGAAGTTAGATGAGTTTAAATACCTGGGGGACAGCTATTCAAAGAAATGGACAGTGCACAAGAGGTGAAGAAGAGAACACATGAAGGGTGGAGTGGGTGGAGTGGGTTTAGACGAGTGTCAAGGGTGATTTGTGACAGAAGGATAGCAGCTAGAGTGAAAGGGAAGATTTACAAGACAGTAGTGAGACCTGGTATGATGTATGGTTTGTAGACTGTGGCACTGAAAAAAAGACAGGAGGTGGAGCTGGAGGTGACAGAGTTGAAGATGCTAAGATTCTCACTGGGAATGACTCGGAGGTGCAGGATTAAGAGATAATTAGTATAAAAGAGGGACAGCTCAGGTTGAGCAGTTTGGAGACAAAGTAAGAGAGGCAAGGCTGAGATGGTTTGGACATACTGTATGCAGAGGAGGGATAGTGGATATATTGGACAAAGAATGTTGAAGATGGAGCTGCCGGGAAGGAGGAAAGAGGAAGACAATAGAGAAGATTAGTGGGTGTAGTGAAGGAGGACATGGAAAGGGTTGGTGTTACAGAGGAAGATGCAAGGGATAAGGTGAGATGGAGGCAGATGATCTACTGTGGCGACCTCTACAAGGAGCAGCCAAAAGAGGAAGAAGAAGAAGAAGAATCTTGTGGATGAACACAGTCACATTTTTTTGTATGTTTGTCGCACCTAAATGTTTCAGATCATCTAACAAATTAAAATATTAGACAAAGATAACACAAGTAAACACAAAATGCAGTTTTTAAATGAAGGTGTTTATTATTAAGGGTAAAACAAAATCCAAACCTACATGGCCCTGTGTGGAAAAAGTGATTGCCCCTCCCCTGTTAAAACATAAATTAACTGTGCTTTATCACATCTTTCAAAAGCTGAGTTCAATTTCTCTAGCCACACCAAGGCCTGATTACTGCCACACCTGTTCTCAGTCAAGAAATCAGTTAAATAGGACCTGCCTGATAAAGTGAAGCAGACCAAAAGATCCTCAAAAGCTAGACATCATGCTGCAATCTAAAGAAATTCAGGAACAAATGAGAAACAAAGTAATTGAGAACTATCAGTTTGGAAAAGGTTACAAAGCCATTTCTAAAGCTTTGGGACTCCAGCAAACCACAGTGAGAGTCATTATCCACAAATGGCAAAAACCATGGAACAGTGGTGAACTTTCCCAGGAGAGGCCGGCCCACCAAAATTACTTCAAGACCGCAGCGACAACTCATCCAAGAGGTCACAAAAGACCCCACAACAACATCCAAAGAACTGTAGGCCTCACTTGCCTCAGTTAAGGTCAGTCTTCATGACTCCACCATAAGAAAGAGACTGGGCAAAAATTACCTGCATGGCAGAGTTCCAAGATGAAAACCACTGCTGAGCAAAAAGAACATAAAGGCTCGTCTCAGTTTTGCCAGAAAACATCTTGATGATCCCCAAGACTTTTGGGAAAATACTCTGTGGACTGACGAGACAAAAGTTGAACTTTTTGGAAAGTGTGTGTCCCATTACATCCAGCATAAAAGTAACACAGCATTTCAGAAAAGGAACATCATACCAACAGTAAAATATGGTGGTGGTAGTGTGATGGTCTGGGGCTGCTTTGCTGCTTCAGGACCTGGAGGACCTGCTGTAGTAAATGGAGCAATGAATTCTGCTGTCTACCAAAAAAATCCTGAAGGAGAATGTCAGGCCTTCTGCTCGTGACCTCAAGCTGAAGTGCACTTGGCTTCTGCAGCAGGACAATGATCCAAAACACACCAGCAAGTCCACCTCTGAATGGCTTAAGAAAAACAAAAGGAAGACTTTGGAGTGGCCTCATCAAAGTCTTGACCTGACCTGACCTTGAGAGGCTGTGGCATGACCTTAAAAAGGTAGTTCATGCTCAAAAACCCTCCAATGTGGCTGAATTACAACAATTCTGCAAAGATGAGTGGGCCACAATTTCTCCATAGCACTGTAAAAGACTCATTGCCAGTTATCGCAAACACTTGATTGCAGCTGTTGCTGCTAAGGGTGGCCCAACCAGTTATGTTTAGGGGGCAATCACCTTTTCACACAGGGCCATATAGGTTTGGATTTTTTTCCCTTAATAATAAACACCTTCATTTAAAAACTGCATTTTGTGTTTACTTGTGTTATCTTTGTCTAATATTTAAATTTGTTTGATGATGTTTTTGTTTGATGACATTTAAGTGTGACAAACATACAAAAAAAACGAGAAATCAGGAAAGGGGCAAACACTTTTTCACACCACTGTAAGTAGCTTCTTCTCCAATTAAGCCAACAACAAAGCACCCAAACCAAAAAATAACATTTTTAACACAGTTAACCAGAGAGGTGAGGAGATCCATCTTACAGATATCACAGAATTATTTTGGTTACCTTGCTTCCAAAATACAATTCATGAGAGTCACCCTCAGAGATAGGGTGAGGAGCTCAGTCATCCGGGAGAGGCTCAGAGTAGAACCGCTGCTCCTCCACATTGAAAGGAGTCAGTTGAGGTGGTATGGGCATCTTATTAGGATGCCTCCTGGACGCCTCCCACTTGAGGTGTTTCAGGCACGTCCCACTGGGAGGAGACCCCGGGGCAGACCCAGGACTCGGTGGAGAGACTATGTCTCCCAGCTGGTCTGGGAACGCCTTGGTATCCCCTCTGAAGAGCTTGAGCAGGTGGCTGGGGAGAGGGAAGTCTGGGCTTCTCTTCTTGAACTGCTGCCTCCGCGACCCGGACCTCCGGAAAAGCGGTAGAAGATGGATGGATGGATGGATGGATGCTTCCAAAATAAAGAATTAGGAATTAGAAAAGAAACTTTGTAAATGCCCCATTGCACTGCATGCATCAAGTGTTTTTATGTGTGTTTATAATTGCATGCATATACAGAAGTAAACATTTATAATGTCTTTGAAGTCCCTGTCTAGTCTGACAGGTCCCACAATGTGGTTTCAATTAGAGCCAAATGTGCCTCTGCAGGGGGTAGTGAGTTAAAGCAGTGAAAACAGTGGCAGCTACAGTAATCACAGCAGCTCACTGTCAGTCAGAGGCTTGGCTTCTGTGAAGTCACAAACTCTATATTATTATCCCAGTTAAAGACAGCCTCACCAAGGGAGAGCACTGGGTGAGAAAGGGAGGAATTGCAAAAAGGGAAAAGCAGTGCAGTACCTGTGGGTACAGAGAGAATACTCAGTGGTTGGAGATGATTAAGTGATTTTAGATTTTATAATATGCTTTGTTTTTTTTTACTCTGGGAAAGCCCTGGGAGAGACAGGGTCAGCCTGGAGCAAACTCTCAGCCCTAATCACTCGTCATTTACTGGCATTGAGGGTTTTTAGCTCATATGACCACTCCTGTTTGAGTGAGCTGCCAGGGTACAAACCTACTCCAAAATGTCATGGTGCCATATGTGGTAAAATAGAGAGAACATGACATTAAAAACAATAGTATTATATACTGAAATACTGATTACTGGAAGTTTTGGCAAACTTAACACTAGCATGTTTCTCTTATTGAATGAGTAAGCAGGGTAAATGATAGCCAACTGGCAAAATTAATTATGACATCTTTAACAGTAACATCATGTGCTTTTGTGATAGATTGAAAGATATTTGTCATTCAAGATACTGTTACTGTATTTATATTTGTTACTTAAGCATTCAAGATACTACTAAGGTTAAGATATTGTTATTTGTAATGGATTTAGCTATTTATTTGATTATTCTGTGGGTGACCCCCACAACAGACTGGGACAAGCAGAGCGCTCAGCTGGGGCAATTAGCAGAACAATGAGATGTGTGTATTGATATCAATAGGCAGCCGCTCTTTGTCTAGCTTCTTCCTGCCGGTTCTGCTGTTGATATGTATGACTCAAATGCAAATGTTCATGCTTCCTGCTCTGACTGTGATGTAAATGTCCCATGCCTTTCATGTATTGTCTGTAACTGAGTATATAAGTGACTGAATATCACATGCTCACGCTTTTCTCTCGCTGACTGCTCAACTGACCACACGATTGCCTGAGAGCCTGAAGGCTCGCTCTGGCACGCTTATACAGTGCCAGGGTGAGTTCTGTGATGGCGGTATGATTAATAAACTCCCTTAAAAACTCTCAGTTCGCTGCTTATTATTTTACACCGCCACACTGGTGACCCCGAGAAAGCACACGCTTTGTGCAACACAACCTTCTGGTCTGGACATCTACACTGGTGACCGACCAAGAAAAGAACATGCTGGCAGCCCCCGGCGGTGACTCTCCGACGACAAGCGAATGCAGCAGCCTGACACAAATGATCTGCCCTCCCTTCTGCTACAGGGAGACCTCGACGCAGAGCCACCACCAGGCGAACTCTCCGGAGATCATCCACGACTGGGAATGCTGCAGAAAGCGTCATGGTGCGACCCTCGCCTGAGATAGGGACATCCACGCTGGACCGGCCGAGGGACACAGAACGTTTTCTCCCTCTCACCGCTCCTCCTCCCTCTCACCGCTCCAACGCATCTACACGAGCCCGAGGGACAAAGATCGTCTCCTCCCTCTCACCGCTCTAACACATCTGCACGAGCCCGAGGGACAAAGATCGTCTCCTCCCTCTCACCGCTCCAACGCACCATGACCCGGCACGAGCGAAGGACGCAACAGCTTCAACAGGGATGAACATCGGCGCCGACGACGCTGATCTCCAGCAAGCTCCCTGACCCTGACTCGCCTCTACAGCGGACCTGCCATGCACCGAACCCCGCACGCACACCGGGGGGTTATGAGGACAGTGCACCACGCACGGGACAATACCGGCTCCACAGACTGCCATCGTCCTTCGCCGCTGCACACAGAACCTTCAGGGCTGCTCACACACCTGAAGCACACACACAGCTCGCTCACAGGATTTAGTATGGGTCTCAGCCACGGCGCACAAGGGAATCCAGCCGTCAGCTGTCCCCAAGGGCTTTAGGGCTGCGCGCGCACCTAAAGCCAACACGCCACGTCCCTCACAGCTGCAGCTCCTTTTTTTCTTCGTGGCCGCGAGAGGAGTCAGAGACTAATTTTTCTTCTCACAGCCGCTGTGGATCTCCGCACGTTCAACGGACAGCCCCTCGACACCGTGGATCCACATGCAATTTTTGCACGGCCCAGACAAATTCGCCGTCCTGGGCCGGCACTTGCTACCCCCACCCCCCCTCCCTCCACCACCGCCTGCAGCGAGCTTTCCCCGCAGCTCGCTCCCTAAGCCGGACTATCGAGGCCTCAGCTTCCCGCTGAGCCCTCTGGGGGTGGAGTACTGTGGGTGACCCCCACAACAGACTGGGACAAGCAGAGCGCTCAGCTGGGGCAATTAGCAGAACAATGAGATGTGTGTATTGATATCAATAGGCAGCCGCTCTTTGTCTTGCTTCTTCCTGCCAGTCCTGCTGTTGATATGTATGACTCAAATGCAAATGTTCATGCTTCCTGCTCTGACTGTGATGCAAATGTCCCATGCCTTTCATGTATTGTCTGTAACTGAGTATATAAGTGACTGAATATCACATGCTCATGCTCTTCTCTCTCTGACTGCTCAACTGACCACACAATTGCCTGAGAGCCTGAGGGCTCGCTCTGGCACGCTTATACAGTGCCGGGGTGAGTTCTGTGATGGTGGTATGATTAATAAACTCCCTTAAAAACTCTCAGTTCGCTGCTTATTATTTTACACCGCCACAATTCTTGTATTTGATTTAATGAGAGTTATTATTGGTTATTCAGCAATGCTTATCTGTGTTCGATTTAAAGAGACTGCGATCATGAAATCAGCACTCTATTAGTTATGCCTTGGAGCTCCAGCAAGGGGAGTGCGCGCTCAATTTCCTCACTTTTAATACAAGCGAGTGAAGAGACGCACACACTGTGTTCACCCTTGTCATTTTTCCCTTTTTAAGGTAATTGTTTAAGTTGTGATTGTTAAAATGTTTGACTTTTAATACAAGCGAGCGAAGAGATGCACACACTGTGTTCACCCTTGTCATTTTTCCCTTTTTAAGGGCTATACATTTGGAGACACCGCTGGGATGAAAAACGTGAGGCCCGCACCTCAACACAAAGGGAGCCATCTTGCGTTCTTCATCCTGAAAAACAACCCAGGCAGGGAAGTGTTTCAGCAAAACAGATCGGTGGTAGTTATCAGGCCAGCGAGGAGCAACGCACATCCTGAGGTGCAGAACAGCCACCAGGGAACTGCAAAGCTTTCAGCATCAGGTTTCAGCACCACATGTTGATACTGTCTGTTACTCACTTGCCAAAATGGAGTCGGAAATCGAAAATCTGTTGTTTGAAATGAAAGGAGCTCTGTTCCAGCTTACTACGGATCAGCTAGTGAAAATATGTGATTTGCTTGAGATCTCAGGAGATAATCAAGAGAAAATAACAGGAAAAACTCGCTGTGCATTGGTGTCTTATATCAGTCAGCACATCGAACGTGACGAATTAAAACAACGGGAAGATGAAGGTATGTCAGAACTGTTGAGCAGACAAGATACAATAAAAAGTGTGAACCAGAGCAATATAAATGATGTGTCACAAACAACGCATGCAAAGGAGAATGTAGTGAAAGAGTTGGAGCAGCTGAAATTGGCAGTGCAGTGAAAAGAAGCTGAAATGCAAGTTTTAGCAAATAATGAGACTGCCCCACGCCACACAGCCCCTGTTGTTGTAACCAATCCACCCTGGCGTAAAGACTATAAGATTTCTGGTCAGATTGGTGAATGTGGACAGAAAGACAGACTCACTTTCTCCAGTTTAGCTCGCCAAATTGAGAACAGCCTCAGCAAAGGATATCCTGAGCCAGAGATAGTGGATGCTGTCATCAGGGCCATTGTGCCAGGTTTACAATTAAGGAGTTACCTCGAAGGTAAAAGCGACCTGTCCCTCCCTACTCTTAGGAGAATCCTTAGGTCACATTACCAAGAGAGAAGCGCCACAGACCTTTATAAGCAGTTGACTACAGAGGTCCAGAGCAATAGGGAGATCCCACAGAACTTCTTAATTCGAACAATGGATTTAAGGCAGAAAATATTGTTTGCATCACAGGAAGCCGAGTCTGGTCTTAAATGTGACCCAGCCCTCGTGCAAAGCATGTTCATGCACACAGTATTAACAGGGCTGCAAAATGATAGTATCAGGAGTGACCTTCAGCCCATCCTTTTGCAGACAACAACCTCAGATGAACTGTTGTTAGAAAGATTGAACATAGCATGGGCACATGAGAAAGAGAGGCAGGATAAAAAGAGACAGTCCGTGCCACAGCGACCAACTAGTGTACACACTATCCAGTCTAGTGATAACAGCAAAGATAAGTGTGTAGCCCAGCAAAGTGTAGCCACACTTCACCCAAATGTGTTGTCTGACCTGAAAGAAATGAAAGCAGACATGACACTGTTAAAAGACCTTAAAGCACAGGTGTCACAAATAACAGAGTCCATGTGTAAGACAGAAAACATACCAAAGATGTATCCTGACGTAACCAGAGAATCAAGTTATGGAGTCACTTACCCTCCGCTATATGTCCAGCTACAGCACCCCTCCCTGAATGACCAAAGTGCCCCTCCCCAACTTTCAGGTGGACCAGTTCAGGAATCTTGGTTTCCCAGGGGTCCAGTGTTCCACAGAGGAACAGCGCAGTTTCAACAGAGATTTGCACCCCAGAGATATCCAATGCCACATGTGCGGCCGAGGTGCTTTGCATGCCAGCAGAGGGGTGGGGAATACTGCCAACATTGCTATAGGTGTGGGAGTAGTGAGCATTTTCAGGCAGGCTGTAGAGCATATAGGGAGCATAATGCTGCAAGAGAGAGCTCTTTAAACAGAGAGCGGTTGCCCCCGAGGGACAGGGAGTGACCGGCTTTGTTAGGAAGTCCCAAAGTTGTGCTAGCTGTGGGAGAAGAGAGGGGAGTCAGGGTCTGAAACAATGCTGTGGGTGTAAAAAAAACCTTGTACTGTTCCAAACAATGCCAGTCAGTCCATAAAATGGTCAGTCCATAAAATGACTTGTGCTCCATCTGTACAAAATGAGCTGGGAAGTCATCAAAGACCCTCATGTAAGACTATCATTAATAAGAAAAGAAACATCCTGAAAAAAAGACAACTGACAGTAACAGAACTGATAGGAAAAAAATGCCTTATAAGTTGTTACTTACAAGGGAAAAAGACACAAGCACTCTGGGACACTGGCTCACAGGTGTCTGTGATTGATGAAGCCTGGAAAGCTGAGCACTTACCTGAGGCCAGACTAAGAGACATAGCAGAGATAATTGACCCAAATAAGATAAGATAAGATAAGCCTTTATTAGTCCCACAACGGGGAAATTCCAGGATTGCAACAGCACAGGGATAGCAACACTCAGAGCAACAATCAGAAGGCAAGAAAAAAAACAAGAGCAGCGAGTATACATATGTACATATAAACATAAATATATAGACACACGATGCGGAGCATTGCAGCTAGATGGAATAAATATGTGAATATATAAACACACACAGTGCGGAGCGTTGTAGCAAGATGGAATAAATATATGAATATATAAACACACAGTGCGGAGCATTGCAGCTAGATGGAACAAATATGCAAACGCATAAACACACACAGTGCGGAGCACCGTAGCTAGATGGAATAAATATGTAAATATATAAACACACAGTGTGGAGCATTGTCGCTAGATGGAATAAATATATAAATATACAAACAAACACACACACTGCGGAGCATTGCAGCTAGATGGAATGAAACAGCATAACCGTCTACTTAGTTATCCTACATGGTATGATTATGTACCCATACATATTGTCACCCTCCGTAGCTACCGGTATTTTCCTAGTTGTATACCGGAGGGGACCATTGTGTAAGTCTATTGCGTCTTTTGCATTCAATACTATTAGGTTGTCACGTCTTTTTGCTATCTCTGCGAACAGCCTTGCATAGGTTATACAGTCTGACAGCCGTTGGTAGGAAGGACCTGCGAAACCTCTTGGTTGTGCACCTAGGATGATGTAGTCTGCTACTAAATGAGCTCCTTAGTGCATTCAGTGAGTCCTGCATAGGGTGGAACTCGGACTCCAGCAGAGATGACAGTTTAGCCACCATCCTTCTCTCTCCCATCTTCTCCACTGGGTCAAGGCGCTGCCCCAGGACAGAGCTAGCTTTCTTGATCAGTTTGTTCAGTCTCTTCCTATCAGCTGCTGTAATGCCACTGCCCCAGCAGACCACTCCAAAAGTGATGGCTGATGCCACCACCGTGTCATAGAATGTCTTCAGCAGCGCCCCTTGTACACCAAAAGACCTGAGTCTCCTCAGTAGGAACAGCCTGCGCTGTCCCTTCTTGTAGAGTGCGTCAGTATTGTGTGACCAGTCTAGTTTATTGTTCAGATGAACACCCAGGTACTTGTAGGATGTCACCATCTCAATGTCTGTTCCCTGGATGTTTACTGGTGCTGTGAGGGGTTGTCCTTGCCTGCGGCAGTCCACCACCAGCTCCTTAGTTTTCCTTGCGTTGATCTGGAGGCAGTTCCGATGGCACCAGTCCACAAAGTCCTGGATAAGCCCTCTGTACTCAGCTTCATCTCCGTTGGAGATAAGGCCAACGATCGCAGAGTTGTCAGAGAACTTCTGTAGGTGGCAGTGTGTTGTGTTGTGTGAGAAGTCCGCAGTATAAAGGGTGAACAGGAAGGGAGCCAAAACCGTTCCCTGTGGGGCCCCCATATTACCAATGATCGTGTCGGACACACAGTCCCAGGTTCTCACAAACTGTGGCCGGTTTGTGAGGTAGTCCAGGATCCATGATGACAGGTGCTGGTCCACCCCTGCGCACAGCAGCTTGTCCTTCAGGATCATCGGTTGGATGGTGTTGAAAGCACTGGAGAAGTCAAAGAACATGATCCTCACTGTATTCCCTGGCTTCTCCAGGTGGAACAGAGAACGGTGAAGGAGGAAGATGACCGCACCCTCCACCTCAATACCATGCTGGTAGGTGAACTGGAGTGGATCCATCGCTGGACCCACCAGGGGGCAGAGGTGAGCAAGGAGCAGTCTCTCCAGGGTCTTCATCATGTGGGACGTCAGGGCCACTGGTCTGTAGCTGTTCAGATCTTTGGAGTGGGAAGTCTTTGGTACAGGTACCACACAAGATGTTTTCCACAACTGTGGCACCCTCCCCAGCTTCAGGCTCAGGTTGAAGATGTACGCCACAATCCCACACAGCTGGTCTGCACAGGACTTGAGGAGCTTTGCACTGATGCCGTCCAGTCCCGACGCCTTCCTCGCCTTGACCTTCCTCAGCTCCGTCCTCACCTGGGTCTTAGTGAGGGTCAGGTTGGGGGGCTGTGTGTTGGGAGTGGGGGTGTGATGGTGGAGTGGGGAGTGGGCAGCAGGACTTGATGTCTTCAGTGGCAGCAGTGGTTGTTGTGCAGTCAAGGGGGAAGGCGGTTGGTCAAAACTATTAAAAAACAGATTCAGATTGTTCGCCCACTCCCTGCTTCCCATGGCCTGGGGGGAGGTATTCTGGAGCCCAGAGATGGTTTTAAGGTTTCTCCAGACCCCGCTGATGTCGCTCTGTTGCAGCTTGTCCTCCATCTTCTTCCTGAAGCTGTCCTTGCCTTCTCTGATCTTTCTCCTCAGCTCCCTCTGTACGGACTTCAGCATCTCCCTGTTCCCTGACCTGAAGATCCTCTTCTTCTCTCTCAGAAGTGTTTTTATCTCAGGGTTGATCCAGGGTTTGTTGTTTGAGCAACACCGTATGGTCTTGGTGGGAACGGTTTTGTCCACACAGAAAGCTGATGTAGTCCGTGATGGTGTGAGTGAGGCCATCGATGTCCTCACCATGTGGATCGCAGAGCTGCTCCCAGGCGGTGGTTTCAAAACAGCCCCTTAGAGTGTCCATTGCCTCCTCAGACCATAACTTCACTGTGCGCATGGCCGGAGGTTGTCTGTGTACTAAGGGTTTGTACACCGGCCGGAGATGAACCAAGTTGTGATCCGATCTCCCGAGTGGGGGGAGTTGTAATGAGGTGTACGCCTCCTTAGTGTTTGCGTAGAATAAGTCCAGTGTTTTATTGTCTCTAGTGTGGCATGTGACATACTGGGTAAACGTGGGTAGAATGGGAGACAGTGAAACATGGTTGAAATCGCCTGAGATGAGGAGAAGAGCATCTGGGTGTTTTGTCTGCAGCCTGCCAGTTACTGAGTGGATGACGTCATGCGCTGTCGCAGCGTTCGCCGTCGGATTTGCATAAATAACAATGCAGATCACGTGTGAGTATTCTCTCGGGAGATATGTAGGCCGCATGCTAGCAGCTAGCAACTCGATGTCTTTGCTGCAGTGCTGGTGTTTAACAGTGATGTGTCCCGGCCTGCACCAGTTGTTATTAACATAGATCATCACTCCACCACCCTTTGCTTTGCCACTATCTGGTGTTCGGTCTGCCCGTATCGCGTGGAAACCCTCCAGGTCAATGTTAGCATCTGCTACTAGTTCAGATAGCCACAACTCAGTAAACAAAAGGAGGGAGCATTCCCGGTATAAGCTGTCGTAGCGGGAGATAGCCGCTAGCTCATCTACCTTTCCCAATATAGAGTGTACATTCCCCATAATAACGGATGGGAGGGTGGGTCTGTACCTTATACTCCTGATGACCCCATACAGATCGAAGCAACTAATGGGACAGAGATGCCATATGTGGGATGGGCAGAAGTAACTTTCAGACTGGCAACTGGTGCTACAGAATTTTATGTCCCTGTGCTTGTGATGAAAGGCAATAAGCAGTCCTGTCGTATCATAGACTTCAATGTGATTGAACGTGTTGTGGTTGGCAGCCAGAGTAGACAGTGCGAAAGTACTGAGGAAGAGAAATTGGTCAACTCAGTCAAAACGGCTTTCCCTAACTTAAATAAAAAAACAGCCAGGGCATTGATTGAAGCTGTGAGTGTTGAGAGGTCAGGTGAGTACCTAGTGAGAACAGGATGTCAAATTGTTAGTGTGCCAAAACACAGTGCTATCCAAGTTAACTGTAAAGTACGTGCAAAACCATTTAAAGAAGACACCACATTAGTGTTTGAGCCCAGTGAAAATCCCAAGTGGCCAGTGGGACTTGAATTTTGTGACACTGTGGTTCTGGTGAGGAAAGACGCACAACCAAATATTGTGCTCAATGTGCAAAACCCGACTGACCATGACATCATGTTATCAGGGAGAGTGGTTATTGGTACTGCACAGTTAGTCACAGCTGTACATCCCCTCACTCTAGCTGAAGAAGCACAATCACCCGTTAATGTGAGCAGCATCCATACACAACACACTGAGAGCCAGGAAATCGGTGCAGAGCTTTGGGACCCTCCCATTGATCTTAGTCACCTAGATGAGTCTCAGAGAAGAGTAGTGTGTGAGATGTTGAGAGAAGAGTCAGGTTCTTTCTCCCGATCTGATAGTGACATAGGATGCATTGAGCAGCTACAGTTAAAGATTTCATTGAAAGATCCTGAGCCTGTAGCAAAAACTTATACGTCAGTCCCCAAGCCTTTATATCAGGAAATGAACGACTATTTAATGGATCTGATCGCACAGGGCTGGATAGAGAAATCCCACTCTTCGTACGCCTCACCAGTTGTCTGTGTAAGAAAAAAATTGTGGCTCTTTACGTCTGTTTATAGATTATAGAGAGCTAAACCGAAAAACTCACCCTGATAGGCAGCCAATACCTAGAGTCCAGGATATCATGGATGGACTGGGTGGCAACACCATGTTCTCCCTATTAGACCAAGGCAAGGCTTACCACCAGGGATTCATGGCAAAAGAAAGTAAGCACCTGACCGCTTTTGTGACACCATGGGGTTTATACGAGTGGGCCAGGATCCCATTTGGCCTCATGAACGCTCCTGCAGCATTCCAGCGCTGCATGGAGGAGTGTTTGGAGGGGATACAGGATAAAATATGTGTCCCATATCTAGATGACACTCTTGTGTTCAGTAAGACCTTTGAAAGCCATCTTAATGACTTGAGGATAGTACTGCAAAGATTGAGGCAGCATGGAATCAAATTAAAACCCAGTAAGTGTGAATTATTCAAAACTGAAATTCGCTATCTAGAGAATTGTATCAGCAGAAGGAAGCAAAATGGACCCCACCAACACAGCTGCTGTAAGAACTTTAAAAGACAAAAAACCCAGCACTGTGGGAGAATTAAGAGGAATTATGGGACTGCTGAGCTATTATTGCCAATACATAAAAGACTTCTCCCGCATTGCGTCCCTCTTCTATGATCTGACTAAAGGTCCTGCCCGGGAGGAAAGTCCAGACCTCGTTAGAAAGAGATCACACAGTAAGAGACATGTAAAGCTGGTGTCATCACACACACCAATCGAATGGACTGACACACACCAACAAATCTTGGAACAGCTCATAGACTGTTTGGTGCAACCCCCTGTACTTGCATTCCCAGATTTTTCTCAGCCATTTGTTCTTCACACAGATGCTTCCAACAAAGGGCTCGGAGCTGTCCTGTACCAGAAACAGAATGGGAAATTACGAGTCATCGCATATGGGTCTCGAACACTATCAGCATCAGAAAAAAACTATCACCTTCATTCAGGTAAATTGAAATTTCTTGCACTAAAGTGAGCAATCACAGAACGATTTTGCGACTATCTCTATTATGCCCCATTCTTCACAGTTTACAGTGATAACAATCCCCTAACTTACGTGTTGTCCACTGCCAAACTAAATGCCACTGGGAGCAGATGGGTCGCAGAATTAGCTGATTTCAACTTCACAATCAAATACCGCCCTGGTAAAGACAACATTGATGCTGATACTCTGTCCAGAATGCCATTAGATGTTGAGACTCTGATGAAGGAATGTACAGAGGAAGTGTCTTATGATGCAGTTGAAGCAACTATTCAAGCAGTGGAGATGCAGCCAGATTTAAATGCCTCATGGCCAATGGCCATCTCTGTTGAAAGCATTAAAACAGCTTAGAATGCCTGTTGTCCCTCTCATGCCATCAATAATTCAGCAGGATCAGAGAGATGATCCAGATATTGGACCAGTTGCTCAACGTAAATTGTTTGGTATGAGGCCTTCACAACAGGAACTGAAAAAGTTTAGTATGCAAAGCCGCTGTCTCCTCAGAGAATGGGAAAAATTGAAAATGGAGGAGAATGGAGTCTTATGGAGAAAAACAGCTCACCGAAAACAGCTAGTATTGCCTAGCAAGCACAGAGTTATGGTGTTACAGGAACTGCATGATCAGATGGGCCATCAAGGTGCTGACAGAACAGCATCTCTGGTGAGAGACTGTTTTTTCTGGCCACATATGCAGCGGGAAATAGAACAGTATGTTGTGAGCTGCACATGCCTGAAACAAAAGAAACCCAGTCGTGAGACTCAAGCGCCACTCACGAACATCATCACCACTCACCCATTTGAACTGAACTGGTTTCTGTGGATTTCCTCCACCTCAATAAGTGCAAAGGTGGCTATGAATATGTACTGGTGATTGTTGATCATTTCACGTGCTTTGTGCAAGTTTACCCAACAACATCAAAGTCAGGAAAAACAGTGGCAGATCGAATATTCAATGACTATGCACTGAAATTTGGATTCCCAATGCGCATTCACCACGATCAGGGAGGTGAGTTTGAAAATCAGTTGTTCTCTGAACTAAGCAAGTACTGCTGTGTGACCAGCTCCAGGACACTCCTTATCATCCCCAGGGGAATGGCCAGGTGGAACGTTTTAATCGTACTCTGATGCAGATGCTTAAAACACTCACTGACAAAGATAAGTTGAACTGGAAGGATTCTCTAAATAAGCTTGTATTTGCTTATAAATGCACAAGTACAGAGGTAACAGGTTTCTCCCCATTCTATCTACTGTATGGCCGCTCCCCAAGACTGCCTGTTGATATGTTGTTCAACCTGTCCACGGAAACAGAGAACTGCAGTCACGTCGACTATGTAGAAAAATGGAAGCAGGAAATACAGAAGGCATATGCTATCGCAAGACAGAATGCATCCAAAACTGCACAAAGGAATAAGAGAAACTATGATGGCAAGGTGAGAAGTTCAGTGCTGCACCCTGGTGATCGTGTCTTAGTGCGGAATCTGACACCACGTGGAGGAACTGGTAAGCTGCGAAGTCACTGGGAAGACACAATCCATACTGTGGTAAGGCAAGTTGGGCAGGATAGTCTAATCTATGAACTGAGACCAGAGCAAGGTAAAGGAAAGTCCAGGATCCTGCATCGGAACCTTCTTATGCCATGTGATCACTTGCCGCTGGAGACAAGAATGCATTCACCTGTAAAACAAAAAAAAATCAACAGCACAGACTGCAAAAGCTAGGGACAGTTCTGAGGAAGAGGATGATGATGATGATGATGATGATGATGATGATTTTCCGATACCACCTCAGTACCCACCTCAGTCGTCAGGACCATTGTCAGCGATTCTTGCCAGTACAGAAAGAATGGCTGAACCTGACTGGAGAGAACTTGCTCCTCAGCTAGAAAGCAACAATGATAATCTCTCAGTAAGCCAGGAGCCACACAGTGACATTCCATCAGACACAGGAGAAAACTTGACAGAAGATCAGCCTGTCAAAGACACCTCTTTTCTGTCAGTTGAAAGGAACGAGGACTAGAATCAGGAACAGGAGCGGCCTCAGAGGAACCGTAGGCCACCAAAGATCTTCAGATATGATCAAATAGGAACTCCATCCTGTTACAGTGTCGCTGCATTGCGCCTTTGTCCAAGGGTTCATTACTCAGCGCAGCCACATTACTACCAGCCCATATGTGTATACAGGATGAAGACTGGTAATTTGCATTCTGACCTGACTTTAACACTTTGCCACTAATGGACTACAGTCTGGTCCAATATTAACTGACTGACCTTTTGCACATACTGTATATGTGTTATTTGGACTCAAAATTGAATGTATCAAAAGAGTTCCAGTCTGTAATTGATGATAGAAGTTAACTGAGATAATCTTGAATGTATTACAACTAGTCGGGTGTTCCAGTGTTCCAGAAATATATATCTCCTACAACACTTCACGTTACACATAATGATGTTGAGGACAACATCTAACATTGAGGGGGAGTATGTGATAGATTGAAAGATATTTGTCATTCAAGATACTGTTACTGTATTTGTATTTGTTACTTAAGCATTCAAGATACTACCAAGGTTAAGATATTGTTATTTGTAATGAATTTAGCTGTTTATTTGATTATTCTTGTATTTGATTTAATGAGAGTTATTATTGGTAATTCAGCAATGCTTATCTGTGTTTGATTTAAAGAGACTGCGATCATGAAATCATCACTCTATTAGTTATGCCTTGGAGCTCCAGCAAGGGGAGTGCGTGCTCAATTTCCTCACTTTTAATACAAGTGAGTGAAGAGACGCACACACTGTGTTCACCCTTGTCATTTTTCCCTTTTTAAAGCAATTGTTTAAGTTGTGATTGTTAAAATGTTTGACATTTAATACAAGCGAGTAAAGAGACGCACACACTGTGTTCACCCTTGTCATTTTTCCCTTTTTAAGGGCTTTACACTTTTAGATCAAATTGGAATTACATCCCATCAACTTGGAAAATGGTATTGAGAGAATGACTTGTCATTGAGATTCTTTTTACACATTGGAAGGTTCAGAATTATCCTGTATGTCTGATACAGATACTATAAATAGAGATAAATGTCAAATGTGCCTGTCAAAGTGTAGCGCTCCCCTGGAGCGCAGGATATAGGACCCAAATGCTAGACTGGCAGTTTGCAAGATTTATTACAATGCAAAATAAAGACACAGCTAGTGAGCTGGAAATAAAAAGCTAAATAGAGACTGGCATGGCAAGGTAAAACAAGACAGGCTTGGAAAACAAGCTGACAGAAACGGAAGCACGACGACTCTGCAGAGCGTGCCCAAATGCCAAGTCACGTTTCGTTACCTTGTATTCATACATGTGTAATGACAATAAAGTTGAATCTCATCTCATCTCATCTCATCATGCCAAATGACAAGGATGTCGCACCGAGCTATGGGACGGCGTCCCTTAATTAAAGCAAAGATGATTAACAAAATCATAAACAGTCACAGAACAATCAAGAACTTGACAAGACACAAAACAAGCTAGGTGAAAATGGAAGTAAACAAAAGGTGCTGTCAAAATAAAAGCCCAAACCAAAATAATGACAGGAAAAAACTACAAGACGTAACCATGATGATAAAAATAATACTAAAGATGACCATAACGGACTAAGGCTAAGACAGGAATAATAATAATAATAATATGAAACCAGAAACTAAGGACAAGGCATGGATACATAAAACAAGAACATGATAATTCTACTAGTAATAATAATGCTAAATATAGAAAATCCCCAAAAGCGAGCTAAAGGTGAGGACGTGAGCTGAGATGAGATCACGTTGTGGTAACAAGAAAATATAAATTACAAAACAAGGCGAGGACATGAGCTGAACCCACACTCTGACACTACCCCCTTCTTAAGGGGCAGATTCCAGACAACCCTCATACAAATAACAACAACAAACACAAAACACCCTCCCAGGGTGGGTGGTGGAGGTACAAGGCCAGGCGGGCCGAAAACAAGTCCTTTTCCCCCCACAGAGTCCTAAACAAGAATATAGTTTGTGGGCCAAAGTCCAAAGCCCCAAAACGGGTAAGGTGGTCTGTACAAATCCATGGCCCACAGATGAAAGATGAAGGACCACCAACGTCAGGGATGACAGGTGGAGGTCTCCCAACCTCTGGGATGATGGGTGGAGGTCTACGAACCTCTTGGATGACAGGTGGAGCAGACTGCTCGACCTCTTGGATATCGGGTGGAGCGGACTGCTTGACCTCTGGGATGACAGGTGGAGCGGACTGCTCGACCTCTGGGATGATGGGTGAAGGTCCCCCGACCTCTGGGACAACGGGTGGAGGTCCCCCGACCTCTAGGATGAAGGGTGGAGGTCCCCTGACATCTAGGACAATGGGTGAAGGTCCCCTGTCTTCTGGAATGGTGGGTGGAGGTCCCCCGACCTCTGGAACGACTGGCAGAAATGCACTGACTTCTGGAGCTGACAGCTGGGGCGCACCGACCACAGGAGCAGACAGCAGCGGTATGGAGGTGAGGTGGAGAGTAGCGACTGAAGAGGAGACCCCTGTTTCCAATGGGCTGGGAGTTGAAGGCTGTTCCACCTCTGGTGTGGGGGAGAATTCGCTGGAGAGGAGGAATTCATTGAGGATGGCTGGAATGTCCTCCCTCAGATGTGGGTTAGATGCCACCAGCTGGTATGCCTTCACCCACGCCATGTCCTGCCAACCATCTCTCCAAAGGCAGAGCTTGTGTAATAATAGCCCTTTCAAGGCAGGGAAAAAAGGCACCACATGCCGGCTGTGAGTTTGCAAATTTATTGGGAAAACACAAACTGACAATACGAAAGAATGAAGAAACATGCAGGCAAGCAAAAAATAGCAGACTGTTAAGGTGAGGGAAATCGCCGGCTAACCTGAAGTCAGCACTGGGAAAAATGCAGGCAAGCAGAAATAGCAAAAACTGCTAAGGCGACGGCATCAGCGGCTAAACCTGCAGACAAGTAGGAACACACATAGGAAAATAACAAGGGACTTACATGTAGAGAATTGGAAGTAGGTAGTTGGTAGTAGTAGTTTGTAGTTAGTAGTAGGGTGCTGCGCTGGAGAAAAATGTGCAGCCCCTTAAATAGTGATCAGAACCATTAAAATAATTAACAACGGGTATGGGTACCTGAACAGGCAGGAGAAAGTGATGATACATAATTGGGAGAAGCTATGGCATTGAGAGGGAAGCGAACCAAAACTGACAGCTGACAGGGCATGCCCATACAAGCTTTACGCCTCTGACAGCTGTCAACAGTAAAAGGCTAAACATAATCAATAGCAGACTAGATAATAATTATAAATGAAACGAAACATGGCTGATACAAAGTGAACATAAACAGAAAAATAGAAAGTAGTATAACAACTGAAAAAGGCACAGAAATACAACATATATATATATATATATATATACAGTATATATATACAGTATATACACAGTATATTGTGGGAAGCCACTCAGTAGTTTTCCCTCAGACTGAAGGACATGGCAGATCAAAGGTGCTGGGGGACAAGGGGAATTGTCATTGTCATGAGGGGTTGATATGTTAATACAGCACCTCAGGTAGCGGAGGAGTGTTAATATAAAAAAGAGTGCCTGCAACCTGCGTTTTTAATGTTTTGGATTCTGGTGGATGTGAGAGGGAGAAGAATAAAGTTTCATCTGCTCTGAACACTTGGCCTGATTATTCTTCTCTCCACACTGGTGACCCTTGACGCACAATGAAACTCGAGGCAAACACCGGAGACGACCCGGATGAGAAGTGCCAGCAACACATGCCCCATTTCGGTCAAACTCTCAGACTTTTGGCTACACGCCCCGAAGTCTTGGTTCCTTCACACCGAGGCCCAGTTCGCGCTCCGGGGAATAACGGCAGATGACACCAGATACTACTACGTGGTTGCAGCACTGGACGCACGCACAACCCAGCAGGTGGTGAGCCTGCTCCAACAGCCCCCAGCCCACGACAAATACGGTGCTCTCAAAACCGCGCTGACCCGGCCCTACACGCTCTCGGACTGTGAGAGAGCGGAGAGGCTCCTGACGCGGGCCGACTTGGGAGACGGTTCGGCGGTTGAATTGATGGAGAAGATGTTGGCGTTGATGGGCACAGATGACGGGCATTTCCTCTTTGCCCACCTTTTGCTCCAGAACCTACCGACAGCGGCCAGGGCGGTCCTTGCCAATTCGCCACTGCTGGACGCGCGCAACTACCGGGATCTAGCCCAAGAGGCAGATTGGATCATCCTCACCACCAGAGCCCTCACAGTGAACGCAGCGGCGTCGGAAACCAGCCAGACGGCCAGCGGAAGTGAGGAGCCAGCGACGGTGGCTGCAGCGGAGGCCAAGAAGCACCAGAGAAACACGATCTGTTTCTACTACCACCGTTTTGGAGAGGATGCACACCGATGTGTGCCACCGTGCCAATTCAAGCGCTCGGGAAAAGCCAGGGCCGGCAGTCGGTAACAGCTGCAACCGCCGGTGAAGCAAGGAAGCTGCTCTATGTGACAGACTCCCGCTCGGGGAGACAGATTAAATAACGCCACAGCGCACGACCCCTACCCCATCCCGCATATTCAGGATTTTTCCGTTCATCTCACCGGGGCGTGCATTTTTTCCAAGATAGACCTGGTCCGCGGTTACCTGCGTGCTGAGGACATACCTAAAACGTCAGTAATAACCCCGTTTGGTCTGTTTGAGTTTTTATGCATGCCTTTCGGGTTAAACCGGCGGACGGAGTCGACTGGACTCCTGAGCGAGAGCAGGCGTTTTCCGAAGTTAAAACAGCCCCGGCAAACGTCGCACTGCTGGTGCACCTGGACCCGGTGGTTCGGATAGCAATCACTACGACGCCTCGGATGTGACCATAGGGGCCGTCGTGGAGCAGCATGTCGCCGGTTCTTGGCAGCCGCTCGCCTTTTTTAGCAGGTCTTTGCGCGACAGTGAGCATAAATACAGCACGTTCGACAGAGAGTTACTGGCTCTCCACCTGGCCATACGCCACTTCCAGTTCTGGCTGGAAGGGCACACCTTCACTGCGTTCGTGGACCACAAGCCGCTAACGTACGTGATGGCCAAGGTTTCGGTATCATGGTCGGGCCGGCAGCAGAGCCAGCTGGCCGCGATCTCGGAGTTTACGACTGACATTCAGCATGTGGCTGGTAAACTGTACGTGGTGGCGGACTGCCTCTCGCACACATTAGTGGCCCCAGTCTACGTGGGGATAGATTACACGGCCATGGCCACTGAGCAGATCGACAATGTGGACGTTTGCGCACTCCAGTCTGGACCAACAGGGTTAAGGCTGGAGAGCAGAGTAATGCAGGACGGGGGGCTCCCCCAATCTGTGACGTTTCCATGTGCCGCCCGTACCTGGTGGTCCCACGCGCTTGGCGCCGCCGCATTTTTGAGTTGGTTCACTCCCTGGTGCACCCAGGAGTGCGCGCGTCAGTTAAAATGGTGGGAGCGAAGTTCGTCTGGCCAAGCCTGCGCAAACAGGTGAAACAGTGGGCGGCAGCCTACCTAGCATGCCCACAAGCCCAAGTGCACAGGCATACAAAAGCCCCCTTGGAGTCGTTCCATATCCCGGCTAAGCGGTTCGACCACATTCACGTGGACATTGTGGGCCCCCTCGCAGGGGTTCACGCACCTCCTGACAGTAGTGAACCGCACCACGCACTGGCCTGAAGCAGTCCCACTAGCTTCCACCGCGTCTGCAGAAGTTGAACGCGCTTTTTTGACGACATGGGTGGCACGTTTCGGCACCCCTTCGGACATCACATCCTATCGGGGCCCGCAGTTTGTTTCCGACCTCTGGTCCACCATGGTCCGGAGCCTGGGCATCACAATTCATCGCACGACCGCGTACAACCCCCAGGCCAATGGGTTATGCGAGCGCTTCCATAGATTGCTTAAAGCAGCACTCAGGGCTTCGCTTATGGATGCAAATTGGGTTGACCACTTGCCGTGGGTTCTATTAGGGTTGCGTTCAGCACTGAAGGAGGATTTGGCGGCCTTCCCAGCAGAGCTGTTTTTTGCCAGCCGCTGCGGCTCCCCGGGGAATTTTTGCTGGATAACCCCACACCGAACACCAATCCGTCCTCGCGTTCACGGCATAGCGCAGGGGCAGGGATGCTACCCAGCCCGGACCACCACTGTTTTCCCCGCGCTTTTGTGCCAAAGACCTTGAAGGACGCATCATTCGTATTTGTCAGGCACAATGCCCACCGGACACCATTGCGTCCGCCCTACGATGGCCCGTTCAGATTGCTGGAACCCGGGGACAAACATTTTGTGTTAGACTTGGGGGATCGCCGGGAGACTATCTGTATAGACAGGCTTAAGCCCACCTTTGTTTTAGCAGATGAACAGGTGGTGTTGGTCTGAGCTTCTCGGCAAGGAAGACCCCCACTGTGAACTCCCTAGGTAAATGATTCGTCAGATCAGTCACACGAGCATGCTGAAGGTGTCCCCCCCATTGTCCCCCCACAGACGGATGCACCACCAGGAACCCCCCACCGGCACAGCAGCGCCTTGGAGCCGAAGATCCCATGTTACAGCAACTATGGACGGAGGCTGAAGCCCAAAGGACGTGAGGGTTAAGGCTCAGTCTGAGAGTCTGGGAAGGGGGGGGCGGCTGTGTGGGAAGCCACTCAGTAGTTTTCCCTCAGACTGAAGAGATGGCAGATCAAAGGTGCTAGGGGACAAGGGAATTGTCATGGGTGTTGATATGTTCATCCAGCACCTCAGGTAGTGGAGGAGTGTTAATATAAAAGAGAGTGCCTGCAATCTGTGTTTTTAATGTTTTGTATTCTGGTGGATGTGAGAGGGAGAAGAATAAAGTTTCATCTGCTCTGAACGCTCGGCCTGATTATTCTCCTCCACAATATATATATATATATATATATATATATATATATATATACAGAGAAAAGCCACAAGACTGAGTCTGGCACTAAGCTCGTGACAGCTTGTAGCACTCTCCCAGCTGCCAGATGAGGTCCCGCAACTCCCTGCAGCAGGTCAGTTCCTCCGGCGAAAGGTTTGAAAGAGAGGAGAGAGGGGAGGCAGGTGAGAATGATGGAGTGACAGCAGATGTTACAACAGAGCCAGGTGGCGAGGACTCAGCGGCGGTGGGTGGCTGCTGCTGAGCCCCACCATTGGGAATAAGACAAAACCTTTCATTCATAGGTGTAAAAAAATGAAAAAGTACTTGCCTTGTGTCCGGCTCTGCTGCCACTGAAGAGCCAGGCAAGTCCCTTTGGGTGGCTGCAGAGCTCGTCTGGCGATGAGCTGTGGGGGTGGTGCTGGAGCTAGGGTTCAGTGCGGAGAGGAGTGGCACCGATGCTCCCTTAGCCTATTTTCCTCAGTTCAAGGCAGAAAGGTGAACTGATGGGCGTAGTAAATGAGTAGCTCCTGTACCCACGGAAACACCCCTAGATGCGGGGTGTGCTCCAACGCCCGGGTGGCTGCTGTCCAAAACTGGCACTCCTCCTCCAGATCACTGCAGCTGCGGGCTGCAGTCACCAGGCTCCACAGCCTCTCCATGGCCCACAACTGTTGGTTGGAGATAAGCACTCAACCCGCCATAGCTCTGAGCAAACAAAGTCCACTGGGTCTTCACTGGCGCCATCCTACTGTCAAAGTGTAGCACTTCCCTGGAGTGGAGGATATAAGACCCAAATGCTGGACTGACAGTTTGCAAGACTTATTAGAATGCAAAATAAAGACGCAGCTCGTGAGCTGTGAATAAAAATCTAAACAGACACTGGCACAGCAAGATTAAACAAGATGGGCTCAGAAAACAGGCTGATAGAAACGGAAGCGTGGTATCACACCAAATGACTTAAGATAAGATAAGATAAGATAAGATAAGATAAGCCTTTATCATCCCACAATGGGGAAATTCCAGGATTGCAACAGCACAGGAATAGCAACACTCAGAGCAATAATTAAGAAGATATGAAAAATATAAATAAGAGCAGTGGATATACATATGTACACATAAATATATATACAAAGTGCGGAGCATTGTAGCAAGATGGAATAAACAGCATAACCGTCTACTTAGTTATCCTACATAGTATGAATATGTACCCATACATATTGTCACCCTCGGTAGCGACTGATATTGTCCTAGTTGTATACTGGAGGGGACCATTTGTGTAAGTCTGTTGCGTCTTTTGCATTCAATACTATTAGGTCGTCACGTTTTTTTGCTATCTCTGGAGCAGCCCTGCTTAGGTTATACAGTCTGACAGCCGTAGGTAGGAAGGACCTACGAAACCTCTCGGTTGCGCACCTAGGATGATGTAGTCTACTGCTAAATGAGCTCCTCAGTGCGTTCAATATGTCCTGCATAGGGTGGGACTTGGACTCCAGCAGAGATGACAGTTTAGCCACCATCCTTCTCCCTCCTATCTCCTCCACTGGGTCAAGGCGCTGCCCCAGGACAGAGCTAGCTTTCTTGATCAGTTTGTTCAGTCTCTTCCTATCGGCTGCTGTAATGCCGTTGCCCCAGCAGACCACTCCAAAAGTGATGGCTGATGACACCACCATGTCGTAGAATGTCTTCAGCAGAGCCCCTTGTACACCAAAAGACCTGAGCCTCCTCAGTAGGAACAGCCTGCACAGTCCCTTCTTGTAGAGTGCGTCGGTATTGTGTGACCAGTCTAGTTTATTGTTCAGATGAACACCCAGGTGCTTGTAGGATGTCACCATCTCAATGTCTGTTCCCTGTATGTTTACTGGTGCTGTGAGGGGTTGTCCTTGCCTGCGGCAGTCCACCACCAGCTCCTTAGTTTTCCTCACGTTGATCTGGAGGCAGTTCCGATGGCACCAGTCCACGAAGTCCTGGATAAGTCCTCTGTACTCAGCTTCATCTCCGTTGGAGATGAGGCCGACGATCGCAGAGTCGTCAGAGAACTTCTGTAGATGGCAGTGTGTTGTGTTGTGTGAGAAGTCCACAGTATAAAGGGTGAACAGGAAGGGAGCCAAAACCGTTCCCTGGGGGGCCCCCGTGCTACTGATGATAGTGTTGGACACACAATCTCGGGTTCTCACAAACTGTGGCCGGTTAGTGAGGTAGTCCAGGATCCATGATGACAGGTGCTGGTTCACCCCTGCGCACAGCAGCTTGTCCTTCAGGATCATCAGTTGAATGGTGTTGAAAGCACTGGAGAAGTCAAAGAACATGATCCTCACCACATTCCCGGGCTTCTCCAGGTGGGACAGAGAATGGTGAAGGAGGAAGATCACTGCATCCTCCACCCCAATGCCATGCTGGTAGGCGAACTGGAGTGGATCCATCGCTGGTCCCACCAGGGGGCGGAGGTGAGCAAGGAGCAGTCTCTCCAGGGTCTTCATCATGTGAGACGTCAGGGCCACTGGTCTGTAGCTGTTCAGATCTTTGAGGTGGGAAGTCTTTGGTACAGGTACCACAAGATGTTTTCCACAACTGTGGTACCCTCCCCAGCTTCAGGATCAGGTTGAAGATGTGCTCCACAATCCCACACAGCTGGTCTGCACAGGACTTGAGGAGCTTTGCGCTGGTGCCGTCCGGTCCCGAGGCCTTCCTCGCCTTGATCTTCCTCAGCTCCATCCTCACCTGGGTCTTAGTGAGGGTCAGGTTGGGGGGCTGTGTGTTGGGAGTGTGGGGGTGTTGGTGGAGTGGTGTGTGGACAGCAGGTCTCGATGACTTTAGAGGCAGCAGTGGTTGTTGTGCAGTCGGGGGGGAGGGCGATTGGTCAAACCTATTAAAAAACAGGTTCAGATTGTTCGCCCACTCCCTGCCCCCCATGGCCTAGGATGAGGTATTCTGGAGGCCAGAGATGGTTTTAAGGTTTCTCCAGGCCCCGCCAATGTTGCTCTGTTGCAGTTGTCCTCCATCTTCTTCCTGAAGCTGTTCTTGCCTTCTCTGATCTTCCTCCTCAGCTCCCTCTGTACGGACTTCAGCATCTCCCTGTTCCCCGTCCTGAAGATCCTCTTCTTCTCTCTCAGAAGTGTTTTTATCTCAGGGTTGATCCAGGGTTTGTTGTTCGAGCAACACCGTATGGTCTTGGTGGGTACGGTGTTGTCCACACAGAAGCCGATGTAGTCCATGATGGTGTGAATGAGGCCATCGATGTCCTCACCATGTGGATCGCAGAGTTGCTCCCAGGCAGTGATTTCAAAACAGTCCTTTAGCGGTCCTTTGCCTCCTCAGACCATAACTTCACTGTGTGCATGACCGGAGGTTGTCTGTGTACTAGGGGTTTGTACACCGGCAGGAGATGAACCAAGTTGTGATCCGATCTCCCGAGTGGGGGGAGTGGTGATGAGGTGTACGCCTCCTTAGTATTTGAATAAAATAAGTCCAGTGTTTTATTGTCTGTAGTGTGGCATGTGACATACTGGGTGAGCGTGGGTAGAATGGGGGACAGTGAAATATGGTTGAAATCACCTGAGATGAGGAGAAGAGCATCTGGGTGTTCTGTCTGCAGCCTGCCAGTTACTGAGTGGATGACGTCATGCGGGACATCGTCCTAAGCTACGTAGGTGGTGTCCCTTAAATAAAGCAAAGATGATTAACAAAATCATAAACAACCATGAATAATCAAGAACTTGACAAGGCACGAAGCAAGCTGGTGAAAATGGAAGTAAACAAAAGGTGCTGTTGTGGTAGCAGCGCTGGACTCCCGCACAGCCCAGCAGGTAGCGAGCCTGCTCGATCAGCCACCAGCCACCAGCAAATATGAGACGCTCAAGGCTGCGCTCATCCGGTGCTACACGCTCTCGGAATGTGAGAGAGCGGAGAGGCTCCTGAGACGGACCGAGTTAGGAGATAGTTCGGCCGTTGACCTGATGGAGAAGATGCTGGCGTTAATGGGCACGGACGACGGGCACTTTCTGTTTGCCCACATTTTCCTCCGGAACCTTCCAACAGTGGCGAGAGCGGTTCTGGCCAATTCGCCGTTGCTGGCAGCGCGTGACTACCGTGCGCTAGCCCAGGAGGCAGACCGGATCATCCTCACCAGCCGGGCGATCACAGTCAACGCGGCAGCGGCGGAGCCCAGCGAGACAACCAGAGGAGGCGAGGAGCCACCGACGGCAGCAGCAGCGGGAGCCAAGGAGCACCAGAGAGACACGCTCTGTTTCTACCACCGCCGCTTCGGAGAGAACGCGCGCAGATGTGCGCTACCGTGCCAATTCAAGCGCTCGGGAAAACGCCGAGGCCGGCGGTCAGTAGCAGCTGCGACCCTCGGTGAAGAGAACAAGCTGCTCTACTTAACGAACGCGCGCTCGAGGAGGCGTTTCCTCGTGGACACCGGAGCCCAGAAGAGCTTCATCCTGCCGACCTACGCTGACCAGCTGGCAGGACCTAGCGGCCCCGTGATGTTGGCAGCAAACGGCTCGGAAATTAAGACCTTTAGTCTTAGTCTTTAGTCACCAAGCGAGGAATGCTTGATGTGACCAGTCAGTCTGTTCTTTGCTTGTGAGATGTGTGTGTAATAAATCGTCTGAAATGAATATGCCTCTTCATTTACACACTCCACAATGTCAAAATAAAAGCCCAAACCAAAATAATGACAGGAATAAACTACAAGGCGTAACCATGATGATAATAATAATACTAAGGATGACCATAACGGACTAAGGCTAAGACTGGAATAATAATAGTATGAAACCTGAAACTAAGGACAAGGCATGGATACATAAAAGAACATGATAAAATTAATAATAATGATAAATACAGAAAATTCCCAAAAGTGAACTAACGGCGAGGACATGTCCTGGTAACAAGAAAATATAAATTACAAAACAAGGCGAGGACATGAGCTCAACCCCCCCCCCACACACACACACACACACACATATGCCCCGCCTCCTGTTCATTGCTGTTGTCTGTTGTTGCTGTGAGGTGCTTGGGTGCATGTGTACGCATACACAGCACTTCACTCATGTGACATTTGAATGTTTTGTTTTGTAGCACCTTAACTCTTCAGTGGCGTAGCCAGGAATTTGTGAAGGGGGGGGGGGGGCTGAACCCCAACCATTCTGAATGCCCAGGGTGTTCCGCCAGGGCTAAGCTTTAGCCCTCTCAACTACAGATTTCTTAACATTTTCAGTGCAAACTACTCAAAACCTGCTCCTTATTTACATTTTTCTTACCCCTCCCCCCAGCTATACCCCTGCTCTTGCACTTTAGCATATCCACTTTGTACAATTTCATTGCAGATGTTCTTCTCGTGTATGATTGTGTTTTTGTTACCCGCCGGGGGACTACAGATGCAAATTAGCAGTACTGTACTGCTAAATCTGGCACTTACATTTGTATTAATGTTCATTAGTATGTAATGTCCCTTTCAAATAAATATTAAACCCACGCACTGACAGTGCCAGCTGGACAATGCTAAATGTAGCTTAGGGGTGTGAATCTTCAGTGGTCTCACAAGTCAATTCATTTGATTTGGAAATTAATGATTTGAATGCAAACGTGTTCACAATGCATCTTGATACATCTCTATAATGTGTGCTGGAATCCAAGCCCCACCTCATGTGGGACACACTGAGTGCACTGAGCAGCTCTTAATGGCAGGCTTCTCCATCCAAAGTGCAGGAGGGAGAAGTTTCACAGGTCCTTCCTACCTGCTGCTGTCAGACTTTACAATCTGCACTGCTCATGGAGACTGCACATAGCACTACTACAACTTTTTTCCTTTCCAATACAAAATATTACTGGCTGGAAAACAACAGAAATGTAGAAATCAAATGTTATCAAGCTCAGGTCAAAATTTTGTAACCATACCACAAAAAAATGAATATATTACACAGCTTTTTTCTCAGGTTGTAACCAGGCATTCTTGAACTGTGCCATTTGGCACAGTTTGGCAAACTGTGTTCCAGAGTTCACCATCTCAGCAGTTTACACAGTAAAACAAAAGGGTAATAACCCAGACATACACAGCACAGTTCCTGTTTTTTTTGTTTGTTTGGGGGGGGGGGGGTTTAACAGGCAAAAATAGCCTACAGTGTAAGAAATTATGCTAAAAATTGTTACATTTCACTAAAGTATATGTCACTGTTTGGAAGTGCCAATCACTGTGAGCATTATGAATAAAATAAATGATTCTCGGGCCACAACAACAAACACTCAGGAAGGCATGAGAGCAATTATACACTTTATTAAACAATTACTTAAAATAGTTCTTGACTACAACAATTCCCAATAAGAGCCATAAATTCACAATGTGCACAATAAGAAAATAACCCCACAATAAATACTATAAATACCCTAAAATTCATATGAGAAAACAATGCAATTAAACTACATGTAAAAGTCACTCCCTACGCTTCATGAGAGAACCTTCAGTGCGTTCACTGTGAAGCGGTGACGCATTCACTGGCTGTCCGACAATGAACACTCGCTGTCGTTCTCCTTGACCCGGAAGAAGGCACAATTTGTCCGGGCTCGTCCAAGACCCTCTGGTATGCCTCGAAGGTGGAGAACTCTGGACCCGAGGAGAGGAGGCAAACAGGAAGAGGAGCGGCTCCCACGAATCCGTCGTCCAGGAAAACCTGCGGCACACAGCACAGCACAAAAACTCAACCTCTCTTGAACACAACGGGAGTATTATTCATTCATACACACAGATAGTGAGCACGTTCCTTCCACTTAGCTGTGCAGTGCTTTTCCTCCAACCCAACGGTATCTCCGTCGTCTGGAACCTCACAGCATCCTTGATCCCATGCTACCACTGTCGAATCACCACACCAGCGCTTCCTCCGTCCTTTCTCCGCTCCTGACCTTGTTTCCTCCGTTCTCCTCGTTAATTCACCTTATGGAAGTCAGGTTATTTCGCACCTCAGACCAGTCTAGTTTATTGTTCAGATGAACACCCAGGTGCTTGTAGGATGTCACCATCTCAATGTTTGTTCCCTGTATGTTTACTGGTGCTGTGAGGGGTTGTCCTTGCCTGCGGCAGTCCACCACCAGCTCCTTAGTTTTCCTCACGTTGATCTGGAGGCAGTTCCGATGGCACCAGTCCATGAAGTCCTGGATAAGTCCTCTGTACTCAGCTTCATCTCCGTTGGAGATGAGGCCGACGATCACAGAGTCGTCAGAGAACTTCTGAACAGGAAGGGAGCCAAAACCATTCCCTGGGGGGCCCCCGTGCTACCGATGATAGTGTCGGACACACAATCTCGGGTTCTCACAAACTGTGGCCGGTTAGTGAGGTAGTCCAGGATCCATGATGACAGGTGCTGGTTCACCCCTGCGCACAGCAGCTTGTCCTTCAGGATCATCGGTTGAATGGTGTTGAAAGCACTGGAGAAGTCAAAGAACATGATCCTCACCGCATTCCCGGGCTTCTCCAGGTGGGACAGAGAATGGTGAAGGAGGAAGATCACTGAATCCTCCACCCCAATGCCATGCTGGTAGGCAAACTGGAGTGGATCCATCGCTGGTTCCACCATGGGGCGGAGGTGAGCAAGGAGCAGTCTCTCCAGGGTCTTCATCATGTGAGACGTCAGGGCCACTGGTCTGTAGCTGTTCAGATCTTTGGGGTGGGAAGTCTTTGGTACAGGTACCACAAGATGTTTTCCACAACTGTGGTACCCTCCCCAGCTTCAGGATCAGGTTGAAGATGTGCTCCACAATCCCACACAGCTGGTCTGCACAGAACTTGAGGAGTACCAAGAACTGGGTGTCCCTCCAAAACTGATGAAAAGACGAGAAGAAAACTGGTCAGGGAGGCTGCCAAGAGGCCAACAGCAATATTGAAGGAGCTGCAGGAATTTCTGGCAAGTACTGGCTGTTTAGTAAATGTGACAACAACCTCCCATCTTCTTCATATGTCTGGGCTATGGGGTAGTTTGGCAAGACAGAAACCTTATCTTACAAAAAAAAAAAATCCAAGCCCAGCTACATTTTGCAAAAACACATTGGAAATCTCCGAAATGCATGTGGTGAAATGTGTTATGATCTGATGAAACCAAGGTTGAACTTTTTGGTCATAATTCCTGAAGGTAGTATAGTTGGCACAAACACAACACTGCTCATCACCAAAAGAACACCATACCAACAGTGAAGCATGGTGGTGGCAGCATCATGCTTTGGGGCTGTTTTTCTTCAGCTGGAACTGGGGCCTTAGTCAAGGTGGAGGGAATTATAAAAGGTTCCAAATACCAGTCAGTGTTGGGACAAACCCTTCAGGCTTCTGCTAGAAAGTTGAAGATGAAGAGGAACTTCATCTTTCAGCACGACAGTGACCCAAAGCACACATCCAAATTAACAAAAGAATGGCTTCACCAGAAGATTAAGGTTTTGAAATGGCCCAGCCAGAGTCCAGACCTGAATCCATTCAAACATCTGTGGAGTGATCCGAAGAGGGATGTGCACAGGAGATGCTCTTGCAATCTGACCTGACAGATTTGGAGCATTTTTGCAAAGAAGAGTGGGCAAATATTGTCACGTCAAGATAGACGTGGCAATAGACAGACTCCTACCCAAAAAGAATGAGTGCTGTGATAAAAGCCAAAGGTGCTGCAACAACGTACTAGTTTAAGAGTGTGCATATTTATGCAACCAGGTTATGGTTGTTGATCTCATGTTTTTACATCACAAAAACCTGGCATTTGAACAGGGGTGTGTAGACTTTCTATGTCCACTGTAATTATTACTAAAGGTTGCAACAACACTACTCATTCAACTGTGAAATATACTGTTAATCTACAGTATATATTGCTGAATAATGTAACTGCTTACTAGTGCTCTAAATACGATTGTACTTAATTTTAACTGTAAAAACTATTTCACTTCTTTTTTCTAACTTCTTGTTTCTAACTTCTTCTTTCTTCTTGTGCTATCTTATTATTTAATATTACTTTGAGTGCTACTATCCCTCCACTGCTCTTCTTATTCTTCTGGCTGCTCCCTTTAGGGGTCACCACAGTGGATCATCTGCCTCCATCTCACTCTATCCCTTGCGTCTTCCTCTGTAACGCCAACCCTCTCCATGTCCTCCTTCACTACATCCATGAATCTTCTCTGTGGTCTTCCTCTTTTCCTCCTGGCTGGCAGCGCCATCTTCAACATCCTTTGTCCAATATATCCACTATCCCTGGTGCTTTAAAGTCCATGTGGGCAAACATAGATTGGGCCAACATGGAACCGGTGGACAAACCCACTTGGGACCCATAAGACAGCCCAGATTTAACCTGGTGGGGCCCACATGGGCCTACTGGCTGGGGCAAAGTGTTTTGCCCAAAGACACAATAGCGGGGAGGAGCAGGATTTAAGCAGCCAACCTTCCAGTTATTGGCTGACCCACTCTATCTCCTGAGCCACTGCTGCCCCATTTGTACAATATTTTTAGATTAATGTAGATTACAATTTAGAAGGCTGCTCCTAGTCAGGATTTCTTTTTTTCTCGCTCTGTGACGATACTTTCAAAGCAAAGCATTTATTATGGCCCACAATGAATTCACTTCCAATAGTTTTTGTTAATAAAACAAATGGAAGAGAGATATGACATATTAACTAGAAAGTTATATTTACTCTGCACATCACCCACCACAGATACTACAGTACCTGGTTACTTCCTTTTCATTGGCTGAACTCTGGATATTTAAAAAATGATTCTTTGACATCTGTGCATCAATTCAGAATCCTTCATAAATGGTGATTTCATGCATCTTAAAAAAAAATATCATTTCCCCCAGTCCTAACATCTACTAGTGTGTGTCACTGAGGATCTCAAATCTAAAAAATTAATCCCCTGATATGTCAAAAAAAATGGACCTTTAAGCATCATAAGTTTGTGTGACTGAGCCCTAAGAGAAACTCATATCTACCGTCAGTTTGGGCAGTAATGGTCTAATGGTTAGGGATGTGAATTAGTGACCGGAGGGTTGCTGGTTCAATCCCTGGACCGGCAGGATCAGATCTGGGTGGGACAGATAACATAGGAGTGTTTGCCCATCTAGCTTTGAGGCAGTTGTGCCAACCACTACTTCAACATGCTAAATTCTTCAAAAGAAAAGCAACACCTCAATCACCTATTATGAAATGTCCCAGTTTACTCTGTACATTGCCTCAGATTTGGATATTACATGTCTGACCTGATTTGAGCCAGAATATTTTTTGGGTTTATTTATTTTTTAATATGAGAAATATAAGCTGTTGCAAAAGAAACTGAAAGTGGCCTTAGACAGTTAAAGAGCTTTTGTCAGGATGACAAAGAGAATGCTATACCTTTAAATGTTCAGAGAGCTGGAAAGGGTGTCACCTAACACATTTTCTCCCCTTCCAGTGAGGTGTTGCTGTTAGAGTGCGCTCTTCTTCATGAGTATTACTTTGTAACCCAGCCAGATGAATCACTTCACTCCTTCTCCAGGCAACAAATATTAATATTATATTCATCAAGGGTGGGAATGGAAAAGATCAGAAGTGGCCGATAGTTTATTTAGTGTGTGTGTCATAAATCACCCTGGCAGGGGTGGATTAAGGACTCCAAGTGCTAGCTGTGAGTTTGCACAGTTTAATAAAGGAAAACACAAAAATGCAAAAATACAAAACAACACAAAAGCACTACACTTACACAAATGGCAGGATAAACGGAGAAGACAGCACGAACGCTGAGGCATATAGGAATGCCGGTGAGATGGGGAATTAAGCGTGGAATGCACGTAGGATACAGAATAGCTAGAGAGACGGGGACTCCGTCTGGATACAAGAAGGATGCTGCGAAGAGTGATCTGAGCAGCAGTGCTTAAATAGGTCAAGCAGAGATTAACATGAATGATAAGCAGGTGTGGGTCGCATGAGCAAGGATAATCAGATCAATGAATGACAGGTGTGACAGCTCGCGATCAGAATTTGACATACAGAAATAAGCAAGGACACTGTCAAAATAAAAGCACAGGAGAGACAAAAGGGTAGCAGACAATAATCCCAAAACAGGAACAAACCAAAATACACAATGAGAAAATAATAACCACCAAGACAAAAACAAGAAGGAATGCAAAACCCAAGTACTCATAGAACAATACTAATGAAAACTGAGGTTAGGGGAGAACTGGAGATAAAGACAGAGAAGGCTCATTGTAATGTATTGTAGTGTGTTTTTTATAAGGACAGCAAGTGGAATAAAACAGATAGGACAGCTAGGTCTTCAGTAACGTCAACAACCGTTTTTTTACTCTGCTTAACCTGCATACACTTAACAGCGCCCCTAGTGGCAGACCACATTACTACATTACATCTCCCTTCTTTAGAAGTAGAATATCATACTATATTGTTACAGAAAAACAATAAATCCTAATATGACTCACAAGTTAAAAAGTATGGTTTTAACCTGAACAACTGCTTTTCTTTTCATTACAGGGCTAAGATACACTTGAACATTTCTTTATGTTGTTTCACATTGTATAACGTTGTGGGGGTTTAATCAGTATGCCAAAGCGTGAAGTTTTCCTTGGCTCTTCAGTAGCTGCTTTGGAATTCTCAGTTTCCTTTACAGGAGAATGAACAGGTGCTTGCTCCGATGAGATGGTCTCTGTTGGCTCACAAGCAGAGGTCGGGAAATCCTCCTGATCAATGTTTGTGGTTTCAGGAACACTTTCTTCTCTGCACTTCAGTAGCTGGAACCTGTTTCTCCTGAATTTACATCCCCCAGGGGTCTGAATCACAAACGATCTTGGTGTGTTGTGGCTCTTTACGACAATAGCTGGTTGCCATGTATTCTCAGCTCTGAATCTAACTGTCTCTCCCTCTTGTAGAGCAGGTAAGGCTCTGGCTCCACGGTCAAAGTAATGTTTCTGTCTCATCTGTCTCTCCTTCAGTTGTCTTTGCTTATTCTTGTTCAGCTGTGGCCATTAACAGCTGACCTGATGTTGGCAATTTTGTTTTCAGTCTCCGATTCATCAGCAATTGTGCTGGAGACAATTTGACTCCATCCAAGGGCGAATTTCTGTATTCAAGAAGAGCAATATAAGGATCTCCTTGGCTCTCTTGTGCCTTCTTCAGTAGGTTTTTTATTGTTTGAATTGCACATTCACTTTGCCCATTTGATTGTGGGTATCCCGGGCTCGATGTGGTGTGTTTAAACTCCCACGTTTCTGCAAACTGTCTGAACTCTGCACTTGAAAACTGTGATCCATTGACTCACATGAGCTTGTCTGGAATTCCATGTCTGGCAAACATAGATTTAAGAGCTACAATGACATGTTTGCTTGTTGTTTGTGGCAATTTGGCAATTTCAGGATATTTTGAGTAATAATCTACACACAGTAGAAAATCACCTTGATCAAAATGGAAAAGATCAACACCAACTTTTGCCCAAGCTCTGCTGGGAATGTCATGACTCTGAAGTGGTTCTTTGACATTGTTCCTCTTGTGTGTGTTACAGATAAAACACCTTAGCACTGTTTCTTCTATTTGTTTAGACATGCTGGGCCAAAACAAAACATCTCTTGCTCTTTCTTTGCATTTAACAACGCCAAGATGTGCCTCATGGTTTTTCTGAAGCATTTCGTTTCTCAGACTTTGAGGCACCACAAGTCTGGAGTTCTTGAATATTAGTCCTTCTGAGCATGTGAGTTCCTCTCTGAATGTCCAATACTTCCTTATCTCAGCTGGAACTTGACTGACTTGTGCTAGCAATCCTGACTGAACTGCTTTCATTAACATTTGCAGTTCCTCTTCTTCTTCTTCTGTTGCTTTCTGGAATAACTTCAGCTTTTCCTCTGAGACAGGTAGGTGTGCTGTAAGGAGATTAACTTCAAGTTCCTCCTCCAATAGTTTTTCTGTCTGCTCTTTAAGAAAAGCTCTGCTCAGAGTGTCTGTAATGTATAAGTCTTTGCCTGGTTTATATGTAACCTGCCGGTTGAAAGGCTGCAGACTCATCAGCATACATTGTAGTCTGGGTGGTGCTTTTTGCAACCCTTTTTTGAACACAGCTTCCAGTGGTTTATGGTCTGACTCAACCTGTACTGGTCTTCCATACAGATACTGCTTGAATTTCTCTATATAACTTTTAATAGCCAAAAGTTCCTTTTCAATTTGTGCATATCTTTTCTGTGTGTCTGTTAGCGATCTTGAACCATAAGCCACTGGCTGACCCTCTTGCAATATCACAGCTCCCAATCCTTCAGAGCTTGCATCCACAGACAATGTAACTGGTTTATTTATGTCATAAAATCTCAGCACAGCGGTTTCACTGACAAGTAACTTCAGCTGCTCAAAGCTCTTTTGACTCCCAGTGCCATGCAACTTCTCCTTCCAGGAGTTTTCTGAGTGGTGCACTTACCTCTGACAGGTTTGGTATGAACTTTGCAAGGTACTGCACCATACCGAGAAATCTTCTGAGTGTAGCCACATCTTCTGGTTGAGGCATGTTAACTATTGCTCTGAATTTTTCTTGGTCTGGCTTCAGGCCTTCTGCACTCAAAATGTGTCCAATATATTGTATTTCAGTCATGCCAATCTTACATTTGTCCTCGTTCAGTTTCAGATTGATGGTTTTCACTCTTTCCAGTAGTTGTCTCAGCCTTTTGTCATGTTGTTCTTTATTTACACCCCACACCAGGATGTCATCCATAACATTCTCAACTCCTTCCAGGTCCTCCAGTCTCTGGGCGATGTACTTTTGGAAGACTTCTGGGGCTGATGACACACCAAAGGGAAGTCTCTTAAATCGGTATCTACCAAATGGTGTGTTAAAGGTGCATAACTTGGAGCTTTCTTCATCAAGCTGTATTTGCCAGAAGCCATGGTTTGTGTCTTGCACTGAAAACACCTTTGCATTCGGCATCTCTGCAACGATTTCTTCCACTGTTCGTAGGGGATAGTGCTCTCTTTTTATAGCTTTGTTAAGATCTTGAGGATCTATGCATATTCTTATTCTTTTATTTGCTTTCTTGACAATGACCATGCAGTTGACCCAATCAGTGGGCTCTGTTTGCTTCTCAATCACACCCAGAGTCTCCATTCTTTCTAGTTCTTTTTTTATATCGTCCTTCAGTGCTAAAGGCACCTTTCTGGGTGGGTGAATCACTGGAGTTACAGCTGGGTCGACCTGAATGTGATGTAGTCCCAGTACACACCCCAGTCCTGTAAACACATCTTTGTATTCTGTCAGAATGTCAGTTTCCTCTTCTCTATCCACCTTGTGGACTCTGGTTATCAGTCCCAGTTGTTCACATGAATCCCCTCCAAGGATCGCTGGCAAATCAGCTTTTATAACTTGAAATTCAAGCTCCTGTGCTTGAGTTTTGTATTCACATTTCAGCTTTGCCATGCCCACTGGTTCCATCTTGTGGCGAGAATATGATACTAACTTTGTTCTGGATTCAAACAGTAGCATATCTCCTTCGATCACTTTCTTTAAGATTTTGAGAGGTAGCACATTGCAACATGCACCCGTATCTAATCTGAAGACGACCTTTTCACCATTCATTGTCAGAACTTCTGTCCATCTTGTTTTTTCAGCTTCTTCTACATTCACCATATCAACATGAGCTGGCGTTTTATTTTCTCTTCTCTTTGGCTCAAGGGTTCCAATAAACATTTCTTTTTCCTCTTGTTCTATCTCATTCACATTTTTCTCCTGTCTGTGTGAACTTTCTCTGCATTCTTTGTGCATCCTTGTGTGGCACATGCGAGCAAAATGTTTTTTTCGTGAGCAGACTTTACATGTTTGCCCATACGCAGGACACTTGCGAGGCTCATGTTCATATCCACATTTATTGCATTCTCTTTTTGCGTGGACGTCACTTTCTTTAGGCCTCTTAGTTAGCTTTATTTTGCTTAGCTTGTTTACTGAAACTTCTGTTTCTTCTTGTAAAGCTTTCATATGGCTTTGTGTGGCTTCATTAGCTCTGCATATATCCACAGCTTTGCTCAGGGATGAGTCTGGTTCTCTAAGCAATCTTGCTCTCACCTGGTCATTGGTGACTCCACACACAATACGATCTCTTATGAGTGAATCTGTTAACAGTCCAAATTCACAGTCTTCGGTCTTGCTCTTCAGGTCTGTCACATATGCATCGATAGGTTCACTCTTGCCTTGTACTCTTGTGAAAAATATGTGCCTCAGGTAGGTTATATTTTTTCTTGGCTCACAATATTGCTGAAATCTTTCTTTTAGGATGTCAAAATCATCCACATGATCATCAAAGTCCATGGTATTAAATACCTTAATAGCTTCGTCACCTGCCACATGAAGAAACGTAGCACATTTTATTTTCTCTGATTTTTCAGCTATGCCGCTAGCAATCAGGTACAGCTCAAACTTCTGGACCCATGAACGCCAGTTTTCTGCGAGGTTTCCTTCCAGCGACAGACTGTTCAGCGGTTTTAGTTGGTCCATCTTTGTATTAGTGACACTTCTGACACCATGTAATGTATTTTAGTGTGTTTTTATAAGGAGAGCAAGTGGAATAAAACAGACAGGACAGCTAGGTCTTCAGTAACGTCAACAACTGTTTTTTACTCTGCTTAACCTGCATACAACAATACTTAACAGCACCCCCAGTGGCAGACCACATTACTGCATTACACTCAGGCCTACAAACAGGAAGATAAATTAGAATACAAGATAAAGCAGCACACATAACCTAAAAACCCACGACTAATAACCAACCTAATATATAATAACCATACTCAATACAAAATAACCCTAGACAAAGAAATACAGAAAATGATCTAAACAAACTGGAAGCATGAGCACGGGCTCCCACCGTGCTCAGCATCATGACAGTGTGTACATGTCCTGGAAATCAGCTTGTGTGTATCCATACTTCTAGGAGTTTTTTGTTTGTTTGTTTGGGGTTTTTTTTCAATTTAAAATGGGAAAGGCACTAGACTGTACTTACAATGCAACAGATTGTTTTTGGTTTATTATCCGTTTGTATGAGAATGGGCAAAGGAATGAGCTATCCAGTTTCTTTAAGAGTTTAAAACAGATCATTGGCCTTAGTGGAGGATGTGACATCCAGAGGCCTTTATACTTTGAAATGTTTAATTTATAACTTTCCATAACAAAGCTCTTGTCTAAACATACAGACATATCAGCATTGTAAATCCTTAAAATGAAAGACATCTGCTGATTTATATGTTATTTTATACTCTATTAGTGAATCTTTTTTTTTGCTTCAGTCATATAAATGCACAGCACATTGCAGCAGAGATCACAACAGCACAGATCAGTCATAAAATTGGCTATACAGCTCTCTGTGGAGTTAAAGATGAAAAAACTAAAGCAAAATGAAAAACATCTTGTGTGATTTGCAACATGTGTGTGATTGGGGGGGTCTTGCAGTGGTGGAAAGCCCCAGAACACAATACACACACCAACAGATGACTCTTGTGTTCGCTGCCTGTGGTTTGTCTGGCTGTCCTTTGACCTCTTTGGCAAGCACTTATAGCTGTTGTGAAATCACTGATTTTTGGTTTGATTTGACCACCTTTTGTCATGATCCGGGGTTGGCGCTGCTCTTTCACTCTCCACCTGCAGCTTTCTCCTCTAATTAGGTGCAGCTGCCCATTGTACCACACCTGCAGCTCATCTAGAGGCTGCCCACTTAAGAGGTGGAAAAGCAGCCTTGAGCGTGGGATTGTCAGACAACTACATGCTGCCATTGCTACTGCCTACACCTTGTTCCTGCCTAGCTCCTGTTGGTTATGCTCCAGTTTGCCTCTCAGCCTTGCTCCAGCCTGCCTTGCCCCTGTTTTTGCCTCTCAGCCAACTCCCTGTCAAGCCTTGGACACAAGTAAGGGAACAAATATACACTGCTCACCTTCACTTCCCTACCTGTGTACAGGCCCCACTGTTGGACTCCTCTTGGCGGACACAGACTCCTTCTTCGGCGGACTACTCCTAGAATAAAGCAAGGGCAATTACAATTAAGCCCCATTACCCATCAGCTACTCATCTCCCTATTCTGATTCAGGTTAAAGTTTTCTCTGCCGGTTGTTCTTCACCTACCTGATTCCATTCTTCCAGCGTTGGTGTGTCGCTAGGGTTGCCAACTGACCTATTTTAGCAGGGACGTCCCATTTATTGGGCAAAATATGTTTGTCCCAAGTGGGATGTGCATTGTTCCCATATATTCAAGGTCACCTTAATGATCGGGTTAGGCTGGGCTGAAGCCCAGGGGCCTATGGAGATCAGGGCCCATCATGAGCCAATGAAAAAGATCACATTTGTGGGGAGCCTTGAATAACGAAACTGAATTGCATTTAATTCAAGTTTATTTCAAGCATCCCTTCCCACAGTCTGCTCTCATTCTTGAGCAGCGAACAAAGAGGGGGAAACACACCAAAGTCTTCACCTTTAAACATTCTCACATCAAGAAATCTCCCTCGCAGGGGAGGTCACACATCTCCATCATAATCCCTTTATTCATATTCATAATCCCTTTATTTACATTACTCCCCCCTCTCTCCTCTCGAGCCTCAGAGGTCAGGGAGTCTTCTGTCCACACCTATTGTCTTCTCTCGCTGTCCTCCGCAGGTGTCCTAGACTCTGCGTCTCGTGTCCTAGACTCTGCGTCTCCTTCATCGTGAGGTTAAATCACATATGTGCTGTCAGCATATCTCTCATATGTCCAACATGTACATGCACAACTACACAGCCATATAACCCCCCCCCCCCCAAACGATGAAGAATGGACTATTCCCTAAAATTCAATAACATGTTACTGACTACTGTATAATCAACATCAACATTCAGTCTGTGCGCCGCCTGGGCTTCAACCGTCTGCCGAATCTGCTGTGAGTTGGCCCCGCCTTGCCTGCGGCGCCTTTCTGCTCCGGCTCTGTTGACTGAGGGAGAGAGTGATTATTTGCCCCCTGCGAGGGCCTGCCTCGTCGAGGCGCCCTCGCGACTGGTACAGACCCGTCCTTGATGACAAAAGCAGGTTTTAGTCTGTCAATACTGACTGTCTCTTTTCTGTCTCCAAAATCTAGCACAAATTGCTTATCACCTGCCTCCAGCACTCGAAATGGCCCTTCGTAAGGTGGTTTGAGTGTTGCTTTTAGGGCTTCGCGCCTGACAAAAACGAACTCAGCATTTTTCAAAGCTTTGGGGACGAAAACTCGTGGAAAAGCGTGATGCACCGGACCCGGAAGCGTGTCTGCTCCCGTGCCAACTAACGGTCCCAGAGCCGGGAGAGGTGGGGGCTCCGGGGGCTCTGGTAAAAACTCGCCTGGCAGCCTAAGAGGTTGTGCGAACACCAGCTCCGCTGGGGAGGCGTCTAAGTCCTCTTTGGGCGCAGAACGCAACCCTAATAAAACCCATGGTAGTTTATTTACCCAATCTGCATCCGTGAGCGACGCTCTGAGTGCTGCCTTCAAAGACCTATGAAAACGCTCGCATAAACCATTAGCCTGAGGGTGGTAAGCCGTAGTGCGGTGAATTTTGGCTCCCAAGCCATTGGCCATCGCTGACCACAGCTCAGAGACGAATTGAGGCCCTCTATCGGACGTAATGTCCGACGGAACCCCGAAGCGCGCCACCCAAGCCGTTAAAAAAACGCGAGCCACCTCCGCGGCCGTGGTCGTCGCCAGCGGGACCACTTCCGGCCAATGTGTGGTTCGGTCCACCATTGTCAAAAGATGCGTGAACCCCTGTGATGCCAGTAGGGGGCCCACGAGGTCGACGTGCACGTGGTCGAACCTTCTGGCTGGAATGCGAAACGGTTCTAACGGGGCTCTTGTGTGCTTGTGAATTTTGGCCCGTTGACAGGACATGCAGGTTTTTGCCCATTCCTTCACGTGCTTGCGCAGGCACGGCCAAACAAACTTTTCCGCTACCATTTTCACCGACGCGCGCACCCCCGGGTGCGCCAGTGAGTGGACCGAGTCAAAAACACGGCGGCGCCACGCAGCCGGAACCACCGGACGCGGGCGCCCCGTCGACACATCGCAGATCAGGGGGGGCATACCGGTTTGTAAACACTTGCTCTCCAGCCTTAACCCTGTTGGTCCAGACTGGAGCGCGCACACGTCTGCGTCCGCCCCCTGGTCCGCTGCCATGGCTGCGTAATCTATACCCACGTGCACCGGGGCTGCGCGCGCCACCGCACCGCTCTCATGTGGCGCGGTCACGGTGGCCCGTTCTGCCTCTGCGCGTGGTGGAGTCGTGACCGCGCGCGAGAGACAATCTGCTACTTCATTGAATTTGCCCGCAACGTGCCTAATGTCAGTGGTAAATTCCGAGATCGCGGCCAGCTGCCTTTGCTGCCTGCCTGACCACCAGTCTGAAATTTTGGCCATGGCATATGTGAGCGGCTTGTGGTCCACATAAGCGGCGAAGCACCGTCCTTCCAGCCAGAACTGGAAATGACGAATAGCCAAATGCAGCGCCAACAGTTCTCTGTCGAACGTGCTGTATTTTCGCTCAGCCACGCTTAAGGATTTGCTAAAGAAAGCCAACGGCTGCCAAACTCCGGCGACCTGTTGCTCAATAACGGCCCCTATGGCTAAATCTGAAGCGTCTGTCGTCAGCGCGATATGTACTGCCAGGTCTGGGTGGGCCAGGAGCGCAGCGTCAGCCAAGGCTTTTTTAACCTCTGTGAACGCGTGCTCCCGCTCCGGGGACCATTCGACCGCCTGGGTTGGTTTTTGCTTTTTGAGCACGGCATATAACGGTTGCATGATTTGAGCTGCGTGGGGCAGGAATCGGTTATAAAAATTCACCATCCCCAAGAATTCCTGCAGTGATTTGACCGTTTGTGGCCGGGGAAATTCCGCTACTGCGCGTACTTTATCTGGTAACGGGACCGCTCCCTCTGGGGAGACGCGGTGACCCAAAAAATCGATCTGCTCGACACCGAACTGGCACTTGGTTGGGTTAATTATTAAGCCGTACTCTCCCAGCCTCCTAAAAACTGCTGTGAGGTGCTTTTCGTGTTCGTCCTCTGAAGTACTCGCGACCAAAATGTCGTCGAGGTACACAAACACGAAAGGGAGATCGCGTAACACGGCATCCATCATCCGCTGAAACGTTTGCGCCGCCCCTTTGAGACCAAACGGCATGCGTAAAAATTCGAAAAGTCCGAACGGGGTTATTACTGCTGTTTTAGGAATGTCCCCCGGTTGGACTGGGACTTAGTGATAGCCGCGAACCAGATCAATCTTTGAAAAAATGCGCACCCCCGCCAGGTGCACCAAAAAGTCCTGAATGTGCGGGATGGGATAACGATCGTGCACCGTAGCATTGTTTAGCCTGCGGTAATCGCCACACGGTCTCCAGGAGCCATCAGCTTTCGGGACCATGTGCAGCGGCGAAGCCCACGGGCTTTTTGACCTACGAACGATGCCCAGCCTCTCTAGGCTGGCGAACTCCTCGCGCGCTATAGCGAGCTTAACTGCATCCAAGCGCCGAGCCTTTGCAAACACGGGAGGGCCAGATGTAGGGATAAATTGTTCCACCCCGTGTTTTGCGACCGTCCCCGAAAAAGTGGGCACAGTGAGCGCTGGAAATTGGGTGAGGAGTGTGTGAAACTTACCACCTGCTGTAGCGATGTGGGTCTGTACTGGTGGCGGGGACACTCGAGCTGAACAGGGGAGAGAGTAAAAAGAGAGTGCATTTACCAGCCGTCTATTAGCAAGATCAACTAACAGATTGTGTGAGCACAAAAAATCCGCGCCCAACATGTTGAAATTCACCGCCACTATTACAAAAGTCCATTCATATGTGCGGCCATGTAAGCATAAAGGCAAGGTCCTTTTCCCGTAGGTGTTGATGCTCGAGCCATTTGCCACCGTAGCTCCGCTACCGCGGGGTCCAGCCACCCGGTCCGCGTATGTTGGGGTGATGAAGCTCACTTGGGCTCCGGTGTTTATGAGGAACTCTCGTCCGGAGCTTGTATCCGTGATGTAAAGCAGCTTGTTGCCTTCTCCGAGAGTCGAAGCTGCTAGCGACCCCCGGTCTTGCCGTTTCCCGAATTCTTGAAGTTGCAGGGCGGCACGCACCTGCGTGCCCTATCAGCAAACCTCCGATGGTAAAAGCAGAGATCCTCTCCTCCGCTGTGTCGGGGCCGCGCCTCTGCCACCGGACCATTGGCTCCACCTCGTCGAGGCCGTGCTGCTGCCGTCGTCGGCCAGCCTGGGTCTGCCGCCTCTGGCTCCCCGCTGTCTTGGGTCGCTGCTGTGGTTGTCTGCCCGCCGCAGGCATCCAGAATCCCGTCTGCTTCCTGGGCCAGCTCCCGGAACTCCTCCAGGGTGTGACACTTCTTGCCGGCCAGCGTGCTTCTCGCATGCGTCGGGAGGTTGGAGAGGAAGATGAACTGGAAGAGGAAATCATCATTGTCCGACCCTCTCAGCTGTATCATATCCTCCATCAGGGCGCTCGGCCTGTGTCCTCCTTGGTCTAGCACAGACAGAATCCTCCTCGCCCTCACTTCGGCCGAGGGGGTGAAAAACTTAATGAGGGTGGATTTCAGCTTGTCGTACCTGCCAGTAGCGGGTGGCTGCTCCACCAAGCTCTGCACGCACTGAGCTGTGCTGTTATCCAGTTTAGCGATGACATGGTGGAACTTAGTGTCATCCACCGTTACTCCTGCAAGCGCGAACTGCGACTCCGCTTGCAGGAACCACGACCGTGGGTTATCCTGCCAGAAATCAGGCAGCTTGACAGCCACTGCGCTCGCCAGAACCGAACTCTGTGAGTCCGGGACCCTGAGACCTTCTCCAGTCATTCTCAACGTTGTTGGTCACCAATTGTGGGGAGCCTTGAATAACGAAACTGAATTGCATTTAATTCAAGTTTATTTTAAGCATCCATTCCCACAGTCTGCTCTCATTCTTGAGCAGCGAACAAAGAGGGGGAAACACACCAAAGTCTTCACCTTTAAACATTCTCACATCAAGAAATCTCCCTCGCAGGGGAGGTCACACATCTCCATCATAATCCCTTTATTCACATTCATAATCCCTTTATTTACATTACTCCCCCCTCTCTCCTCTCGAGCCTCAGAGGTCAGGGAGTCTTCTGTCCACACCTATTGTCTTCTCTCGCTGTCCTCCGCAGGTGTCCTAGACTCTGCGTCTCGTGTCCTAGACTCTGCGTCTCCTTCATCGTGAGGTTAAATCACATATGTGCTGTCAGCATATCTCTCATATGTCCAACATGTACATGCACAACTACACAGCCATAACATTGTTTATTAATTGGTCAGATTCTATGTCCGTCACTTGATATTCATGTGTGACTGCTGATTGGTCTAATTTACAAGTGCCTCACGTGGGTACCACATAACAATAGCCTATCAGAGGAATTGTCTTGACATGTGACTATGCAAGCGCCAGTGAGAGGTAAGAAGTAATTATCTCGGTCAAAATGTCCGGAAAAAAGATTAAAAGTGGTGCTCATAAAATTATTGAGAGGAAAAGAGCTTCAGAAAAATGAATTGCTCAATAATCCCGAAGCGTAAAGGATTTTTCTAAGATGGAGCATCGAGTGGAGGAAGACCTGTTGCACGGAGGAGATAGGTGGGCCATTAAAGCACTCACCTGGAGGAGAAAGGTGAAGGGCGAAGAAAGGCCATGATTGCTTACATCAGACAGCTGTGTGTGGGACAGTGGACTCCGAACTTGGTAAAAAGTATACTGGATCAAGCCTGCATCCGTAAAGTATGACGATATTTGTAAGTTGGACTTTAAGGACATAATGAAGGATTTTTCTTTAAAGAAGGCCAGAAGAAAAGATTCTAAAAAGGTAAGACATGCTATTTGCAGTGCTTTCCAGCCACCTGTGCAGGTTTTTCATTGCTGCTGCTGATGATGATGATGATTTTATTCAATAAATAAAATGTACATATACAGTGCATCCGGAAAGTATTCACAGCGCTTCACTTTTTCCACATTTTGTTATGTTACAGCCTTATTCCAAAATCGATTAATTCATTTTTTTTCCTCAAAATTCTACACACAATACCCCATAATGACAATGAATGAATGAATCCTTATTTTGGATAGATTAAAAGTCAAGATTAAAAAGAACAGAATAATATAACAAAGGGGAGAGGAAAAAAATCTAACAAGGTCAAATTAAACAATAACTCCTCTGATTATACAGTTCAACATAAATTATCCAAAATGGGTGATGGCTGAAGCCGCAGCTGATATTACCCACCCATATTCACCGGGAGCCCAATTCACATTCATCACAGAATACATTAGATTCTGTGAAGACATGACCATGCCAGCTCAGACTGTACACTGCTTCTCCAAGAACAGACCATGGGTCACCAGTGACCTGAAAGCACTTCTGAACAAAAAGAAGAAAGCTTTTAGGGCTGGAGACAAGGAGAAGCTGAAGGGAGTGCAGCATGAGCTTAGAGAGATGCTGAGGAGGTGCAAGGACAATTATAGGAGGAAGTTGGAAGATAAACTCAGGCAAAACAACACTAAAGATGTGTGGGAGGGAATGAAACAAATAACTGGGTGCAAGGGGAGAGTCGGGCAGCCATCTGGGAGCCAGAAGAGAGCTGAGGAACTGAATCTGTTTTTTAATAGGTTCAACTCACAGTCTGTCACCCGAGTAACACAACCAGACCCCCACACACCCCTCCCCACCCACCCTCCTGTGCAGAACCTCTCTCCATCTCCCCCCTCCTCCTCCTCAAGGGGCACCAGGACCCTCCCTCACTTCATGGTGACTACAGATCAGATGGAGGAACAGCTGGAGAGACTCCGTCAGCGGAAGGCTTCGGGCCCTGATGACATCTCCACAAGGACCCTGAGGACCTGTGCCAACCAACTAGCTCTGGTACTGAAACACCTGTACAACCTGAGCCTGAGTCTGGAGAGAGTACCGGTGCTGTGGAAGACATCCTGCCTGATTCCTGTCCCCAAGAAGTCATCTCCATCGGATTTGAATGACTACCGACCCGTTGCCCTCACATCTCATGTGATGAAAGTCCTGGAGAGACTGGTCTTAGCCCACCTGAGGCCGCAGGTGAAGACGTGGCTGGACCCTCTGCAGTTTGCATATCAGCCCCATTTAGGAGTTGAAAATGCTGTCATCTACCTGCTGCAACGAGCCCATCTGCACCTGGATGGTGGAGGAGATACTGTGAGAATCGCTTTTTTTGATTTCTCCAGTGCCTTTAACAACATCCAGCCATGTAGGTTTAGGGCGCTCGCGCACGCAGCGACCAGCAGCCAGTGGCTTGTCACCAGACTGCAAACCAAGTCTACCTACGGGTACAAATAAGTAACAAAAAAAAAAAAAAAAAAAAAAAAAAACATCCAGCCACTGCTGCTGGGTGAGAAGCTGCGGGTGATGGGGGTTGACAGCTCTGTGATCTCCTGGATTACTGACTACCTGACAGGCAGACCACAGTTTGTTCGGCTGGGCAATATCTTGTCTGGAGTGGTGGCTAGTGATACGGGAGCTCCACATGGGACTGTGCTCTCTCCTTTTCTTTTTACCTTATACACCACTGATTTTCAGTACAACACTGAGTCATGCCACCTGCAGAAATTCTCTGATGACTCAGCTGTTGTGGGGTGTATAAGTGGAGGAGAGGAAGGGGAGTACAGGGCACTGGTAGACAGATTTGTGGAGTGGACGGAACAGAATCACCTGAGGTTGAATATCAGCAAGACCAGAGAGATGGTGATTGACTTCAGGAAGAGGAAGACTCCTTCTCAGCCACTGCAGATTAGGGGGGAGGATGTGGGAGTGGTTGAGGACTACAAATATCTGGTTGTCAGGATCAGCAGTGGGTTGGACTGGAGATCCAACACCGATGCTGCACACAAGAAGGGGATGAGCAGACTCTACTTCCTGAGAAAGCTGAGATCCTTCAACATGTGCAGCAGGATGCTGGAGCTTTTCTACCAGACCGTTGTCACCAGCGCCACCTTCTTTGCTGCTGTCTGTTGGGGTAGCAGTATCAGAGCCAGAGATACCAAGAGACTTGACAAGACTATCAAGAGGGCTGGCTCTGCAATTGGTCTCAGACCGGAGACCTTTGAGACAGTGGTGGAGAGGAGAACACTAAATAAACTGTGATCCATCATGGACAATCGTGATCACCCCCTCCACCACACACTAGATAGACAGCGAAGCACTTTCTCCAGTAGACTACTACAGCTTCGTTGTCGAACAGCCAGGTACAGGAAATCTTTCCTGCCACATGCAATTTCACTGTACAATAACTCACTATGATGTTGTATTCTGGTCATAGCTATGCTGCCACACTGCACCTTACAGACTAACTGGTACCTCACATTTTCACTCTGCTCCTGATAGTCCTTCTTTGTGCTATGGGATGATTCATGTGTTTATATGGGTCATCATATATTAAGCTATGATGTATATAGGTTTTATAGTCATGTTAGTTTTACTTTCCATGGGTAATCCCTTTGTCTGTCATGTGTGTGTTTCTGTTGTTTGGTTGTCTACTGTCATGCTGCTGTTGTACTGTAATTTCCCAGTTTGGGATCAATAAAGTACATCTATCCATCTATCTATCTATATATTCCATCCAAGAATTCAAAATGTGAAAAACTTTTTTTATTTTTTGAGATTTTTGCAAATTTAGTAAAAATTTTTAAAAGTAAGAAATCACATGCACATAAATATTCACAGCCTTTGCCATGAAGCTCAAAATTGAGCTCAGGTGCATCACTGTTTTCACTGATCATCCTTGAGATGTTTCTACAGCTTAATTGGAGTCCACCAGTGGTAAATTCAGTTGATTGGACATGGTTTGGAAAGGCATCTATATAAGGTCCCACAGTTGACAGTGCATGTCAGAGCACAAACCAAGCATGAAGTCAAAGGAATTGTCTGTAGACCTCCAAGACAAGATTGTCTTGAGGCACAAATCTGGGGAAGGGTACAGAAACATTTCTGCTGCTTTGAAGCCCCCAATGAGCACAGCAGCCTCCATCATACGTAAATGGAAGAAGTTCAGAACCACCAAGAATCTTCCTAGAGCTGGCCGGCCGTCTAAACTGAGCGATCGGGAGGGAAAGGGCCTTAGTGAGGGAGGTGATCTAGAATCCGATGGTCACTCTGTCAGATCTCCAGCGTTCCTCTGTGGGGAGAGGAGAACCTTCCAGGAGGATAGCCATCTCTGCAGCAATCCACCAATCAGGCCTGTATGGTACAGTAGCCAGACGGAAGCCAATCCTTAGTAAAAGGCACATGGCAGCCTGCCTGGAGTTTGCCAAAAGGCACCTGAAGGACTCTCAGACCATGAGAAAAAAAATTCTGATGAGACAATGATTGAACTCGCTGGCGTGAATGCCAGGCCTCATGTTTGGAGGAAACCACCGCTCCACCGCTCATCATCAAGCCAATACCATGCCAATGCCACATGCAATTTCACTGTACAATAACTCACTATGATGTTGTATTCTGGTCATAGCTATGCTGCCACACTGCACCTTACAGACTAACTGGTACCTCACATTTTCACTCTGCTCCTGATAGTCCTTCTTTGCGCTCTCAGACCATAAGAAACAAAATTCTGATGAGACAATGATTGAACTCATTGGCGTGAATGCCAGGCCTCATGTTTGGAGGAAACCAGGCACCGCTCATCACCAAGCCAATACCATGAAGCATGGTGGTGGCAGCATCATGCTGTGGGGGTGTTTTTCAGCGGCAGGAACTGAAAGACTAGTCAGGATAGAGGGAAAGATGAATGCAGAAATGTACAGAGACATCCTGGATGAAAACCTGCTCCAGAGCACTCTTGACCTCAGACTGGGGCGACGGTTCATCTTTCAGCAGGACAACGGCCCTAACCACACAGCCAAGATATCGAAGGAGTGGCTTCAGGACAACTCTGTGAATGTCCTTGAGTGGTCCAGCCAGAGCCCAGACTTGAATCCAATTGAACATCTCTGGAAAGATCTGAAAATGGCTGTGCACTGACACTTCCCATCCAACCTGATGGAGCTTGAGAGGTGCTGCAGAGAGGAATGGGTGAAACTGCCCAAAGATACAGTAGATGTCCCAAGCTTGTGGCATCATGTTCAAAAAGACTTGAGGCTGTAATTGCTGCCAAAGGTGCATCAACAAAGTATTGAGCAAAGGCCATGAATACTTATGTACATGTGATTTCTTAATTTTTATTTTTAATAAATTTGCAAAAATCTAAAAAAAAAACTTTTTCACATAGTCATTATGGGGTATTGTGTGTAGAATTTTGAGGAAAAAAATGAATTTAATTCATTTTGTAATAAGGCTGTAACAATCAATCAACTTTATTTATAAAGCACTTTAAAAGCAACACTTGCTACACAAAGTGCTGTACAGCAAGAAAATATAAAAGCAGGAAGCAGGGCACTAACACAAAAACAATATAAAACCACAATAAGAAAAACAATAAAATAAAAGATTAAATAAATAAATACAAACAATTTTCATTCAATAAAATCAATGTTTCACACTGGGTCAAAGGCAGGGAGTAAAAGTGTGTTTTAAGACGGGTTTTAAAAATGGACAGTGAAGGTGCTTGTCTGATGTCCAGGGGTAACTCACTCCATAACCTGGGTGCTGTGATTGAAAAGCCTCTGTCCCCTCTGAGCTTCCGCCTCACCTTTGGCACTCCCAGAAGCAGCTGTTCAGCTGACCTGAGGGACCGGGTGAGAGTGTAGGGATGCAGAAGCTCAGAGAGGTAAGGCAGAGCAAGACAGTTCAAGGACTTAAAAACAAATAAAAGAATTTTAAAATGAACTCCAAAATGCACGGGCAGCCAGTGGAGTGGAGTTAAGATGGGTGTGATGTGATCTCTTCCACGTGTACCTGTTAAAAGATGAGCAGCAGCATTTTGAACCAGCTGCAAATGTGAAAGAGATGACTGGCTGACACCGGCGTAAAGTGCGTTACAGTAATCCATCTGAGATGAAATAAAAGCATGGATTACTCTTTCCAGGTGCAGTCTAGAGAGAATGGGTTTTACTTTTGCTTAGCCTTAGATGAAAGAAGCTGGATTTTACCACGGAACGAATCTGAGTATCTAATTTAAAATCACAATCCATGATAAAACCAAGGTTCCTAACTGTGGATTTCACGTAAGGAGTGAGGGGGCCCAAGTTTACAGGAGGGGACTCACAGGGGCCACTAGGTCCAAACACCATCACTTCTCTCTTCTTATCATTAAAATTGAGAGTTTACGGCCATCCAAGACATGATGTCTTCAATACATGCCAGGAGCGGGTTTACTGATGAGGCAGCTTTTTGTTTTAGACGGACATATATCTGACAGTCATCAGCATATAGGTGGAAGGAGATAGCATGCTTTTTAAAAATGGAACCCAGCAGAAGTACGTACAAAGAAAAAAGCATGAGCCCTAGAATTGACCCCTGTGGGACCCCGTTTGGCAGAGGAGCAGAAGAGGATTCAGACCCAGAGATGTTAACTTTAAAACTCCTGTCTGCCAGATAGGACCTAAACCAGTTGAGAGCAGTGTCACAAATGCCCACTAGGTGCTGCAAGCGGGAAATTAAAACATGATGGTCCACTGTGTCAAAGGCAGCAGTTAAATCAAGCAACACAAGAACAGCATATTCACCTGAATCACATGCTAAGAGGATATCATTAAAAACTCTTAACAAGGCTGTCTCTGTGCTATGAAGAGCTTTGAAACCAGATTAAAAAAAATCCAAAATACCGTGTTCATCCAGAAAACATTTCAGCTGCATATAGACAATTTTCTCTAAAATTTTTGAGAGAAATGGCAGCTTGGAAATAGGCCTAAAATTTGCCAAAATGGTATGATCAAGACCAGGTTTCTTAAGGGCAGCACTACTGCATGTTTAAAATTTTCAGGAACCACACCAGATGACAGGCTGCTGTTCAAGATGATGAGAACTGACTGGCCCATCCTGGGAAGCACCTCTTTAAAAAGTCTAGGAAGGACAGCATCACAGGGAGACCCTGAGGGCTTAATGTGGCCAACCACTTCCTCTAACAATGACAGTCACAGGTTCAAACTGATTAAAAACAGCAGAACAAGGGACAGAGACAGAGGGATCAGAGGCGGGAGCTGAGATGAGAGCCCTGGTGGTGGCCACCTTATCAATAAAAAAGTGCATAAAGTCACTACATAACTCAGAGGAGGCCTCCAAACAGTCCATCTGTGGGGTATTAAGAACAGAGTCAATAGTGTGACCCTGTGACACTTGCTTGTCTCGCCAAATTTTGTAACAATATACCACTGTAATACAATGGGGGTAATACAGGGTATAATATCACTGGGGTAATGCCAGGGTAACACCCACTAACACCTGCGCTCGCCAGATTTTTGTGTGTAACCCTTACTAACACCCACTCACCCTACTCACTTTAGGTGTAGTACCCTTTATGGTAGTGGTGTGTTATGGCAATGTATTTACCTTAACTTTTCTACCTGAGGGAAAAGGGATAATTGGGCCAGGTCAGACCGATTCTGGGTTCGTAGGATCCTGGGAGGTGCAGCAACAGACGACACATACACAGCCGTATATGGGACTTGCAACTATGTATATTATTTGCAATTATGTACACATAAATAAATACACAGTGCGATAAAATAGAAAAAAAAGTAATCCATAAACTCCAACTTATATTTACAAAATTCACAGTTCTGTTTTGGTCCTTTCCAGGTGACTAGTGGAGTCACCTTTAGCAGTTCATAGGGTTCAGGCTTCGGCTCGCCATCCAGATTTGGAGAATCCACGCTCTGGTCAAACCAGTCCAAAGGAAGAAAAAAAAGAAAAGAACCTGACCATGCCAAGTGGCTCGTGCTTCAATGGAGTTCCCGCGCTCAACAGCGTCGACAACCTTTGGATCCCAATCAATTTCAAGGATTTTATCCAGGCAAAGCCTGCTACCAGCACGCTAGAGTTGCTATATCACCAAGGACCATCTCTCTCTCTGGTCTGTGTCTTTCGTCGTCTGGCGTGACTGAGCCAAAAATGCAAGTCATCCCAGACCCAGGAAGAGAGCGCTTAACCCATTGGGTGGCGTGACCCAGCAACGGCGCAGCCATTGGTTACAATAAATATCAACACACAATACCAGGAACTTTATCAGAATATTCTAGAAAATGTTCCTAACTATTTATGAATATATATTTATTTAAATATTCATATTTAAATCATTTACTCCCATTATGAAATGGGTGTTTTTCTTTTTAAAAGCGGTATCGATATTTCTAATTTAATTCACGTTAAACTATCTACTCCCATTGTGAAATGAATGTCCCCCCTTCTTCTTAAAGCGGTATAGACATTCATAATTTTAATCACGTTTTTACACTGGGTTACACTATCCCCCCTTAGAATCATGCAAGTCCCTTTGCATGGGATTAGCTAAATAGTAATGACGGGAGAACTAGTGTTCATGGGAGTATTCTTAAGATCTGACTCTATTAAGGCTCTGCTAAAAGCCAGGTTTTAATAAACTTAGGATCTGTCTCTGTTAAGGCTCTGGTGAAAGCCGGGTTTAATCCTTGAAACAGGGACTGGGCAACAGTTAGGAGAGGGTTTCCCAACTGACTGTACTGTAGTCTTTCTGGCTGGGAGGTTGTCCTCTCGGAGCGTCTCACAGTCTGTGGGACTTCTTTTTCAGGTTCTTTTTCTTCCACAGGTTCATCACAGGTGCTTTTATCAGGTGAGTTGGCTTCACTTTCAGTTCCATTCTCATTGTTCAATGGTTCCACATTTGTTTCAGTTTCCTCCAGGTTTCCATCATTTGGTAAGTTGTCACATCTAGGTGAAGTGACATTTTCTATTTGGTTGTCATTCTCAGGTAAGTGAGTTTCAGCAGGAATGTTTCCTTTAAAGAATGTCTTTGGATGGGGAATTTTATAAACTCAAGTGAGCTTTATGGGCGTTTGGATTGGTTCTTCTCTGTACCAATAGACATCTTCATTTTCCGGTTCTGAATTTTCACATTCATCACTTTGTTCAAGTGATTGTCTTGTCTTAGGTTTGCAGACACGTTTTGGTTGGACAGGTTCTTCTTCAACAGGGGCAAGAAAACCATAGGGAAGCAAGAGGTCACGGTGAACGGTGCGCACAGGATCATCTTTTGTCTCAGGTTTTATAGTGTAAACAGGCAAGTCACCTGCTTGGCTCACCACAATGTGGATTTCAGCTTCCCATCTGTCTGCTAGTTTGTGCTTGCCTCTGAGGCGGACTGCACGTACCAAAACTCTGTCGCCTGGTTCTAGTTTTGAGGGTTTCACTAGCATATCAAATCTTGTTTTGTTTCTTTCAGCCATCTTGTTAGCATTTTCTGTTGCTAGTTTGTAGCTTTCTTGTAGAGTTGTCTTCAGCTTTTCAATGTACTGGGAATGTGACTTGAAACTTTTGTTGCAAAACGTGAGCCCAAATGCAAGGTCGATGGGCAATCTCGGCTGACGACCGAACATTAACTCATATGGGGCAAAACCAGTAGTGTCATTTTTCGTACAATTGTACTCATGTACAAGTGGTTTCACATAGTTGTGCCAATGAGTTTTGTTCTTTTCCTCCAGAGTACCCAGCATGCTCAATAACGTTCTATTGAAACGTTCTACCGGGTTACCTCTGGGATGATAGGGTGTTGTCCGGATTTTGCAAAACGCCCATGATTTTGCAAAGTTCTTTTATAATATGGGACTCAAAATCGGGACCCTGATCACTATGTAACCGTTCAGGTATCCCATAGTGGACGATAAAGTTGTCCCAAAGTGCCTTTGCAACGGTCTGAGCTTTCTGATTGCTGGTAGGGATGGCTATAGCGTATTTCGTGAAATGATCAGTTAACACAAGCACATCCTTAGTGTTACTTTGATCGGACTCAATGGACAGGAAATCCATACAGACAAGTTCCAGCGGTCGGATGGACTTGATGTTGACAAGCGGAGCAGCTCGTTCTGGAGTAGTTTTACGTCTTACGCAGCGATTACATGTCTTGATCTTCTTTTCAATATCTGCCGCCATGCGAGGCCAATAGAACCTTGTTCTGGCGAGATCCAAAGTACGCTCTGTGCCCAAATGGCCCATGTCACAGTGGAGGCTTTGAAAGACTGAATCGCGGAGCTGTTCAGGTAAGACGAGCTGGTAAGTAACATTTCCTCCGTCTTGACGAGTGCGGTAGAGGATGTTATTGCACATTTCAAGTCGACCGAGCTCTCGGAGTAACAAGTTGATGTCAGGAAGTTCAGTTTGTACCGTTGGTGGAACTTTTAGCCCAGTTTCAATTTGTGAAATCACTTCTCTTAAACAGGGGTCAGTTCTTTGTTCGTTTTTGATCTGTTCAGGAGTCATGTGGGGTACAACTGGAAGACCACCACAGCCATCTTCATCGGCATAGCCATCTGGAATGGCGGCTACAGAGAGGGCTAATGAGTGAACCAAAGAGAAGGTGTTGTCTGGAGAGCTACAGACAAGGTGTTTTTCACATATAGCAGACACTACCTCAGAACTTAAACTGCTCTCAGGAAGAGATAAGTGAGTTTGAGTGAACTGCTGTATGCGGTCAAACTCCTTTTGGGAAACACTGCGTCATTGAGTAACTCGCCATGTGGCCGTCTAGAGAGGCCGTCTGCATCTGAGTTAAGCTTGCCTGCTCTGTATTGGAGCTTAAAGTTAAAAGTCGACAGAGCAGCTAGCCACCTATAACTCATGGCATCCATCTTAGCAGTAGTTAAGATGTACGTCAGGGGGTTACTGTCTGTCACGACAGTAAAATGATTTCCATATAAATAGTCTGCGAACTTCTCCGTTACTGCCCACTTTAGAGCTAAAAATTCCAATTTAATGGGCGGGGTAATGGGACTCACTTCTAGACAACCCCCGGCTTGCATAAGCTATGACCCTAGTCTGGCCCTCCTGCTCTTGATAGAGGGCGGCGCCAAGCCCTGTAGTGTTGGCGTCAGTGTGAAGTGTATATGGCAACTGAGGGTCAGCGAAACCCAGGACAGGCGTAGTACTGAGCTTTTCAATGACGGTTTTGAATGCAACATCACAGGAAGAAGTCCATCGCTCGCCAAACGGTGTCTTTGGGTCGTGGTACTGGGCAGGCTTAGCTTTGGGCTTTGTGCTCTTTCGCAAAGGAGGGTAGCCTGATGTTAAGTCAGTGAGGGGCTTAACGATGCCGGAATAGTTCTTAATGAACCGCCTATAGTACCCTGAAAAGCCTAAGAATGAACGGAGCTGTTTGAGATCAAGGGGCACAGGCCAGGTACTTAGGGCTTTCACTTTTCCGGGGTCGGTCTCAACTCCTTTACTGGACACAATGTGACCGAGGTATCTGACAGAAGTTTGAAAAAATCTGTATTTCTCAGGGGAGAGTTTAAGCCCGTACTCTTTTAGGCGATTAAGAACTTTCATTAAGCGAGCCTCATGTTCTTCGGGCATCTTGGAGAATACAATGATGTCATCGAGGAACACAATCACCTCATGCAGATTCATGTCGCCCATACATTTCTCCATGAGGCGCTGGAACGTGCTGGGGGCGTTTGTAATGCCTTGGGGCATTCTATTGAATTCCCAAAAGCCCATGGGACATATGAATACCGTCTTTGGTTTGTCCAGCTCCTCTACCTCAATTTGGTAGTACCCTGACTTTAAATCGAGGACGGAGAACCACTGCGAACCGGTCAAGGTGGAAAACATTTCCTCCAAGTTGGGGAGGGCGTAAGCATCTTTTACAGTCTGCATGTTAAGCTTCCTGTAATCAATACAAAGGCGGACATCACCATTCTTCTTTCGCACCACTACAATAGGCAAAGAAAATGGGGAAGTAGACTCTCTTATCACGCCTGCTTGTTGGAGTTCTTTGAGATGCTTACGGACCGCTTCCAGGTCATTTGGATGTATGGGACGTGCTCTGTGTTTGAACGGTGTTTCATCTGATAATTTGATTGTGTGTTTCACTTGATCCGTTTTGCCAAAGTCAAGATCGTTTTGTGCAAATACTTCAGGCATTTGACTGAGTCTTTCTGTTAGGCGCTCTTTCCATTCAACGCTAATGGGGGAAGAGTCAAAGTTGAACTTCAGAGTGGACTTTGGTTCAGTTTTGGACTTTGTAACTTTCACGGAGTGTTCTTGTGATAGGACTCGTTGATATGCACAAATTTCTCCAATGACACACTTCTGAGGGATTGTCACGTCATGTTCCGATTCATTGGTGAGTATAACTGGAACAAGGTAAGGTGCTCTTGCAGGTAAGTCTATGAGACATGGTTTTACTAGGATACCACCAGGTAAGGCTGACATTAACGGGTGTTCTAACAAGACAGATTTTTCACTGTTGCTGGCTGACACAGCTACAGCGTCATCTAGAACAACTGTTTGGCCTGCAGGAACTAACTGTGGCTCTTTATTGCGCATGGTTACTAAACCAAGGCTAGCGTCTTTGGACTGTCTGTGCCGTAGCTCAAGGACTTTTAACACTGCCTTATAACCAAGTGACATGGTTGGCTGCAGTTCAGAACATGCATCAGAGTACAGCTCGTAGAGTACATCTAATGTGTTTGTCCCTATTAACACTAAGGACTGATCAGCTGCACGTACATCAGGAACCACTAAGGCAAGTGTTGGCACTTTGGCTTCAATACCGAGAAAGTCTTTTGGGAAAGTGACATCCATTTCAATGTAGCCTAAATTAGGTACACTCTGACCGTTAGCTCCCTCCACTTTTAACAGCTCAAAAAGTGGCTTAATCTCATGGTTGGATAAGTACTGTCTGTAATAGGACTCAGGGACAGTAGTCACCTGGGAGCCTGTATCTAACAAACAGCTCACAGTACAGCCATTCACTTTCACTTGTGCTGTACTTTTTGTACCAATTAGACCATTAGGAAAGTTAAAGGGGTCTGTTTTGTAGTGTGACTTCAGTTTAGCATGTGTCTTGAATGAAGCTTTTGGTTTGGGACGGGTCATCTCTGAACTAACCTCTGTTTGTCCCGCAACAGGGGTAGACTTCAATTGTAAAGAAGATGTGGGGTTCCGACTGTCCCAAATCCGTCTTTTTACTCTTAGTTCTTTGTGTTTTGCAGCTACAAGTGCAGGGTTTGGCTCTGACTCACAAGTGGCTACAATATGCCCATCTTCGCCACAGCGGAAGCAATACCATGGTTTGGGCCTAGTATTGGGACGGCTGGACGAAGGTAAGTTTTCAGGTTTGGCATGGTCAGGTTTTTTATTTCCAGATTTCTTAGATGGGTCTTTTTTCGGTGGTGCTTGTTTCTTTTGTTTCACGACAGCAGCTAATTGGCTTTTTAGATCAGCGACTTGCTTTTTCAGTTCTTCCAGACTGTCAGACTCTACTTCACTATTTGTACTTGTTTCGGTGACTGTCTGTCCGTAGGAGGCTGCTTTTGGTTTTGTGGCGCCTAAGTGTTTTTTCATGTGGGTGTTTTTAACTTCTTGTCTGTTTTCAACAGTGCGAAGGTGAAGCAATAACTCTGCATACTCAGGTGGATGTTTGTCTTTTAGTTCCAGCTGTAGCTCTTTTAGCAGATTGTCATCCCAACAGCCTATGTTAAACTGCTTGAGAAGCTGTTTGTTCGCTTCCTGGGGCTCCAGACCACCTCTACGCACTGTGAGATTGAGCGCCACCTGCAAACGATGCAGATATGCAGAGGGTTTTTCTCCATAATCTTGGAAAGTGTTCATGAATTGCACAAGCAGTTTCTCACCGTCTTTGGCAGTCCCAAAAGCTGAATCCAAAAGCTTAAGATAGTCGGCAGGGGTGGCTTCAGACCCAAGAGAGCGAATAACATCAGACGCAGGAGCAAGAAGACTTTCCAGGATCTTGCGAGATTTTTTCAAGTCAGACAAAGAAGTATCTTCCATCATCAGGTCAACATGTAAACGCCATGTTTCATAATCAGCTTCAGTATACGGTCTTGGCGTTTTGCCAGAGAAAGCTCTGATTCTCCAAGAGGAATGGACATTTGACGGCTTCTCTGCATGTTTAATGACATGCTCGACTACGATTTTCTGAACCTCGGGTGGGTTAAAATCAGCTGGACTCAACATTTGAGGTGTTAAGTTTGGTCTAAGAGGGCTTTGGAAGAGCGCTTGAGTGGTTTTAGGGGTGCGAGGCACTTCAACTTGGAGTGGAGGAGAGACTCCACTTTGTGTGGGTTCTACAGTAGGGAAAGCAGGATCAATGTCAGCAGAGACCGTTTCAGCTGTCTCAGCAGCTTCAATAGACTTCCCTATTTTGGACATGACCTCCCGCAGCACCTCTTCAAAACCTTTTCCACTTAGCTTAGCTAAACCCCTCAGGTCGCTAAGATAAGCCTCAGTAACACTGCGCCCTACAGTTTTAGTGTAGACATTGGTTAGAGCTTGAATGCAGTACTTAACCTCAGGATTGTCAGTGGATGGAAAGGAGCACGGCAACGTAGGTGCTAATGCTTCAATGCTTAATCCAGATTCGAACTCTACAATATGACTTTTGTCAAAGTCAGATGAGTTATCATCAATGCTGAGCACCCTATGGATAGTGCCATGTTGCTCTAGAAACTCAAAAATGTCTGTGTCTTTTTCTTTATCAACAACACCACTGACAATGACTGCATTAGGTATTTTGACACCATACTTTTCCACAAAATCCATTTTGATAGTATTTAAACTATTTAGTCAGGGGTCAAAACAGAATTCACATCAGTTGTGCAACGCTCCAGGCTCCTGGCTGCGCTCGCCAATTTTTTATTGTAACACTGTGACACTTACTTGTCTCGCCAAATTTTGTAACAATATACCACTGTAATACAATGGGGGTAATACAGGGTATAATATCACTGGGGTAATACCAGGGTAACACCCACTAACACCTGTGCTCACCAGATTTTTGTGTGTAACCCTTACTAACACCCACTCACCCTACTCACTTTAGGTGTAGTACCCTTTATGGTAGTAGTGTGTTATGGCAATGTATTTACCTCAACTTTTCTACCTGAGGGAAAAGGGATAATTGGGCCAGGTCAGACCGACTCTGGGTTCGTAGGAGCCTGGGAGGTGCAGCAACAGACGACACATACACAGCCGTATATGGAACTTGCAACTATGTATATTATTTACAATTATGTACACATAAATAAATACACAGTGCGATAAAATAGAAAAAAAAATAATCCAACTTATATTTACAAAATTCACAGTTCTGTTTTGGTCCTTTTCAGGTGACTAGTGGAGTCACCTTTAGCAGTTCATAAGGTTCGGGCTTCGGCTCGCCATCCAGATTTGGAGAATCCACGCTCTGGTCAAACCAGTCCAAAGGAAGAAAAAAAAGAAAAGAACCTGACCATGCCAAGTGGCTCGTGCTTTAATGGAGTTCCCGCGCTCAGCGGCGTCGACAACCTTTGGATCCCAATCAATTTCAAGGATTTTATCCAGGCAAAGGCTGCTACCAGCACGCTAGCGTCGCCATATCACCAAGGACCGTCTCTCTCTCTGGTCTGTGTCTTTCATCGTCTGGCGTGACTGAGCCAAAAATACAAGTCATTCCAGACCCAGGGAGAGAGCGCTTAACCCATTGGGTGGCGTGACCCAGCAACGGCGCAGCCATTGGTTACAATAAATATCAACACACAATACTAGGAACTTTATCAGAATATTCTAGAAAACGTTCCTAACTATTTATGAATATATATTTATTTAAATATTCATATTTAAATCATTTACTCCCATTGTGAAATGGGTGTTTTTCTTTTTAAAAGCGGTATCAATATTTCTAATTTAATTCACGTTAAACTATCTACTCCCATTGTGAAATGAATGTCCCCCCTTCTTCTTAAAGCGGTATCGACATTCATAATTTTAATCACGTTTTTACACTGGGTTACAATAGTGTTAAATAAAACATGTTGATTATGACAATGAGATAAAACAAAATTAGCAAAATATTCGCTTTTTGCCTGCTTGACAGTATTTTGATACTAATGCCAGCAGTCTTTTAAAATCTGCAATGACACCTGTAGTTTGTCTTTTTTCCACCTGTGTTCAGCTCTGCGGCACTCCTGTCTGACTGCACGAGTTCTGTCATTGAACCACTGCTCAGGTTTGGATCGAGGCTGCTTGATTTTCAGTGGAGCCACAAAGTCCAAGATGGTTTGGCAGGAGGAGTGAAACCAGGAGCTGAGTTCCTCCACAGATGAGATGGAACCAGGAGGGACACAGAGCTGGTCAAAAGCAGCGGAAAACCGACTGGCAGTGGAAGGGTTAAAAATCCAGCCGCACTGAGCAGGAGCGCAAGTTTTAGCTGCAGTGCATGACAAGTCAGCCTCAAATAATACAGGCATATGGTCGGACAATACAGTGTCACAGATTTATAAATTAAAAACAGACAGGCCATAAGAGATGACAAGCTCTAATGCATATCCGTGCTCGTGTGTAGCACCACCAGTCACGGACTGCACCAGATTAAGAGAATCAATAATATGAAAGGGTTATGAAAAGTTAGAGTGCCAAAATAATAATTCTGTAGGTAATCTCCCATTATGCCCTACACATATTCTATACATATTCTGTTTGCATTCTTATGAACAAATATGTTGTGTTAAACTCTGATAGACAGGAATTAGGTAGAGTTATAGAGCCCTCTTTCTTCTTTCTCTCTCACTTCTTTTAGTTAGGTCTATTACATTAGTTACACACCCAAACCAACACTCATACACACCCTTTTGATAGTACATTTTAGGAGACAGTAACGTGAATAGCGGATGGCCTGTTCATGTCAGAATTAAACTGGCCAATCAGATGGTTGTGTACAAGCACATCCTATTGTACGGGGGTGGTCTAACCAACCCGAGAAGATGAATGTAACTGGCACCCGGAAGTCGAGGTCATCTGGCAATGCTCCAGAGGGAGCTGCGTCACACTGAACCCAGCGCTGCTTGCTTTACATGTGACCTCTGAATAAATGTTGCATCTTTGAATTGAAGAATTCTCCTGCTTATTCTTGGATCTTTCAATCAAAGAATCAGGATTTTAACAATTTTGGTGCCGGTGACCCAGATTGAACTATTCTGAGACGAATCTGAACCAGATCAGAAGGACCCTTTTTTAGACGACTTTGGCGCCCAAACAGAAAGGTAAGCAGAAAACCTTTTTTACACGAATTTCTGCACTTTGGCCATACTAAAATTTACAGCTGTCTGATTAAGGGGTATATCCGATCTCCAAATTTTATAATTTAGTTGGGAGTCACATGTAAAGTCTGAACAAATAGTTTCACGCGAAGGAAAGTACACGTGTCCTATTATCAGTCTGATTTAGGACAGTCGCGATCAGGACGTACAATTCACGGGTGTATAGTCCATCAAATTTTAAAGCATTTTGGAGTCAGTCTGAACCAAAAATTAACGAGACTTAGGGGGCCAGGGTGGTCAAAGATCATCTGGGTTCGTCTCCCAAATTGAAATAGCCAGGGTTAGTAACCTGATGCCGGGGGGAGCCATTTAGAGTGTTCAACCCGATGCCGCTGGGGAGCGAAGCCACGATCATTTAAATCAGTATAGCACTGAGCTTTAAGACACGGTGCCGCTTGTACTGGAGACCTGCCGAGGCTTCATTGAAAATGCCCTCTGTTTAGAGTTGAACGAGTCGGTGAGATTCTGGAAGCAGTCTGTTCCCAGGATTAATAAGACTTAGGAGGCAATGGCCATGCCTGTCTTCCAAATTAAAAATAGCCAGGATTAGCCTGATGCCAGGGGGGATTTAAGTGTCCGAACTGATGCCATTAAAGAACCATGCCATGTGGGTGAAGTATTTCGGATGCAGTCTGTTCCGAAATAATTACGAGACTTGGAGAACAGCGGTGATCAGCGATCACCCATGTTCGTCTCCCAAATTAAGGGAACCAGGGCTAGCCTGGTGCCGGTACTGAAAAAAAGTAACTAGAAAAGCACTCATAGAGCACATACCTCTGCCAAGGCTCCTTCTGTTTCTCATGGATCACCTCCAAAATGTAATGGGCTTGTGTGTAGGCCTATCGCCACTTGTGGTGAATATTGCATCCAAGTCTGTCCATTAGTTTTGGAGTTTTGTGGCTGACACACTGTGAGAAGAGCCTTGGCTGAGGTATGCATTCCCAGATCATCCCCAAAATGTAATGGGTTCCTCTCTAGGCCAAGACCCACCTCTGGTGAAACAGACAGACAAACAGACAAATGCCAGTAAAAGCATTACCTCCTTGGCAGAGGTAATAAACTCAAGTGTTGCTGTTGTGTCCATCTCCTCCACCTTCAAACTCCCAGGCTGCGAGCGTTGCAATTCATCGCACAACCGCGTACAACCCACAGGCCAATGGGTTATGCGAGCGTTTTCATAGATCACTGAAAGCAGCACTCAGGGGTTCACTGACGGATGCAAATTGGGTAGACAGGTTGGCGTGGGTTTTATTGGGGTATTGCTCCACGCCAAAAGAGGATTTGGAAGCTTCCCCGGCAGAGAGCTCGTTTTTGTGCAGCCCCTATGGCTGCCCGGGGAATTTCTGCCAAATAATCCCGCGCGGGTCAGCTGCCCGTCTCAGCTTTTGCAGCGTAGCGGAAACACAGGCACGCTGCCGGGCCCGGCCCACCACTGTTTTCCGCGTGCTTTTGTGCCTAAAACTTTGAAGAACGCAGAGTTCGTGTTCGTCAGACACGACGACCAGTGCCCTCCATTGCGCCTGCAGACATGTTGAAAATGGCCCTATCTCACAATGTTAAAGAATCCTTTAAAAAATTCCTGGATCCAGACGGTGATCCGGATCATCCCCAAAATTTAATCAGTTCTTCCTTGTACCATTTCCAACAACGCCTGAAAGTTTCATCGAAATCCGTCCAAAACTTTTTGAGTTATCTTGCTAACCAACAGGCAGACAGACAGACAGACAAACAAACACCGGCAAAAACATTACCTCCTGCGGCCTGCAGCCTGGCGGAGGTAATAACTTACAGTACAGCACAAGAACCTTTTTGCCATCATTAGTGAGTGTCTGTTCATAAGTCTAAAAGTAATACTTTACAGTACAGCACAAGAACCTTTTTACCACCATTAGTGAGTGACTGTTCCTAAGTATAAAAGTAATAATTTACAGTACAGCACAAGAATCTTCTAACCATTCCTTAGGGAGCAACTGTCCATGATAACAAAAATAGTTGTTGTCTTGCTGATGTCTGTGTTAATTCTGTCTTTAGGGGATAAATCTGTGGTTTGAGAAATACCGGGTTTTGGGAATATCTATTAACCTTTTCCCATAGTATGATTTAACTAATAGCACTCTTTGGGCCATGTGGGGAACAAAGGCGGGTGTGTGTTTTTCCACAAAGGAGGGAGGCAATTTGCCCCCACTCCCAAGTGGAGTTGAGATTGTTAAAATGGGTTACTGAGAGGAGATTATTTGAGGTAACAGTATTAAAATGGAACGCTAAATTAAAGTTGTAAGGTTATTCTGGCATGTTTACAGTTGAAGTTAAGGAGGCAGCACTCCAGTTTCCTTGAAAAACAAGTCGTGGTTTGTGGACAATAGGCTCTGGGGCCATCTTGCGCATTCACAATTGCACGTGGCAGAGGCGGCCACGTGGCATTCAGTGCGCATGTGCGGGTAAATGCCATCTTGAACAGTCTTCAAGCTGCGGCACGGTCCCTCCATCATGTGGCCAAATGTAGGAAATGCATTCTTTCATAAATCTACTGCCAAATAGGGCATCAAATCTTCCTAATAAATTTGGAACCTTATCTCTCTGGCTGAAAGGAAAGCTTTAAGTCAGTGCACGGCAAAATAAAGTCCTCCCACACCCGCCTATGCGGGTTTGATGTAGTGAGGCAAAGGCATGCCCATTCATCTGGAAAGAAAATGCTCAACTTTAAATTGGGCAGAAGGGGGAATAAGGAGATTTATTCCTACTTATACAATAAAAGTGTAGAAAAATCATAGGTGGACAATATATAAAGGTGAGGTAATTAAATGAAGAAATAAGGGAAATTGCAAATTGGAGCAAATAAATAAATGAATACATAAATAAATGAATAAAATTAAATAAAAATGAATGAATAAATACATAAATAGGAGTTGTGGAGATGAACATTGTGGAAGTGAGAGTGGACAGAAAATGGAAAGGGAAATTTGGTTTTAGAGAAAAATTGAAAGCTGATGAATTGGTAAAGTTTTGTGCAGGACACAAGAGAAAATATGGAGAAACGATTGGAAGAAGGAAAGAAAAAATGTTAGAATAAGAGACTTATGCTGCACCAGCGAGAACAAAAGCAAAATAATCAATAAATGCGATAAAACGGAAAAGGACAAAAACACACTGTTTAACAGCTTTACTGTTTCTCTATTAATCTGAGATGATGGTGGTGGCTGTGGGTCACCCCCCCCCCCCCCCAGCAACCATGTGAGACCCTCTTCAGGCCCTCTGGAATTGGCTGCGTCCACCCTTCCCCTCCACGCCATCACTTAGCGACCCCCTCCTCCCTCTGCAACAACAGTAAAAGAATGCAAAACAAAGGGACATCGAAAGATGGGTCATAGATGATCAACTGAGCACACGTAAGTACAATAAACTATATTGTTGCTTTCCATTTACCTTTGGACAGCGTCTCAAATATTGAATCTCATTCTTGAACATTTAAGTGTTAGTCTGCGTAAGCCATGCATATTTTGCCAGGAAGCTGTGTTGGTGCTAACAAGCCATTTCACATTCAGCAAACTACTCATATGTTCTCTAATTGTGCATAAACAGTATTCGTGAATCAGCTGTAGTCAGCACGTGTTCACGAGAATTGAGGATTGCCTAACTGGCACATAAAACTACCGCTAAAATCATATCTCAATATAATTGAAAGCAGTCTCATTTACTAAAACCCCTGTCCGAGAGGTGCCAAAATCACATACTGAGCAAACTGAAGTATTTTTAGAAAAGGCCGTGGATAAGGTACCCATGCCCCACCAAACTCTATCTATGCACCCAGGACCTCACATCACAACAATATGGACCCTGCCCAGACCCCCCACCTAATCTGCCCTATCAGTATCAGCCGCAGGGCCACAGGAACTGGTCAGAGGTTTATAATAGAGACAGTGGCCGTGTTAATGGTAGACTCCTGGGGGGGGAACGGGACCAATGCTTCCTATGTCAGCAATTTGGCCACTGGGCTCAATACGGCCCACAACAACACTCACAAAGGCACCCAGGGGGGTCCCCCAATTAGCAGCACAATGGGTATCCTCCCCTGCATGGTCCCCATTTGGATGTTGAAAAAGAACGGCTTTGTTAATGCCATTCTGTTTCAAAAGGGGAAGAGTGGGACAGGCACAGATAGAAAAGTACTAGGTCATTTAAGGTTTGCTGTCTTGAAGTCTTAAATTAGGCATTTTGCAAGTTGGCATCTTTTTTTAACAAGCATGGAGTGAATCTAACAGTAAAACTAAGATAATTGATCACAATGTTCTCAGCCTTACAGCTGAGAGGTCGGTTCACTTTCCCATCTAAAATTATACCATTTATGCAAATTATTGCGTAGCTACATAAACAGCGTATAAATATGAATGAATCTTTATTTTTCAAATAGATTAGATTAAAAGATTAAAAGAACAGAACAATATATCAAGGAAAAAAATCCTACACAGTCAAATTAAACAATAACTTCTCGGATTATACAATTCAGCATAAGTTTTCTGAAAAGGGTGATGGCTGAAGCTGCAGCTTATATTACCCACCCATGTTCCATCTAAGAAAAATCTAATAAAAAGAAGGCTTGCAATTAAGACCAAAATCTGGAAAATTCTTGACGCTTGAAAGGTCATCTTTCCACAGAATATCAGGCAGTCTGACCTTTTGCTAAAATAAAACTCACCACCTGCTGGCCAAGAAAAAGGATGCAGGTTTAAGGCTTTTTTATACTCAAGGGTCAATACATATTTGAAGATTTCCAGACCCTCCTATCTGTATTTTTGCACATTTCCTAAAACTTTATGGATATGGACCATACTTGGCAGTATCACCTAAAACTGTGAGGGCAGTGCAGCCAGGAGTTCAAGAAAAGCTAGTGAAATAATACTTTTAAATGGAGGAACTTTTTTGCGGTTACCTCCAATTTTACCTCTTTCTTAACAGATACATTATCAGCATCTCCTCCACTGTCACCATGTTTTTCCTCTCACTGCAGTGGCAGAGACAAACTGAAAGTTTATATTTTAGGTTAACGTTCTAGCAACAGATGCCAGGAACCAAAGCAACAGTTCAGGTCTGCTGCTGTTCAACCGTAAACAGAAATTTCTCTGCCACTCTCGGCAGGGTGGTTACAGTCATCATCTAAAAGAAACTTTATCTGCAACCTTTGACTTTTATCATTTGTCCTTTGGGTAACTTTTGGTGCCCTCTAGTGAAAGGTATTGCTTATGCTTTACAAATTTGTTGAAATCAAATCACATTGTTGAAGTAGGACATTTGCAGTAGTAGTATGGGGTATTCACAAACTTGGCATAAGGTATGAACATTTAAATGTAAATCAAGTACAAATTTGGAAGATGGAGGTGCAAAAATATGATTAAAAAAATGCTCATTTACAATCACAAATTAAGACAAAGGTTGAAAATTTATGCGAAAAAGTTGCAAGTTTCAGAGAAAATTTCACATTTGAGGAAAAAATAGCCAATTATTAGAAAATGTCACAAATTTTTGAGGAAAATGTTGCAAATTTACAAAATATATTTTGGAAAAAGTTGCAAATTTCTGAGGGAAAAAAAACTTGCAAATTTGCAAAAAAACTCCAAAATTTGTTAGGAAAAAAATGACAATTTAGAGAAAAAAGTTGCAAAGTTACAAGAAAAATGTTAAAGTTCATGAGAAAGTTGCAAATTTACATGAAAGTCACAAATTTGTGAGGAAAAAAAGTCACAATTATGACAAAAAATGAACTGAAATAGTTGTTTTTATAAATTTGCAAGTTTTTCTAAACTTTTGATATTGTGCATTCGCAACTATACTCTCACTGACAAATTGTATTCTTTACACTCATTCTTTACACATTTCCTTACACTTGGTATGGAGATGGGGGATGGCAGCTTAACAAGGGTGATGGTTTTTGATCATCCAGAGATGCGTAAAAAAAGCGTTATAGAAGAAGATGAATTAAAAACAAACATGACTAGAGTAGACTAGAGAAACAAAAAGATAATTTGAGGTAAAAGCAGTAAACACTGAAGTTTCTTTTCACTACTCTGTAGTTGTTATTGTTGTTGCTAATGCGCGTGACTTGTTTTTCTACTCTGAACAACCTGGCGTGTCAGTGCATTTGCACTACCTAAAGGGCTGGGGTGAAACATGATGGTTATGTGCATGCATCAAACACTTGGCCGAGTAGACTCAAAAAATGAAGCATATACATACATACATATAGCTGTGTGCACACTGGCTTTATCCAAAGGGTAAGACGCACACACAGAACAGAGGTGGAGCATAAATAAGGCTTTAATGTCCTATGCACATAGATCTGCAGCTCTGACACACACAAGACAACCAGTGTAGCTTGATCAACTACTTTTAAAATTCCATGCTTAAAACAACTGTTGCTTTAAAAAAAAAAAATATATATATATATATATATTTTTTTTTTTTTGCTTAATCCTGAAGAAAGTCAGGAAGAAGGCACAAACACAGGTAGCCATCTTAAATGTTTCCAAGTACTTAAAGTGGAAATGAGGCATTAGGCATCCATTCTTTCAGTGCATTTCTTTTAATTGTGAATATTAACATTAAGTAATGAGCAAACAATCACAGCAAAGATTATAGCTTTACTGTATACTCAGTTATTTAAAGTCAATCTAACACACATTCTCATGTTCCTCCCCAACAGACGGTATGCATAGGATGTCACCGAACAGAACTCTTGGCAGTTAAACACTGAGTGGCAAAATGAGTAGCAGCATGAAGGTGTATGTAGTACAACACAAAAAAATAAAAAAAAAATAAAAAAATAAAAATCCACACAGCATTCAATTACAGCAGTACAAAGAATATCTGTTTACATTGTGGAGAGTTAATCTTATCATTCCATCTTGTATTAATTAGCAAAAATTAAATAAAGGCTTTGAATCAGTTCCTTTCTTGACTCAAAGTTGGAAATCTAGATAAGAAAGAAAACTAAAATTTGAAGGAAAAACCCACACTTATTTATGGAATGGCTGGCACATGCCTGAGGCTCCCCATGAATCTGTTTCTTTTATAAAAGGAAGCCAAAAGGAGGAGGGGAGGACAGCCGTGGAGGAGGAGGGAGCACGTCCCACAATGGAAACTGAACGGTGGTGAGACCAGCTGCTAGCAGAGGAAAGCGCCCATGATCCACACCCACCACGGAAAAACTGGACTGCATGCTTAAGACTTAAACAGATAAGTGGACTCACTTCTGCACATATACAGAAAATTTGCAAAAATTAAATTATTAGAAAATAGCAGACATATTCCATTTACCTGACTCTGAGGTTCAAGGTACTTCGATTAAATTTGTATGGTGCAGGTGCATGTAAAGTAGTAACTTCGGGGAATGACATACAGGACTTTTCAAAGTCAGAAAAGGTAACAGTTAAAATCTGCAAATTGCAAGCTACCAGTAGAATACCTATCAACATCTGTAAAAGTAGCATTGTATCCCATGTACTATAGGCAACTGAACGGATCTGATCCAAATTATGAACAACCATTATTTGCAAACCCATCCTCCAGATTGGTCATAAAACTTGGACTGGTAAACAAGGAAATGTGTGGGAGCATCCATTGTCCTAACTGAAGAGGATAAGAGACATTTCAACCTATGGGGGGTTCCACACATCCCACTGGTTAGACCCAAACACATGGATTGGAAAATGCTGGACATTTTGTCACCTCTGCTGGGGAATATAGCCATCCATGGAAAACCAACACTCGACCTTAAGATAGAATATTCTCCTAAATTAGAAACATACGCATTGTTTCTTAACTGGGTAACCACAGCACAAAAGGCTGTACACATTGACGCCCAGAAATCTCCTACATGACCAATCTCAACATTAACAAACAAGGGGATGAGAAAATTTGAAGCAAATTCTAAATTTGTTATGGTAAAAGGTTAAACAGATGTAGATCTAATAAAAGGAGCAGAGTATGACACTATAGACCATATATTCAGAAGCCCAGAAGGGTGTTAACCAGGCCATAAAACCAAAAGCAGCAGATGTCATAGCGTCATCAGTCCTGTAGGAAACACACTGATGACGCAGGGTCTGCAGGAATTAACGAAGCTCTAACTCTTTGTGCTCATTGTATGCCAGGATCACATATATTGATAAATGAGCTAAACCTCCAAATGCAATTTTCCACAGTGGTAGTTATCAGCAAATCTTGCACATCTCATATCTCCTCATAGAAACCAATTGCTGAGTAAAGAGGAGGAACTGAAGACCCCAAGACGGAGGATGATGACAAAGAAGACCATTGTGCTATCACGGATTATTTGTAAGCACAGTGTGCTACTGATAATACGTGAACCATACATAGCTCACCATACACACTTAGGGGTGTGAGACTTATAGCATTCTTGCGTTATTATTTACATCATGCTAATTACGGTTAGGTAGTCAGGATAATTGTGAAGGTTAGAAGCTCTAGAGACCTGAATACAGCAAGCATGGATAAGGATGTCTCCTAACTTTGAACAATTTTTTTTTACTACCTACTTACACTGCAACACATAGGTCCCATCACCCAGCTCACTCATCATAACACAACCACTGCCTGTAGCTTACACATAGCCGACAATCACACACTCAAGGCTAATGGGAGATAACTTACAACAGCACATAGTCAAGTACAGATGTAGTGAATAAGGATAAAATGGTACAGCCTCCAGCCATTGCAGTGACAACCCCTCAGGCCATTACTGATCCTGTCCCGGCCGAGCCCTTTGTATCGGCACCCAAGCAAAGGTGTAGGGTGCAGGGAAGGTGTACGAGGGGGGGCAGACCATCACGACATGTGCCTGCAAAGTAGAAAAGGAGGTCATAGGGCTAGTGACTGTATGACTTCAGTCCCTGGGAAAAGGATGTACTGGTACCCATGCGCACCCACAACACCTTCAGCATCCAGGGTGGAGCCAGATCAGCCACACGGAGGAGACAGAATTTTCCAACGCTGCCCCTCACAGTAGAAGCTACGGTGGGCACAGGAGCTCGAGCTTCATCAACACCAGCGTCTCTACCTCTGTCCAACTAATCATAGACCGGTGGGTGGCATCCCTGGGACAGCATCACTGAACTGTTCACTGGCTGGACTGGATGTTGTCTACTCTCTGCTGCATCCACCAGACTGCCCTATAAACCTCATGGGATGAGATGTGCCTCTGAGAGCGTGGGCACACAGTTGTTTTGCTTCTACTGGTACCAGTGTGTGTCTACGAGATGGGACTGTGCTCCACAGCTGCAGATACAGGAAGCAGACACAGAGGAAGGTGAAACCCCTGTTGCAACCGTGTGATGACTACAGCTGAATGATGCGAGCCCTGGCAAAGGCCAACTGGTAGACAAAATGCTTCGTGGGCTTCATGGATTGACCCTGTTCGACCTTATGACCCCCACATGATCCACTCCACCGGACAAAGAACTATTCACATGATGATCAGGAGGAGACCTCGGTGGGAATGCAGGACTTGGGGAACAAGGGCAATTATGTGACTGCAGTTCATCTGGACAAGGACATGTTGCCTTGATACGCCCTCTTAGACATCGCTGCACCGTGCTGGGGGTGTCCACAAGGGGTATCAGAGCCAATGGTGCAAGCCTATCTTGGGTTGACTGACTGGGTTGACACACAATGTAGGGACCTATCTTATTCACCATTTGCTAACTGCTAGCGTCTCTCACACCATGTATGGTTGACATGATAAAATCATGTCAAAGGGGGGAGTGAAAGGGTTATGAAAAGTTAGAGTGCTAAAATAATAATTCTGTAGGTAATCTCCCATTATGCCCTAGACATATTCTATACATATTCTGTTTGCATTCTTTTGAACAAATATGTTGTGTTAAACTCTGATAGACAGGAATTAGGCAGAGCTATAGAGCCCTCTTTCTTCTCTCTCTGTCTCATTTCTTTTAGTTAGATCTATTACATTAGTCACACACCCAAACCAACACACACACACACACACACTTTTGATAGTACATTTTAGGAGACAGTAACGTGAATAGCTGATGGCCTGTCACGTCAGAGTTAAACTGGCCAATCAGACGGTTGCATACAAGCACATCCTTTTGTACAGGGTTGGTCTAACCAACCCAAGAAGATGAATGTAAGCTGCACCCAGAAGTCGAGGTCAGTCTGGCAACGCTCCAGGGGGAGCTGCATCACGCTGCATCACGCTGAACCCAGCGCTGCTTGCTTTACATGTGACCTCTAAATAAATGTTGCATCTTTGAATTGAAGAATTCTCCTGCTTATTCTTGGATCTTTCAATCAAAGAATCAGGACTTTAACAAATATTTAAAAAGTCTTTCATCAGCGGCTTATCAGGACAACATACATGTATGTTAAAATCTCCAACGATGAGAACATGATCATAATTTGTAACAATGCCAGCCAAGAAATTGGCAAAGACATTTAAAAAGTCCTTATATTTGGGTGGTCTGTATATGACAGCACACAGTAGCGAGTTTGAGCGACCCACCTCAAAGAAAGTCAGTTCAAAGCTGGAGAATGGAGAAGGTAAAAAGCACTGCTTGCATTTAGTCATTTTTGTAAACAGTTGCCGTTCCTCCTCCTCATCCTGTTGTCCGTGGGGAATTAAAATAACAGTAACCTGGGGGTAAAACTTTGGACAGAGCAGAGAATTCACCCACAGTCTGCCAGGTCTCCATCACAAAAAAGAAATCCAGTTCCCGGGGGCTGAAAAAATCCTTCAGGATGTAAGTATTATTTTTTTTTTTTGAATTTTGTATACTTTATTGATCCCCAGAGGGGAAATTGAGGGCATCCACCTGAATGGATGAAGCAGCCACGATATGGCGCTATCCCTTAACCATTCACACACACATTCACACCTAGAGCCACTTTAGAGTCTCCAATTAATCTAACCTGCATGTTTTTGGCCTGTGGGAGGAAACCGGAGAAATCCCGGAGTAAACCCACGCAGATATGGGGAGAAACATGCAAACTCCACACAGATCACTGTTGGTCAGGGGCTGGGATCAAACCAGGGATCCCATGGCCAAGGGTGAGTTGCTGTGCTGGCGCAGTGGTTAGCATCATTATTTGCGGTGGCGCACCGCACCATTATCTGCCAGCGATCTGGCGTTCACCAAGCCAAACCTGGCTGGAGCTGGAGCCTGGGCCTCAGCAGAACAGGAGATGTGGCGCAACGGTCTCAGGTGCCAGGGATTAACCCCACGCTGGCAAGGCCAGGGAGAGTAGTAGCGCCGGGGCCGGATCACCTCACGAAGACCAGTCACAGGGACCAGGCAGGCATCAGCAGGATCCAGGGAGCGCCAGAACACAGAAACCCGGGGATATAATCCGCCTGGAGTCCGGGGAACAGGGAAGGAATGTGCGAGGTGGGCCTTCAGTTTCACCAGCCGACTGCTGCATTTACCATGCCAAAACAAACAAAACAAAACAAAATGTGGAATAAGTGAAGCGCTGTGAATACTTTCCGGATGCACTGTAAATACAATACATAGATTGCATGTGCATTGTTTGAATCAGGAATACTTCACTGATGTAATTTTATGCCGAAGGCAGTAGCATCTGTCACACGGTAAAAAGGGAAATCTCAGTAAGATAAAATATCCTAAATCAAGGCTTTATGCTTGTTTTCCTCTCACAAGATAATTTTGACAAGACAAGAATTTCTTTTCGTTGTGTAGTTTTCTGTGAATTTTACTTGCTTTATGAAAGTTTTTACTTGATTTAAGCTATTTAATCTTACTTTGTTGGCAGATAATTTTTTTTCTAATTTTAACTAGAATTATTTATTGCCAGAATTTTTTTTGTTTATTTTAAGTAAAATTATCTGCCAACAAGGCAAGAAAATTTCACTTATCAAATGGCATAAACAAGTTAAAACTATTGGAAAGAATGTAAAATTTTCTTACATATAAACTGCACAGCAAGAATAAATATCTTGTCAGACAAAAAAAAAAAAAAAGCAAGCATGAACAGCCTTAAAGGTGCAATCCATAAGAATTTTATGAAAACAAAGATTTTTTTAAAAATAATAAATCAAAAAAGCATTTAGAAATTTGCACAATGAAAGTCTTAATGTTCTTCAAAAAAATTAGTATATTGATGAAGAAAAATATTTTGTAATTTTTTCCTGACCGATAATAATGTAAATATTTATATTCCAGAAGATTTTTTTTTAGGCAGAAAATTGTTCCCTCCAGATTCCAGATCCAATACAATGAATCTGTTGATGTCACGTGCTATTGCATTTGCGTAAAACCGGAGGTTGCCAGAGGCAGTTATGGCCGCTTCTGAAAGTAATGGCTCATTCCGTTATACTTGTCAAGTAAGAAGTCATAAACGAAGGGGCAAGACCAGAATAAGTATTGGTTCAGCTTTTGATCTCTGGTGCGAACTGAAGAATCATAAAGGTTTTAAAATCCATACTGAGGTCGCCTATTTGCTACTCGACCAGTAAGCTAAGCTAAGCTAACTAGTGTTTGCATAGCTATCTGCAACCTACATTTTGTCTATGAGATGTTCCTGTTATTAATATGACTGTGTGATGATTTCAACTGGTGTATGGCGATGGGACAGACCACAGGAATTGCTCAGTAATCCTTTCCAAACAGTAATTTTTCCACTCTGGTCTAGTGTAGCTACAGTTAGCATTATCTTCCGTGAAGGAAGGAACTCCATTTTTTTCTAACGAACGTTATGAGTTTTTAAAAATACATTAGTTTTATATTGTGTTCGATGATCTCCCACACACTTTTGACCATTTATCTAAATAAGCACTTTTTGCCCACAATTTTAATGTTGTCTAATTTCGCCAGAATCAAAATTTGATACAGTTAGCATTAGTTTATGATATGTCGAACAATGGATATTTTGTTTACTTGATCAAACGTTTTTGACATTTAGAAAAAAAATTGCTTTTACATTGCGTATTGACAATAAAATCTTTGAATCTTTAACTAATGATCTTGTAGGGGAACAGGTGAAGTGCACCCCTAACCATGTGAGCACCCCATGTGGACCCCAGTGTCCAATCTATACATGTACAAGTACATTTTCAATCCAGTGATTTACAAACTGATTCAAAGCTTTTTAAAGCCACATTCAAAACATTATAGTCCCACATAGTACCTATTCTGTGGATTTCATCTGGGTGCAGCCAGCGGTGATGAGCAGCAGTGGTGGAGAATAAAAGTCTTTAGAAAGCAGAAATGGAGCCAAAACCTTCTCCGGGTCAGCTTAGTTTTCATCTTACATCTATATATAATTTTTTAAACTTCTTGGTGTCTGTGAAAAGTATTCCCAACAGTTTTATAAAAATTCTTGTTCTTCTTCACTTTTATAAATCACAGGATTGAGAATTTACTTGTACATGTTCATATAGGATCCTGTGGTCCACTTAGGGTGCTCACTTGGTCAGGGGTCTACTTGACCTGTATCTATCGTTCAGTCTTTTTGGCTTGTTTTCAATGCGTGTTATCAGCCTAGCAGCCTATGACGTTGTGTTTTTTGGATTTACTGATACTACTGCTTATGACAAATACAGTTGTAAATTACCTTAACTATTGTACATGTCTTTTGTTGGTAAACATGTAACTACAAAAGGTCATGTAATATGTTGCACCATAACTAAATGAAGAGGCTGATGTTATCTGTTTACAGGTATTATGGCAATTATGACCCGATCACATCTACTCCTGTAAAAACAAAAAGGAAACGTACCGTGGCACCATTGCCACCTTTATCAAGTATACCAGGGTCACTTTCACCAGAAAGGCACTCATGGGTAAGTGGGTATTAAAATTCTCTAGCTGAATATTTTAATTAGTGATGTAATTGAAAATGCAATCTCTGTCATTCAGTCCGTGGCATTTTTCCTGGTGTCAAGTAAAGCTGTGACATGTGGCATGGGGTAAAGAATCTTGCTAAAAGGATCTCATCTGTATGTAAGTCTTGCCAATCATTACAATATCCTAACTATCCCCAAATGAATTACGAAAAATAAAAGATGGATTTGTGTATGTACTCTTCAGAAGGCAGGTAAAACGAAGGGGCAGGCTGGATTGCTTCTGTGGCTGCGTGATATCGTTAATCATTTTTGGTGGTGCAGTAACAAAGCTGCAATGCATGACGACTTCGTGGTAGGTGCAACATTTCTTGTTTTACTGCAACAACGCAAATAATTATGCTACGAGTGCCATTGTGCCCATCAGTGAGCTTGTCAAGAAAGTATCACCCTTGATGTGCAATTTTTCTTTGTTGGAGACTAAATGGGTTATACAGTTGTTATTGTTATCAATAAGCCCACATATTAAAATAAAGGTATTAATTTGTGGAACTGAAATTTGTGGAAATGAAAATCTTTTTCCTGTTCTTGAATCAGGTCAAATGCTGCAGCATGCGTGAACACAGCACACGGCACACAGGTACTATCCGATTCCATTTCTCGACCCACTCTGTCACCAACAGTATATTTTGCATTCGTAAACCAAGCACACTCATTCTAGCATATTTGGAATGTTTAAAGAAAATGTCTACAAGTTTAGATTATGTTATATTCTCATGCAATTTTTATTTCTTTAAACTGTTTCTGTTTTGTTTTGTTTTTTTAATTTGGACATTGGTATTTTGTACCTTATTGCAAGAAGCTAGGGCAACACAAACTAAAGAGACAATGAAAGATTTGAAGTTTGTGTCCAGTTTCTTATATTATTTTTCTATATTGATCTCCCAGATCGACTCCATGGACCACGTTGATCCACTTCACTCAACAGTCACACAGGGGGAAGATGCCTAAATCTGACTTTGTTTTCAAATTCTGATACAGTATTTGGGAGACAGACTATTTCTACTTTTGAGAATATTGTCAAAATTTTCTTTTGCCCATCCGTCTGTCCTCAACAGCTTTTCTGGGGATCTGGGTCATGGAGGCAGCAGTCCAAGTAGAGCAGCCCAGACTTCCCTCTCTCCAGCCACCTTCTACAGCTCTTCAGATGGGACACCAAGGTGTTCTATGTCAGCTGGGAGTCATAGTCTGCCCCATGGTCTCATCCTCGGGGGACGTGTTCCAAACATCTGAAGTGGGAGGCGACCTGATCAGGTGCCAAAACCACTTCTGCTGGAGGCTTCCTTTTGTTAAAATGGAGTTTTTATTCTGCACTGTGGCTAAGTGATCCTCACAGGGGATCACCTGATTGTTGAGGTCTTTCTGGAATTGTGGGGTCTTTATACAACACTTCAGAGTTCTATGAGCTGAATGTTGTTGTGAATTTTTGCTATATAATAAAGTTTTATTTAAAAAAGCCCTTTTTTCATAGACAACTTTAGTTGACGTTGATTTCCTTTATAACATTATATTAGTACACTGTCAGAAAATGTTATATTGCTGAGAAGTTAACTTTTATAAAATACTAACAAAACTTTAAGATTATACAGTAATCCAATATAAATTTAAATATTTAAAGAATACTTTCTAATAATTATGAGGACTATGACTTGTGATTTTGTGTCAGATTGGATTAGTGATGTTGTGGCACATATGTTTGGTTCATATTTCCCCACAAGAGTGTGGCACATATGTCTGGTTCATATCTCCCACAAATGTATGGCTTATGTGGATTGTATGGCTTATGTGGATTGGGGCTTCACGTCTGGAGGAACAAGACAGGAGATGGCGAGGAGGTGTGAAGTCGGGCCCTCGTCTCGGAGAAGAGGACCTGGGGGGTTTCCCGGTACACCAGAGAATAAGAGACAACGGTGAATCTTCAGAGACTTGTATTGTGATTGAATGTTTGCAGAAGCACCATGTGACTTGAGTTCTTAATCCCCCGGAGGTATAAGAGTGAGCTGTAACATTATTCTGCCTCTTCTTGCTTTTGAGAATGTTGAATGAATGTGTTCTGGAATAAAGCCGAACCTGAGAAATACACTCATGTCTCGTCATTGAACACATCTTCCACACTGGTGACCCACGACAAAGAATGAGCAGGGAGAATTCTCCCGAGCGGAGCTCATCAGAGGCCAGCCTGATGGCTGCCTCCACGCTCCAGCTGCCCGATTTCTGGCAGCACAGCCCGCGCTCCTGGTTTAGCGCGGTCGAGGCGCAGTTCAACCTCCGGAGAATCTCAAAGGATGAAACGAGGTTCTACCATGTGGTGGCGAAGCTGGACAGTCACACGGTCCAGAGAGTGGAAGATCTGGTTAACCACCCACCGGACACCGACAAGTACGGCACATTGAAGGAGGCGCTCATCAGCCATTTCACCCCCTCGGTGCAACAGCGAGCAAAGGGGCTCCTAGAGTTGACGGAGTCGGAGAACAACAGACCAGCAGACCTGATGGTGAAGATGCTGAGACTGAAAGACTCCGAGGATGGCGAATTTATCTTCGCCCACCTTTTCCTCCGGGCTCTGCCGCCAGCAGTGAGAGTGACCCTGGCAGACTCACCCCGCTTGGCCAAGCAGGACTACCATGGCCTCGGCAAGGAGGTGCAGCGACTCGTCGACGCCCACAAGCGGAGCGCGGTTTCGGCCGCGGCAGCTGAGCAGAGGACGGCGCCCGGAGATAGTTTGGAGCCAGAGGTGGCGGCGCCAGACGAACCGACGACGGCGGCGACAGGCATCAGGCGACGCGGAGCTGAGGTCGGCCTGTGTTTCTACCACCGCCGTTTTGCGGAGAGGGCGCACAGATGTCTCCCACCGTGCCGCTTCAAGCGTCAGGGAAACGCCAAGACCGGGTGGCTGGTAGCAGCTGCATCCCTCGGAGAAGAAAATAAGCTGCTTTACCTGACAGATGCACACTCGGGGAAACAATTCCTCGTGGACACGGGCTTCCAGCTGAGTTTCGTCACGCCTACCTACGCGGAACGGCTGATGCCGTCCAAAGCTCCCTGGGTGTCAGTATCAGCAGCGAATGGCTCAGCGATTAAGACATTCGGTGAGAGGACCATGCGTCTGTCCTTACAGGGCCATTCATTCGAGTGGACCTTTATTGTAGCAGCAGTCAGTTTCAACATGTTAGGGGCTGATTTTTTGTGCTCACATGGTTTATTGGTTGATCTTGCTAATAGACGCCTGGTTAATGCACTGTCTTTTCATTCTATTCCCTGCACAGCTCGGGTGGCTCCGTCGACTGCACACGCCAACGTCACAGCTGCAGGTGGTAAGTTTCATGCTTTGCTCACTCACTTTCCAGCACTCACAGTTCCAAAGTTTTTGGCGACAGTGGCCAAACATGGGGTGGAACATTTTATCACCACCACTGGGCCGCCCGTTTTTGCAAAAGCCCGGCGCTTGGACTCAGCTAAACTGGCAATAGTGCGCGAGGAATTTGTCAATCTGGAAAAACTGGGCATAATTAGACGCTCGAACAGCCCCTGGGCTTCCCCGTTACACATGGTCCCAAAGGCTGATGGCTCGTGGCGACCTTGTGGCGATTTCCGCAGGTTGAACAACGTCTCAGCACATGACCGCTACCCGATTCCGCACATCCAGGATTTCTCAGTTCACTTGGCGGGGGCGCGCATTTTTTCTAAAATAGACTTGGTGCGCGGCTACCACCAAGTCCCCGTGCGCACGCAGGATATTCCCAAAACCGCGGTAATAACTCCGTTTGGGCTTTTTGAGTTTTTGCGCATGCCGTTTGGGTTAAAGGGCGCCGCGCAAACTTTCCAACGCATGATGGATGCAGTTTTACGCGACCTGCCTTTCGTGTTCGTCTATTTAGATGACATATTGGTAGCCAGCACGTCCGAGGACGAACATGAAACCCACCTCACAGCGGTTTTTCGGAGACTGGCAGAGCACGGGTTGATAATTAACCCAGCAAAGTGCCAGTTCGGGGTGGCGCAAATCGATTTTTTGGGGCACCGCGTTTCACCACAGGGAGCGGTTCCCCTTCCTGAGAAAGTTCGCGCAATAACAGATTTCCCCCGACCTCAAACGATAAAAGCGCTGCAGGAGTTTCTAGGAATGGTTAATTTTTACAACCGGTTTCTTCCGAGCGCAGCGCGGCTTATGCAGCCACTGTACGCGGCACTGAAAAAACAAAAACCCACGAATAAGGTCGAATGGTCTCCGGAGCGGGAGCGCGCTTTCTCCCAGGTTAAATCAGCCCATGCAAGCGCCGTTTTGTTAGCGCACCCGGTTCCAACAGCCCGTTTGGCGCTCACCACCGACGCTTCGGACCTAGCGGTGGGGGCAGTCATTGAACAGTGTGTGGCAGGGACCTGGCAGCCTCTCGCTTTCTTTAGCAAATCCTTGCGCGATAACGAGCGTAAATACAGCACGTTTGACAGGGAGCTTTTAGCCCTACACTTGTCCATCCGCCATTTCCAGTTCTGGCAGGAAGGGCGCCGTTTCACCGCTTTTGTAGACCACAAACCGTTAATTTTTGCGATGGCCAAAATCTCAGAACCTTGGTCAGGCCGACAACAAAGACAGCTAGCCGCAATATCGGAGTTCACCACCGATATCCAGCATGTCGCAGGCAAACACAATGTAGTGGCGGACTGTCTCTCACGTGCTGTGGCAACGCCAGGCCACGTGGGGGCAGACTCGGTGGCTATGGGCCAGGGCAGCGACGCGGGAGCGCGCGCAGCCCCGGTCCACGTAGGTTTGGATTATGCAGACATGGCTGCGGAGCAGGTTGGTGACGCGGATGTGCGCGTGCTCCAGTCTGGACCAACAGGGTTAAGGTTGGAGCACAGGGTGCAGCAAATAGGTATGCCCCCCTTAATATGCGATGTCTCCACGGGTCGGCCTCGTCCAGTGGTGCCAGCCGCGTGGCGTCGCCGCGTTTTTGACTCGGTCCATTTGCTGGCGCACCCGGGGGTGCGCACATCGGTCAAGATGGTGGGGGAGAAATTTGTCTGGCCGGGGTTGCGCAAACAGGTCAAGGAATGGGCAGCGGCTTGTGTAGCGTGCCAGAGGGCTAAGATACACAAGCACACGAGGGCCCCTTTGGAGCCTTTTCACATCCCGGCTAAGCGGTTCGATCACGTGCACGTTGATCTGGTGGGCCCGCTTCCCTCGTCTCAAGGGCACACACACCTTTTGACGATGGTGGACCGCACCACACGTTGGCCAGAAGCGGTACCTCTGGGGTCAACAACGGCGGAAGAGGTTGCGCACGCGTTTTGAACAGCTTGGGTGGCGCGCTTTGGAGTTCCGTCTGACATAACGTCAGACAGAGGCCCTCAATTTGTTTCCGAACTGTGGTCGTCTATGGCCCGCAGCTTAGGGGTGAAGGTACACCGCACTACCGCGTATAACCCGCAGGCCAACGGTTTATGTGAACGCTTTCATAGGTCATTGAAAGCAGCCCTCAGAGCATTGCTCACGGATACAAATTGGGTGGACAAACTGCCATGGGTTTTATTGGGGTTGCGTTCTGCACCGAAGGAGGATTTACAAGCCTCCCCAGCGGAGTTGGTGTTCGCACAACCTCTCCGTTTGCCCGGGGAATTTCTCCCGGAAAATCCTGCGCCCAATTGCCCCCCCGCTCAGCTGTTGCAGAGCGGCACAGGATCAAACACGCTGCCTGGCCCAGTGCATCACAGTTTTCCACACGTTTTTGTGCCAGAGGCTTTGAAAAACGCAGAGTTTGTTTTTGTTAGACATGATGCACAACGCCCAGGGCTGAGACCGCCTTATGATGGACCGTTCAGGGTGCTGGAAAAAAATGAGAAGCATTTTTTGCTAGATTTGGGGGGCAGAAGGGAGCTAATTTGCATAAACAGAATCAAGCCTGCTTTTGTCCTGGCTGATGAACGCGTGCAGTTGGCGAAAGCCCCCCGCCGGGGCAGGCCGCCGAGAAGGCGTGGTCCAGAGCTCCCACAGAGATGTGCTAACAAATCTAATCCCCAGGTGCGAGGAGACGCTGCAGACGCAGCGAAGCCGGCCTACAGCAGATTCGGCAGGAAGCTCAGACCTAAGAGATTGGGGGATTGATTGTTGGTTATGTGGTAATGTTTTTTATGTATGCATTTATGAGTGTTTGTCCCATGCAGACGTTTGGGGGGGGTCATGTGGCACATACACTACCGTTCAAAAGTTTGGGGTCACCCAGACAATTATTTTGTGTTTTCCATGAAAAGTCACGCTTATTTACCACCATGTGTTGTAAAATGAATAGAAAATATAGTCAAGACATTGACAAGGTTAGAAATAATGATTTGTATTTGAAATAATAATTTTTTTCTTCAAACTTTGCTTTTGTCAAAGAATCCTCCATTTGCAGCAATTACAGCATTGCAGACCTAACATGATTGCACAAGGGTTTTCTAATCATCCATTAGCCTTCTGACGCAATGAGCAAACACATTGTACCATTAGAACACTGGAGTGATAGTTGCTGGAAATGGGCCTCTATACACCTATGTAGATATTGCACCAAAAACCAGACATTTGCAGCTAGAATAGTCATTTACCACATTAGCAATGTATAGAGTGTATTTCTGATTAGTTTAAAGTTATCTTCATTGAAAAAAAGTGCTTTTCTTTCAAAAATAAGGAAATTTCTAAGTGACCCCAAACTTTTGAACGGTAGTGTATGTTTGGTTCATATTTCCCCACAAGAGTGTGGCACATATGTCTGGTTCATATCTCCCACAAATGTATGGCTTATGTGGATTGTATGGTTTATGTGGATTGGGGCTTCACGTCTGGAGGAACAAGACAGGAGATGGCGAGGAGGTGTGAAGTCGGGCCCTCGTCTCGGAGAAGAGGACCTGGGGGGTTTCCCGGTACACCAGAGAATAAGAGACAATGGTGACTCTTCAGAGACTTGCATTGTGATTGAATGTTTGCAGAAGCACCATGTGACTTGAGTTCTTAATCCCCCGGAGGTATAAGAGTGAGCTGTAACATTATTCTGCCTCTTCTTGCTTTTGAGAATGTTGGATGAATGTGTTCTGGAATAAAGCCGAACCTGAGAAATACACTCATGTCTCGTCATTGAACACATCTTCCACAATGTGCTTATTTTCTGAAATGCACTGAATTTTTTTACACCGAGTATCCATATGAGAACTGGAGTATTACTGCACTACAAATAATTTCAAAAAGTGAGCTTATGGAAGAGAATACTCTGCACATGTCTGATCAGGTACGTATAACTGAAGTTCTCAGTATTTTTACAAGGTTATGCCAAAAACATGCAAGTTAGGTTAATTGGCATCAAAACTGGGGATTCTAAATTGTCCTTGGGTATGACTGTGAGAGTGAATGGTTGTCTGTCTCTCTGTGTTGGCCCTGCGATGGACTGGCGATCTGTCCAGGGTGTACCCTGCCTCTCGCCCATAGATGCTGGGAAAGGCTCCAGCCCCCCCGCGACCCGAAAAGGATTAAGCAGAAGAAGATGAATGAATACAAAGGTTGACAGTATTTCAGTTGTGTATTGAGGATAGGTAAGCCATCACTTGGTAAATCTAACAATGAATCAACAACACCCTTTAGATATAAATTTGAAAAGGCACAAACAATATCAGGCATCCATTTTACATTTATTTTAATAATATAAAACAATAAATAAAATTTAAATCAACAGAAAATGAGACAGAACCCAAAAATTAATTGCCACCTCCTGGTTTTTGATGCCCTAACGATGCACCTTGTACCATGGATGTACATGTGGACCTGCCACAGACCAGCAGCGTGAGCTAGCCACCTGGAACAAACCCAGTGTACTGTCCGTAGGGATCAGGGTAACGGTCCCTGATTGCCAACACACAGCAACTGGGGATGACCAAGGCAATGGATTAGCCATAGCAACAGCTCATTTTAGAACAGCATTCTTAGCTAAAATGCTGAACATAAAAAAAAGCACAAGAGAGTGTTACAGCATATCTGCTAAAAACACTCTACCAACAGCAAAGTCCTTAAAGTCAGCTACAGTTTTGACATGATTGCATTATCAAAACTATGTAATTATCAGGTTCAATCACGTCTGTGAAATGTTAGCATTGTGGCGGGTTGACTCAACCCCCCCACAACACACAGGACAGTCAGCTCTTTTTCTCTTGGTTTTCCCCGCTGCACTACTGAGATGTACGTAATGTGCCATTCATGTGTTGTGATGCAATGTGCCATGCATGTATCGTGATGTAATGTGCCATTCATGTATAGTGTTCATGCGTCCTGTCCTTGCTGTGACCTAGAGACAGATCAATATGTAGATGTGCCTTGTAACCTCTTTGTTCTGCAAGCTGGAGCAGAGGCTGCATCTGCCTATTGTTATGTAGGTCTTACAAATGCAAATGTCTCATGCCTGTTCTGCAGTCCCTTTGATCAGACCAACTGCTGTGAATCTGCTTTGATGTATTGTTTGAGTTGGGTACAAATACTGCACAGGTTCTGTAACTCATCCTCTCTCTGACTCACTTCAACTGCTGCTGCAGACACGCACTTTGTGTCTCTTCTCTGAGAGCCTGAGGATCCCGCTCCAGCCTGCACACACTTGGGCCGGAGCGGGGATCCTGTGACGGCGGTATGATAATAAACTCTACTTAAAACCTTCAACAATGCCGCTTTATTTCATGCTGCCGCAAGCATTACCATAAATTATTAATAATTACATGACAGTAATTTTTTTTTAAATTGTCGAATGGAGATAAACATAAAAGAAGACAGTTAAAATCACTGGGCACTATACTACAAAAGATTCATCGCTTGACAGGATTTCACTGGCTCGTAATCACAAAGAAACTGATTTCCATACAGTATGCTGCAGCCTGTGAATGCTATTTCCAGCGCCGCTTCTGTTTCTACATGGCAACACATGCAACATTATCATGAGGCAACAGTGAATGTGACACCTACTGGGCAGGAGGTCAAAAAGTAATGGACTGCACCTTTAATTTATTTCATTTCATTTATATTTGACTTTCTGCAGTGTAGTTGTGTTTTCTAGCAAAAAGTTGCATCAAACATGATACTGAATATCAGTATTTTTAAGGTATTATCAAGGTAAAAAAAAAAATTCCCAATATTATGACAACACATAATACTGACGCTGATGTGCAACAACATCGTGGCACCAAGCAATAGTTAAAACCCTCTGTCCTTTATTTGGCTATGAGAAAGTTGGCAACCCTATGTGCCGCAGCCTCCTCTCTCACCACAATCAGCCTGCAGTACTATCTGAATAAGAGAACGATTATTCAGTCTTGCATTTTCACTCAGTATTGAAAGCAGCTAGTCATTGCCTTCTCTTTTGTTTTTCCCACAGGACTGTCAGCACACAAACATCTTCATTCATTCTTATTTGTTTAATAAACATCCTTAAATGTATTTCTATAGTGGTTCTGTGCCTATGTCACAGTCTCACAAACCCCCTATTATGTCAGTTTTGGTCTGGAACAAAAACTGAGTCCTTTTCTGTATTTTCATTGAGATCGGTGTCTAATTCAGAAGCTCTTTGTAGGATGCTTTCAAGAAGCGACTTTAGTCATCATTAAGAAATCCCAAAACCATTTACAGGTAATAAGAATTGAATGCATTTGAATAAATACATTGATTTTTAGATCAATTTATTATCCTGTGCCCCTCCGGAGAGTGCCACCTCATCATGGTGAAGGGGTTGGAGTGCCCTAATGATCCCAGGAGTTATGCTGTCGAGGGCAACTTGCCCCTAGTAGGGTCGCCCAAGACAAACTAGTCATGGATGAAGGGCCAGACTAAAGCCACTTTTCCACTTGCACCTACTCAGCTTGACTCGCCCGGACTCTACTCAGCTTGACATGGTTTAGGTCGTTTTCCACAACAACTGCGTACCACCTCAAGGTGGATGGGTTCATTACAGGAAGGTGGTCCATTATCCTGTTATGTTGACATGCTGACATTTTGCTGTCAGAAGTGAGTACTTATTACAGCAAGAGCAAAATATAAGCAAAGCACGATGTTAGCGTTGATGGCAAGCTAGCTCATTGTCTGCATACAGGAGGCAACAGTGAAATCCTTGTTTGTTCAAAGTGAGCTTGCCACCAATCGGATAAATAACATAAAAGATGTATAAAATCACAAAATGCTCACCATCTTCCCTGTGAACATCCATCAGCTTGGAGACCTCCTGGTATTTCATTTCAGGTCCTTATGCATGTAGTTTATTTTTCAAGCACAGGGATTCAAGTACTGCAACACCGATGAAAGAAGTGTGTGGACCGACGGGGTGACTGTTGAAAAATAATCACATTTGGTCAAATTTGACCACTATATGAACTTTTCAGCCCCATAGCTCCCTCTGGATTCTCTCGTCAGCCATCAAGCACAGAAGAGTCCGCACCTCATCGTTAGACCACGTTGATTTGTGTGTAGCCATTTATCTCTTGATTATCACAGAAATGATAAAAAACTCGCAGTCAAATTTACAAATGGTGGTTTTGAATTTTGTGAAGACCTCGCTCTCATCCACTGACGTTAGGCTCTGGCCAATCAGCAGCCTGCAATCTGATGTCACATTTTCAGCTCGACTCAGCACGCTTGGAACCTCATTGGAGTAGGTACCAAAATAGTATTAGGCACTAGATATTAATGGAAAACCCAACAAATCGAGTCGAGGCGAGTCAGGCTGAGTAGGTGCTAGTGGAAAAGGGTCATAAGAGCGGTCAAGTAGACCCCCATGAAAAAAAGTTGCTTCAAGGACCCAGTATACCCAAAGGAAGCACATGGGTCAACCCTCCTGTCGGCTCACCCCCTGCAGAAGGGTTCAGGGTACTATGTGAACATTTAGATGGCAAAATTCCAATGATTAGGAAGAAGCTAAAGGTTTTACTTTGTGGTCATACTCTGAGGAAAATCAGAATAGTATATACCCCTTAGGATGTGTCTGTTGCATCTGTCAGGCAATGAAAGTTTGCCCTGTCCATCATTACTTTCCATAGCTGTTGAGCGTACATCCCATACAGTCTCTCGCACCTTGCCCAACTGGAATGTTAATCGAACACTATCTGTTTCCTAAAAAGCCAAAGGATCACTGTACTTTATCCACTGTAAGTGTGAAGAAAAATATATTTACTCCCATGCCTTAAATTTTACCACCATATCTTTCAGAAAAGTGCTCACTAGATCAAAAAGAAATCTCTGAATTCCATGCATCTCTGAATACTGTCTTAATATGAAGCAGTGGAGGGCCTTTACACAAGTTTGTAATCTAATATTTAACAGTTGTTACCTTTAACACTAACTAATATGACTTTGATTTTTTTATTATAATTCTCATTAGTTGTAGTGAAATATAAAGATGCATGGAGTAGAGGTAGTGAAGGTGAAGGTGAGTTTAAATACCTGAGGTCAACCATCCAAAACAATGGACAGGGCACAAGAGGTGAAGAAGAGAGTGCAGGCAGGATGGAGTAAATGTCGGTGAGATTTGTGACAGAAGGATAGCAGCTAGAGTGAAAGGGAAGATTTACAAGATGGTAGTGAGACCTGCTTTGATGTATAGCTTTGAGACTGTGGCACTGATGAAGAGACGGAAGGCAGAGCTGGAGGTGGCAGAGTTGATTCTCACTGGGAGTGACCAGAAGGAACAGGATTAGAAATGAGTATATCAGAGAGACAGTTTAGGTTGAGCAGTTTGGAGACAAAGTAAGAGAGGCAAGGCTGAGACAGTTTAGACATGTGAAGAGGAGGGATAGTGGATATATTGGACAAAGGAAGTTGAAGATGGAGCTGCCAGACAGGAGGAAAAAAGGAAGACCACAGAAGAATCATGGATGGAGTGAAGGAGGACATGGACAGGTTTAGTGTGACAGGAGATGCAAGGGATGGGGTTAGATGGAGACAGATGATCTACTGTGACGACCCTTAACAAGAGCAGCCAGAAGAAGAAGAATTGTAGTGAACAGAACGTAAACCAAGGGGACTCAATTTTTTTTTTTTTTATCGAAGGCCTACATTTAATTTTTCCATGGGGCCAGAGGTCCAAAACAGTGCCAACATGCTGTATGGGTGAATATTTCATTTCCTTGTTGAGGGGGACAATAAACAGAACATTTTCTCCAGAATAAATATTGAGGGGACACTATAAGTATTATTGCAATTAGTCACATATTTATAAGAAATTTTACAGGAAGAAAGCTGCAAATTTAAAGAAAAAAATCACAAATATACAAAAAAACAAAGCTGCAAATGTATATAATGTCAATTTTACTAAAAAAATATTGCAAATTTGAGAAAAGGTAAAACATTTATGAGAGTTTCAAATTTCAGATGAAAAAATAGTTAATTTACAAGAAAAATTTGGGAATTTAAAAATAAACGTAGGAAAGTGAGGAAAAGTTACAAATTTACGAAAAAAGCTCCAATGTTTAAAGAAAAAATGCATTTATGCTTAGCATTGGTGCTTCAAGTGCATTTTGTTCAGCTGTGTAACACAATATAAAGGGGTTGGAATTTTCTCTTTTTTTTCTCCATGTTGGGGGGGACATCCCCTTTGCCCACCCCCCTTTTATTTGCACCTATGGTATGCTGCGAGGGATACACTGTTAAAAAAAAAAGTTGTCTCAACTTAAAAAAATTAGGGTTCGGGCTGCCTTAAATTTTTAAGTTGACTGAACTTGAGAAGATAAGTTTTAAAGACACATAAAACACAAATGCATAAACTCAAGTTCAGTCAACTTAAATTTTAAGGCAGCCCGAACACTAACTTTAAGTAGAAAAACCCTAGTTATTTAGAGTGTATAGGTCACCAAGCTGTCCTGTGCCATGGGAGAAACTGAGTGACTAAAACAACTTTTTATGGCGACTGACTGCTCATTCAGGCACGGCATAGTATGAGGGTTTGGGTAGGTGGGAGAAACGGCACTGTTCGCTTGTCGCCAATGCATTTGACCTGTGTACGGGAGTGTGATGACATGTTTTTGTGTCCTCACCAGTTGTCTGTGGATGGTGCTGTTCGGGTTGGCCGGGCTAGGTCTCGCGGTGACATTTTGCATTGCCGCTCTTTGTGGAGGTGGAAATCAACCGTAAACCTCAGAAAGCATGCTCCCACAGCAGGCCAGTTACTTTCAGACATCACTTGTTGGTGCGACACCTGTCAGGTGGCTGTGTGTGATGGGCACGCTCACACACAAACAACAGCGCATATGCAACGCTGACATGTTCAGTGGTTTTGGCAGTGCAGCAAAGTTCGTGGACACATCGATTCACACATCTCTTAATGTGGCATGTGTTTGGGTTGGACTGATTTGTGGTTGGGTCCACACCCGGATCCTAGTTTGGACTTTGAGGAGCCCGGTCCTAAACACTTAAATGTTGCTCTGTATGTCTGAGACACTGAGCTTCTTCAATAAAAGTTAAAAAATAAATCATTCAAAGATTATTTAAAAAACATTGTTGGTAAAAAAAAATATATATATATTAGTTTGTCTTTTGACTATTTTCTTTCTGTAAATTCATAAACTGCTAACTTTGTGTCACCTAACTCATATTAACATAAAGTCACCCCAATTCATAAAGCAGGGGTTTTGTCAAAATGTCGATTTTTAAAACTAAATCAACAGCAAATGATGGTGCAGAATCACTAACATGTGACCGCACCTAGTTCAGTGTTGATGAGCTGCAGGACTCCAAGGAAAAACTCATGCTGTGTGACATCATTTAGCTTTCAGCCTACAGTAGATTTACATTTTTTTCTGATTAATACTGCTTTACTCAGAGAATGCTTTTCCTTATATCAACATGTCCTCTAAAAAGTCAGGATGTCTGAGAAACACATACTATAAGGAAGAGACTCATGGAACTGAAAAGTTGAGGCTGCCATAATTTTAAGGTGTCAGTGTATGTGACATCAATTTCTTATGATGTGCACCCTGCTTTAGCTTCATGAATTGATACAATTTTTGTGTTGGTCATCTTAACCTTCATTCAGTTCAGTTTGCTCTCTGTAGACTGTGGATTTTTTTCTTTGGTTAGCACTGCGGCAGCACAGCAATTCACCCTTGGCCGGGGGATCCTGGGTTCGAGCCCATCCCCCGACCAACAGTGATCTGTGTGGAGTTTGCATGTTCTCCCCGTGTCTGCGTGGGTTTACTCCGGGATTTCTCTGGTTTCCTCCCACATGCCAAAAACATGCAAGTTAGGTTAAATGGCATCAAACTGGGGATTCTAAATTGTCCTTAGGTATGACTGTGAGAGTGAATGGTTGTCTGTCTCTCCGTGTTGGCCCTGCGATGGACTGGTGATCTGTCTAGCGTGTACCCTGCCTCTCGCCCAAAGCTGATGGGATAGGCTCCAGCCCCCCTGCGGCCCGCAAAGGATTAAGCAGAAGAAGATGGATGGATGGATGGAAGTTACAGTTTTGAAGTCTTCCTTATGGTGAAGGAGTCATTGTGTTTCTGCTAGACAGTAATCTCCAAAACCCACAGATAACTGAGTCACACAGAGTAGTCAAGGTTTTTCAAACAAATATTTTTACTGTTTAAAAAATCCAGGCCATGAGGCTGGCTGATGAGATGACATTCAGTGGAGGACACCCAATTCCCAGAAACATCTCAGAGATAAAGACTTTTATTGAGCCTTGATGTCCTTATTTAGTCTTGTTATACTAATAACAAAATAATGGAAGTTCCAAACCTTTGCATCTAAAGATGCATCACAGGAAGTAGTGTGATAAGCAGCCAAGTCAGGAAACTATAACTAGTTTCAGTGATATAAGCCAGACCTGGTGAGTAATGGCAAGACTGTATAACACAAGTCAGGTCTATGACTACTCTTCAGGTAATGCATTTATCATATTGTAATGGAAAGAACTACAGAGCAACAACTAACACCTTTCAACTAAAATGTGTATATTTGTAATACAAATAAGCACATTTCATTGCATGCTATTAACCATGATTAATACTACTCATTCATGTTTCTGGTACTGCCAACGCACCACTAACGTTACACTGTCATGGTTGAATGAGGGACGTAAAACACTAAACTGATGTTTATTAATGCCAGGAAAAAGGAAAGGGGCAAATCAGTCCCAACAAATGCAAAGGCAGTAGGGAAATCAAAGCTTCAACAATAGTACACTGTGGTTTGTTGTTTTAAGGCTTGGCGTCCTTTGTTTAGTCACTCTGGTCTCCATCAGAGAGAAGCCCAAAGCTTCTCCCACATATGGAGCTGCTACTTTCCCTCTGCATGCTTATGTTCCTCAACATCTGTTGAAAGTCAGTACAATGACCACAAATCTCTGTGCCAAACTATGGGTTCGCTATTAGCATATGGGAGAATTCAAAAGTGCAGTGTGACTAAAGGTTATCCCAGAGATAAAAGTTGAAGAAATATGGCGCTTCCCGCAAGCTTTATGAAATTATGATGTTTTGCACCTGATTAACTCGCAAGAACACATGAAGGATTAAAGCTGGGGACACAGACAATGAGCCTGTTCAACCACACATCCATACTGTTGCTCCATATGTTTTACATACAGTGCAAAAGAAATTGCCCAAGGCATTATTATGAACTATAGAAATACAATATACATAATGTAACCACTGCATGTCCTTTTTTTCCCCCTTTGGTGAACTCCTTCAACTTTGCAAAGAAATTCAGATTGTGTCTATGAGGTGAGGAGACCCTGGCCCATTCTGTGAACGAGGCTGGAAAACTGACTACACTTTCAGTATTCAGTGTGGGTATTTCTTAACAGTCACATTCAGTCTTCTATTTAAAAAAATTATGGCACCCCACACGAACAGTTACTGCAAGCAGCTCCAGTTCAGAAAGAGCTGCTTTTCATTGTTCTAGCATTTATGACTCTGTGTGTGTGTGTGGTTTTGTTCTTTTCTTTTTTTTTTTTGGGGGGGGGGGGGTGCAGGATAATCATTTGTACCATTTCTCAGAGTGGATTCAGGAAAGTCCCCTATTGTCTCTCACTACTGCTCATATCCTTTCAGTTTGTTTTAAAGATTATGTGGGCTGAAGAAAGCTTGATCTGTCTTCATGCCACTCTCCATACCCTACATTTGCTGTGGAAGCTTCTAGAGGGCAGATATACTGTAAGTTTGCTGTTTTCACCTCCATTCTGTGTAAGCTCAGCTTCATGGAGCACTCTGGATTTCCTTATTTCTGCTGCCATTATAGATGGTCTGCAGCAACTCTTTGAGGTTCTCCACCTCAGCCTCAAACTGTTTATTTCAGGTATTTGCTTCTTCCTCCTCAAAACTGACAATATACATAAGACACCTGTGACATTTCCATCTTCGTCACGAGGGCAGATTTGTCCTTCTGCCACTGGTGCTGATGAACCTTCAGAGCTGCTTCTCTTTCACCTGATTAGCTTGAACTACCCAGGGAGCTCTGTAGTTCTCTTTTGAATGAAGTTTTCTCCTAGGTAAACTGGAGGGTTTTTTGCATCCTAAAGCTCCTCTGTCTCTTTCTGGGAAGCAGTGATATTTCTGACCTCAGCCTTGAGGTCCCTTCACTCCGCATGAAGGAAAAACTGGGCTGTCTCTGCAATCCTTGGAGCATACTCCTTTTCCTTAAGAAATACGTCCTTCTTAATCAGTTGTTCCTTTAGCTTTTCACTTTATGCCATAAATTGTTTATTCAAGTTTGTGTAAGTGCTAATGAGCTATCTAAGGCCATCAGGAAAAAAAAAGATTGTGAACTTCTTCCACTCACTCGTTCTCTCACAGTGGTTTGTGTACACATTGTGGTTAGTCTCCTCAGCCCATTAGCCACTAAACTATATGGAGCCAGTGTGAGTCCTTGTATTTTTAGCCAGGAGGGCCAGTCCTGTGAGGCCCTTGTGTGTATGTAATTACACAAATTCATCACCATTAGGCTTTTGTGGCAGAACCTTCCAGTGTGGTTAGATGGAATATCTGCTAGGAGAAATGTATCCTTGTGCTGTTGGTTTGGATATACAGTAAGTTTGAGATTAAATAAAGCTACAGTAACTAATGGTGAATAATCAAAAATATTTTGTGTAAATGGAGTGCAAATTACAAATAGCTAAACAAACCAAACTGCTGTAGTGGTGTAAGGTGTGAAAATGGAGCAAGTTGAATGCAGAGTGGTCATAAGATTCCTGTACTCGAGAGGCCATACACCATGGGAGATGTTTGATGAGATGAAAGAAACTTATGATGAGGATGCCCCATCATCTGATGGAGTCAAGCACTGCTATCGACAGTTCAAGTGTGGTCCAAAAGCAGCAAGTCATGGGTTCCCATGCTCTTTTCACCATGTGTCAAGAAAACCAGGAGGACTTCTTCAACAGACTAATCATGCAGGACAAAAGATGGGTCCGTCACTGATCCAGAGACTAAAGCCCTGTCGAAGCAATGGAAACAGTATGACTCACCACCTCTGGAGACACGTATTCAATCCTCAGCAGCCAAGGTCATGCTCACAATCTTTTGGGACCAGCATGTAGTATTGATGATGGATTTCATCAAAGGGTAGCACAATTACACAGACTTAGTATGCTTCACTGCTGCTGAAATTGTGAAAGGTAATCAAAACCAAGAGATGTGGCATGCTGACCAAACTCTGACTCCTGCAAGACAATGCTTCGGTTCTCAACTTGCATACAGTGGGGCAAAAAAGTATTTAGTCAGCCACCAATTGTGCAAGTTCTCCCACTTAAAAGATGAGAGAGGTCTCCAATTTTCATCATAGGTATACCTCAACTATGAGAGACAAAACGAGAGAAAAAAAATCCAGAAAATCACATTGAAGGATTTTTAATGAATTAATTGGTAAATTCCTTGGTAAAACCTGCACCAGGCTGGGAAGACTGAATCTGCAATAGGTAAGCAGCTTGGTGTGAAGAAATCAACTGTGGGAGCAACTATTAGAAAATGGAAGACATACAAGACCACTGATAATCTCCCTCGATCTGGGGCTCCACGCAAGATCTCACCCCGTGAGGTCAAAATGATCACAAGAACGGTAAGCAAAAACCCCAGAACCACACGGGGGGACCTAGTGAATGACCTGCAGAGAGCTGGGACCAAAGTAACAAAGGCTACATCAGTAACACACTACGCCACCAGGGACTCAAATCCTGCAGTGCCAGACGTGTCCCCCTGCTTAAGCCAGTACATGTCCAGGCCCATCTGAAGTTTGCTAGAGAGCATTTGGATGATCCAGAAGAGGACTGGGAGAATGTCATATGCTCAGATGAAACCAAAATAGAACTTTTTGGTAAAAACTCAACTTGTCGTGTTTGGAGGAGAAAGAACACCATACCTACTGTGAAGCATGGGGGTGAAAACATTATACTTTGGGGCTGTTTTTCTGCAAAGGGACCAGGACGACTGATCCGTGTAAAGGAAAGAATAAATGGGGCCATGTATCGTGAGATTTTGAGTGAAAACCTCCTTCCATCAGCAAGGGCATTGAAGATGAAACGTGGCTGGGTCTTTCAGCATGACAATGATCCCAAACACACTGGCCGGGCAACGAAGGAGTGGCTTCGTAAGAAGCATTTCAAGGTCCTGGAGTGGCCTAGCCAGTCTCCAGATCTCAACCCCATAGAAAATCTTTGGAGGGAGTTGAAAGTCCATGTTGCCCAGCGACAGCCCCAAAGCATCACTGCTCTAGAGGAGATCTGCATGGAGGAATGGGCCAAAATACAAGCAACAGTGTGTGAAAACCTTGTGAAGACTTACAGAAAACGTTTGACCTCTGTCATTGCCAACAAAGGGTATATAACAAAGTATTGAGATGAACTTTTGTTATTGACCAAATACTTCTTTTACCGAGGAATTTACAAATTAATTCATTAAAAATCCTTCAATGTGGACTTCCGGTCTGGACGCCATGGCGACTGCAGATTAACACTGAAGCTCTCAGACCCAATCCAAGATAACACCTTGAAAATCAAACTTAACGGATTTTTGGAGAAGTGAAAATCAAAAGACAAAATCATCATGTCTAAAGGAAAACAGAAGAAACTGAAATTCTCCAGGCCAGGACACGTATCGGCCGGAGAATCTGAACTGGAAGATCTCTGTTCAGAAGACGAGGAACTGGTGGTAGCTAACAAAAAGGTTAGCCTGAAATCGCTATTTGAAGAGCTACGACGATTTCGCCGAGAGGTTACGGCCGAATTTCGGGAATTCAGAGAAGAATTGAAAAGGACAAACAGCAGAGTGGACCAGGCCGAGAACCGAATCTTGGAAACAGAGGAACGAATAAAAGTGCTTGAAGATTCTGTGCTGGACCTACGCAAAAGACAAGCATCTATAGAGGCTAAGCTAGCCAACCAAGAAGGAAGACAGAGAAGAGACAATATAAGAATTCATGGTCTGATAGAAGGAGCCGAAAACGGTTTTAACTCAATGGCAGAATGCGTGGAATCTTTACTAAAAGAGAAATTGGATATTCCACAAACCACCGACTTAAACATAGAAAAGGCACATCGTTCATTAGCCGCTAGGCCAGCGGCGGAAGCGCCCCCACGTTCGGTGTTGGTAAGATTTTCCAATTTCAAAATAAAACAAGAGGTTGTCAGACTGGCTTGGCAGAAAAAAGGATTTATGCACCAGGAGAGAAAAGTCTTCGTGGAACACGATTACACCCCGGAGGTCCTTAAAAAGCGCAGGGAATACAATGACGCGAAAAAGGTGTTAAGAGAGAAGAAACTGCGCTTTCAGACGCCATTTCCTGCGAAGTTAAGGGTCTTCTACGGCGAAGAAACATGTCTCTATAATTCGGCGGAAGAAGCAACAGCTGACATGGCGAGAAGAGGGCTCCCGGTAACGGTATTTAAACCCGCAGCAGACCCGAGTGAGAAGATCAAAACGCAAACATGGACAACACAAAGACCTTCAAAATCCACGGGCCAGCAGCGGGAAACCCAGCGCCAGAGCGTTGCGTATAAACTGTCCATTTTCAGGTTGGAATAGTGACCTTTTTTTTTTTTTCTTGAATCAATCTGCACATCCAACCCCCCTCATACAAGGTAACAAACATTAAAGGAGATGCGTATTCAGCATGTGGTAAAACATTTCATGGAACAGTCATACTATTTGAAACAAATAAGTCTTTTTAATTAAAAAAAAAAAAAAAACTTGTTAAAATAGAAATGTGACAATAATCCACATGTTCTCCTCACACTAACAAATACTGTTTTTGCGTGAATGTTTGATGTGATGGGGGTGGGAGGGTGCACACAATTTCACAGGGTATAGGCATAAAAGGAAAAAAAAATCATTACAAGTTCGGATTGGGTTCTGAAACTCATGTTAAAAGCATGGGACAACTTACAGGGGTAAGAGAGGGCCCTCAACACGTAACAGAGTTTGAGGAATTCCCCTCAGAGCCTTCACTCCATCAAGGCTCTTCCAGGGTCTTTAAAAAGACCTCAGCTCAGGAAGTTCTTTTGACAGCTTTTTGTTTTAAAGTTTTATACACTATGTTCTTAATGTTTTTCTTGTTTTTAATGTTCTTTCAGTTTCTGAGTAGCACAAAAGAGGGCCACCACACTGTTATACTAAACAAAACAACACAATGGAGAAACAGGGTGTAACCAAAATAATTTCATATAATGTAAAAGGAATCCTGAATCCAGTTAAAAGATCCAAGATTCTAGGCAAAATGAAAAAAGACAAAGCAGGAATAATATTTTTACAAGAAACCCACCTAACAGACGTGGAACACAATAAACTCAGTAGACAAGGGTTTAAAATGATCTCTTCATCTTCATATAAGTCAGGGAGGAGGAGGGGAGTAGAGACATTGATATCAACCAAAATTACATTTGAAAAAAAATCAGAACACAAAGATAAAGAAGGGAGATACAGTTTGGTAACTGGACGGCTAGAGGGAGAAGATATCACCCTGCTGAATGTGTATGCTCCCCCAGGGGCTAACTGGAAATTTTATAAAAATGTATTTGACCTAATGATAACTAAAGCTCAAGGTTTAGTGATATGTGGTGGGGACTTCAATCTTAGACTGAATCCATACTGGGATGCTTCTGGTAATTCTCCACATCAATATAACACCCAAAGCAGGAAGACTCGGATGCTACTAAAAGAAATGGGAATCTGTGATGTGTGGAGGGAACTCAACCCCAATGTAAAAGACTATACATTTTACTCAACTCCACATTCATCTTACTCAAGGATTGACTATTTTTTTATGTTTAATAGAGACATTGGAAGAGTAGAAACATGTAAAATAGGACTGATGGATCTCTCTGACCACAGTCCGATCTACATGGACTTAAATATCCAAAAATACACAAATAATACATTTTCTTGGAGGTTAAATTCAAATGTCCTGAAAGGACCATTGAAAGATGAATTGGAATCAGATATTCTCAGATATTTGGAAGAAAACGATAATGGAGAAGTATCCCCTTTAATACTGTGGGATGCATGCAAAGCTATAATAAGAGGAAAGATTATTGCAAAACTGGCAACCCAAAAGAAACTAAGACAAGAAAAACTATCCACATTAGAGTCAGAACTTAGGAACCTAGAAAAAGAACACAAAGGTAACACTCATTCTACTGACTCACTCAAGATTAAGGAAATTAAAAACCAAATAAAATGAGATCTACACAATAGAAATCCAGAAGAAACTTACATTTTTGAAACAAAAATACTATGAAGCAGGCAGTAAATCGGCAAAATTGCTAGCCTATAAATTGAGGAAACATCAAACAGAAAGAGCAATCTACAAAATCAGAGACCCAGTATCAAAGGAAATAAAATTCAGAATTCAGGATATTCTTAAAAGCTTTGAGAATTACTATAAGAACTTATACTCCCACAAAAAACATAAAAACGCATCCGAGGCATTCCTAAACACATTAAACCTTCCCCAACTTACGGAGTCACAAAATAAAACACTACTGTCAGAAATACATCCTAAAGAATTGGAAAAAGCAATTATGAAACTTAAAGCTAACAAATCCCCAGGAGCTGATGGCTATACAGCAGAGTGGTACAAAACCTTTAAACAGCAACTATCTCCTCTCCTCCTGAAAACATTTAATTATGTCCTCCACACAGGGGAAATCCCCCCCTCCTGGAGAGAAGGGGTCATTGCAGTTATACCTAAACCTGAAAAGGATAAACTAGAGTGCTCCAACTACAGACCAATCAGTGTACTAAATCAGGACTATAAGCTTTTTACCATTATCCTTGCCAAAAGGTTAGAAAATATACTGACAGACCTAATTCATTTAGACCAAACAGGTTTTATAAGACAAAGACAGACACAAGACAACATTCGACGCACTTTACACATAATTCATCATATAAAAAAATATAACTTAAATGCAGTCATATTGGGATTAGATGCTGAAAAAGCATTCGATTCGGTTGACTGGTCTTTTCTATATAGAATCTTATCCAGTTTCAATTTTCATAACAACTTCATTAGAACTATACAGGCATTATATAAAAAACCAACAGCTAAAATAAGGATTAACGGTAATTTATCATCATCTTTTGAACTGGAAAGAGGATGTCGTCAGGGCTGCCCCCTGTCTCCACTGCTCTTTGCAATCTTCATAGAACCTCTGAGCCAATGGATAAGACAAAATCAAAAAATTCAAGGTATTACACTTGGTCAGAAGGAACATAAAATAGCACTCTTTGCTGATGACATTTTAATATACCTAGGGCAGCCGGACACTTCTTTACCAGAACTAACCTCAGTTTTTTCAGAGTATGGAGATTTATCAGGGTACAAATTAAACATGCATAAAACCCAAATTTTAACATTCAACTATGACCCAAATCATTATTCACTAAGCAAACTCAAAACTAACTGGGAGTCGGAATCTATGAAATATCTGGGGGTCAATATCCCGAAACAACTCAACAAAATTATATCACTAAACTATGATCCACTGGTGACAAAAATAAAATCTGACCTAGCAAGATGGAATATGATACCATTCTTGGGTACTGCACAAAGAATTGAAGCAGTCAAAATGAATATACTTCCACGTCTTCTATACCTTTTCCAAACAATACCGGTAGAACCTCCCAAAAAAACATGGCAGGAGCTGGACAGAAGGATCTCAAGATTCATATGGCAGGGCAAGAGACCTAGAATCAGATATAGAACCCTACAGCTAAACAAAGACAAAGGTGGGCTCGCGCTGCCAAATATCAGGGACTACTTTAAAGCCGCACAAATTAAAACTTTAGTAGAGATATGTAACCCAGTCTACACTGCACAATGGAAGGAGATCGAATGCCAAATAACAAGTGACATCCCCCTACAGGCGATAATAGGGAACAATACCTTACCTAAGCTTTTGAATAACACTAACCCGTGGATAGAGACCCCGCTAAAAATTTGGTTTAAGATAGTCAGAGAGAATCAAACTAAAGAGCCCTATCGACTTCTGCAATGGATTGCCTATGATCAAGACTTTACTCCTAATAAAACAGACACCAGATTTAAAAAGTGGAAGGAGAAAGGGCTGATAAAATATTACGATTTTTTTAAAGGGCAAATCTTAAGAAGTTTTGAAGATTTGAAAAAACAAGGCCTAATAAATCAAGACCTTTACAGGTTCTTCCAGCTTAGACACCACATAAACAATATACTTAAAAAGGAGGATTTGGAAAGGGCCCAGTCAGGTGTTCTGAAGGTCTTCTTAATGGCATATAAAGGGATCCCAGGATCAGATACATTTCTAAAATATACCAAGGTCTTCAAGACTTAAAAGGAGACAACACATCTTATATAAAAGAGAGATGGGAAAAAGAGGGGAATTTCACTTTACAACTGGAAATATGGGAAAAGCTAAATAAACAGCAATGGAAAAGTACCTCATCCCTGCAGTGGAGAGAATTTGGATGGAAAAACTTGGTAAGATTTTTCAGAACACCTGCACAAAACAAATTTACCCATAAGGGATTGAACTGTTGGCGCTTGTGTGGTGAAAAGACTGCAAATCATTTTCATGTGTTTTGGTCATGCCCAGTTATCCACCAATATTGGACCAATGTACAGACAATATTGGGGAAAATATTCAAAATAACAGTTCCCTTTTCTTTTGTAACTTTGTATTTGGGTTTACTACCGGACTCACTGGAAAGACGAGGAGAAAAATACTTATTCAATGTTTTAATATTGGCAAGCAAAAAAGCTCTAACTAAAAAATGGATGTTGAAGGACTGTCCTACACCTGAAGATTGGATTAACGTGATCCAAGACATTTACTCGATGGAAAAGTTGACATTCGCACTGAGACAGGACATGGATGGATTCATGAACTTTTGGCAACCCTGGATCGCATATGTGTCTTCCATTAGATCTAATCTTTGACAAATACCATTTCAATAATGGTTCCGCTCTTTGTTCCAACGCTACTCAGATGCTCTTTTACCTTTATTTACTTACTTTTTCTTTTTGTTTGTTTTTTGCTGGGTTTTTTTTTTTCTCTTTAATTTCACTTTTTCTTTCACTTTAAAAAAAAAAGGGGGTGTTGTAAGAATTATTCTTCCAATATTGTCAGATATCAGAAAATAAGGGAACATGTGATGAAAATGTAAACAATGCATTGCTGTAACGACCTGTATACCCTTTACAAAAACTTAAATTAAAAAAAAAAAAAATCCTTCAATGTGATTTTCTGGATTTTTTTTTTCTCATTTTGTCTCTCATAGTTGGGGTATACCTATGATGAAAATTGGAGACCTATCTCATCTTTTAAGTGGGAGAACTTGCACAATTGGTGGCTAACTAAATACTTTTTTTTCCCCACTGTATTGCCCAGATGGGAACTAGGTCCTGTGGCAATGAAATTCTTTCTCAAACCCCTACTCTCCTACTTCCACTTCTTTCCAACCATGAAGTCATTTTTGAAGGGCAAACACTCCCAAGATGATAAAACAGTGTTTTAACAAAGTCAAGTCATGGCTGCTGATGTAGCCTGCAGATTTCTACAGGTGAGGTCTCCATAGCTGCATAAAGCAATGTAAGAAGAGTGTGACCCTTGGTGGTACCTATGGAGAGAAAAACTAATAACTGTCTCAAGTTTGGTTCCTGTCAGTCCATGGGACATGAGTCAGAGGAAATGAACAGCCCTCATATCAATGTAAAAGCGCTCCAGAGATGTAATTAATATCTACCCATCCATCTTCTACCGCTTATCTGGAGGTCTGGGTTGTGGGGGCAGCAGTAAAACCAGAGTAGCCCAGACTGCCGCCTGGTTCACATAGCACCATGAGTCCCATGATCCCTCCTGTAGGTGGTGAGCCAATTGGAAGGCAGACCCATGTGGCTCCTTTGGGTACATTGGATCCTTGCTGTAACCTTTTCATAGGGATCCAATGGACCACTCTTGATTCAGACCAAAAGCTATAATTAATAATGCAAATTAAATGGCTACATGTCATATTGTGGCTGCTATACAATGTTTCAAATCTGTATGATGAGAAAATGGTTGGCTGACAGAGTACATGAGTATGCTGGGTGATATGAATGGCACAATTGCCAAGGCTCTGATGTAATTACTCTGCATATGAAGAAGATCAATCAAGCACAGCTGATATCATGAAAATGTTTAGGGTTTGAGGTAGGATGGTGTGATGTCTGGTGAGCGAGCCCTCTCATGGTTCCCAGGTGAGCTGCTGCTAACCATCTCTTTTCTCTTTTGCAGACTGGAGCAGCTGGCCTAATTGTCTCCACCTGTTCCTGTTTGTGTGAGGAGCTTAAGTAAGAGTGGCAGAGAGCAGACCAGCATTGGACCGATTGGTTAAGCTGCTTGCCTTGTCTGTCTGTGGGCCGCCCCAGTTCTGCACACTCACCTGCCTGCACCACCACCTCACCAACCTGGGCTCCTCTTTCCTCCATTCATGCCACCCCTCAGCCTTCATGGTTGGACCATTTGTTGGTCTCTGTCTCCTTCTGTGGCCATTCTCACACCTGGGTCCTAGCATTAGTAATCATGACAGATTGGTCCCGCCAGAGACAGGACCCAGCAAGCGCTGCCACAGGAGGGCAGTCACCTCGCTTAGATGCTATTGAGCAATATTTAACCTTCATTACCCAACAGCTGGTGATGTAACTGAACAACTAAGTCATTTGTCTGTTCAGCTGAGTTCTAATGAGGCCGCCGTTGCAGCTATGGCTGCTCCACCATCCACTTTATCGCCTCTTGTTGCCTTGCGATCCCCACACCTGTCCCGTACGTGGGGGCAGATGGGGGGAAGGATGCAAAAGTTTCCTTTTGCAATGTAAGCTTATGTTCCAGTGCTCTCCGAGTGACTTTCCCAGATGATAAAAGTAAAATCGCTTTTGTCGCCATTCTCCTCAAGAACCGTGCGCTCACCTAGGTTCAAGCATTAATGGAGGGCCCAGATTATGACACCTATACCTTCCCACAGCTCTTGAGAGTTTGTGCGTGTTTTCGATCACTCAGAGTGAAGGAAACTCTTCCACTCATTTGCTAAATCTTCGTCAGGGTAACCAACTCATAGCCAATTTTTCTGAGTTTCGTGTTGTAGCAGTGGAGTCAGGGTGGAGCGATGTGGCATTGCATAGTGCTTTCAGGAATAGTTTGAGTGCTAGTCTTGGAGACGAACCTGCCATTCGGGAGGAACTGTCGTCATTAGATGAATTGATTTTGCTCCCTATTTGCTTGGACAACCACATTCGGGAACGGGCCCGCAAGCATAAATCCATACAAGAAGCCCACTCTCCGCCATTATTGTCAACCTCCTCGTCTTCATTCTACACGTCTTCGCCATCACCCGAGTCCATGATTATCGGTCGTGCTCACCTCTCTCTGGTGGAACGCCACCACCAGAAGGAGGCAAACAAATGTTTTTACTGTGAAGCCACTGGTCATTTTCGCTCCTGTTGCTAAAAAGGATCGGCCCAGCAATAACTATAGGGGTCCTGCCGGGCACACACGTTCAGGAAACCCTTAAACCTTCCAAACATTTTTTCCATCCCCGCTTTGATTCAGGTACCCCATGCTGAGCTGTCTGTCGATGTGTTAATTGACTCTGGGGCAGAACAAAATTTCCTTTCACAAGCTGTTGTTTCCAAATATGGTATTCCCATACACAAACTCATATCCGTTGCCATTAGTGACTCTTTCTGGTGCCCCGCTAACGTCTGTTATGGCCCAAACTGCCCCTGTATCAGTTTTGCTTTCTGGTAGCCATCAGGAGGAGATCCAGTTCTTCGTCTTGCCTAGTTCTTCTTTTCCGGTCATCCTTGGGTTCCCATGGTTGCAATTACACAATCCTACCATAGACTGGTCCAATCTTTGGATCTCTGCCTGGAGTAACTTTTGTTTGGCGGCCTGCTTACAGTCTGCTGCTTGCTCGCCTTCTCACTCCCTCTCCGACCGAGGCGCCTGACCTCAGCCGTGTGCCTGAGGTGTTCCATGACTTAGTGGAGGTCTTCAGCAAGTGCGCTACCCCCACATCGGCCTTATGACAGTGCTGTTGACCTCATCCCGGGTACACAGCTCCCATCAAGCCGCCTCTATAGTTTGTCTGGTCCAGAGAGGGAGGCGATAGAGAAATGCATCAAAGAATCCTTACGCTCAGGCGTAATTCGGAATCGACTTCACCAGTGGGGGCTGGTTTTTAATTTGGTGGGAAGAAGGATGACAAGTTATGTCCTTGTATTGATTACAGGGAGTTGAATAACATTACTGTTAAGGATAAATACCCTCTTCCCCTCAAGAACTCCACTTTCCAGTTCCTCCAAAAAGCCCCCATATTCACTAAACTAGATCTCCGTAATGCATATCGCCTGATCCGAATCTGCCAAGGTTATGAGTAGAAAACGGTGTTCAAAACTCATTTTGGACATTTTGAATATTTGGTTATGCCTTTTGGTCTCACGAATGTGCCTGCCATTTTTCAGAGCATGATTAAGGACATTCTCAAGGACATGATTGGGGTTTATGTATTTGTTTATCTGGATGACATTCTCATTTTCTTGCACTCAGGAGGAGCACACAGGAGGAGCACTCAGGAGGAGCATATGCACTCAGGAGGAGCACACCACTGAGTGCAGTGGAGGAGCATATGTGCTCCTCATTCGTTGCTGCCAACTACCGACAAAATCAGGATGCCTGAACCGGCTAAGTCTGCGCCCAAGAAGGGCTCCAAGAAAGCCGTGACCAAAACCACCGGTAAAGGAGGCAAGAAGAAGAGGAAGACCAAGAGGGAGAGCTACGCCATCTACGTTTACAAGGTACTGAAGCAGGTCCACCCTGACACCGGTATCTCCTCCAAGGCCATGAGCATCATGAACTCCTTTGTCAACGACATCTTTGAGCGCATCGCCTCCGAGGCCTCTCGTCTGGCCCACTACAACAAGCGCTCCACCATCACCTCCAGGGAGATCCAGACCGCAGTGCGCCTCCTGCTGCCCGGTGAGCTGGCCAAGCACGCCGTGTCTGAGGGAACCAAGGCTGTTACCAAGTACACCAGCTCCAAGTAAACTCCTGACTACACTCATATCACTCATATCACTCCTCCATATGCACTCAGGAGGAGCACACAGTACATGTACGGACAGTTTTACAGCATCTTCTGGAAAATCAGCTTTTTGTAAAAGCAGAGAAGTATGAGTTCTTTTTGAACTCAGCTTCCTTCCTAAGATTCATCATTTCTGGGGTCCACTTGAAAGCAGATCCTGAGAAAATTAAAGCAATGGTTTAATTTCAAGCAGTTGCAACATTTTCTAAGATTTGCAAACTTCTACCGCCATTTAATCAGGAACTACTGTAAGATCACTCTGCCCCTCACTCAATTAACCTCCACTAAAATGTGTTTCTCCTGGTCTGAAGCTGTTCAAAATGCATTCATTACACTGAAGGAGTGCTTCGTTGACACCCCAACACTTGCTCAGGTCACCCTCAAGGCTCAGTTTGTAGTTGAGGTGGATGCTTTGGACAGTGGGATAGGGGTGGTTCTTTCACAGCGTTCTGGGCCAAGGACAACAAACTGCACCCTTGTGTATTTTTTTTTCTCAGGACCTGAGCCCTTCCGAGAGAAACTACAACATAGGGGATCAAGAGCTGCTTGCGGTAAAGTTAGCATTGGAAGAGTGGTGACATTAGTTGGAGGGCGCCATACAACCATTCATCGTCTGGACAGATCACAAGAATTTAGAATATCTTCGGTCAGCAAAGAGGTTGAACGCACGGCAGGCTCAGTGGGCGCTATTTTTTTTGAGGGGGGGGCAGTTTAAATTTACAATCACATACAGGCCAGTATCCCGTAATATCAAGCCTGATGCCTTGTCATACCAGTTCTACTCAGATTCGGAGCCCACACTGGATGAAACCATAGTTCCAGCAGCTTGTGTGGTGAGTACCCTTGTGTGGGTGATTGAGCAAGAGGTCAAACAAGCACAAGCCTCTGAGCTGGACCCTGGTGGTGGACCCGATAGCCACCTGCATGTTCCGTCCAAACTCAGAGGGAAGGTGATTCATTGGGGGCACACCTCCAAATTTGCTTGTCATCCGAGGGGCACCAGAACTGTCGAGCTCATTCAGCGACCCTTCTGGTGGCCAACATTAAGAAAAGATGAAACGAAATGCATTGAGTCTTGTCATGTTTGTGCATCTAACAAATCTACATCCTTCCCTCTAGCAGGTGTACTCCATCCTCCCCCGATCCCCAGCCATCCCTGGTTCCATATTGCCATGGATTTTGTCACTGGTTTGCCTCCCTCCAATGGTAACAACACCATTCTTACTATTGTTGATCGGTTCTCTAAAGCTGCACATTTTTTCCCTTTGTCCAAGCTCCCTTCTGCTGCGGAGACTGCTAACCTGTTGACACCCCATGTTGTCCACCTTCATGGGATCCCAGTGGACAATGTGTCAGATAGGGGACCACAGTTAACCTGGCAGGTGTGGCGGGTTTTTTGTAAATCACTGAGTATGTCTCTCAGCCTCACATTGGGATACCATCCGGAGAGTAACGGGCAGTGTGAGCGTGCCAACCTGTCACTGGAAGAAACTTTACAGTGCGTAACATCTCGCAACCCCACCACCTAGAGCTCTCAGTTGGCGTGGGCTGAGTACACCCACAATACCGCAGTCACTTCCACCACTGGGTTCACACCATTTGTGGTCTCCTTGGGATACACGCCGCCCCTCCTACCTATGCTGGAACGGGAGGTAGCGGTCTCATCTGTTCAACACCAGATGTGCCGATGTCGACGTATCTGGAGGGAGATGCGGGCTGTGCTGGTGAGGTCTTCTGCCCTTTGTGCAAAGTTCGCCAACCGGAGGAGGTCGGCTGTGCTGAATTATGTTGTCAGTCAGCAAGTTTGGCTATCAACTAGGAACATGTCTTTGAAAACGGAGTCTGGAAAACTCTCCCCTCATTTCATTGGTCCCTTCTCCATTGTACAGAAGGTCAAAGGGATTTCGTTTCACCTGAAGCTCCCCAACATTCTGAAGATCCATCCCATTTTTGACATGTTAGAACTCTAACCAATATCTTCCAGCCCTTTTTCCCCCTGCTAAACCCCCACCTCCCCCTAGGGTGACCGATGGCCACACCACTTACACGGTCAGCTCTATCCTCGATGCTCACCGTCGTGGCCGAGGATTCCAATACCTGTTTGACTGGGAAGGATACGGTCCTGGGGAGCAGTCCTGGATTCCATGCTCCCACATTTTTTGATCACAGGACAGTTCAAACCTTCCACTGGGCCCATCCTGAGAAACTTGGGGGATGCCAGGAGGTGCCCCTTGAGAGAGGGGTACTGTGATGTCTGGTGAGCAAGCCCTCTCGTGGTTCACAGGTGATCTGCTGCTAACCATCTCTTTTATCTTTTGCAGACTGGGGTGGCTCTAATTGGTGACAGCTGGCCTAATTGTCTCCGCCTGCTCCCGTCTGTGTGAGGAGCTTAAGTAGAGCGGTGGAGAGCAGACCAGCGCAGGACTGATTGGTTAAGCTGCCTGCCTTGTCTGTCTGTGGGCTGCCCCAGTTCTGCACGCTCACTTGCCTGCACCACCACCTCACCAACCTGGGCTCCTCTTTCCTCCATTAATGCCACCCCTCAGCCTCCACGGTTGGACTCCGTAAGTCTACAAATTTTGTCCTAGTATCTGTTTTGGTCTAGCTTTGGACAGCACCCTTTTTTCTCTGGAGTTCAGCCACAGTGGCTAGTGGTACGAATGTCTTCAGCCTGAGTCTCCCAGATGCCATCCTGCTGCCCCCTCACCTGCTGGACGCAATTGTTTGTTTTCTCACCTGCCAGGAGCTATTCAATCACAGTGAGTTATCCACCTCCCTGCCAAATTGCTCATTGCCCCCTACTTAAACTCATCATTTCTCTCTTCCCTAGGCTGTCTCCTGGTGGTCAGGGTGAACAACCTGAGGCTATTCAATCATTCTGTACAATAAATCTTGTTAAACCGTTTGTTGGTCTCTGTCTCCCTCTGTGGACATTCTTGCACCTGGATCCTAGCATTAGTAATCATGACAGATGGTATCCTTGGAAGGAAAATGGAGTCTGCCATTCCCAGAAATGGCTAATCTGATGTACCTTATGAATACAAGGAATAAAACACGGGTGTATCCTTTTAATGTGTCAAATTACCTGAGTTAAGTTTTCCTTAATCTTACATGAGTGAAACACTGGCATCAGTGCCCATAACTATGATGTTTTCATTACAGGAGATAATCAAGAGAACACCAGAAACACTCTGCTGACTTTGACATTCTACCATGACTGACCTTTGCTCTTTGTGAAGTATACAGTACATCTGCAAAGTATTCACAGCGCTTCACTACTTCCACATTTTAAGTTACAGCCTCATTCCAAAATGGATTAAATTCTTTTTTTTCCCTCAAAATTCTACAATCTTTCAGCTACTCCCTTTAATGGTTGTCACAGTGGATCATGTGGTTCCATCTCACCCTATCCCTTGCATCTTCCTCTGTAACACCAACCCTCCCCATGTCCTCCTTCACTATATCATGAATCTTCTCTGTGGTCTTCCTCTTTTCCTTCTGCTTGGCAGCTCCATCTTCAACATCCTTTGTCCAATGTATCCATTATCCCTCCTCTGCACATGTCCAAACCATCTCAGCCTTGCCTCTCTTACTTTGTCTCCACACCACTCAACCTAAGCTGTCCCTCTGATACACTCATTTCTAATCCTGTCCCTCCTAGCCACTCCCAATGAAAATCTTAGCATCTTCAATTCTGCCACCTCCAGCTCCACCTCATGTCTTTTTGTCAACACCACCGTCTCCAAACCATACATCATAGCAGGTCTCACTACTGTCTTGTAAATCTTCCCTTTCACTCTTGCTGCTCCCCTTCTGTCATGAATCACCCCTGACACTCGTCTCCACCCACTCCACCCTGCCTGCACTTTCTTCTTCACCTCTCTTGTGCATTTTCAAAGATCAAAAATTTTATTTGTCAGTACCACTATACGCACAGGACATACAAGAGAATTGGAATGGCATTTCTCTCTCTCTTCAGTGGTGTGCACAATATAAAAAAAGAAAGAAGGTTAGAAAAACAACAGCAGTCTATGTACAGTAATGCTATCCGTAGTGCAAATGGCAACAAAAAGATAGACCCAGACCTCCCATAGTGCAAATAAAGACAGACGATAAACGATGAGCCCAGCAATCTTATATACAGAAAAGCAGAGCAGTAATATTCCTAGCACCAAGTTCAATGTGGTAATGTACACTACCGTTCAAAAGTTTCGGGTCACTTAGAAATTTCCTTATTTTTGAAAGAAAAGCACTTTTTTTCAATGAAGATAATTTTAAACTAATCAGAAATACACTCTATACATTGCTAATGTGGTAAATGACTATTCTAGCTGCAAATGTCTGGTTTTTGGTGCAATATCTACATAAGTGTATAGAGGCCCATTTCCAGCAACTATCACTCCAGTGTTCTAATGGTACAATGTGTTTGCTCATTGCGTCAGAAGGCTAATGGATGAATAGAAAACCCTTGTGCAATCATGTTAGGTCTGCAATGCTGTAATTGCTGCAAATGGAGGATTATTTGACGAAAGCAAAGTTTGAAGGAAAAAATTATTTCAAATACAAATCATTATTTCTAACCTTGTCAATGTCTTGACTATATTTTCTATTCATTTTACAACTCATGGTGGTAAATAAAAGTGTGACTTTTCATGGAAAACACAAAATTGTCTGAGGTGACCCCAAACTTTTGAACGGTGGTGTAGATGCAGATAGTAACAGATAGGACTGCACATGATCAATATTGCAATGACAGATGCAACAAATATGGCATTTGTGCAAATGGTTTCAGTAAAGTGCAGAGACATCCAGCAGCAAGTGTATTACTGTTGGTGTGCCAGTCTTTCTGTTCCAACAGCTGAGGCAGTTATTGTGCGGGTGAGTGCATTATGGTTCAGGAGGGGGTTGGGGGGAGCGGGAGAGTTCAGGGTCCTGATGGCTTGATGAACAAAGCTGTTTAGCAGTCTTGTGGAGCGGGCCCAGAGGCTTCGGTACCTTTTCCCTAAGGGCAGGGGGCTGAAGAGGGAGTGTGAGGGCTGGGAGGTGTCACCTGCAATGTTGATGGCCATTGCTTTGGATGGTGGACCTCAGGTATTTAAACTCATCTACATTCACAACCTCTACTCCTTCCATTTTCATCGTTGCACTTGCCTCCCTCTCATTCATACTCATGTATTCTGTCTTGCTCCTATTGACTTTCATTCCTCTTCTCTCCAGAGCATACCTCCACCTCTCCAGGTTTGCTTCCACCTGCTCCCTACTCTCACTACAGATCACAATGTCATCAGCAGACATCATGGTCCACAGAGACTCCTGCCTGACCATCACCATGGCAAACAAGAAGGGGCTCAGAGCCGATCCTTGATGGAACCCCACCCCCACCTTGAACCCATCCATCACTCCTACAGCACACCTCACCACTGTCTCACTGTCCTCATACGTACATGTCCTGCACCACCCTTACATACTTCTCTGCCATTCCTGACTTTCCCATATAGTACCACACTTCCTCTCTTAGCACCCTATCATATGCTTTCTCTAGATCCACATAGACACTGTCCAACTCCTTCTGACCTTCTCTATACTTCTCCAGCAGCACTCTTAGAGCAAATATTGCATCTGTAGTACTCTTTCTTGGCATGAAACCGTAATGTTGCTCACTGATTGTCACCTCTCCTCTAAACCTGGCTTCAACAACTCTTTCCCATATTTTCATGGTGTGGCTGATCAACTTTATGCCTCTGTAGTTATTACAGTTCTGAGCATCACCTTTGGTCTTGAAAATTGGTACAAAACACTTCTTCTCCACTCCTCAGGCATCCTCTCACTCTCCAAGATTGTGTTAAACAATCTGGTTAAAAAGTCCACTGCCATCTCTCTTAAACATCTCCATACCTCTACAGGTATGTCATCTGGACAAGGTATGTCATCTGTCCATTCTTCATCCTCTTTAAAGCTACCGTCACTTCTGCCTTGCTAATCCTCGGGACTTCCTTGTTCCCCATCTTTCCTTCATCCATCTTCCTCTCGCTCTCATTTTCTTTATTCATCAGGTTTTCAAAGAATTCCTTCCAACTTCTCAATACACTCGTCATTTGTTAATACATTACTATTTCTGTCCTTTTTTAAAAAACTTTGTTTATTGGTTAGTTTTCCAATATAATCGACATTTGAACCAAGTCACAACAGGTAATGCAGCATACTAAAATGTAAAATTTTGACATGTGACGATGTTACACTTTAAAAAAGTATGCAGAAAACCAATAAAGCAAGAAAGAAACAAAACCCAGAGTAAACTTTCCGAACATAACCCCCCCCCCAAAAAAAAATAAAAAACACCCCTAAAAAACCCTATTTTCAAATACATTTTTTAAAAATAGTACAAAAAATTATAAATATTATATTCAGCCAGCACACCAAACAGAGTTGAAAAAAGGGAACTAAGAGTAGCCACCTCAACTGCATTTTATCCGAGAGGCAGTGGAAAAGAGAAGCAAAACTAGATCAAACTGTCAGACAGGGATGGACAAGAGGTCTGTGTTCTCCATCAGGTCAACAAAAGGCCCCCATATATTCCAAAACTTGTCCAAAGAATTCCTGAGAGAGAATCTAATCTTCTCCAATTTAAGAAAATAAAGTGAATCATTAATCCACTAAGTGTGTGATGGAGGCGTTGGAGATTTCCATTTAATTACAATTAGCCTCCTAGCCAGGAGAGTCATAAAGGCTAAAGCGTCCCGTTTGGCAGCTGACAGAGAAGACAAAGCAGGAAAAACACCAAACAAGGCACCAAGAGGATCCAGTTGGATGTCTACCTTCAGGATCTTAGATAGTGAGGCAAAAATTTCTGTCCAGTAAGTATATAGGCAGGGGCAGAGCCAGAACATATGTATTAATCTGGCTGGGGCTTGCTGACAGTGAACACAAAGAGGTGAAACATTTTCAATCATCTTGGAAAGGCGAACTTTAGTGAGGTAGACACGATGCACTACCTTAAACTGTATGAGGTTGTGTCTGGCACAAATGGATGATTTATGGACACCCATCAAAATCTTTGACCAAACTGAAACAGATATTGACATACCCAAGTCTTCCTCCCAGCGGGCTTTTAAAAAATGTAAAGGTTCCATGCACAGCAGTTTGATGTGGTTATAAAATAATGAGATTGCACCGTTTAATGAGGAGAGTTGTTCAAAAAAGAATCTAAGGCCATAGTTTTGGGAAGATTGGGAAATGTAGGAAAAACATTACTTATAAAACATCGGGCCTGTAAATATCTTAAAAAAGCGGGTCTTGGGCAGAGAGAATTTCTCAGAAAGTTGTTGGAAGGATGCAAAAATGTTATTTAGATATGTCTTTAATTGTGTTAATGCCATGGTTTGACCACAAGGTGAATGCCCCATCTACAGACGTGGACAAAATTGTTGGTACCCCTCTGTTAATAAAAGAAAAACCCGCAATGGTCACAGAAATAACTTGAATCTGACAAAAGTGGTAATAAATAAAAATTCCATGAAAATTAAGAAATGAAAATCAGACAATGCTTTTGAATTATGGTTCAACAGAATTATTTTAAAAAACAAACTCATGAAACAGGCCTGGACAAAAATGATGGCACCCTTAACTTAATATTTTGTTGCATAACCTTTTGAGGCAATCACTGCAATCAAACGATTTCTGTAACTGTCAATGAGACTTCTGCACCTCTCAGCAGGTATTTTGGCCCACTCCTCATCAGCAAACTGCTCCGGTTGTCTCAGGTTTGAAAGGTGCCTTCTCCAGACGGCATGTTTCAGCTCCTTCCACAGATGTTCAATAGGATTTAGATCAGGGCTCATAGAAGGCCACTTAAGAATAGTCCAATGTTTTGCTCTTAGCCATTCTTGAGTGTTTTTAGCTGTGTGTCTTGGGTCATTATCCTGTTGCAAGACCCATGACCTGTGACTGAGACCAAGCTGTCTGACACTGGGCAGCACATTTCTCTCTAGAATACCTTGATAGTCTTGAGATTTCATTGTACCCTGCACAGATTCAAGACACCCTGTGCCAGATGCAGCAAAGCATCCCCAGAACATAACAGAACCTCCTCCAAGTTTCACAGTAGGGACAGTGTTTTTTTCTTGGTATGCTTCATTTTTGCGTCTGTGAACATAGAGCTGATGTGCCTTGCCAAAAAGTTCCAGTTTTGTCTCGTCTGTCCATAGGACATTCTCCCAGAAGCTTTGTGGCTTGTCAGCATGCAGTTTGGCAAATTCCAGTCTGACTTTTTTATGATTTGTTTTCAACAGTGGTGTCCTCCTTGGCCATCTCCCATGAAGTCCACTTTGGCTCAAACAACGTCGGATGGTGCGATCTGACACTGATGTACCTTGACCTTGGAGTTCACCATGAATGTGTTTAGAGGTTGTTCTGGGCTCTTTTGTTACCATTCGTATTATCCGTCTCCTCCTGCAGCCACGTCCAGGGAGGTTGGCTACAGTCCCGTGGATCTTAAATTTCTGAATAATAAGATAAGATAAGATAAGATAAGTCTTTATTAGTCCTACAATGGGGAAATTCCAGGATTGCAACAGCACAGGGATAGCAACACTCAGAGCAACAATCAGAAGACAAGAGAAAAAAAAAAAAAACAAGAGCAGCAAGTATACATATGTGCATATATATATATATATACACTCACCGGCCACTTTATTAGGTACACCTGTCCAACTGCTCGTTAACACTTAATTTCTAATCAGCCAATCACATGGCGGCAACTCAGTGCATTTAGGCATGTAGACATGGTCAAGACAATCTCCCGCAGTTCAAACCGAGCATCAGTATGGGGAAGAAAGGTGATTTGAGTGACTTTGAACGTGGCATGGTTGTTGGTGCCAGAAGGGCTGGTCTGAGTATTTCAGAAACTGCTGATCTACTGGGATTTTCACGCACAACCATCTCTAGGGTTTACAGAGAATGGTCCGAAAAAGAAAAAATATCCAGTGAGCGGCAGTTCTGTGGGCGGAAATGCCTTGTTGATGCCAGAGGTCAGAGGAGAATGGCCAGACTGGTTCGAGCTGATAGAAAGGCAACAGTGACTCAAATAACCACCCGTTACAACCAAGGTAGGCAGAAGAGCATCTCTGAACGCACAGTACGTCGAACTTTGAGGCAGATGGGCTACAGCAGCAGAAGACCACGCCGGGTGCCACTCCTTTCAGCTAAGAACAGGAAACTGAGGCTACAATTTGCACAAGCTCATCGAAATTGGACAATAGAAGATTGGAAAAACGTTGCCTGGTCTGATGAGTCTCGATTTCTGCTGCGACATTCGGATGGTAGGGTCAGAATTTGGCATCAACAACATGAAAGCATGGATCCATCCTGCCTTGTATCAATGGTTCAGGCTGGTGGTGGTGGTGTAATGGTGTGGGGAATATTTTCTTGGCACTCTTTGGGCCCCTTGGTACCAATTGAGCATCGTTGCAACGCTACAGCCTACCTGAGTATTGTTGCTGACCAAGTCCATCCCTTTATGACCACAATGTACCCAACTTCTGATGGCTACTTTCAGCAGGATAATGCGCCATGTCATAAAGCTGGAATCATCTCAGACTGGTTTCCTGAACATGACAATGAGTTCACTGTACTCAAATGGCCTCCACAGTCACCAGATCTCAATCCAATAGAGCATCTTTGGGATGTGGTGGAACGGGAGATTCGCATCATGGATGTGCAGCCGACAAATCTGCGCCAACTGTGTGATGCCATCATGTCAATATGGACCAAACTCTCTGAGGAATGCTTCCAGCACCTTGTTGAATCTATGCCACGAAGAATTGAGGCAGTTCTGAAGGCAAAAGGGGGTCCAACCCGTTACTAGCATGGTGTACCTAATAAAGTGGCCGGTGAGTGTATATATATATATATATATATATATATATATACACAACCGTTCAAAAGTTTGGGGTCACCCAGACAATTATTTTGTGTTTTCCAGGAAAAGTCACACTTATTTACCACCATAAGTTGTAAAATGAATAGAAAATATAGTCAAGACATTGACAAGGTTAGAAATAATGATTTTTATTTGAAATAATATTTTTTTCCTTCAAACTTTGCTTTCGTCAAAGAATCCTCCATTTGCAGCAATTACAGCATTGCAGACCTAACATGATTGCACAAGGGTTTTCTATTCATCCATTAGCCTTCTGACGCAATGAGCAAACGCATTGTACCATTAGAACACTGGAGTGATAGTTGCTGGAAATGGGCCTCTATACACCTATGTAGATATTGCACCAAAAACCAGACATTTGCAGCTAGAATAGTCATTTACCACATTAGCAATGTATAGAGTGTATTTCTGATTAGATTAAAGTTATCTTCATTGAAAAAAAGTGCTTTTCTTTCAAAAATAAGGAAATTTCTAAGTGACCCCAAACTTTTGAACGGTAGTGTATATATATATATATAGACACAGTGCGGAGCATTGTAGCTAGATGGGATAGATATATAAATATATAAACACAGTGCGGAGCATTGTAGCTGGATGGAATAAATATATGAGTATATAAACACAGTGCGGAGCATTGTAGCTAGATGGAATAAATATGTAAATATATAAGCACACAGTGTGGAGCATTGTTGCTAGATGGAATGAAGCAGCACAACCGTCTACTTAGTTATCCTACATGGTATGATTATGTACCCATACATATTCTCAACCTCCATAGCGACCGGTATTTTCCTAGTTGTATAGTGGAGGGGACCATTGTGTAAGTCTATTGTATCTTTTGCATTCAATACTATTAGGTCATCACGTCTTTTTGCTATCTCTGCGAGCAGCCCTACTTTGGTTGTACAGTCTGACAGCCATAGGTAAGAAGGACCTGCGAAACCTCTCGGTTGTGCACCTAGGATGATGTAGTCTGCTGCTAAATGAGCTCCCCAGTGCATTCAGTATGTCCTGCATAGGGTAGAACTCGGACTCCAGCAGAGATGACAGTTTAGCCACCATCCTTCTCTCTCCCATCTCCTCCACTGGGTCAAGGCGCTGCCCCAGGACAGAGCTAGCTTTCTTGATCAGTTTGTTCAGTCTCTTCCTATCGGCTGCTGTAATGCCACTGCCCCAGCAGACCACTCCAAAAGTGATGGCTGATGCCACCACCATGTCATAGAATGTCTTCAGCAGCGCCCCTTGTACACCAAAAGACCTGAGTCTCCTCAGTAGGAACAGCCTGCACTGTCCCTTCTTGTAGAGTGCGTCAGTATTGTGTGACCAGTCTAGTTTATTGTTCAGATGAACACCCAGGTACTTATAGGATGTCACCATCTCGATGTCTGTTCCCTGTATATTTACTGGTGCTGTGAGGGGTTGTCCTTGCCTGCGGCAGTCCACCACCAGCTCCTTAGTTTTCCTCGCATTGATCTGGAGGCAGTTCCGATGGCACCAGTCCACGAAGTCCTGGATAAGCCCTCTGTACTCAGCTTCATCTCCGTTGGAGATGAGGCCAACGATCGCAGAGTCATCAGAGAACTTCTGTAGATGGCAGTGTGTTGTGTTGTGTGAGAAGTCCGCAGTATACCGTGCTACTGATGATCGTGTCGGACACACAGTCCCGGGTTCTCACAAACTGAGGCCGGTTAGTGAGGTAGTCCAAGATCCATGATGACAGGTGCTGGTCCACCCCTGCGCACAGCAGCTTGTCCTTCAGGATCATCGGTTGGATGGTGTTGAAAGCACTGGAGAAGTCAAAGAACATGATCCTCACCGCATTCCCGGGCTTCTCCAGGTGGGACAGAGAACGGTGAAGGAGGAAGATCACCGCATCCTCCACCCCAGTGCCATGCTGGTAGGCGAACTGGAGTGGATCCATCGCTGGTCCCACCAGGGGCCGGAGGTGAGCAAGGAGCAGCCTCTCCAGGGTCTTCATCATGTGGGACGTCAAGGCCACTGGTCTGTAGCTGTTCAGATCTTTGGGGTGGGAAGTCTTTGGTACAGGTACCACACAAGATGTTTTCCACAGCTGTGGTACCCTCCCCAGCTTCAGGCTCAGATTGAAGATGTGCTCCACAATCCCACACAGCTGGTCTGCACAGGACTTGAGGAGCTTTGCGCTGATGCCGTCCGGTCCCGACGCCTTCCTCGCCTTGATCTTCCTCAGCTCCGTCCTCACCTGGGTCTTAGTGAGGGTCAGGTTGGGGGGCTGTGTGTTGGGAGTGGGGGGGGTGTTGGTGGAGTGGGGAGTGGGCAGCAGGACTTGATGTCTTTAGAGGCAGCAGTGGTTGTTGTGCAGTCGGGGGGGGAGGGCGGTTGGTCAAACCTATTGAAAAACAGATTCAGATTGTTCGCCCACTCCCTGCCCCCTGTGGCCTGGGGGGGAGGTATTCTGGAGCCCAGAGATGGTTTTAAGGTTTCTCTAGACCCCGCTGATGTCGCTCTGTTGCAGCTTGTCCTCCATCTTCTTCCTGAAGCTGTCCTTGCCTTTACGATCCAAGATGGCGCCCACAGCGGTCGACATGGTGCTTCGCTGCGCTCTTTGTTTGTTTTTGTTTGTCAATTGTGTGTCTGCTTGCACTTATACCCGTGAAGAACTTTTAAATATCAGGACTTTCACCCCCACGGACCTCCTCCCAGTTTTTCTAGCCCCTGCCGCCGATCTGGTTTATTGTTTGGCTCGGAAAGTGAGACGGCGGAAGAGAGGAAGACGAGCGGGCGCTCTCGTGCGACTTCGCAGGAGAGGCTCGCGAACGGCGCTGCCTGGCATATTTCTGTCCAATACCAACTCTCTCTCTAACAAGGTGGATGAACTGAGACTGCTGATGCGTTTTAAGGACCTCGCCTCCTCAGCTGTCCTCTGCTTTACTGAGACCTGGCTCCGGGAAAATATACCGGACAGCGCGCTGCGCCTCGACGGCTTCCAGCTCTTCCGTGCTGATCGTGACACAGAGCTTTCCGGCAAGACCACAGGAGGCGGAGTCTGCTTCTACATCAACTGCATCTGGTGCTCTGATGTAACGGTAATTTCCAAACACTGTTCTCCTGCCTTGGAATTTCTTGTTATCAATTGCAAGCCCTTCTATTCCCCGCGGGAGTTTGCTTCTTTTATAATGATCGCTGTGTACGCCCCTCCCGACGCGGACACGCGCGAAGCTCAGCGCGTGCTCGCGGATCACATTCAACACACAGAGCGGAGTTTTCCAGACTCGCTGATTATTGTGGCTGGCGACTTTAATCAGTGCAATCTGAGCCACGATCTCCCCCGCTACAAACAGTTTATTAAATGCCCCACCAGAGGATTAAACACACTGGATCACTGTTACACCACAGTGAAAGACGCATATCGCGCTGTCCCTCGAGCTGCGCTGGGATTATCTGATCACGTGATGGTTCACCTCATTCCCACATACAGACAGAGATTGAAGCTCACTAAACCTGTTGTGAGCACTACGAAGATACGGACCAGTGATGCTGAGGAGAAGCTGGAAACGTGCATGGAAATATCTGACTGGGGCATGCTTAAAGGAGCCACGCATGATCTGGATGAGTACACGGACACTGTGAACTCATATATCCACTTTTGTGAAGAGAACATTCTTCCATCACGCACCAGGGTGAGTTACTCTAATGACAAACCATGGTTCACAGCTAAGCTCAGACAGATCAGGAAGGAGAAGGAAGCAGCGCTGAAAAGTGGAGACAGGGACTGCTACAGGGAGGTTAAATACCGGTTTAACAGAGAGCTGAAGAGGGCTAAATCTGTGTACTCAGAGAGACTCCAGCAGCAGTTCACTGCTAATGATTCGGCTTCCGTGTGGAGAGGACTGAGGCAGATCACCAACTATCGGCCTCAGGCTCCTAAAGGTCAGGATGACAAAGCCCTTTGTCAGAGACTGTCCCAACACTATGCCCGTTTTGACACCTCGTCATCTGTGTCCAACTCCCCCCCTCCCTCCAGCTCCACAGCCTCCACATTCCCTACTTCATTTAAGGCACCCCCCCCCCCCTCCCCCCCTCCCCTTATCATCAGTGAGCAGGATGTGCTCAAACAGTTCTCCAGACTGAACCCGCGCAAGGCCCCCGGCCCAGACGGCGTGTCTCCCTCCACCCTGAGACTCTGTGCGAAACAGCTGGCTCCTGTATTCACAGACATTTTTAACACCTCCCTTAAGTTATGCCACGTGCCATCCTGCCTCAAATCCTCCACCATCATCCCTGTCCCCAAGAAGCCACGGATCACTGGACTTAATGACTACAGACCTGTAGCGCTCACCTCTGTAGTCATGAAGTCCTTTGAGCGCCTGGTCCTGTCCCACCTCAAGTCCATCACCACCCCTCTCCTGGACCCGCTGCAGTTTGCCTACCGAGCCAACAGGTCTGTAGACGATGCAGTCAACCTGGCCCTCCACTCCATCCTGCAGCACCTGGACTCCCCGGGAACCTACGCCAGGATCCTGTTTGTGGACTTCAGCTCCGCATTCAACACCATCCGCCCCGCTCTGCTCCGGGACAAGCTGTCCCTGCTCAACGTGCCTGACTCCCTCTGCAGGTGGATCATCGACTTCCTGACGGACCGGAGGCAGCATGTGCGGCTGGGAAAGACTGTCTCAGACTATACTAGCATCAGCACCGGATCACCCCAGGGCTGTGTACTTTCCCCCCTACTCTTCTCCCTTTACACCAACTCCTGCACCTCCAGCCACCAGTCTGTCAAGTTGATCAAGTTTGCGGACGACACCACCCTCATCGGGCTCATCTCCAACGGCGACGAGTCCGCCTACAGGAGAGAGGTGGCCCAGCTGGCGTCCTGGTGCAGCAATAACAACCTGCAGCTGAACGCTCTGAAGACAGTGGAGATGATTGTAGACTTCAGGAAAGTCACTACTCCTCTGCCCCCCCTCACCCTCTCAGGCTCTCCCATCACCACTGCTGATTCCTTCCGCTTCCTAGGCACTACCATCACCAGGGACCTCAAATGGGAGCTGACCATCAGCTCACTCATCAAAAAAGCCCAGCAGAGGATGTTCTTCCTGCGGCAGCTGAGGAAGCTCAAGCTACCCACCAAGATGTTAGTGCAGTTCTACACAGCCATCATCGAGTCCATCCTCACCACCTCCATAACCGTGTGGTACGCAGGAGCCACTGCCAGGGACAGACTAAGGCTGCAGCGCGTCGTGCGCACTGCTGAGAAGGTGATCGGCTGCAAGCTCCCATCTCTCCAGGATCTGTACATCTCCAGGACCCGGAGGCGTGCTGGCCGGATCATAGCCGATCCCTCACACCCTGGTCACGTACTGTTTGCCCCCCTCCCCTCTGGTAGAAGACTTCGGTCCATCCAGACTAAAACCTCCCGTCACATGAACAGCTTCTTCCCCTCTGCCATTAGACTGCTGAACTCTAAGTGACTCTCGTGCACCATGTACAGCAGCTCAACCAGACTCATGTCAATCATCACTGTTTTCTTCCTGCATTACCGACTGCACTATATAGTTCTCCACAGTATCTGCTGCTGGCTAATATATATTTTAACTGTTGACCAGTATCACTTAATCTTATCCTACACTTTATTACATGTATAGTTTATTTCTCTTATCTTATCATGTTTAATGTTGCAGCATTGTACCGAGACAAATTCCTAGTTTGTGTACTACATGAACAATGGCAATAAACCTGATTCTGATTCTGATTCTGATTCTGATCTTTCTCCTCAGCTCCCTCTGTATGGACTTCAGCATCTCCCTGTTCCCCGACCTGAAGACCCTCTTCTTCTCTCTCAGAAGTGTTTTTATCTCAGGGTTGATCCAGGGTTTGTTGTTTGAGCAACACCGTATGGTCTTGTTAGGTACGGTGTTGTCCACACAGAAGCTGATGTAGTCCGTGATGGTGTGAGTGAGGCCATCGATGTCCTCACCATGTGGATCGCAGAGCTGCTCCCAGGCGGTGGTTTCAAAACAGCCCTTTAGAGTGTCCATTGCCTCCTCAGACCATAACTTCACTGTGCGCATGGCCGGAGGTTGTCTGCGCACTAGGGGTTTGTACACCGGCCGGAGATGAACCAAGTTGTGATCCGATTTCCCGAGTGGGGGGAGTGGTAATGAGGTGTACGCCTCCTTAGTGTTTGCGTAGAATAAGTCCAGTGTTTTATTGTCTCTAGTGTGGCATGTGACATACTGGGTAAACGTGAGTAGAATGGGAGACAGTGAAACATGGTTGAAATCGCCTGAGATGAGGAGAAGAGCATCTGGGTGTTCTGTCTGCAGCCTGCCAGTCACTGAATGGATGGCGTCACGCGCTGTCCCAGCGTTCGCCGTCAGATTTGCATAAACAACAATGCAGATCACGTGTGAGTATTCCCTCGGGAGATATGTAGGTTGCATGCTAACAGCTAGCAACTCAATGTCTTTGCTGCAGTGTTGTTTAACAGTGATATGTCCCGGTCTGCACCAGTTGTTGTTAACATACATTATCACTCCACCGCCCCTTGCTTTGCCACTGTCTGATGTTCGGTCTGCCCGTATCGAGTGGAAACCCTCCAGATCAATGTTAGCATCTGCTGCTAATTCGGTTAGCCAAGTCTCTGTGTATAGATACAGACTGCACTCCCGGTATATGCTATCGTAGCAGGAGATAGCTGCTAGCTCATCTACCTTTCCCAGTAACGATTGTACATTCCCCATGATAATGGATGGAAGGGTGGGTCTGTACCTTATATTTCTTGTCTTCCGCCTTACTCCAGCCTGGCAACCACGGCGTTTTCGCCTCAGTTCACCCGGTATGTCAAGTTTTTCCGTTAGCACTGGGTGGCGGTTGAGTGCTAGCAGCTCTTCCCTGCTGTACCGTCTCCTGCTATAAACAGTGGCTCCGTCCACCAGCTCGGGAGACATTTGGGGCGATCCGTGTGTCCGTGATATAAATGGAGTGAAAGGTGTGCCGGATCAGAGAGTTGTCACCGGATCAAAAGGGAGAGGAAGGGAAAAAAGACTCCAAATTGAGCCGCTGTTGCAAAAGGCAGCCAACTCGTGTGGCGCCAGAAGTTGAAAAAAAAAAATATGTGCAACTGTAGTCACAGGAACATCAAGCTGCTTGGAGATGGTCTTATAGCCTTTACCTTTAACATGCTTGTCTATAATTTTCTTTCTAATCTCCTGAGGCAACTCTCTCCTTTGCTTCCTCTGGTCCATGTTTAGTGTGGTACACACCATGTCAACAAACAGCACAGTGACTACTTGTCACCTTTTAAATAAGCCAACTGACTGATTACAAGTTTGTAGACACCTGTGATGTTAATTAGAGGACATATCTTGGTTGAACATGTCCCTATGGTCACATTATTTTCAATCTTTTCTAGGGGTACCATCATTTTTGTCCAGGCCTGTTTCATGAGATTGTTTTTTTAAAATAATTCTGTTGAACCTCAATTCAAAAGCATTGTCTGATTTTCAGTGGTTAATTTTCATAGAATTTTTATTTATTACCACTTTTGTCAGATTCAAGTTATTTCTGTGACCATTGTGGGTTTTTCTTTCATTAACAGAGGGGTACCAACAATTTTGTCCACATCTGTATTAAGGAAGGAGAAAAAACATAGTTGGCCGTTAAAGGAGCAAGGGTAGAAAAGGACTGCAAACCAAAATAGCGTTTATACTGAGCCCAGATCCGTAAGGATGATTTAACAATCACATTTTTAGTGTACGGAGAGGAATTACTATTGAGAGGAGCATGTAACAATGCCTTTAAGGATACAGGATGGGCAGAATTTACTTCAATCACAAACCAAGGGGGTGGCGAGTCATTGTCATCAAGTTGAAGCCAATAATTTAGTGTTGTGGGCGGTTCGGTTAACCCCCACAACAGATTAAGGACACTCAGCTCTCTTCTCTCGGTTTTTCCCGCTGCACTACTGAGATGTAATGTGCCATGCATGTATTGTGATGCAATGTGCCATGCATGTATTGTGATGCAATGTGCCATGCATGTATTGTGATGCAATGTGCCATTCATGTATTGTGATGTAATGTGCCATTCATGTATAGTGTTCATGCGTCCTGTCCTTACTGTGACCTAGAGACAGATCAATATGTAGATGTGCCTTGTAACCTCTTTGTCCTGCACCTGGAGCAGAGGCTAGCAAATCTGCCTATTGTTATGTAGGTCTTACAAATGCAAATGTCTCATGCCTGTTCTGCAGTCCCTTTGATCGTACCAACTGCTGTGAATCCGCTCTTTGATGTATTGTCTGAGTTGGGTATAAATACTGCACAGGTTCTGTAACTCGCTCTCTCAATTCCACTTCCTCAACTGCTGCTGCTGGACACAGACATTGTGTCCTCCTTCTCTGAGAGCCGTGGGCTCGCTCCCGGCGCGCATGCACGGCGCTGGGAGTGGAGCTCGTGACGTCGGTATGATTAATAAAACTCTGCTTAAAACCACAGCATCGCTGCTTATTTTTATCATCCGCCGCAGTGTTCTAATATTAGCAGCGCAATAGTAAAATCTAAAATTAGGCAGAGCCATCCCCCCCCCCCCAATATGCTTGGGCCTTTGTAGGTATTGTTTATATAGCCTGGGAGCTTTTTCATTCCAAATAAATCCTAAGATGAGACTATCTACTTTACGGAAAAGGGATGCAGGAAGGAACGGAGTATACATTGAAATAAATATATAAAGCGAGAAGAATGTTCATTTTGACACAGTTAATGCGTGCCACAAAGGCTAAATTAGGCAGAGACCAACACTCACAATCTTCCTGGATTTTTAATAGAAGGAGGGCAAAATTAGCTTTATAGAGATCATCAAATTTTAAAGTGACCTGTACACCAAGGTAAGCAAAACTGTGGTTGGCAACTTTAAAAGGAAAGGCCAATAATGGATACTCAATATCTGCCTTATTAATAGGAAAAATTATACTCTTATTCAGATTTAGCTTATATCCAGATATTTGACCAAATGCCTGAAAAATAGTGAGAGCAGCTGGAACAGAGGATGGTAAATCTGAAACGTATAAAAGAAGGTCATCTGCATAAAGGGAAACCTTAATTTCAACCCCGTTCCGAGAAATGCTCAAGATCTACAAATTAGTTTGGAGTGTTATCGTTAGGGGCTCCACTGCAACTGCAAAAAGTAAGGGACTTAATGAACAGCCCTGTCGAGCTGAGCGAAAGAGGTGAAAGTAGTCAGATTGAGTATTATTGGTTCTATCAGAGGCCTGCGGGGAGTAATACAATAATTTAATCCATGAAATGAAATCAGTCTTAAAACCCAAGTCACCTAAAGTGTACAACAGGAAGTTCCACTCTAATCTATCAAATGCCTTCTCGGCATCTAAAGAAATTAAAGCTTCATGAGTATCTGTTGTGTGAGTGTTATAAATAATATTAAACAAGCATCTGAGATTAAAGAAAGTGTCTATTTTTAATAAATCCAGTTTGGTCAGTTAATATAATAGATGGAAGAAGCTTAGATAATATCTTAAAGTCTGCATTCAGCAGACTAATGGGGCGATATGACAAGCAAAGTAGAGGGTCCTTGCCTTTTTTTAAGAAGCACCGAAATGAAAGCCTGATTAAGAGTTTGTGGAAGATGGCCAAGGTGAAAAGATTCATTAAACATGTCTAGTAGCAAAGGTCCAAGCTTATGCCAAAATGTTTTGTAAAATTCAGATGGAAAGCCATCTGGTCCAGGACTTTTACTATTCTGTAGGGATGACATAGCCGCAGTAAGTTCAGAAAGCAAGATGGGTCTCTCTAAATCGTTAGCTTGGTCTAGGTTAATGGTTGGTATGTCTAGGTCATTGGAAAAAATCATCAAGGTCATGAGTAGTAGAGGTCCTATCTGAAGAGTAAGGAGATGAATAAAATTCTTTAAATGCTTTATTAATTCCTAAAGGGTCAAAAGTGATGCCTGTTTCAGTTTGAAGACTAGGAATATGGTGAGATGATGCCTGACAAATCTGGTGGGCCAAAAATTTACCAGCCTTGTCCCCATGTTCAAAAAAGTGGGAATGCGACTGCAGTAAAAGTTCTGTGGCACGGTGAGATGTAAGAACATCAAATTCAGCCTGTAAGGAAAGACGGTTCTTGTAGATGTGGGGGGAGGGAGACGTAGCGTAAAGATTATCAAGTTGAGCTATGCGATGTGTTAAATCATCTACTTTTTGCTTCCTAACTCTTTTCTCATGTCCCGCATAAGAAATTATTTCATCTCTTATATATGCTTTTAAAGTTTCCTATAATAGAGAGGCAGACACATCAGGGTGTTATGAATGTCCCTTGCAGGGTATTAATGAGACACCAGATGCCAAACAGTAAGTTTGCTCATTTATTTACAAGAAGACAAATGACAAAATAAACAGCCACGTGGGGCAAAACACGAACATATACTAAGATACAAAATAAACTCTGAAGATAAACTAGGAGAGACAGCAAGGACGGAGCCTGCGCTGTACAAAAACACTTACTGAGACATGCAGCCGAAAGTCCAAGACACAGAGGAAGACTGGAGTCAGGAATAGGAGCTCCAGTCCGTCGTAACAAAGGTGTAAGATTGTGTAGGTCGCAGTGAGGAGTGACCCTCAGCTGCTCCCTTAAGTACAGGGCACAAACAAATCAGAAAAGAGGTAAAGTGATTAACAAAATGACAAACAGCTGTCACGGTGCCGGCTCGGCTTTGACAGCCAGAAGTGCAGCTGTGACGCTGTCACAACAAAAGCCCCTGAGCGGTATTAATGGCAAACCCCGGAATCAGCGGTGCAAAAGGAGAAAATACTGAGCAACCTGAGCGCGAATGGAATCAGCGCTCAGATCACCACACAGGGGTTTTATTTAGACAGAAAAAAAGTCAATCGTTTGGAAAATAAAATTAACCAAGTCTTCACTTAAAAATAAGCAAGTGTTAAGACACTATGGTGAGAAATTATTGGGTATGTTGGGTTCGTATTTACAGTTAGAAACTAAAGAGAGAAGTCTGTTGTCAACTAAAAAGAAATCTATACAAGTAAATGTATGATGAATATGAGAAGAAAAAAAAAAAGAGTATTGCGGCGGATGAAATAATAAGCAGCGATGCTGAGGGTTTTAAAGCAGGTTTTATTAAATCATACTGCCGTCACGAGCTCCGCTCCCGGCGCGCATGCACGGCGCCGGGAGCCCCAGCAGCTCTCAGAGAAGGAGGACACAAAGTCTGTGTCCAGCACCAGCAGTTGAGGAAGTGGAATTGAGAGAGTGAGTTACAGAACCTGTGCAGTATTTATACCCAACTCAGACAATACATCAAAGCGGATTCACAGCAGTTGGTACGATCAAAGGGACTGCAGAACAGGCATGAGACATCTGCATTTGAAAGACCTACATAACAACAGGCAGATTGCTGTCCTCTGCTCCAGCTTGCAGGACAAAGAGGTTACAAGGCACATCTACATATTGATCTGTCTCTAGGTCACAGTAAGGACAGGACGCATGAACACTATACATGAATGGCACATTACATCACAATACATGAATGGCACATTACATCTCAGTAGTGCAGCGGGAAAAACCAAGAGAAGAGAGCTGACTGTCCTGTGTGTTGTGGGGGGGTTGAATCAACCCGCCACACGCTCCCCCCCAGAGGGCACGGCAGGGGGTCGAGACCTCGATAATCCATCTATGGGAGCGAGCTGTGGGAGAAGCTCGCTGCAGGAGGAGGGGGAGGGAGGAGGGGGGTAGTCGTGCTGGACGGGGACGGTGAAATCGTCCAAGCCGCGCAAAAATTGCTTGCTGGTCCGCGACGTCGAGGGCTGTCCCGTTGAATGTGCGGAGGTCCGCAAGAAGAAAAATTAGTCTCTGACTCCTCTCGTGGCCATGAAGAAAACAGGAGCGGCGAGGCTGCGTAGCGGCTGTAAGAAAAAAAAAAAAAAAAGCAGAGGGACTTGGCTTGTTGGCTTTAGGTGCGGGCGCAGCCCTAAAGCCCTCGGGAAAAGCTGACGGCTGAATTCCCTTATGTGTCGTGGCTGAGACCATTAGAAAATCCAGTGGCGAGCTGCGTGCTTGCTTCAGGTGAGCGGGCAGCCCTGAAGGTTCCGAGGGTGGCGATCGGCCATTTTTCTCGGGCATGTGCAGCGGCGGAGGACGATGGCGGTCTCTGTAGCCTTTATTGTCCCGTGCGTGGTGCACCGTCCTCGTAACTCCCCGGTGCGTGTGCCGGGGTTCCGTGCGTGGGTGGGCCAGCTGGAGAGGAGAACCAGGGTGCAGAATCTTGGTGGAGATCGGCGCAGACGGCGCCGATAAAATCCAGGTTTGAGCTGTGGCTTCAGCTTGGCCATGGTGCGTTGGAGCGGTGAGAGGAAATAGACGATCTTTTGTCCCTCAGGCTCGTGCAGATGCGTGGAGCGGTGAGAGGGAATAGACGATCTTTGTCACCGCTTGGCCGTGGTGCGTTCAGGTCCACGCGTTGCGTTCTCCGCCGGCCATGGAGGACGCCGTCGTGGAGAGGGGACGAGGTGCCTGCGCTCTCGTGTGGAGGAGCTGCGAGCGCGGCCGGTCCAGCGTGGATGAGCAGATCTCACACGTGCAGATCTCATCATGAAGAACGGGTCACCAGTGCAGCTGTCCAGATCAGAAGGTTGCTTTGCACAAAACGTGTGCATGTTCGGGGTCGTCAGTGAAGCGTTCACTGGCAGCGTGTTCTTTTCTGCCTTCAGGTCATGGTGCGTTGGAGCGGCGAGAGGGAGGAGACGTCTTGTGTCCCTCGGCCGGTTCAGCATGGATGTCCAGACCAGAAGGTTGCGTCGCACAAAGCGTGTGCGTCTTCGGGGTCACCAGTGCGGCGGATGAAATAATAAGCAGCGATGCTGAGGGTTTTAAAGCAGGTTTTATTAAATCATACCGCCATCACGAGCTCCGCTCGCGCCAGGAGCGAGCCCCAGCGGCTCTCAGAGAAGGAGGACACAAAGTCTGTGTCCAGCACCAGCAGTTGAGGAAGTGGAATTGAGAGAGTGAGTTACAGAACCTGTGCAGTATTTATACCCAACTCAGGCAATACATCAAAGCGGATTCACAGCAGTTGGTACGATCAAAGGGACTGCAGAACAGACATGAGACATTTGCATTTGAAAGACCTACATAACAATAGGCAGATTGCTGTCCTCTGCTCCAGCTTGCAGGACAAAGAGGTTACAAGGCACATCTATATATTGATCTGTCTCTAGGTCACACTAAGGACAGGTCGCATGAACACTATACATGAATGGCACATTACATCACAATACATGAATGGCACATTACATCTCAGTAGTGCAGCGGGAAAAACCAAGAGAAGAGAGCTGACTGTCCTGTGTGTTGTGGGGGGGTTGAATCAACCCGCCACAGTATGCTCTTTTTGTGGGATTTTGACAATGCCAGACGTCGCAGACCCCAAATTCCCGTATAAAAGGTTGTATTACCTTAGCTAATTTGGAAGGGTTACAAATTTTTGAAGAGGAGCGGTCCAACTGAGGATCAATCCAGCAATTAAAGTCCCCCCCCCCCGTATCAGAAAGTGTGAGGACATTGTTGTGTCTCAAATTATAGAGGACCCGAGATGACGTTTTATGAGTTTTATTATAACGAGAACCAGGAACACAGGAGACTCTACCTTGAGTACAGGAGCCACAGCAAAGAGACAATATGTCTCCCGCAGATGGCATATATACCTCAGGTGATGCCACCCCACCCCCCCAGAGGCGGAGCGTCACCCCTCTGTAGCCCAGGGCACCGTCATAATAATATAGTATATAATATACGATCTCACCCCCCCCCCCCCCTGAAAAAAATCACAACCACACAAATTCACCCAACTTTATAATTTACACCCAACTCACACTCTAATACAAAATGGTTATAGTCCTACACACACACACCACACTGGCCCAGCAGAGCACTCCGTTATGTAAACAGCACAGTCACTGAAAAATAAAGGGCCACACACCAAAATAAATCAATCCCGAAATAAATAGTTACATATACACAATTAAACAGTAATTACAAACATGAACAATGGCGGAACCCAACTCCATAAACTCACAGGTTATCACACAGTTAGACACAGAGACTCCTGAAAGAAAAACTACATAAATCACGTAACATAGGGCAATTATCACACTTACACACCCCATGCTAACTTTCACACACAAATGTTACTGCACCCTCAACACTCAGCCACTAGGTATTCACAATCCACAACAGTGGTCATGTGCATATAAAGCATCTACTCAAATTTTCAATACCACACATTTCACATTTCTTTGTTTCATTTTTTTATTTACAACAATTTTGTCTTTTGTTTGCTTTTTGAACTTATATAGAAAATTTCAACATTAACCTTAGCAGACACACTATCAAATGCACCGAACCAGACACACCGTAAGCCCCACTCAAAGTCCTAACCTGGGTCTCCCGAAGGCCCACCTCTGGAGTGTCCATCCCGCGGCCCACTCCCAGAGCATTTCCGTTTGTTCGTGATTGGAGACGGGCTGCATTGATGTTCCTTTCTGCCCAAATGCCGCAGCTCGTTCGGGTGCCGTCTCGACCCATCAGTCAATTTCAGGTACCCATCGCCGTCGGACTGAACCACCCACAGATCACTCTGTCCAACCTTCAGCTCTCTCGAACTGTGCACCCGTCCTAGCTGAGGCTTGACCCTTGGGCGGTTATCATCACCCTTGCCCAGGGGAGTGTTCACTGGCTTTCTCCGTCCTCTGCGTCATGACCTGGCACCTTTACGGCTCCTCAGTGTTCCGCCAAGTTTGCTCGAGCCTAGTCCCTTGTTTTCATTTTGGGCACGGCTAGGGTTCGTGCCGTCTGGTCTCACCCCGGTCACTCGTGGTTGTTGCATCGGAGCGGCATCGGCAACGTCTGGCTCAACAGTGGTACTCGGCCGGTCACCGGAGCCCCGCTGTGCTCGCTCTCTGGAACCTTCAGCCTTCATGGGAGCTAGACCATGCCATTCAGGTCCCTCATCTTCAGGACCGCAAACACTGGCACGGAGTCCCCCTTGCGTCGGCGTACTTCGGTGCTGGCGGCGTCCCTCTTCACCTAGAATGAGCCACCCTAAGTCCCACGCTTCTTCGCCGCTTCCCACATAAAATGGCTGGTCCCACAGTCCACCACCTGACCACTCCTCCACTTCTCCGCAGGTGATGGAGAACCCAAGCCCATAAAACAAGTCACAGCCCATTAAGTTATTACCATCTCGAGACACCATGAACTCGGCTGCACACATAGAGGCGTCCTTATACATCACCAACAGCCACACCGAGCCCACGATGTCCAGGGGATTACTGCCATACCCATAACAGGCAATGCTTGTTTTACTCAGAGTGTAGTGGGGAAAACACCGTCTCACCATTGCCAAGTTCAGGATGGAGATTGCCGACCCCGTGTCCATCAACATCAGTATCAACGTCCCGTCCAACAGAATGTTGCAGACAATACAACCATCCATGCTGGGCGAGACAGTGTGGACCACCATAGGCGTCTTCTTTTTTACACTGTCCTTTGTAGGTCTCTGTTCCTCCTTGTCAAAGTTATGGCAAACTCTGGCGAAGTGGTGGAGCAAACCACACCATCCACAATGCTTGCCCCTCGCTGTGCACTCCCTCACTCTACAGCGGTGCCTACTGGATCCGCAGTTGTAACATCTCGACGTCCCCGGGGTGGACGTAATTTTTACGATGGCTGCGTACTCATCTTCGCTGCCATCATCTGAATCCAAGGCCAGAGTCTTCCACTGTGCATCATTCCTGGGCAGGGTCTCCTTATCACCAAGATTCTTCGTTAGCCATTCTGCTGCCTCGTGTTGCTGCGCTAGCTCCAAGGCCGCTAGCAGTGTTAGCTCACCAGCATGGGATAGCAGGCGAATTCTTGCCGAGGAATAGGCCAGGTGTTCAGCCAACTGATCACGGACCATCTCCTCCTCCAAAGCTCCAAACCTGCACTCGCCCGCCAGCTGTCGAAGGTCCACCACAAACTGCTGGACTGACTCTCCGGGTCGTTGGCGCCGCTGCCTGAACTGGATGTGCCGCATTATGATGTTCCCAGGGGCACGAAAGTAGCTGGCCATGAGCCTCACAACGTCGCCAAATGAGTCACCTCCTCCATGCGTGCTCAGGATTCTCTGGCCTTCCATACTCAGGTTACGGACAAGAATAGCCCTCACCCGCAATTTATCAAGGTCGCCGAGGTCTAACGCCATCAGATAATTCTTGAAGGCTGCATACCATCTGGCTCAAGGGACCAACGGCTCACCCGGAGCCTCCAAAAAAGGACAAAGTGTGGTAGCAGCCCTCTCCATCGCCGTATATCCTCGTCGCCAAATGTTGTGTCTCAAATTATAGAGGAGTCGAGGTGACGTTTTATAAATTTTATTATAACGAGAACCAGGAACACAGGAGACTCTACCGCGAGTACAAGAGCCACAGCGAAGAGACAATATGTCTTCCACAGATGGCTTATATTCCTCAGGTGGCGCCACCCCCCAGAGGCGGGGCATCACCCTCTCTAGCCCAGGGCACCACCATAATAATATATAGTATACGATCTCACAGACATATCTGGAATCAAAGAGAACAACATCATCATCCTCATCATAGCAGTCTGTCGTGGGCGACAATGACCGTTTCATTTAGGTCTGATCAGATTCCTCCACGCAGCTCTGTCCTTCACCCTTCTCTGCCAGGAACTCCTGTCTATATCCAACTTCTTCACGTTTCTTTTTACAGTGTCTTTAAATCTGAACCTTGGTCTACCCTGATTGCATTTGCCCTCGCATAACTGTTAGTAGAGTAACTGCCGAGGGAGATGACAGGAGTACCAAAGATATTACCTGTGATCACCACAAAGCAGCCGTTTGGATCAGATATAGTGCCAGAGTGTGAAAATGAAATAGATTTGTGAAACAGAATGGCTGTACCTCTAGATTTGCCCGAGAAAGAAGAGCGATAGACCTGTCTTTTTTCTTCAGCTTTGGATGGTCAGAAATTCTGAGGTGCATCTCCTTTAAAAAAAAACTACCTGAGCACCTAGATGTTGAAGATGGTGTAAAACCTTACAGCGCTTAATTGGAATGTTAAGTCCTTTACAGTTAAAGCTTATGAATTTAATATTCTCCCTGCCTGACAGTGGTGAGTAATTAGAGTGAGCCACTGACATCAAGTAAAACTAGTGGAAAAAAGCTAGAAGAGGTATGTTGAAAATAAAAATAAGAGAGAAAGTAAAAAGGCACAATAAAAGAAAAAACCACCAAGCCCCCAAAACATAGCTGAAGCATCTCCCCAACTGAGATACACACCTTGACATCCCCCCACCCATCCACCCACCCCCACCAGAACATAAAAACTATCACACCAAAAACTAGCCTAGGTGTCATGTTCCACTTACACTGGGGAACTACATGCAAGCCATAGAAATGTGACCAAATATAATCAAAAATAAAAATAAAGTGCACCAAATACGAAATATATATAATTAGTTAGCAGCTCAAAAACAAAATGGTCTGTAAGTGAATAGAAAACTGTGATCAATCCAAAAAAGAAAACAAATACCAAATACTAAAATACCCCCAAAAAAAGTTAAGTTAAAGACCCAATGTAGGAGTAAAATGGGCAGATCGTCTCAAAAAGAAAGGCAGCAATATACCCAAGTCAAGATCACTGACGTACTGCCGGCGTTGATCCTGAGTACTCCTGGATTCATGGGAAATGTAGTTGTAGCTGCTGGCTAGCAAATTAGCCCGATGGCAAAATCAAGTCTGGATTAACGGCTTTTTTAATGTTTTTATCAATGAAGTCCCCTGCAGTAACCGGGTCGTCAAACTGGTAGGTCTGGCCACTGGGAAGAATGATTCATAGTGTAGCTGGGTAGATTAGACCAAACTTAACATTTGGGCAGGAGTGCAGTTCCTCCTTTACCTTAGCAAAAGCTGCTTGTTTTTAGCCACAGTTGGATGTGAAGTCTGGAAAAATAGAAATCTTCTTACCCATGTAGGAAAGTTGTGAGAATTCACTGGCTCGGTGAAGGATCTGGTTACAAACCTGGAACAAATTAACCCGAATGACAAAGGAACGAGGAGGCTCTTTGTCTCCTGGTCTGGGGCGCAGGATCCTGTGGGCCCTATCCAGAATAATTCTCATCCAGTCCAAGCAGGTCTTGTAAGAGTTTTGCTGTAAACTCAGTGGGCCAAGCACCTTCCGAGCCCTCTGGTACACCTATCAGGCGGATGTTATTCCATCTTGACCATCCTTCCAGGTCCTCACATTTTTTGGAAAGAGAATCCACCAGGGTAGTTAGCGTGCTAATGTTAGCTTGCAGCTCAGTTATTTTAATATCATGATTGTCAGCCGAGCGCTCAATGTCAGCTATCGTATCGCCATGCGAGATGATTTTGTTTTCCAGAGGTATTAATGCAGCCGTAATTTCCCTTTTAACTGTCTCAGACACAATAGCGTTGAATTTAGTGACAATGTCTGAGCGCATTTCGTCCAACATCTGCTTCATTTGTAGCAACAGAGCACCATTAGCATCTTGGCTTTCACGTTGGCCACTGGGGTCGGAGTCAGGAGATGGTGGAGGCCTCGCACAGCCTGCTTTAGCGTCGGATTTGGTCTGTCCTGCCATCGATATTGCTTTAGATAATAACTCCAAGTTGAATTGAAAACTATTTAAAAAAAAAAAAAAGGAGCAGATGAATTTTTGCATTTTGGTGCAGAAAAAAATGGAAAAAAGTCACAGATCCGGCAGAGCAACTGCAAGGCATGTCTTACATCCTCATCGGCTCAGCAGCCCCAGAGTATATCACCATTTCTGTCCTTAATCAGCCTAACCTGCTGCACATCCTTTCCAGCTCGACCTCTCTGTCTAGCTAATGGATGCAAGTCCTTTTCTCCTTCCTTGGTGTTTAGCCTCTCATACATCTCATTTATACACCTTTCCTTTTACCTTTGCCACCTCTCTCTTTGCCATGCGCCTAGATTCCAAATGCCCCTGTCAACTTTCTTCATCTACCTGACTATCCCTGTACCTCCTCATTCCACCACTAACTCTCCTCGTCTTCCTTGCTCTGTCCACTGGATACACCACATACCTTTCTATCCGTTTCCCTCAATACATTTGCTGTACTTTCTCAGTCATCTGATAATTCTTTCCTACCACCCAGAGATTGCATCAACTCCTTGCTGAACTCTGTGTGACCTTCTTCCTGCTGTAACTTCCCCCACTTTATCTTTGGCTCTGCCTTGACTCTCTTTCTCTTCTTGCTTTCCAAAGTCATCCTACAGACTACCATCCGATGCTGTCTTGCTACATTCTCCCCTGCCACCACCTTGTAGTCTTCTATCTCATTTAGATTCAGGTAGATGTAGTCCACTTGAGTGCACCTTCCTCCACTCTTGTAAGTTACCCTATGTTCCTCTCTCTTCTTAAAGTATGTGTTCACCACAGCCATTTCCAATCTTTTAGCAAAATCCACAACATCTGTCCTTCCACATTTCTCTCCTTAAGACCATACCTACCCAGAACCTCCTCATCACCTCCGTTCCCTTCACCTACATGTCCATTAAAGTCTGCTGCAATCACCACTCTCTTCCCCCTGAGAACACTCTCTACCACTTCATCCAACTTACTCCAGAAATCCTCTTTCTCTTCTACCTGACATCCAACTTGTGGAGCATATGCACTGACAACATTCAGCATCATATCTTTGGCTTCTAGCTTCAAACTTATGATCCTGTCTGACTCTACCTCCTGAACAGTCTTCACATACTTCAAGATTATGCCTACTCAAATTCTCTTCCAATCTACACCATGGTAGAACAGTTTAAATCCCCCTCCAATGCTCCTAGCCTTGCTTCCCTTCCATCTGGTTTCTTGAACACACAGTAAATCTACCTTTCTTCTCTCCATTATATCAGCCAACTCTTTGCCTTTACCAGTCATAGTCCCTACATTTAACGTCCCTGCTCTCACCTCCACACATCTACCTCTCCTTTCTCCCTCTCCCTCCTAACACACATTTCCCCTCTCCTCCTTCTCGATCTTCGACCAACAGTAACCCAATTTCCACTGGCACCTTGTCGGTCAACAGCACCGGTGGCGGTCGTTGTTAACCCGGGCCTTGACCAATCCAGTATGACAGTCTATTTTCATTCATGTTCTCCTCATGTCTGCATGGGTTTACTCCAGGATTTCTCCGGTTTCCTCCCACATGCCAAAAACATGCAAGTTAGGTTATTTGCCATCAAACTGGGGATTCTAAATTGTCCTTAGGTATGACTGTGAGAGTGAATGGTTGTCTGTCTCTCTATGTTGGCCCTGCAATGAAATGGCAATCTGTCCAGGATGTACCCTGCCTCTCTCCCAAAGATGCTGGGATAGGCTCCAGCCCCGCCCCCCCCACAACCCAAAAAAGGATTAAGTGGAAAAAGATGGATGGATGGATGGATGGATGGATGATCTGCATGTTTGATTTGGCAAAGGTTTTACGTTGGATGCCCTTCCTGACACAACCCTCCCCATTTACCCAGGCTTGGGACCGGCACTAGGAGTACACTGGCCTGTGTAATCCCTGTGGCTGGGTTTAAAAAAAAAAAAATCTAAGAGCTAAGAAATCACATGTACATAAGTATTCACAGCCTTTGCCATGAAGCTCAAAATTGAGCTCAGGTGCATCCTGTTTCCACTGATCATCCTTGAGATGTTTCTGCATCTTAATTGGAGTCCACCTGTGGTAAATTCAGTTTAATTAACATGATTTAGAAAGGCGCACACCTGTCTATATAAGGTCCCACAGTTGACAGAGCATGTCAGAGCACAAACCAAGCATGAAGTCTAATGAATTGTCTGTAGACCTCCGAGACAGGATTGTCTCGAGGCACAAATCTGGGGAAGGGTAGAGAAAAATTTTTCTTGCTTTGAAGGTCCCAATGAGCACAGTGGCCTCCATCATCCATAAACGGAAGAAGTTCGGAACCATCAGGACTCTTCCTAGAGCTGACCGGCCAGCTAAACTGAGTGATCGGAGGAGAAGGGCCTTAGTCAGGGAGGTGACCAAGAACCCGATGGTCACTCTGTCAGAACTCCAGCGTTCCTCTGGGGAGAGGAGAACCCTTCAGAAGGACAACCATCTCTGCAGCAATCCAACAATTCAATTCAATTCAATTCAACTTTATTTATATAGCGCCATTTCACAACAACAGTCATCTCATAGCACTATCAACTGTAGGGGGAACCCCCACAGTTGCAGAAAGACCCCAGCAATCAGGCGATCCCCTGTGAGCAAGCACTTGGCGACGGTGGAGAGGAAAAACTCCCTTTTAACAGGAAGAAACCTCCAGCAGAACCAGGCTCAGGGAGGGGCAGTCATCTGCTGCGACTGGCTGGGGGGTGAGGGGATAGAGAAGAAGAAAAGAACAGACATGTAGAGAGCAAACAGCACGATGGGGACTCAATCTATGGGAGAGAACAAACAAATGATAATGACCAGCAAAAAAAATATTTCATTGAGAGTGAGAAAAGGAGTGAGGCCCAGTGCATTACTGGAGGTCCCCCGGCTGACTAAACTTATTAGCGGCATAACTAAGGGAGGGTTCAGAAACACATGATCCCTCCCTAATTGTAGGCTATATCAAAAAGGTAGGTTTTAGCCCTATTCTTAAAAACAGAGATCGAGTCTGACTCCCGAATCCAGATTGGCAGCTGATTCCACAGGAGAGGAGCTTGATAACTGAAGGCTCTGCCTCCCATTGTACTTTTGGAGATTCTAGGTATTACAAGTAATCCTGCATTTTGGGAGCGTAGTGCTCTGTTAGGATAATACGATAGTATCAGATCTTTTAAATAAAAAGGAGCCTGATTGTTTAGAGCTTTGTAAGTAAGAAGAAGGATTTTAAACTTAATTCTAAACTCTATGGGAAGCCAATGAAGGGAGGCCAGAACCGGAGAGATATGATCTCTCTTTCTAGTACCTGTTAAAACTCTTGCTGCAGCATTTTGGATCAGCTGAAGACTTTTTAAAGATGTTTTAGGACAGCCTGATAATAAAAAAATTACAATAATCTAATCTCGAGCTAACAAAAGCGTGGATCAGTTTCTCAGCATCACTCTGAGACAAGATGCTCCTAATCTTGGCAATATTACGCAAATGATAGAAGGCAGTCTTAGAAACAAATTTAATATGTGAATTGAAGGACAAATCCTGATCAAAAATAACTCCAAGGTTCCTCACAGAGCTATTAAGAGAAAGAGTAACCGCATCCAAACTGAAAGTTTGATTTGGAAAGGAATTTCTAAGGTTTTTTGGACCAACAAGAATGACTTCAGTCTTATCTGAATTTAATAGCAGGAAATTACAAGTCATCCAAGCTTTGATTTCCTTAAGACAGGCTTCTAACTTGGCTAATTGATTACTATCATCTGGCTTCACTGACAGGTATAATTGTGTGTCATCAGCATAACAATGAAAATGTATACAGTGCTTTCTAATAATGTTGCCTAACGGAAGCATATATAAACTAAAAAGAGTAGGGCCTAGCACAGATCCCTGTGGAACTCCATGACTAAGCTTTGAGTTGAAAGAAAACTCATCATTTACATGAACAAACTGGAACCTATCAGATAAATAAGATCTAAACCACTGCAACGAAGTTCCATTAAGTCCAACATAGTGTTCTAATCTATCAAGTAGAATATTATGATCGATAGTATCAAAAGCTGCACTAAGGTCGTTAGTGACCATCGCTAAGGCTGTTTCAGTACTATGATGGATTCTAAACCCAGACTGAAACTCTTCAAGTAAACCATTTCCCTGTAGGTGGTCAAATAATTGCGTAGCAACAACTCTTTCTAAGATTTTTGAAATGAAAGGGAGATTAGAGATTGGTCTATAGTTAGCTAAAGCTCCTGGATCTAGCGTTGGCTTTTTGAGTAAGGGTTTAATTACAGCCGTTTTAAAAGCCTGCGGTACATAGCCTAAAGTTAATGAAGAAGTGATTATATGAAGAATAAGGCTACCAATAAGTGGGAAGACTTCTTTAAATAACCTGGTAGGAATAGGGTCTAAAAGACAAGTTGAAGGTTTGGATGAGGAAACTATTTTGTCTAACTCACAAAGGTCGATTGGAGTAAACTCATCAAGACAGACATCAATAGAAGGAGTTGTAGTAGTTACTGTATTTAAGTTAACTGTGGGAAGAATCTGATTGATTTTATCTCTGATGGATGAAATTTTATTATTGACTAGTAAGCTCTAAGGGAATGCTAGGATTGACAGAGTCCTGACTCTTTGTCAACCTGGCTACAGTACTGAAAAGAAACCTGGGATTATTCTTATTCTCTTCTATTAATGCAGAGTAATAACTCGTTCTAGCTTTTCTAAGAGATTTTTTATAAATTAAAAGATGATTTCTCCAAGCTAAATAGATTTCATCTAAATTAGTGGAGCGCCATTTTCTTTCTAATTGACAAGTCTTCTGTTTTAAGCTATGAGTTTCTGTGTTGAACCAAGGAGTTTGAAATCTCTGATTAGACTTTTTCTTTTTTAAGGGGGCCACCAAGTCTAGAGTCTGATGCAGAGAAGCTGAAACACTATCCACCATGTTATCAATTACAGAAGGAGCAAGCTGTCTATAGCTTATTTCCGTTGTGTTGACACATGGCATAGAGGAAACAATCTGCATAAATTTGGTAACAGCATCATCTGAGAGGCATCTACTGTAACAATATTTTTCTTTAGGAGCCAAATAGTCAGAAATAGTAAAATCAAAGGTTAACAGACAATGGTCTGACAGTACAGGGTTATGAGGAGACACTACAAGATTTTCTATTTCTATGCCATATGTCAGAACAAGGTCTGATGTATGGTGGAGGTAATGAGTAGAATTTCCTACTTTCTGAGAAAACCCAATCGAGTCTAATATTGAATTAAATGCCACATTAAGGCAGTCACTATCTACATCCACATGTATATTAAAGTCCCCTACTATAATTATTCTATCAGATTTCAGCACTAAATCAGCTAAGAAATCAGCAAATTTTGATAAAAAATTCTGAGTAGGTTGATGGGGGACGATAAACTATGGCAAATAAAATTGGGTTTAACCTAAAATTGCTGAAGTGCCCAATACTGAGGACCAGGCCCTCAAAGGAATTATAACATGTTTTTTGCTTTACATTAACTAGTAATTTGGAATGGTAAATTGTTGCTACTCCTCCTCCACGACCAGAACTTCTGGGATTTTGACAGTTTAAATAACCAGAGGGAGTTGATTCATTTAAACCAACATAACCCTCTTGCCCTAACCAAGTCTTGCCCTAACCAAGTCTCCCAACAATCAGGCCTCTATGGTAGAGTGGCCAGACAGAAGCCAATCCTTCGTAAAAGGCACATGGCAACCCGTCTGGAGTTTGCCAACAGGCACCTGAAGGAGTCTCAGACCATGAGAAACAAAATTCTCTGGTCTGATGAGACAAAGATTGAACTCTTTGATGCGTGATGCCAGGCATCACGTTTGGAGGAAACCAGGCACCGCTCATCACCAGGCCAATACCATCCTTACACTGAAGCATGGTGGTGGCAGCATCATGCTGTGGGGATGTTTTTCAGTGGCAGGAACTGGGAGACTAGTCAGGATAGAGGGGAAGATGAATGCAGCAATGTACAGAGACATCCTGGGTGAAAACCTGCTCCAGAGCGCTTTTGACCTCAGACTGGGACGACGGTTCATCTTTCAGCAGGACAACAACCCTAAGCACACAGCCAAGATATCAAAGGAGTAGCTTCAGGACAACTCTGTGAATTTCCTTGAGTGGCCCAGCCAGATCCCAAACTTGAATCCAATTGAACATCTCTGGAGAGATCTGAAAATGGTTGCGCACCCGCACCCTCTTCGCATCCAACCTAATGGAGCTTGAGAGGTGCTGCAAAGAGGAATGGGTGAAATTGCCCAAAGATAGGCATGCCAAGCTTGTGGCATCATATTCAAAAAGACTTGAGACTGTAATTGCTGCCTAAGGTGCATCAGCAAAGTATTGAGCAAAGGTTGTGAATACTTATGTATACATGATTTCTTAGTTGTTGTTGTTTTAATAAATTTGCAAAAATGTCATCTTTTTTCATGCTGTCATTATGGGGTATTGTGTGTAGAATTTTGAGGAAAAAATTAATTTAATCCATTTTGGAATAAGGCTATAACATAGCAAAATGTGGAAAAAGTGTAGCACTTTGAATACTTTCTGGATGCACTGTACATTGCCTAAAGAAATTATTCACCCCCTTAGACAGACCTGGGCATTTGTACGACCAGGAAAAAGGCTAGTTCTGACCGAGATACAGATCCTCTCTCTGTGTGATCACCTGTCACCTGTCCTCCATGTATCCTCCATTGTGTATCCTCCTCAGATATTTTTAGCATGTCACTTGAAACCTTTATTGCTTTCCATTTTTGCAATAAAGCTTCCTTCACTCAAGCTGCCAAGCACACCCTCATCAAGATGACAATACTCCAAATTCTGGAATACAGTGACATCATCTACAAAATGGCATTAAGCACTACTCTCAATAAATTGAACACTCTTTATCACTCAGCTATCCACTTTGCCGCTAATGCACCCTTTCACACTCCCCATTGTGATCTTTATAAACTGGTGGGCTGGCCCTCCCTTCATACCCAGCAGCGCCATCACTGGTTTCACTTTTTCTATAAGACATTCTTGGGCACGACACCATCCTATTTGTCATACCTTCTTCACCTCGCCCATAATAAATATCATACTAGGTCAAGTGACTATATCAAGTTCATCGTCCCCAAAACCTCCACTATTTGTGGCTGCAATTCCTTTCGCTTTGCAGCAGCAAATGATTGGAACAATCGACAAAATACCCTTAAACTCGCAACTTTGACATCTCTTGCCACTTTCAAGTTTAAACTCCAACAGATTATAATTGACTGTGGTGACCCAGCACAATGCAGACCGATACTATTTCACACTCAGCAGGGCTGGAGGAAACGGAGGACAATTTGCATACAGAGAGCCCCTGGGGGCAATAAGAACAATGGACTGTTGTGTATACATCCCCTGGATGAGGGAGCGGACATCCGGGCGCCAGTTGGTCACACTAATAATATGTATTGACTGATGTGTATATCACTATGCTAATGTGCCATGCATTCTCTCTGTCTGTATAACATCTATAAAATTCAATTCAATTCAACTTTATTTATATAGCGCCATTTCCCAACAACAGTCATCTCACAGCACTATCAACTGTAGGGGGGGAACCCCCACAGTTGCAGAAAGACCCCAGCAATCAGGCGATCCCCTGTGAGCAAGCACTTGGCGATGGTGGAGAGGAAAAACTCCCTTTTAACAGGAAGAAACCTCCAGCAGAACCAGGGTCAGGGAGGGGCAATCATCTGCTGCGACTGGCTGGGGGGTGAGGGGATAGAGAAGAAGAAAAGAACAGACATGTAGAGAGCAAACAGCACGATGGGGACTCAATCTATGGGAGAGAACAAACAGATGTTAATGACCAGCAAAAAAAAAATATTTCATAGAGAGTGAGGAAAGGAGTGAGGCCCAGTGCATTACTGGAGGTCCCCCGGCTGACTAAACCTATTAGCAGCATAACTAAGGGAGGGTTCAGGAACACATGATCCCTCCCTAATTGTAGGCTATATCAAAAAGGTAGGTTTTAGCCCTATTCTTAAAAACAGAGATCGAGTCTGACTCCCGAATCCAGATTGGCAGCTGATTCCACAGGAGAGGAGCTTGATAACTGAAGGCTCTGCCTCCCATTGTACTTTTGGAGATTCTAGGTATTACAAGTAATCCTGTATTTTGGGAGCGTAGTGCTCTATTAGGATAATATGGTAGTATCAGATCTTTTAAATAAAAAGGAGCCTGATTGTTTAGAGCTTTTTAAGTTTAAAATCCTTCTTCTTACTTACAAAGCTCTAAACAATCAGGCTCCTTTTTATTTAAAAGATCTGATACTACCGTATCATCCTAACAGAGCACTACGCTCCCAAAATGCAGGATTACTTGTAATACCTAGAATCTCCAAAAGTACAATGGGAGGCAGAGCCTTCAGTTATCAAGCTCCTCTCCTGTGGAATCAGCTGCCAATCTGGATTCGGGAGTCAGACTCGATCTCTGTTTTTAAGAATAGGGCTAAAACCTACCTTTTTGATATAGCCTACAATTAGGGAGGGATCATGTGTTTCTGAACCCTCCCTTAGTTATGCTGCTAATAGGTTTAGTCAGCCGGGGGACCTCCAGTAATGCACTGGGCCTCACTCCTTTCCTCACTCTCTATGAAATATTTTTTTTTTGCTGGTCATTAACATTTGTTTGTTCTCTCCCATAGATTGAGTCCCCATCGTGCTGTTTGCTCTCTACATGTCTGTTCTTTTCTTCTTCTCTATCCCCTCACCCCCCAGCCAGTCGCAGCAGATGACTGCCCCTCCCTGAGCCTGGTTCTGCTGGAGGTTTCTTCCTGTTAAAAGGGAGTTTTTCCTCTCCACCGTCGCCAAGTGCTTGCTCACAGGGGATCGCCTGATTGCTGGGGTCTTTCTGCAACTGTGGGGGTCCCCCCTACAGTTGATAGTGCTATGAGATGACTGTTGTTGTGAAATGGCGCTATATAAATAAAGTTGAATTGAATTGAATTGAAGTAAGAAGAAGGATTTTAAACTTAATTCTAAACTCTATGGGAAGCCAATGAAGGGAGGCCAGAACCGGAGAGATATGATCTCTCTTTCTTTCTAGTACCTGTTAAAACTCTTGCTGCAGCATTTTGGATCAGCTGAAGACTTTTTAAAGATGTTTTAGGACAGCCTGATAATAAAGAATTACAATAATCTAATCTCGAGCTAACAAAAGCATGGATCAGCTTCTCAGCATCACTCTGAGACAAGATGCTCCTAATCTTGGCAATATTACGCAAATGATAGAAGGCAGTCTTAGAAACAAATTTAATATGTGAATTGAAGGACAAATCCTGATCAAAAATAACTCCAAGGTTCCTCACAGAGCTATTAAGAGAAAGAGTAACTGCATCCAAACTGAAAGTTTGATTTGGAAAGGAATTTCTAAGGTTTTTTGGACCAACAAGAATGACTTCAGTCTTATCTGAATTTAATAGCAGGAAATTACAAGTCATCCAAGCTTTGATTTCCTTAAGACAGGCTTCTAACTTGGCAAATTGATTACTATCATCTGGCTTCATTGACAGGTATAATTGTGTGTCATCTGCATAACAATGAAAATGTATACAGTGCTTTCTAATAATGTTGCCTAACAGAAGCATATATAAACTAAAAAGAGTAGGGCCTAGCACAGATCCCTGTGGAACTCCATGACTAAGCTTTGAGTTGAAAGAAAACTCATTATTTACATGAACAAACTGGAACCTATCAGATAAATAAGATCTAAACCATTGCAACGAAGTTCCATTAAGTCCAACATAGTGTTCTAATCTATCAAGTAGAATATTATGATCGATAGTATCAAAAGCTGCACTAAGGTCTAAAAGGACAAGTACAGAAACTAGTCCATTATCAGATGCAATGAGGAGGTCGTTAGTGACCTTCGCTAAGGCTGTTTTAGTACTATGATGGATTCTAAACCCAGATTGAAACTCTTCAAGTAAACCATTTCCCTGCAGGTGGTCAAATAATTGCGTAGCAACAACTCTTTCTAAGATTTTTGAAATGAAAGGGAGATTAGAGATTGGTCTATAGTTAGCTAAAGCTCCTGGATCTAGCGTTGGCTTTTTGAGTAAGGGTTTAATTACAGCCGTTTTAAAAGCCTGCGGTACATGGCCTAAAGTTAATGAAGAATTGATTATATGAAGAATAAAGCTACCAATAAGTGGGAAGACTTCTTTAAATAACCTGGTAGGAATAGGGTCTAAAAGACAAGTTGAAGGTTTGGATGAGGAAACTATTTTGTCTAACTCACAAAGGTCGATTGGAGTAAACTCATCAAGACAGAGATCAACAGAAGGAGTTGTAGTAGTTACAATATTTAAGTTAACTGTGGGAAGAATCTGATTGATTTTATCTCTGATGGATGAAATTTTATTATTGAAAAAGTTCATAAAGTCCTGACTAGTAAGCTCTAAGGGAATGCTAAGATTGACAGAGTCCCGACTCTTTGTCAACCTGGCTACAGTACTGAAAAGAAACCTGGGATTATTCTTGTTCTCTTCTATTAATGCAGAGTAATAACTCGTTCTAGCTTTTCTAAGAGATTTTTTATAAATTAAAAGATGATTTCTCCAAGCTAAATAGATTTCATCTAAATTAGTGGAGCGCCATTTTCTTTCTAATTGATGAGTCTTCTGTTTTAAGCTACGAGTTTCTGTGTTGAACCAAGGAGTTAGAAATCTCTGATTAGACTTTTTCTTTTTTAAGGGGGCCACCAAGTCTAGAGTCTGATGCAGAGAAGCTGAAACACTATCCACCATGTTATCAATTACAGAAGGAGCAAGCTGTCTATAGCTTATTTCCGTTGTGCTGACACATGGCATAGAGGAAACAATCTGCATAAATTTGGAAACAGCATCATCTGAGAGGCATCTACTGTAATAATATTTTTCTTTAGGAGCCAAATAGTCAGAAATAGTAAAATCAAAGGTTAACAGACAATGGTCTGACAGTACAGGGTTATGAGGAGACACTACAAGATTTTCTATTTCTATGCCATATGTCAGAACAAGGTCCAATGTATGGTGGAGGTAATGAGTAGAATTTCCTACTTTCTGAGAAAACCCAATCGAGTCTAATATTGAATTGAATGCCACATTAAGGCAGTCACTACCTACATCCACATGTATAATAAAGTCCCCTACTATAATTATTCTATCAGATTTCAGCACTAAATCAGCTAAGAAATCAGCAAATTCGGATAAAAATTCTGAGTAGGTTGATGGGGGACGATAAACTATGGCAAATAAAATTGGGTTTAACCTAAAATTGCTAAAGTGCCGAATACTGAGGACCAGGCCCTCAAAGGAATTATAACATGTTTTTTGCTTTACATTAACTAGTAATTTGGAATGGTAAATTGTTGCTACTCCTCCTCCACGACCAGAACTTCTGGGATTTTGACAGTTTAAATAACCAGAGGGAGTTGATTCATTTAAACCAATATAATCCTCTTGCCCTAACCAAGTCTCTGTAAGGGAAATTAAATCAATCTGATGATCAATTAACAAATCATGGACTAACAGAGACTAGGGAGTTAGAGACCTAATATTTAATAAACCACATTTAATTTTTAAATTATGAGGAGGAACAGAGGCCAAATCATTCAATTTAGAGGCTTTATGTTTAATTTGAGTTTTACCAATATTTTGCTTTATCACTTTGGGATGCTTATACATTATATTTTTATTTACTTTGGAGAGAGCAGACAACGATTCTCTGATGGGGAAGACAGGGGCTAAGCTGAGGGGTGGCGGTTGAAGAGGAGCTGCAGAGAGGCATGTAAGACTGCGACTCTGCTTCCTGGTCCCAACTCTGAGTAGTCATGGTTTTGGAAATTTGGATAAAAAAGATTCCAGATTGTTAGATAAATGAGAAGCACCATCCAAAGTGGGATGAATGCTGTCTCGTCTCATAAGACCAGGTTTTCCCCAAAAAGAGCTCCAATTGTCAATGTAGCCCACGTCATTTTTAGGACACCACACAGACAGCCAGCGGTTCAAGGATGACGAGCGTCTAAACATGTCATCACTGGTCAGATTGGGGAGGGGCCCAGAGAATACTACAGTGGCAGACATCGTTTTTGCAAAGTCACACACCGATTCTATATTAAGTTTCGTGACTTCCGACTGCCGGAGACGGATGTCATTAGTGCCGGCGTGAATAACAATTGTGGAATATTTACAGTTACTTTTAGCCAGCATTTTCAAATTTGACTCGATGTCGCCTGCTCTGGCCCCAGGAATGCATTGGACTATGGCCGCTGGAGTCTCTAGGTTCACGTTTCTGACTACAGAGTCGCCAATGATCAGAGTTTTATCCTCAGTGGGTGTGTCGCTGAGTGGGGAAAAACGATTAGAAACGTGAACAGGTTGGTGGTGTACCAGGGCTTTGCGACTAGGCTTCCTTCTCACCGTCACCCACCCAGTCTCCTCGCTGCTGAGGAGAGCCGAGGGACCGCTGACAGGGGGGCCTAAGCTAGCTAGCTCGGCTGCAGCTAATGGGCGTCCGTCAAGATTAACTGGCGCAGACGGTGTTTCAATGCAGCGGAGCCGGGATTCCAAATCAGACAACCTCGCCTCGAGCGCCTCAAAAAGACAACATTTATTACATTTACCGTTATCACTAAAAGAGGCAGAGGTGTAGCTAAACATCTGACAGAGAGAGCACACCAGAGGAGGAGAGGAAAGAGAGCTAGTAGCCATAGCTAGTGGCTAGCTAGTGGCTGGAGAGCAAACCACACAGGCAGACAGCAAAACAGGAAGTGACGATACATTACCACAAGGAAGTGACGATCCCAAATCCCAAAAGAGCTTATGATACATGCCTCAGCAGCATAGTAGCGCACAGAGCTACAAAGTGCATCTCATTATGTTGGAGGAAAATAAAACTCTGCAACCTTCCAGCTCGTCGCATCACACCTGATCCTTTACCTCCACACTGGTGACCCTAGACGTGTCATGGTGCGCCCCTCGCCTGATCTTTTCCCTCCACACTGGTGACCTGACGAGAGAGAATGACTGTCTGCTCCCTCTCATCGCGCTGTGGACTCCAGAGGACCGGCGAATGGCTGCAACCTCTTCATCCACACCCACGAGGATCAGCGGCAGCGCTGGGACCGACACGCACCATGAACAGCGACATGAGCGAACTGAAGGAAGCAGCCTGAACGGGAAAAGTCATCGGTGCCATCTGCATTGATTTCCACCAAGCTCCTCGACCCTGACTCACCTCACGACAGCGGACCTCCCGCACACAGAAGCCCCGCACGCACACCGCAGGATTACGAGGACAGTGCAACTGCCAGCTATGTGGTCACTGTGCCAAGCGCACGCCACGCACAGGGACAAACCGGCTCCACAGACTGATACATCATCTTCTGCCACTGCACATGCCCGAAAAACACGGCCGACCGCCATCCTCAGAACCTTCAGGGCTGCTCACGCACCTGAAGCAGACACGCAGCCCACACACAGGACTTTGTATGGGTTTTTCGGCCACAGCGCACAAGGGGAATTTAGCCAATTGCTGTCCCTGATGGCTTTAGGGCTGCTTCCGCACCTAAGAGCCAAACCGCCAAGTCCCTCACACAGCTGCAGTTGTTTCACAGCCACTACGCATCCTCAGGGAATTTGGCCGTTCGCCTTCCCCACATCCTCGCTGGACCGAGCCGCGAGAGGAGTCAGAGACTTAATTTTTTCCACAGCTGCTGTGGATCACCGCCAGGTTTACCGGGAAAGTCCCTCACCATCGCAGATCCACACACAATTTTTGCGCAGCCCAGACACCTCTGACGTCCCGGGCCAGCACTCATTAACTCCCACCCCCCTCCCCCTCCTCCTCCACAGCGTTCTTGCCACACATCACTCCCTAAAGCTGGCCGATCGCTGGTCGGTTCCATTACGCACAACGCGCACCGGCCCCATGTGCCCACAATCCACAGCCGTTCAACGTGCTGGGACCCGGAGCGGAGCACACAGTCTTTTCCACCCCTCCCCCGTCCCCCCCACGGACTGACATGCCCTCCGACACTCCTCTACAGCAGGACAGTTCTACCGGAGCTGAAGCCCAAATGACCGGGGGGGGGGGGGTCACAGCCCCTTCTGAGCATTCTGGGGGGAGCCATGTGGTGACCCAGCACAATGCAGACCGATACTATTTCACGCTCAGCAGGGCTGGAGGAAACGGAGGACAATTTGCATATGGACAGAGAGCCCCTGGGGGCAATCAGAACAATGGACTGTTGTGTATACATCTCCTGGATGAGGGAGCGGACATCCGGGGGCCAGTTGGTCACGCTAATATGTATTGACTGATGTGTATATCACTATGCTAATGTGCCATGCATTCTCTCTGTTTGTATAACATCTATAAACGAGCTTACGATACATGCCTCAGCAGCACAGTAGCGCACAGAGTTACAAAGTGTGTCTCATTGTGTTGGAGGAAAATAAAACTCTGCAACCTCCCAGCTCGTCGCATCACGCCTGATCCTTTACCTCCACATGACCACTGCACTTGCTGATTACCCTGGATCACATTTGTAGGCATACATACAATGCACACACATTCTCTCCTTACACACACACACACACACACACACACACACATTCCCTCTATCTATAAATGCATGAAATCTCTGTCTGTGTGTATGTCTGCCTGTCTGTTCCATGCATATCTCTTGAACCGTTCGTCAGACTGGCCTCAGATTTTATAAGTGCTTTACTGAGGTTACGAGGGTGTGCATCCCCAACTATGGAGTTGCTCAGTCAAAATATGCAATTTTTACCAATAAAAGTTTAGCCACCACTCTGTGCTTCATGCCCTTCAGTGTGTGCGGAGTTTCGGATTGACTTCATGTTGATTGGATAATACACGGCATCATAACCAGTCAGTCACCACAGCACTTAATTTAGTTTATTGGTTTATTTGTCAGGGACCACGTACAGAAAAAAACATTAACCACAGAGTAAAGATGCTCTGTACCAGATTATAGCATTCTCACTAATTTCCATCCATCTGTAGTCCCTGAGGCAGGCAGGAAGATATTAAAAGAAAAACAGCACATATAGAAAGCAATTCAGTTCGGGTTTCAGAAACTGTTGACCCTGAAACAAGTAGGGAGAAAGTTTAAAAGGTTAAAAGATAAGAGAGACGGCACACATAAAAAACAATTTAAGAGTACAATTTCAATTCCCATTTAAGGGAGAGAGTCAGTGCTTTGCAAACAGTAAAAGGAAATGAAAAGCAACAAATTTGACAAGAAAAAAAGAATAGTAAAGATGCAATGCTTAAAAAAATTATACCATAATGTTGCCATGATTGCGTACATCTAAAGGATAATTCGGGGAATACCAGCGGGGACCCGGGGTCTGGCTAAAGAGCACTGGTGTTGGAGAAGCAGCGGGCAGAACGCGATCCTTCGCAGGGAAGCAAGCCCAGCCCACCCGGTCAGCGGTAGACAGGAGTCCTATTGCAGGACCACGACTCGCCGTCGCCGATGGCACTCTTCTTGTGTGCTCGCATGGCTATCTAAAAATTAAAAGTTCATAATAATACCAGCATGATAGTAGAGCAGAAAGCCTAGATCAACTGCTTATCATATGTGGCCATATGTACGGTTTGACTAAACAACGACCATCACCAAACAGGACACAGAAATAATGAAACAAATATTTTTTATTTAAATATTTACTGGCAAATGGACAACACTGACACCTCAGTTGCAGCCAAACAGGTCATTCTGCTGTGTGTAATATTGGTGTTTTGTACTTATAATAGTCCTAAAATATAAAAGGATGCAATAGAATGGGTCTCAAATGTTTGTAAATGTGTCCTGTTATAGTACTGCATGAGTTTATTGATGATAGACTATAAGCTACACATATAAACTAAAACAATTATGATAATGACTGAACAACTCCCATTGCCCAAAGTGCAAGATACAACACCTATGAATATAAGTCATAAAAGATCACACAAATAAGTGATCTGACAAAAAGTAAACAAGGGTTATTAAACAGTTGCTAATATTGGATGTCCCATTCATTTTCAATAATTCTGTAATTAATATTCACAAAATCAAAAAAAAACTGTTGTGCCATTCAGTCCCTTATATATTTGTCAAAGTCTAATGTGTGATTGCCTACATATAGTCTACACCTCTTTGTATTCCACTTTCAAACACAGCCTACATTTGGGCCTGTCAAGCCTAATTGGCCTACCTGTTTTCAGACAAGAATACTTGCTTTCTATGACATGCACTAGTCCTGCTAATGCTAGCTGACTTTTTCTTCTACTTCTGCCATTTATTCTGTTCTTCAATTTACATGCTTGTTTCATGATGACCTGTGTATTTTTATTCGTTTTATTCTCGGTATGTTTAGTCATGTGAAAAAATTGGAACACCCTATATAAGCCTGTGTGTGTGTGTGTGTGTGTGTGTGTGTGTGTGTGTGTGTGTGTGTGTGTGTGTGTGTGTGTGTGTTTTAACATATTTGGGCATATAGATATTTAATATCAATGTTAAAAAATACTGGGAGATTCACGTAATACAACAAAACAATTAAAAATGAATTAAAGACTTTTTTTCAAATTTTCTGTAAAATGGAATTCTAAACAAATAGTGAGGAATAAATTAGGGCCCTCCCACCATCTTTTTTAGGACACCCCCACATTCATTCCCACTTAAAATGGCTAACATAAATTTTAAAAAATGCAAATAAGAACAAAAACAAGGTTAGACATAGATATGTGAACATTTCTTAATAAAGAACTGAATATTTAACGGGGTGTCCAAATTTTTTCACATGACTGTCTGTATGTATCTATGTGCTGATGGGTTTGTTTGTTTTTTCTTCTTCCCTACTGCGGCCTCTTGGCCAGGTCATGTTTGCAAATGAGAATTGGTTTTCAAACATTTTACCTGGTAAAATAAAGTTCAAATAAATAAAAGATATCTCCCGCTGAACAAGAAAAAGAGAGATTAAAAAAAATGTGCAATCTGGTCATTAGACTCTAAGCAGAATAGCAGCAGTAATTTGCATAGTTAATTTAAATTAAATTAAATACTTCAAAAATGCATATTTTGGTCAAATTGTTCATCATTGTTAACTAAATGATGATTTAACATTGGTCATGCCTTTTTCATATTTTCATTGTCCAGTCATAATATCTACTCTTGCCTATAGAAGTTTACACAAATCATACAATTTAAAGCGTCTTCACAAAGTGATAAAGTTAATATTATTAATTATTGTTATTATTATTGGGTGCAGCCCTCCCAGTGTCTTACTGTATGTGGCCCCTTGTGAAGTTTAATTGTCCACCCCTGCCCTTGGCTGTTTTGCTGTTTTATTGCTTTTAAAATAGAATCACCGTCAATTTTGGCTTTTACTATGAAAACATTTACAAAAAAAATCCCCTTACTCCCAAAGTGAAAACATATTTCTACATTCAGCAATGTCTAGTTAAAAAATGTTAAATGTAAAATAAATGCTTCCACAAATATTCAACAATAACAAAAAAAAAAAAAAAAATCCATGACAAAAGACATCCCCCAGAGTTCAATTAAATTCATCATTAAGAAACTGAAGAGTAGGTTCCTTCATGGATAAAACAACTTAAATAAAGTATTAAAAGTTATTACAAGAGTGTGGTGACACTGTGTGGGGAATTTTCCACCCAGAGTCGGGAGACGGGGGGAAGAGGGAATAATGGACTGAAGGAGGAAGTGGTACCGGGGGATCCCAGACGGAATAGAAAGGCTGATTCGCCCCCCAGGGAGTTCAGGAGATGCCAGAGCCACTGAAGGAAGAGAGGGTGTGAGAAGCGGGTCTGGCGTTATGTGATGTTAATGTGCTACGCATGTCTTTGTTCGACTGATTGTATTGTGTTGGGCTTCCTGGGTCTCATGGCATGGAATTAAAGGTTATAAAAAGAAGGTGCTCAGAGACCCAGGCAGATTTTTACTGTACTTGATGTTGGAGAAGGAATAAAGTTTGTGTGTCGTCCAGCTCATGCCTCGTCTGCTTCCTTCCTCCACATTGGTAACCCCAAGATATGCCATGGAGAACGGGCCTAGCACCGCCCCGGAGACTACTGGGAGGGAGAGCATCAGCACCACGTGCGTGGTCTCAGTCGAGCTCCCAGACTTCTGGCTTCACAACCTGACTGCATGGTTCCTGCATATAGAAGTCCAGTTCGCACTCCGCGGGATAACCAAGGGACGACACGAAATATTACTATGTGGTCACTGCGCTGGATGCACGCGCCATGCAACAGATGACAAATCTGCCCCAGGAGCCGCCAGCCCAAGGGAAATATGAAGCGCTCAAGAGAATGCTTCTCCAACGCTCTACCCTGTCTGACAGTGAGAGGGCAGAGAGACTCCTAACACGATCAGAGTTAGGTGACAGATCAGCCATAGAGCTCATGGAGAGCATGTTGGTGCTGAGGGGGAAGGACTACGAATCTTTCCTGTTCGCCCACTTGTTCCTCAGGAACCTACCTGCTACAGCGAGGGTGATCCTGGCCAACTCGCCACAGCTGGTTACCAAAGACTACCGTGCCCTGGCGCAGGAAGCGGACCACATCATTTTGGCAACCAGAACTCTCAGCGTGCAGGCAGTGGCACTGGCATCCATGAGGGACTCCAGCGAGGTCGAGAAGCCATTGGTGGTAGCCGGGACGGACACCGAGAGATGGAGGAACGGGGCGGACACCAAGAGATGGAGGAACGGGGCGGACACCAAGAGATGGAGGAACGGGGCAATCTGTTTCTATCATCGCTGTTTCGGCTTGAATGCCCAACGCTCCCTGCTGCCATGCCAATTAAAGAAGCCAGGAAGACAGCACGGCCAGCAGTCTGTAGTAGCTGCTACCGCTGGCGACAGGAACAAGCTGCTTTATGTCACGGACACACATTCGGGGAGACGGTTTTTGGTGGACTCCGGCTCCCAGAAGAGCCTCATCCCTGCCAGTCAGCGCAGACAGGTCGGCAGGAGGCGGCAGTCCCAAGCTCACGGCCGCCAACGGATCCACCATCAGGACGTTTGGTGAACGGACACTGACGATATCCTTGCACAAATGCAATTTCCAGTGGGACTTTGTGGGAGCTGCATGTTCTGCCCCCATTTTAGGCGCAGATTTTTTATGTGCTTATGGGTTATTAGTTTAGTTACACGTTTAGTGGATGCTGTCTCTTTCACCTCCCTGCCTTGCACAGTTCGGGGAGCTGGGTCAACAACACCTAACATTGGCTAACGTTGGCTAATGGCTAGCGTTATAGCTCCAGTGGGTAAGTACCAGCATTTACTTGCACAGTTCCCAGCACTCACAGTCCTGACTTTTTCGGCTACAGGAACGAAACACGGGGTTGAACACTTCGTAACTACAAAAAGTCCGCCGGTGTTCGCACTTCCTCGGCACCTGGACGCAGCTAAACTGGCCAGCACGCACAAGGAGTTTGCCAACTTAGAGCAGTTGGGCATTGTCAGGTGCTCCAACAGCCCATGGGCATCCCCACTACACATGATGCCTAAGGCCGACGGGTCGTGGCGACCATGCGGCGATTTCCGGCGCTTGAACAACATCATGGAACATGATCAGTATCCCATCCCACATATCCAGGATTTTTTCCGTGCACCTGGCCAGGGCGCGTGTTTTTTCGAAAGTGGATCTGGTCCGCGGTTAGCACCAGGTACCACCAGGTCCAGGCGGTGTGCACAAAAGATGTTCCTAAAACAGCGGTAATAACTCCTTTTGGCCTTTTCGAGTTTTTACGCATGCCGTTCGGATTAAAGGGCACGGCACAGACCTTCCAGGAATGATGAATGCAGTGCTCCGTGATTTGTCCGTTGTTTTTGTCTACTTAGATGACAGTCTGGTGGCTAGCGCATTCAAGGAGGAGCACATCGCCCTTCTCAAGATGGTTTTCCAGAGGTTGGAAGAGCATGGCCTTACAGTGAACCCGGCAAAGTGCCAGTTTGGTGTCCCAGTGATTGATTTTTTGGGGCCACCATATTTCGCCGGAGGGCACGATTCCGCTACCAGAAAGGTGCGTGTCATGTTGGACTTTCCATGTCCGCAGACTGTGAAGGCCCTACAGGAGTTTTTGAGAATGGTCAATTTTTATAACCGTTTCCTCCCCCAGGCAGCCCAGCTGATGCAGCCATTGTATGCCGTGCTTAAGAAAAAGAAGCCCGCGGAAAACATCGACTGGACTCCCAAGTGAGTCCAGGCTTTCACAGATGCCAAAACAGCACTTGTGGATGCCGCTTCGTTAGCCCACCCAGACCCGTCGGCAAGGATAGCGCTCACTACAGACGTGTCAGACGATGTCATGGGGCAGTGGCAGTCATTTTTTAGTTAAACTTTACGTGACAACAAACGCAAATACAGCATGTTCGACAGAGAATCGACACGCCATTTCCAGTTTGGGCTAGAGGGGTGCGAGTTCACCGCGTCCATTGACCATAAGCCACTGACGTACACAATGTCCAAGGTCTCAGAACCGTGGTCGGTCCGGCAGCAATGGCATTGGGCCGTGATCTCAGAGTTACGACCGACATTCAACACGTTGTCGGTAAGCTCAACGTCGTGGCCGATTGCCTGTTGTGCACGTTAGTCTCCCCGGTCTAAATGGGAATAGATTTCCCTGCCATGGCCGCGGAGCAAGCCGGGGACGCGGACATTTGTGCGCTCTAGTCTGCACCTACTGGGTTAAAGCTGGAGAGCAGGGTGGTGCGAGAAGAGTGCCCTACCTTGCTCTGCGACATCCCCACCAGTCGCCACATCCAGTGGTTCTGAGCTCTTGGCGCTGCCACATTTTTGAGTCAGTCCACTCCCTTTCGCATCCAGGCGTGCACACTTTGGTTAAACTGGTGGGGGTGAAATTTGTCTGGCCACTCTTGCATAAGGAGGTGAAAGAGTGGGCTGCAGGGTGCGTCGTGTGCCAGCGTGCCAAAGTGCACAAGCACACCAAAGCCCCCTCGAACAGTTCCAAATCCCAGCCAGGTGGTTTGACCACGTCCACGTGGATTTGATGGGACTCCTCCCACCGTCACAAGGTTTCATGCGACTTTTGGCAATCATGGACTGCACCACACGCTGGCCTGAAGTGGTCCGAAAGTCCCGCTGGCTTTCACCACGTTCACGGAACTGGCTCGCACTTTTTTGTCGACTTGGGTTGCACGATTCGGACATCACTTCCGACAGGGGTCCGCAATTCGTTTCGGAACTCTGGTCCACGATGGCCCAGAGCCTGGGGGTCAAAATTCACGGCACTACTGCGTACAACCCCCAGGCTAATGGGCTATGTGGGTGTTTTCATAGGTCACTTAAGGCAACGCTCAAAGATCCGCTCATGGATGCAAATTGGAACGGCCGCCTGCCCTGGGTTCTTTTAGGGTTGTGCTCCGTGCCTAAGGAGGATCTGGCAGCCTCCCCAGCAGAACTCATTTTTTCTCAGCCGCTGCAGATCCCCAGAGAGTTTTTACTGGAAAACCCTGCGCCCGGGACCAATCCACCCCCGCAATTTTTCACAGTACGGAGGCTCTTAACGTGCCGGGACTGGCTCACCATTGTTTTCCCCACACCTTTGTCCCAAAAAGCTTACAGAACAACAGTTTTGTTTTTGTCAGGCACGATGTGCACCGGACCCCACTGCACCCACCATATGACGGACCGTCAGGGTGCTGGAACCTGGGGAAAAGCATTTTGTGTTAGACTTGGGGGGACGTAGGGAGATTGTCTGCATTGACAGGCTGAAGCCTGCTTTTATGTTGGCAGACAAGCAGGTGGTGTTGGCCCAAGCTCCCCGGCGTGGACGCCCACCATCGGTAGCTCCACAAGTCTGTGTTCCCTCGGTAGAGACCTGTGCTTGCGAAGCTAACATGTTTACCCCCCCACCCTTTTTCCCTCCACAGGTGACATGCCCTCCTGTACACCTCGTCAGCAGAGTGTTTCGACCAAATCGGTGACCCCCCGCAACAGCTGCTATGGCTCAAGCCCAAAAGACGGGGGGGGGGGGGGGGGTTAGTACCCTTTCTGGGTGTTCAGGGGGGGAGGCTGTGTGGTAGCACTGTGTAGGGAATTCTCCACTCAGAGTCAGGAGACGGGGGGAAGAGGGAACAATGGACTGAAGAAGGAAGTGGTACGGGGGGGGGGGGTTCTCAGGTGGAACAGAAAGGACAATTCGCCCCCTGGGGAGTTCAGGAGGCGCCAGAGCCGCTGAAGGAACAGAGGGTGCGAGAAGCGGGTCTGGCGTTATGTGATGTTAATGTGCCACACATGTCTTTGTTCAGCTGATTGTACTGTGTTTGGCTTCCTGGGTCTCATGGCACGGAATTAAAGGTTTTAAAAGGAAGGTGCTCAGAGACCCAGGCAGATTTTTACTGTACTTGATGTTGGAGAAGGAATAAAATTTGTGTGTCGTTCAGCTCATGCCTCGTCTGCTTCCTTCCTCCACAAGAGGAGTTTATAAATAATATACAGTACATATACGTACTTGAGACACATTCACTGCACTGAAATCACCTTTATTTCTTACTGTGAGACTACTAGCATCATCTGGCTGAGAATGGTCACTGCTTTTTAACAGAGTTAAAAGTTAAATGACCTCTGGTTTTTTTACAATGCTATTTTGTGGGATTACACTAATGAGGCACATTTTGATGCAAAAACATTTGTCATCATACAGCAATAGAGGTGTTAGCCATAGGGCAGACATTACGCCTACTAGGAAGTGATCTAAAGCAATTCTGTGTGAGATTCTTTATATGGCATCAAGCATAGCTGCAAATTATGTCATTTCCATTGGAAATATGAGTGACTGTATGGCAGCTCTCAGCCCCCGTAACTGTTATATAATACTATACAGCCTAGAGCCAAAAGTTTGCAAAGAGGTCAAATGTTACCTCACTGTCCTAATTCTTTGTCTCCAAACACTCACACCACCCCTCCCATCACTTCTGACTGCTGTGGACTCAGCTTCTTTCCAGTTCTTCTTAATTATATACAGTATCTCACAAAAGTGAGTACACCCCTCACATTTTTGTAAATATTTTATTATATCTTTTCATGGAACAACACTGAAGATATCTGACACTTCGATACAATGTAAAGCAGTCAGTGTACAGCTTGTATAACAGTGTAAAGTTGCTGTCCCATCAAAATAACTCAACACATAGCCATTAATGGCTAAACTGCTGGCAATAAAAGTAAGTACACCCCTAGTAAAAATGTCCAAATTGTGCCCAATTAGCCATTTTCCATCCCTGGTGTCATGTGAGTCATTAGTGTTACAAGGTCTCACGTGTGAATGGGGAGCAGGTGTGTTAAATTTGGTGTCATCACTCTCACACTCTCTCATACTGCTCACTGGAAGTTCAACATGGCACCTCATGGCAAAGAACTCTCTGAGGATCTGAAAAAAGAATAGTTGCTCTACATAAAGATGGCCTAGGCTATAAGAACATTGCCAATACCCTGAAACTGAGCTGCAGCTCGGTGGTCAAGACCATACAGTGGTTTAACAGGACAGGTTCCACTCAGAACAGACCTCACCATTGTCGACCAAAGAAGCTGAGCGCATGTGCTCAGCGCCATAGCCAGAGGCTGTCTTTTGAAAATAGACACATGAGTACTGCCAGCATTGCTGCAGAGGTTGAAGGGGTGGGGGGTCAGCCTGTCAGTGCTCAGACCATACGCCGCACACTGCAGCAAATTGGTTTGTATGGCTGTCGTCCCAGAAGGAAGCCCCTTTTAAAGACGATGCACAAGAAAGACCACAAACAGTTTGCTGAAGACACGCAGACTAAGGGCATGGATTACTGGAACTATGTCCTATGGTCTGATGAGACCAAGATAAACTTATTTAATTCAGATGGTGTCAAATGTGTGTAGCAGAAACCAGGTGAGGAGAACAAAGACAAGTGTGTCTTGCCTACAGTCATGCATGCTGGTGGGAGTGTCATGGTTTGGGGCTGCATGAGTGCTGCCAGAACTGAGGAGCTACAGTTCATTGAGGGAACCATCAATGCCAACGTGTACTGTGACATACTGAAGCACAGTATGATCCCCTCCCTTCGCAAACTGGGCCGCAGGGCAGTATTCCAACATGATAATGACCCCAGACACACCTCCAAGACGACCACTGCCTTGCTAAAGAAACTAAGAGTAAAGTTGATGGACTGGCCAAGCATGTCTCCAGACCTAAACCCTATTGAGCATCTGTGAGTGTGGGGCATCCTCAAACGGAAGGTGGAGGAGCGCAAGGTCTCTAACACCATGATGTCATCATGGAGGAGTGGAAGAGGATTCCAGTGGCAACCTGTGAAGCTCTAGTGAACTCCATGCCCAAGAGAGTTAAGGCAGTGCTGGAAAATAATGGTGGCCTCACAAAATAAGATAACATAAGCCTTTATTAGTCCCACAATGGGGAAATTCCAGGATTGCAACAGCACAAGGATAGCAACACTCAGAGCAATAATTCAGAAGATAAGAGCAGTGAATACACATACACAGAAATATACACAGTGTGAAGCATTATAGCTAGATGGAATAAACAGCATAATGGTCTATTCAGTTACCCGACATAGTATGAATATGTACCCATACAGTATATTTTGTATTTGAATCAGCCTAGTTGTCACCCTCTGTAGCGACTGATATTGTCCTAGTTGTATAATGGAGGGGACCATTATTGTGCAAGTTTGTTACATTTTGTGCATTCAATACGACCTCTGTCAGCAGCCCTGGTTAGGTTATAAAGTCTGACAGCCATAGGTAGGAAGGACCTGCGAAACCTCTCGGTCGCGCACCTAGGATGGTACAGTCTACTGCTAAATGAGCTCCTCAGTGCATTCACCATGTCCTGCATGGGGTGGGACTTGGACTCCAGCAGAGATGACAACTTAGCCACCATCATCCTCTCTCCTATCTCCTCCATTGGGTCGAGGCACTGCCCCAGGACAGAGCTAGCTTTTTTGATCAGTCTATTCAGTCTCTTCCTGTCGGCTGCCATGATGCCGTTGCCCCAGCAGACCACTCCAGATGTGATGGCTGATGCCACCACCGAATCATGAAAGGTCTTCAGGAGTGCCCCTTGTACACCAAAAGACCTGAGCCTCCTCAGGAGGAGCAGCCTGCACTGTCCCTTCTTGTAGAGCACGTCGGTATTGTGTGACCAGTCCAGTTTATTGTTCAAATGAACACCCAGGTACTTGTAGGATGTCACCATCTCAATGTCTGTTCCCTGGATATTTACTGGTGCTGTGAGGGGTTGTCCTCACCTGTGATGAAGATGACAATCTAGAACAGAATGAGGTGATGGCACAGAACATGTTTATGACGTGACAAGAAACTACAGACTGAGAGGGATATACAGTATATACACACAGGCACTGATGAGGAGAAATTATAAACAGCTGAGGGGCGGTTGGTCAAACCTATTAAAAAACAGGTTCAGATTGTTCGCCCACTCCCTGCCCCCCGTAGCCTGAGGGGAGGTATTCTGGAGCCCAGAGATGGTTTTAAGGTTTCTCCAGACCCCAGTGATGTCGCTCTGTTGCAGCTTGTCCTCCATCTTCTACCTGAAGCTGTCCTTGCCTTCTCTGATCTTCCTTCTCAGCTCCCTCTGTACGGACTTCAGCATCTCCCTGTTCCCCGACCTGAAGATCCTCTTCTTCTCTCTCAGAAGTGTTTTTATCTCAGGGTTGATCCAGGGTTTGTTGTTTGAGCAACACCATATGGTCTTGGTGGGTACGGTGTTGTCCACACAGAAGCTGATGTAGTACGTGATGGTGTGAGTGAGGCCATCGATGTCCTCACCATGTGGATCGCAGAGCTGCTCCCAAGCAGTGGTTTCAAAACAGTCCTTTAGAGCGTCCATTGCCTCCTCAGACCATAACTTCACTGTGTGCATGACCGGAGGTTGTCTGTGTACTAGGGGTTTGTACACCGGCAGGAGATGAACCAAGTTGTGATCCGATCTCCCGAGTGGGGGGAGTGGTGATGAGGTGTACGCCTCCTTAGTAATAAGTCCAGTGTTTTATTGTCTCTCGTGTGGCATGTGACATACTGGGTGAGTGTGGGTAGAATGGGGGACAGTGAAATATAGTTGAAATCACCTGAGATGAGGAGAAGAGCATCTGGGTGCTCTGTCAGCAGCCTGCCAGTTACTGAGTGGATGACGTCACGCGCTGTCCCAGCGTTCGCCGTCGGATTTGCACAAATAACAATGCAGATACGTGTGAGTATTCCCTCGGGAGATAGGTAGGCCGCATGCTAACAGCTAGCAACTCGATGTCTTTGCTGCAGTACTGTTCCTTAACCGTGATACATCCCGGTCTGCACCAGTTTTTATTGACATACATTATCACTCCCCCGCCTCTTGCCTTCCCACTGTCTGTTGTTCGGTCTGCCCGTATTGCATGGAAACCCTCCAGTTCGATGTTAGCATCTGTTGCTAGTTCTGTTAGCCACGTCTCTGTAAACAACATCAAATTACTCTCTCTGTACACGCTCTCGTAGCAGGAGATAGTCGCTAGCTCGTCAGTCTTAATGAGTAGCGATCGTACATTCCCCATAATAACGGATGACAGGACGGGTCTGTACCTTATATTCCTCGCCCGCCGTCTTACTCCAGCTCGACATCCACGCCGTTTCCGTCTTATTTCTCCCGGTATGTCGAGTTTTTGCGTTAGCATCGTGGGCCGGTTAAGTGCTAACAGCTGGTCTCTATTGTACTGCCTCCTGCAAGAAACAGTGGCTCCGTCCGCTGGAGCTTGCAACGACATTGCGGACAATGTCGAAGAGCTTGCAGCCGATCACCTTCTCAGCAGTGCGCACGACGCGCTGCAGCCTTAGTCTGTCCCTGGCAGTGGCTCCTGCGTACCACACGGTTATGGAGGTGGTGAGGATGGACTCGATGATGGCTGTGTAGAACTGCACTAACATCTTGGTGGGTAGCTTGAGCTTCCTCAGCTGCCGCAGGAAGAACATCCTCTGCTGGGCTTTTTTGATGAGTGAGCTGATGGTCAGCTCCCATTTGAGGTCCCTGGTGATGGTAGTGCCTAGGAAGCGGAAGGAATCAGCTCAACCAGACTCATGTCAATCATCACTGTTTTCTTCCTGCATTACCGACTGCACTATATAGTTCTCCACAGTATCTGCTGCTGGCTAATATATATTTTAACTGTTGACCAGTATCACTTAATCTTATCCTACACTTTATTACATGTATAGTTTATTTCTCTTATCTTATCATATTTAATGTTGCAGCATTGTACCGAGACAAATTCCTAGTTTGTGTACTACATGAACAATGGCAATAAACCTGATTCTGATTCTGATTCTGGCTCAGGAGACATTTGGGCGATCTACGTGTCTGGATGGAATAAAGGTGTCGCTGGGCGAGAAAGGTTAGCAAGAGAGCCAGATAGTGAATAGAAATAGGAAGAAATTGATCCGCTGTTGCAAAAAGGCAGCCTACTCATGTGGCGCCAGAAGTAGAGAAAAAAAAAATATTGACACTTTGGGCACAATTTGGACATTTTCACTAGGGATGTACTCACCTTTGTTGTCAGCAATTTAGACATTAATGGCTGTGTGTTGAGTTATTTTGAGGGGACAGCAAATTTACACTGTTAGACAAACTGTACACTGCCTACTTTACATTGTATCAAAGTGTCATATCTTCAGTGTTGTCCCATGAAAAGATACAATAAAATATTTACAAAAATATGAGGGGTGTACTCACTTTTGTGAGACACTACAAATATGCACACTCACAAACACAAACACAGAGTGCAGACAAATACGAGACTTATGGTTGCTGTCCAGGTTGTTGCTTATATATTAAGTTGTATGAAAAGTCATTCCAACCGGAGTGGTGGCTCAGTTGGTAGAGCATCCGCCCCACACCCGGGAAGCAGGGGTTCAAATCCCGGCCGGGTCATACCAAAGACCATATAAAAATGGTGCTTTCTGCCTTCTAGCGTAGTGCTCCGCATAATGGAATGGGGAAAGTAAAGTTACACACAGAGCTACCAGAGGACTGACCCCCCGCTGTAGCTTTCACTACTTACAGTAGCTGTGTGGCCTAGGGTCAGAGAAACGGAGATAGGCGCCGCCCATATACACCTTCAGGTGTGAAGGGATTAACTAACTAACTAAAAGTCATTCCAACTGATTTCTCACAGTGTGGAGATGTGTTGAAGGATGAGACTGAGTTTATTCCTCAGGTTCAGCTTTATTCACAATCACATACTCCAACATTTCAAAGCAGAAAAAAAGGATGAATCTTCTCACATCTGTCCTTTTATACCCAGGACATCAAACCTACAGTCACATGGTGTTTAATCAAACATACAGTCACATGGTACTTAATCCCAGTCACAATGTAACTTCCCCTCGATCTTAACACCATCCACCCCCAAGTCTCCGGTGGTCAGGAAATCTCTCAAGGCCATCTCCTTGAAACAAAAGGCCAAATCTCACACCCTCCTGTTACTTCTAGGAGGCTCAGTCCCTTTGTTCCCCTGAGACATGAAGCACACAATAAACATACAGTAATATATCTGTGGAGCATATGAAACCAACATATGTGCCCCACATGACCCCCCCCAAACGTCTAAGATGGAACAATCATAACTAAAGATGCATGTCATAATAAAATCACTACATATCAGTCCACATGCCGCTTAGGCCTTAGTCTTCTGCCGTATTTGCTGTAAGCCGGCTTTACTGCCTCCGCAGTGTCCTCCTGCTGTGGGGCTGCTGCCTGTGGGTTAGAACTGTTAGTCAATCTCTGTGGGTGTTCTGGGGAATGCCCTCTAGGGGGTCTGCCGCGCCGGGGGGCCCTCGCCAACTGCACAGCTTCGTCAGCCATCACAAAAGCGGGTTTGAGCCTGTTTATGCCAATCACTTCCTTTCTGCCTCCCAAATCTAGCAAAAAATGCTTCTCTCCTGTTTCCAGCACTCTAAATGGTCCATCACGTCGGGGTCAGTCGTAAGGTCACCAGTGTGGAGATGTGTTGAAGGATGAGACTGAGTTTATTCCTCAGGTTCAGCTTTATTCACAATCACATACTCCAACATTTCAAAGCAGAAAAAGAGGATGAATCTTCTCACATCTGTCCTTTTATACCCAGGACATCAAACCTACAGTCACATGGTGTTTAATCAAACATACAGTCATATGGTACTTAATCCCAGTCACAATGTAACTTCCCCCGATCTTAACACCATCCACCCCCAAGTCTCCGGTGGTCAGGAAATCTCTCAAGGCCATCTCCTTGAAACAAAAGGCCAAATCTCACACCCTCCTGTTACTTCTAGGAGGCTCAGTCCCTTTGTTCCCCTGAGACATGAAGCACACAATAAACATACAGTAATATATCTGTGGAGCATATGAAACCAACATATGTGCCCCACAACAGGATATTTTTAGTATGTCACTTGCAAGTAGCTGTAAACAATATGTTTATTAAATTTGGAACCAATACTGACAACTACAGTCATGTGGAAAAAATTAGGACACCCTGCAAAAGCCTGTGTGTTTTTAACATATTTGGACATATGGATATTTAATATCAATGTTAAAAATACTGGGAGATTCACGTAATACAACTAAACAATTAAAAATGAATTAAGACTTTTTTTTTCAAATTTTCTGTAAAATGTAACTGTAAACAAATAGTGAGGAATAAATTAGGACCCCCCCCCCATCTTTTTAGGACGCCCCCACATTTATTCCCACTTAAAATGGCTAAAATAAATTCTAAAAAGTGCAAATAAAAACAAAAACAAGGTTAGACATAGATATGTGAGCGTATCTTAATGAAGAACTAAATATTTAAAGGGGTGTCCAAATTTTTTCACATGACTGTATGCTATTGTATTTGCTGAGAGTCAGAAACTTCTTTTGCATTTTTTTCTTTAAACTATATAAGCTTTTGGCAATACTGGTTCTTTCACACTTTCATTTTCAGGACTGAAACCTAACACCAAATAAGCAATTACTTTTACAATGGCCGACTGTCCCTTGTCTGACTGGTGATGACCTCTCTAGAGCGGAAGAGTTATTTTGGGCATAAGGTCGAACCACACACACACGCACACAAACCTGATCTAAGACTTCCCCTTGTGAGAAAATACGAGAGCCAAATGTTGGGGGTAATTGATATTTCATCAAATCCAGCTTACTTCAGACATAGGACTGACCAGCCACTCAGCAAGACAAAGCTGTTCAGTGGATACTTCTCAACAAATATCAGAGTGAATGAGGTGTGGGGTTTTCTTTTTATTAATTAATTTAATTAAAAAAAACTTTAGTGCTTAATTAATTAAGCACTAAAGTAGTTAAAAGGGTTCTTTCTTTAGTCTTGATTTCATCTAGTCTATATGTGGCTTTTAGTTGTAATTTTTTATGACGTGATAAAAATCATATTTTATACACACTCAAGGGATTTAATAATGCACCAGATTATTTGTAAATTCACTGGTGTACAGTGGTGTGAAAAAGTGTTTGCCCTTTCTGATTTCTCTTTTTTTATGTTTGTCATACTTAAATGTTTCACAACATCAAACAAATTTAAATATTAGACAAAGATAACACAAGTAAACACAAAATGCAGTTTTTAAATGAAGGTGTTTATGATTAAGGGTAAAAAAAAATCCAAACCTACATGGCCCTGTGTGAAAAAGTGATTGCCCCCTAAACCTAATAACTGGTTGGGTTACCCTTAGCAGCAACAACTGCAATCAAGCATTTATGATAACTGGCAATGAGTCTTTTACAGTGCTGTGGAGGAATTTTGGCCCACTCATCTTTGCAGAATTGTTGTAATTCAGCCACATTGGAGGCTTTTCAAGCATGAACCGCCATTTCAAGGTCTTGCCACAGCATCTCAATTGGATTCAGGTCAGGACTTTGACTAGGCCACTCCAAAGTCTTCATTTTGTTTTTTTAAAGCCATTCAGAGGTGGACTTGCTGGTGTGTTTTGGATCATTGTCCTGCTGCAGAACCCAAGTGCACTTCAGCTTGAGGTCACAAACAGATGGCCAGGCATTCTCCTTCAGGATTTTTTGGTAGACAGCAGAATTCATGGTTCCGTTTACCACAGCAAGTCTTCCAGGTCCTGAAGCAGTAAAATAGCCTCAGACCATCACACTACCACCACCATATTTGACTGTTGGTATGATGTTCCTTTTCTGAAATGCTGTTTACGCTGGATGTAATGGGACACACACCTTCCAAAAAGTTCAACTTTTGTATCATCAGTCCACAGAGTATTGTCCCAAAAGTCTTGGGGATCATCAAGATGTTATCTGGCAAAACTGAGACAAGCCTTTTTGTTCTTTTTGCTCAGCAGTGGTTTTCGTCTTGGAACTCTGCCATGCAGGTCATTTTTGCCCAGTCTCTTTCTTATGGTGGAGTCATGAACACTGACCTTAACTGAAGCAAGTGAGGCCAGCAGTTCTTTGGATGTTGTTGTGGGGTCTTTTGTGACCTCTTGGATGAGTCGTCTCTGCGCTCTTGGGGTAATTTTGGTCGGCCGGCAACTCCTGGGAATGTTCACCACTGTTCCATGTTTTCGCCATTTGTGGATAATGGTTCTCACTGTGGTTCGCTGGAGTCCCAAAGCTTTAGAAATGGCTTTATAACCTTTTCCAGACTGATAGAGCTCAATTACTTTGTTTCTCATTTGTTCCTGAATTTCTTTGGATCGCAGCATGATGTCTAGCTTTTGAGGATCTTTTGGTCTACTTCACTTAGTCAGGCAGGTCTTATTTAAGTGAGTTCTTGATTGAGAATGGTTGTAACAGTAATCAGGCCTGGATGTGGCTAGAGAAATTGAACTCAGCTTTCCATAGATATGATAAACCACAGTTAATTTATGTTTTAATGGGGGGGGCAATCACTTTTTCATACAGGGTCATGTAGGTTTGGATTGTTTTACCCTTAACAATAAACACCTTCATTTAAAAACTGCATTTTGTGTTTACTTGTGTTATCTTTGTCTAATATTTAAATTTGTTAGATGATCTCAAACATTTAAGTGTGACAAACATACAAAAAAAATGAGAAATCAGGAAGGGGCAAACACTTTTTCACACAACTGTAGTTTGTGTTGTATGCAAATGACCATTTATATACTGCTTCTCATTAACTTTTTAATGAATATCTTAAGTTAATCAGTGACAAAACAAACAAAACTTGCCAAGAAGCATAAGCACCATACAGAGTTGTAGAGATGAGTGAGTTGCAGAAGAAGTTACTGTTGTAAGGTGAGAGTCTTTGTTATGAAATGATTCCTAGTTATGCATCTTTTAAAAGAAGTAATGTGATCATAAGACTAATTATTTTATTCCCCTTTCATATTATTTTCCCCTTTTTTGCATGCAGTACTCAGGTTTACCGTTGCTTTGAGGAATGGAACAATACGTGCACATATTTAACTGGAGTGTAGATTCTACACTGATGTTGTTTGACCCATCATGGTGGACTGCCTGGGCCAAAATTGCCAGGGTCGATTTTTTTTGTCCCAGTCCAACCCTGTTCCTGGGTATGTGTGGAATATGCATCAACGAGCATTAATGTGATTAGGGCTGGGTAATATAACTCAAAAAAAATGCATTGCAATATAATTTTCTATATCACGACACACATTTCATGCACTGAATGTCCTTTAAATTTTGGTTTTACTTACATTTTTACTAGAAATTTATATATACAGCAGGGAAAGTAAGTATTGAACACGTCAAAATTTTTCTCATTAAACATATTTCTGATGGAGCCATTGACCTGAGATTTTCACCACATATTAGTAGCAACCCAAGTAATCCATACATACAAAGAGATCAAGGCAACTGTGTTCACAAAACAAGTTATATTTAATAAAGTGGAGTGACCGGAGTGGTGGCCTAGAGGTAGAGCATCCACCCCACAACTGGGAAGCAGGAGTTCAAATCCCAGCTGGGTCATGCCAAAGACCATGTAAAAGTGGAACTTCCTGCCATCCAGCTTGGTGCTAAGCAATAATGGAATGGATGAAGGAAAATGTTGGTTACCCAGCCACAGGGGGTGCACAAGCCAGTGTACTAGCTGCGCCGGTCCCAAGCTCGGAAAAATGGGCAAGGTTGCATCAGGAAGGGCATCCAGCATGAAAACTCAAGCTTCAGCTGTAAGGATATGGCAGATACGTCAATGTCTGCCATAACATCTCATCTAACCCATTAGTAGTGGAAAAAATGGACGTTAAAAGAATTTTTTTAAATGACACAGGGAATAAGTATTGAACGCATGAAGAAAAAGTGGTAAAAAAGGCATAAAAAGCCAAGAAATCAGCTGAAATCCATCAGAATTTGGGAAGCCATCCCATCCCCCATCAGGGCAAATTCATTTCAGCTGGTTAAGTCCTGACTGATAGCCTTTAAAAAGGTCTGTGAATATCAGATTGTCACACCACAAAGAACTCATGATGGGAAGAAGCAAAGAGCTCTCTCTAGACCTTCACAACTTTATTGTTGCAAAACATACTAATGATGGCATTGGTTACAGGTGCATTTCTAAACTGCTGGATGTTCCAGCAAGCACTGCTGGAGCCATAAGTTGGAAGTAGAAAGAACATCATTTTACCATAAACTGGCTATGATCCGGAGGTCCTCGCAAGATATCTGACAGAGAAGTCAAAAGAATTATCAGAAGAGATATCTGAGAGCCAAAGACCACTCGTGGAGAGCTCCAGAAAGACCTGGAGTTAGCAGGTACTGCTGTTTCAAAGAAAACAATAAGTAGTGCATTCAACCGACATGGGCTCTATGCCCGCTCACCTCGCAAGACTCCATTGCTGAAGAAAAAGCATGTTGAAGCTCATTTAAAGTTTACTGCATAACATTTGGGCAAGCCAGTAAAATACTGGGAGAATATAGTCTGGTCGGATCAGACCAAAACTGAACTTCTTGGATGCTACAACAGACAGCATGTTTGGAGGAGAAATGGCACTGCACATCAGCCCCAAAACACCATACCAACAGTGAAGTTTGGAGGTGGGAGCATCATGGCATGGGGGTGTTTTTCAGGGCATGGTACAGACAGCCTTCATATAATTGAAGGAAAGATGAATGGACAAATGTACAGAAACATCCTTCATAAGAACCTGTTGTCATCTGCCAAAATGCTGAACATGAAACAAGGGTGGACATTTCAGCAAGACAATGATCCCAAACATACAGCCACGGAAGCTCTCAACTGGCTCCAGAGAAGGAAAATAAACTGCTAGAATGGCCCAGTCAGTCACCTGACCTGAATACAATTGAAAATCTATGAAACGAACTGAAGATCAGAGTTTATAGAAAACATCCATGGAAACTTCAAGATTTGAAGACAGTTTGTGAGGAAGAATGGGCTAAAATCACTCCTGAGCAATGCCTGCACCTAGTTTCTCCATACAGGAGGCATCTAGAAGCTGTTATTACCAACAAAGGCTTTTCTAATAAATATTAAATGAATTTCACTGTGTTCAATACTTATTCCCTGTGTTGTTCCACTTTATTAAATATAACTTGCTTTGTGAACACAGTTGCCTTGATTTCTTTGTATGTATGGATTACTTGGGTTGTTAATGATATGTGGTAAAAATCTCAAGTCAATGGCTCCATCAGAAATATGTTTCATGAGAAAAATGTTGACGTGTTCAATATTTATTTTCCCAGATAGATAGATAGATTTCACTTATGAAAAAGCTGAATAATAAAATGAAAACTTTTGTCAGAGAAAATTCTTAACAATATGTAAGTGTCTTTTTTCCTTTGCTTACCAGAACTCACTTCTTCTTCTTTCAGCTGCTCCCTTTAGGGGTTGCCACAGCGGATCATCTGTCTCCATCTCACCCTATCCCTTGCATCTTCCTCTGTAGCACCAACCCTCTCCATGTCCTCCTTCACTACATCTATGAATCTTCTCTGTGGTCTTCCTCTTTTCTTCCTGCCTGGCAGCTTCATCTTCAACATCCTGTGTCCAGTATATCCACTATCCCTCCTCTGCACATGTCCAAACCATCTCAGTCTTGCTTCTCTTACTTTGTCTTCAAACCGCTGACCTGAGCAGTCCCTCTGATATACTTACCACTACCACCGGAGTGGTGGCCTGGTGGTAGAGCATCCGCCCCACAACTGGGAGGTCATGGGTTCAAGCCCTGGCCAGGTCATACCAGAGACTATATAAAAATGGTACTTCCCGCCTTCTAGCTTGGTGCTCGGCATAACAGAATGGGGGGAGGAAAAGTCTGTGGCGGCACCTTGCATGGCAGCAACCCCTCTGATTCTTGATGTGATAGGAGAAATGTAATTTCATTCTACTGTACATGATCGGCTGTATGGATTGAATGACAGTAAAGTTGGCTTCTTCTTACTTAGCCCCAAAGCTGGGCAGCTGTAGGGGCACCACTGATGACTTTTTGACAAGTTCCCTCCATGTTGTATAGTCCTCCGCTAACCTCAGTATGCTGGTGAGAGGTAGGTTTGTCCATTCCTTGATGTTATCATCTCACCTTTTCTTCTGTTTGCCACGTCTCCTTCCTCCAGGTACGGTGTCTTGCATGATGTTTTTTTGCAATTGTGGATCATGTCACTTGGCCATACCAGTTCATTTTCCTGCTTTTCACAATGGAGAGGGGGTCTTCATGTGGTCCAATGACTGCTCTGATGCGATTCCGCAGTGCTTTGTAATGTGGTCTTTTTTAAGAAATGCACAAGATTTTTCCTGTAGGATCTCAGCTCAAAGGTTTGGATCCTCTTTTGTAGGTCCATGGTAAGGGTCCAGGATTCACATGCATAGAGGAAGGTTGAGATGACCAATGAACGCAGCAGGCGTAGTTTGTGCTTGCTGGTGATGTTCCTGTCCTTCAAGATTTTCTTCAGCCTGGTTAGTGCTGCCGTAGCCTGTGCAATTCTTGCAAGAACTCCCTCTGATATAGATAAAGAAGTCCCTCTGATATACTCATTTCTAATCTTGTCCCTCCTCGTCACTCCCAATGAAAATCTTAGCATCTTCAGTTCTGCCACCTCCAGCTCCATCTCCTGTCTTTTTGTCAGCACCACCATCTCCAAACCATACATCATAGCAGGTCTCACTACCATTTTGAAAATTTTCCCTTTCACTCTTGCGGCTACCCTTCTGTCATAAATCACCCGACACTCATCTCCACCCACTCCACCCTGCCTCCACTCTCTTCTTCACCTCTCTTGTGCATTTTCCATTGCTTTGATGGTTGACCCCAGATATTTAAACTCATCTACTTTCACTACCTCTACTCCTTCCATCTTCACCATTGCACCTGCCTCCTTCTCATTAGCACTCATGTATTCTGTCTTGCTTCTACTGACTTTCATTCCTCTTCTCTCCAGAGCAGAGGAAACCTGGAGAAAACCTCTCCAGGTTTTCTTCCACCTGCTTCCTACTCTCACTAAAGATCACAAATGGTGTCTGCAAACATGGTTCACGGAGACTCCTGCCTGACCTCATCTGTCACCCTGTCCATCACCATGGCAAACAAGAAGGGGCTCAGAGCCAATCCCTAATGTAACCCCACCCTCATCTTGAACCCATCTCTCACTCCTACAGCACACCTCACCACCATCTCGCTGTCCTCATACATGTCCTGCATCACCCTCACATACTTCTCTGCCACTCCTGACTTTCTCATACAGTACCACACTTCCTCTCTTAGCAGCCTATCATATGCTTTCTCTGGATCCACAAAGACACAGTTCAACTCCTTCTGACCTTTTCTGTACTTCTCCATCAGCACTCTTAAGGTGAGTTCACACCAAATGCGAACAGTCGCCACGAATCCATACAAAGTGAATGGGAAGACACGAGTATGCACAAATTTGCACAGTCATGCGTCCATGTCCCAGGCTAGCTAGCTAGCTAGCTGCTAGCTTTGAGATTCTGTGGTCACCGGAGTCAAAGTATCACTATTGCAGAGTAAACTAGTTTGAAAATTTGACTCACTCACCTGGAGACTCAGGAGGACTGGGAGCCCTTCAGCTGAATCAGGATGTCGTTATTTACCCATGGTTTCCTGTCATGGACAAGCTAGCGATGTAAACACCCCTCATCTTGTGAACTTTTGGAGGCTTGAGACAACATTTTCAGGTGAGCCCCCGGTTGGATAATGTAAACAAAAGCATGACGTTTTTTTGGGAATTTCCACAGCATTTTGAACACAGCTACAGAGGTTTTAAAGGCAACTTCGCCTGTCTGCATTTCACTCAGAAGGGGGATTCATGTCTGTTCACGAGTTTACCTTGAGTTATAAGGTAATCGTGCCACGCAAAAAATTTGCCCGTTCATGTTTGGTGTGAACGCACCTTTAGAGCAAACACTGGATCTATAGTACTCTTTCTTGACATGAAACCATACTGCTGCTCACTGATTGCCACCTCTCCTCTTCCCATATCTGCAAAGTGCGGCTGATCAATTTTATGCCTCTGTAGTTACTACAGCTCTGAGCATCACCTTTGTTCTTGAAAATTGGTACCAAAACACTTCTTCTCCACTCCTCAGGCATCCTCTCACTCTCCAAGATTGTGTTAAACAATCTGGTTAAAAATTCCACTGCCATCTCTCCTAATCATCTCCATACCTCCACAGGTATGTCATCTGGACCAGTCACCTTTCCATTCTTCATCCTCTTCAAAGCTACCCTCACTTCTGCCTTGCTAATCCTGGGGACTTCCTTGTTCACCATCTTTCCTTCATCCATCCTCCCCTCTCTCTCATTTTCTTTATTCATCAAGTCTTCAAAGTACTCCTTCCACCTTTTCAACACACTCTCGTCATTTGTTAGTACATTACCATTTCTGTCCTTAATCAGCCTAACCTGCTGTACATCCTTTCCAGCTTGATTTCTCTGTCTAGCTAATCAATACAAGTCGTTTTCTCCTTCGTTAGTGTCCAGCCTCTCATACAACTCACTATATGTCTTTTCCTTTGCCACCTCTCTCTTTGCCATGCACCTGGATTTCAAATACTCCTGTCTGTAGTGGTCTGGACAGGGCTGCAGCCCCTGTCAGCACTTTGTTTTTCAGTTTTGATCCATTTATTATGTTTGGTGTGTGTTTGTGCAGCCCCACTCGTCCGGTCATCTGTTTTCCCTCATGTGTCCGCCGTTTGTCATGATTGCTCTCCCCACCTGTGCTGTACTGTCGTGATTATCTTTGTCTATATATGTGCTTTTTCAGCTTGTGTCCTTTGCGGCGTCCTTATGTTAACGCCATGTATTTGCACCACACTGCTTGGAATTATTTGCTGTTTTCACTCCACATTGTCTGGATTATGATTTCATATTTCTGTCCACAAGCAGGGTATATTTTCTGTTATTAATAAATAATGGTTTAGCAGATTCACTTGGTGAGTGGATCCTCTCCTTTACCATGGAGGGGCAAACGCTCCTCTGACACTGTCTACTTTTTTCATCTCCCTAACTATCCCACTTTTTCTTTAATAACCTCTTCCTTTAAATACTTTCCTGTACCTCCTCATTCTACCACCAAGTCTCTTTGTCTTTCTTCCTCTGTTGACTGGATACACCATATACCTTTCTACCCATTTCGTTTGATACTTTTGCTGTACTTTCCCAGTCATCTGGTAATTTTTCCCTACCACCCAGAGCCTGTATCAACTCCTTCCTGAACTCTGTGCAACCTTCTTCTGTAACTTCCCCACTTAATCTTTGGCTCTGGCTTCACTCTCTTCCTCTTCTTGCTTTCCAAAGTCATCCTACAGACTACCATCCAATACTGTCTAGCTACATTCTCCCCTACCACCACCTTGCAGTCTCCTGTCTCTTTCAGATTTCTCCTTCTGCAAAAGATGTAGCCCACCTGTGTGCACCTGCTTCCACTCTTGTAAGTCATCCTCTGTTCCTCTCTCTTCTTAAAGTATGTGTTCACCACAGCCATTTCCATTCTCTTAGCAAAATCCACAACCATCTGTCCTTCCACATTTCTCTCCTTAAGACTGTACCTACCCAGAACCTCCTCATCACCTCTGTTCCCCTCACCTACATGTCCATTAAAGTCTGTTCTAATCACCACTCTCTCCCTCCGGGAACACTCTTTACTACTTCATCCAACTTAGTCCAGAATTCCTTTCTCTTCTAGCTGACATCCAACTTGTGGGACATACGTATGGACAACATTCAATATCACACCTTTGACTTTTAACTTCAAAACTCATGATTCTGTCCGACTCCCTCTTTACCTCCTGAACACTCTTCCCATACTCTTACTTCGAGATTACTCTTACTCCATTTCTCTTCCTATCTACACCTTGGTAGAAAAGTTTAAATCCACCTCCAGTGCTCCTAGCCTTGCTTCCATTCTATCTGGTTTCTTGAACACACAGTATAGCTACCTTACTTCTCTCCATCATATCAGCCAACTCTCTGCCTTTACCAGTCATAGTCCCTACATTTAACGTCCCTACTCTCACCTCCACACTTCTACCTTTCCTTTTGTCTCTTTCCCTCCTAACATGCCTTCCCCCTCTCCTCCTCCTCGATCTTTGACCAACAGTAGCCCAATTTCCACTGGCACCCTGTCGATTAACAGCACCGGTGGCGGTTGTTGTTAACCTGGGCCTCAACCGATCCAGTATGGAAGTCTCATTCGTCAAGATCAACATGTTTGATTTGGCAAAGGTTTTATGTCGGATGCACTTCCTGATACAACCCTCCCCATTTACCCGGGCTTGGAACTGGCACTAGGAGTACACTGGCTTGTGAACCCCCTGTGGCTGGGTTGCTTAACAGAACTCACATTATCAAATAATCAAGTTTATCCACATGGGTAGAAATGTTTCAGTTCACCACACATAGTTAATACTTGATGGTCTAATAAGTGACAGAAGTATAATTTGTTTTTGTTTTTTTTAATGTGTCTACATTCCATCAGTTCTTTATTTGGAGAGCCACTCACTCTTATTTTGAGGGGTTGCAAGACTGAATAGGAGCTCTTATTTTGAAAGTTTGTTCACTAAGTGAGCAATGATTTACACATGCAGAGTTCAGACTGGAAATGTTTACCCCCCCCCCCCCCAGTTTCCTGTGCTTAAGGCGGGCCTACTTTTATTCTGTTATCTTCTTTCTCATCTCTGCTCTTGTAGTGTAGATTTCTCTGTGAATATGCAGGGGGCAGGACAGCTGCACTGAGCTTCCACTTTCAGACTTCAGTAGTGGCAGCTCATATTAACGTGACAAATACTTGAATATGCGTGACACAACTATTTTATGTATCGTGGGTGGCCAAATGTATACAATGAATATATTCGGTACATCACCCAGCCCTAATTGGGATACATACACAGCCTCGGCTGCATTCACACATTTATGCAATGTTCACATAAATGTTTGCCAAAGTGCTTGCAAAAGCCAGTTGGCGAATATTAGAGACTGTTAGCAAAAGTTAGCGAAGGTGTTTAGCAACTATTTGCCACTCTTTTGCCTCTTTGGTAAAATACCAGGCAAATGTCTGACAATTATTGGACCCTACTGTATAAAAAAGGGTCCACAAACCCTCCCCAGCATTCAGATTTCAAGGGTTTGTAAAGATTAAACAGTTGCTAGTGTTTACTACTTGGTGAACCAAAGATAACTTTAGCGACACGTTACAGTCATTTACAAATATTACTATATATATATATATATATATATATATATATATATATATATATATATATATATATATATATATTATTTACTATTTTGTAAACATTTACAACTGTTTATGGCAGTGGTCTTTTAAATTACCAAAGAAATTTAGAACATGTTCAAAATTTCTTTGCAACAAGACCTGTTTTGCAACCTTTTACGAATCCTGACAAAACCTCAAAATGGCAGTGTTCGTCAGCATTCACTGCTCTGTGAGATACTAGCTTTATTTCCATTGCAGAGAGTTGACGACCCTAAGCAAGAGACAGAGCTTCAGAAGAAAAGGGTCTGTCAGGGGTCAGGCCAATCACAAAGCTGCCATGTCCTAATACATATAATGACTGTTCAACTCATATGACTGTAATTGGGACCATAATTCACATTTAAATATTTTGTATTCAAAAACACATCGTAATTTGATAAAACATACAAAGATTTTAACCAATGTTAAATTTTACCGGGATTCACCATTATCTAAAATATTGTGTACTTAAAGAGTGAGAATTTAGTGTAGTTAACTTGATTTATTACACTTTCTCCATGGACTCTGTCTCTTTTTCAGAGTCAGGAAGCATGTAATTGGCTTAAGTGCCCTGGATGTTTTCTTTGAGAAAAGAGCCAGTCATGCATCCTCACACATGAAAGGACACCTTCCTTCAGAGAAAGAAAGAAAGATAGAAAAAATGAGAGACAAAAAGAGAAGTCAGTGGAATCACCATCATCATAATTAGATTATTATTTCTAAGTGGTAAAATGTCTTGGTGGAGGCCAGCAATAATAATTGAAATTGCGTGTGAAGCATGGGGTTGATAATATAATGATAACAGAGACAGCTGTAATGGGTTTTCTCATCTCACAGGACCAGTAGACATTTTGGAGGGAAAGTATATGTGGGGTTTTTGTTGTTGTTGTTTTGTAATCTACAAAAATAAGAGGTATGAGAGCCTTTTAGAGTATTACACTAATACTTTGGGTCATGCCAAGACCCACTGAGCAAACAAGTGTTGACACTTAACACATCACTGTATATATTATATATTTATGCATGTTTTTCCTTATTTTCTGTTATCTACACACTATCATAGAAGGTAATGATCCAGCCATCCATCCATCCAACTTCTTCCGCTTAATCCTTTTCGGGTCACGGGGGGGCTGGAGTCTATCCCAGCATCTTTGGGCGAGAGGCAGGGTACACCCTGGACAGATCGCCAGTCCATCGTAGGGCCAACACAGAGAGACAGACAACCATTCACTCTCCCATTCATACCTAAGGACAATTTAGAATCCCCAGTTTGATGCCAATTAACCTAACTTGCATGTTTTTGGCATGTGGGAGGAAACCGGAGAAATCCCGGAGTAAACCCAAGCAGACACGGGGAGAACATGCAAACTCCACACAGATCACTGTTGGCCAGGGGCTGGGATTCGGCCATATTTTCGCAGTCCAGTTAGAAGTGCTGAGTGCATTTAGGAGTGTGTTCAAGCCCATTTTATTATCACGGCAGCGGCAAAACAGTCTCTGCTCCAGGCGAAAAGTGCAAAAATAACTGAAAATTCTAGTGCACACTGTATTTCCTCATCTGCTTCTGTCAGTAAGAGCTGTGCAATTTCAAAGCATGCCTCTGAAATAGCATTAATAATGTGTTTCTAATGACAGACCTCCTTTTTCCTGATCAAAAGTGCGGCGTCATAAAATGCACCAAAATACAAAGGTGCTGAGATTGCGCCACTGCCACAGCTCTTTTAAATGATCCTCCTCCTTGAAGTGGAAAGCGGGGGCACTGTCTACTGATAATTGGATGGCATGACGTAAAGCTTAAAAAACAGACAATGCGCTGACAGAAACTAATAAAAGCACTGGCACAAGGTGCAAAGCATATCGTAAAAGCTTGTTGTAGACTGTTGAAATAGGGTCCATTGTAATAGAAGAATAACGAAGCAATCATGGGGACAAGTAATTGTGATGAGATCATTGAGAGATCTTTGGGAGATTGATAAGCTCATCGAGTGGTCAACATCAATCCCCCAATGATCGATTTTTTAATATATCATGCATATCCGAGCAATAGCCACATTAGGTATCAACTAGGAACAGTTGACGGCAATCTCTCAACAATCTCCCTAAACAGGCCAATCAAATTGGTTCGCTGCTACTCAGAAACTATTAAATTGAAAAATGTATTAACTAGTCAAGTGTGGCAGGGGGGTGGATTTTTAAACAAAAAGAACAACAATGCCACCTGAAGAATTTTGCCCCAGGAAATAGTTTTCTATAACCCAAGACCTGAAAGATCACACAGGTTCGTTACACACACAGAGCTATAGACATGATTCCATTAGTAACAGATCACTTTTATTAAGCAATTTAAAAAAAAACAATCATTAGTTGCTAATCAAAACCACCACATTTTCTTATTGCCTACAAGTTTGGCTTAAAATAAATTTCAGTTGGCAAAAGCAGGTTTAGGACCAGGGCTGGGGCTTACCGGGAGGCTAGCCAGAGAAGGGGGAGAAGGGGTCTTAAACTAAACACCACGTGAACTGCACACCAACCATATGAACACCCTGCATGCACTTTGGAGGGAGTCATGAAAGAAAACCACTGCCACACACCTCAGGCCCACAGCTTCTGTCCTGCAACAAAAGAAATTTATTCTGTGTTGTACCATAAAAAAAAAAAAGATAACTAAAACTCGGGGCAAAAAAAGCAAGGTTGTCATTAATTTAAAAAAAAAAAAAAGACCAAGATAAAGCACAATTATAAATGTAGCCCTCTCTTTCTCGCACTCCAATGATCCGCTGCTGCTCTGCGTTGTGTTGTTCTCGTTAGCCTATTTGTGCGGGCAGCTGTGCTTCAGAAAGAATGGACACAGAGACGTAGTTGCTCAGGAATGGCGGCGAGACATTTATTCTCAGCACAGCATCTATCTATAAAAGTGCTAGTCATTAAGACCACCTAGCATCCAACTGCCCAACAGTTTAACCTTCAGTTCAGCTTATGAAACTGGTATTAAAGGGTGGTATTCACCCAGAAAATTCACAATATTCATGACACAAAAATAATGTGGCGTACCTATCAGGGTTAATACAGCGTTCTAAAGACAAAATGGCATCCAAAGCTAAGCGAATCAACCCTACAGTGTACCAGAAGGAACAAAAACCACTAAAACCATGTAACTCATGGCAACAAAACAGGGCTGGAGTGCACATCAACTGCCCTACATCCACCCCTTCTTTAAGGGAAGGCGTCCCAGCCATCAGATCAACCAAAAAGAACTCATGTACAGCACCACCTGCAACATTTAAAAAAAAAAAAAAAAAGTGTGGTGTCCCGTGTGTGGGTGTAGTTATCAATTATCAAGGTGTATGCGGTGTAGCCTTATATGTGTCCAGCTGTTCTTCTTGCTTTGGCTCTTTGCCACAACTTTTTCCCCCTTTCTGGCTTCTGTTGGTCACTTTCCATTGTCATGACTTGAGACTCCAGTGAGAGGGTGTTGTGTGGGTTTTGATGGTCCCTGTGCACTTACACAGCCCTTTCACAACTGCATGTTCGAAGTTGCGCCCTTGATCTGCATGCAGTTTTGCAGGGAACCCAAAACGGCAGAAAAAGTTCTTCCACAGTACCCGAGCCACTGTGCCTGCCTTTTGGTCCCTAGTGCAGTAGGCCTGCACATAACGGGAAAAGTGATCAGTGACGATCAGCACACTCAATTCCTCCATTTGACTTCTCCAGAGTTAAAAAAAAAAAAAATCAGTGCAGACCAGCTCCATGGGGCCACTGGTATGGATACTTACAAGGGGAGCTCTGACATTTGCTGTGGAGGGTTTTCTGAGGCAACACCTCTCGCACTGCTCACACCAAGCCTTAATCTTCTGGAACATTCTGGGCCAGTAGAATCTCTCCCTTATCATTTGCAGCATCCTCTCAAATCCCAAATGGCCCGAGTCGTCATGAAAGGCTGTTTTGACGGCTGTACGCATCCTTTCTGGGAGAATTAGCTGCTCCACCACTCCTCTTTGGGAGTCTGTAATACGACTGTATAAAATGCCTCTCCTCAGCATCAGCCTCCTCCACTCTTTCAGGAGAAAGCCCCCATTAACACCCAGTTCCATTCTCTCACTGCAGCTTGGCTTCTGGTTCATGCTCTTAAAGTGCAAGACAGGGTTGATGACTGGGTCTTCTTTCTGTCCAGCCCTTATCTCCTGTGTGGTCATAGCGGGCAGTGTCTCCATCCCCACATCCTCATATGGCCCACTGGGTTCCAGCAGTTGATTACTTCCAAGTTCCTCCTCAACAGCAACACTCTCATCCAAGGCCTCCTCTCCCAATTTATCGGTAACTGCCCACTTGAGTATGAGGAATTCAAGCTTGTGTTCTGGATACCTTGTGTCAGGTGGGCTCAAGCCTCTGCTTGCATATGTGATAACCCTTTCCTTTCCATCTTGGATCTGTGCTAACACAGCACCAAGCCCCTCTCTTGACGCATCAGTTTGTAGCAGGAATGACAGACTGTAGTCTGGGTAGCCCAGCACCAGTCCTTTAATCAGTTTTATCTTTAAGGATTGAAAGGCTTCTTCACATTCCGCTGTTCATGTGAAAGGCGGTTCAGGGAGCTGGCTTTTCTGGGCCCCTCTCTTCTTGATTTTAGGGTCACCAGAGGTGAGGCGGTACAAAGGTGCAGCCAGGCAGGAGTATCCCTCGACATAGCGTCTATAGTAACCTGCAAATGCTAAAAACTGCAGCATTTCCTTTCTATTGCTGGGGGTCAGTCAGTCTTTAACCTTGCTGATTTTCTCGGGGTCTGTCCTGATGCCATTTGCGGACACAAGGTGCCCAAGGTAGTTGACCTCTTTCCTCACAAACTGGCACTTTGAGGGCTTAAGCTTTAAACCATGCTCCCTAAGCCTGTCAGACACAAGTTGTAGCCTTTCCAGATGTTCACTGAAGGACTTGGAAAATATAATGATGTTGTTGAGGTATGTAAGGAGATGGGTGAAGTTCAAGTCACCAAAACAGCAGGTCATTAGCCATTTGGAAAGTGTGCTTTTGGAAAGGGTGCATTCTACAAGCCAAAAGGCATCCTATTGGCCTCAAAAAGCCCCATGGGGGTGCTGAATGCTGTCTTATGTTTGTCATGTTCTACTACTTCAACCTGCAATATCCAGAGGTTAGGTCGAGAGTGAAGAAGTATTTTGTTTGCCCCAATGACTCTACAGCCTCCTCAATTCTTGGCAGGGAAAATGCATCTCAGGTGCTACAGGAGTTTAGCCTCCTATAGTCTATGCAAAGTCTTAGCGACCCATCTTTCTTGGTCACAACTACCACAGGAGAGGCACAGGAACTTTTACTGGGGCGAATGACCCCTGCTGCCTCAATTTCTGTCAAAAGACACCTTACATCTTGCCATTGGGAGGAGAGTATCTTACGATATGGCAGTCACAAGGGCCTGGAGTCCACCAGTGGAATCTCATGCTGTACAGTTGCAGTGTGACGAAAATCCATAGGATGCTGCAAGAAGATGACTGCATTCTTGTTCAGCAGCTCTACAAGATCGGCATGTTGATCCTCGTTTTCCACTGCTGCTTCACTTAGGTCAACACCACAGCTTGTAACTACATGGTCCAGACTGAGACACACGTCTCTGGTCCCAGCTTCACCTGGCTGCTTGTTTGGAAACTCCACAACATTGCGCACAAAGACCTCATTGGCAAGATGAGTGTGTGGTCGGATGATGATATCGCACTGGTAAAGGTTCTTCACCCTGACTGGGTACAGCCTCTTTTTAAATCTGCCAGAACTTTGGCCACCAAGAGGTCCTGGGGGAGCTTCAAGGAGGCATGACCTTCAATCAAGGCAATATAGGTCTTTGCTCGAGGGCCAGCTTTAATCTTGCATTTTAAGTCCAACTCTTTTCCCCCAGGGATTCTTATTTTACAACCATTGTACACAGCAGGGTCTATAATGTCACACACTTCACTTTGTTCAGCACTCCCAACCCTCAGCAAGGCTGTATACCACTCTGGATGCTGCACTTTGACATGATGCAGAAAATGCTGACTATAGGCTGCTTGGAGATGGTTCCAGGAAGCTCGGATGACACTGGTTACCACCAGAAGGGGGACTGAAGAGCAGTAGTCTGAATCGGACACAGTGAAGGTAGGCACACCTTTATGCTCTTTTCCTAGCACTTTTAGGTCTAGAAGCAGCACTCCGTGATAAGGTACAGCTTGGCCTGCTCCACCCTCAACGGGAATTTTGGAGGACTGTAGTCTCAGCTGCTTTAAGGCTGGGTGGCTCTGCCAGTAGCTGTGAGTTATACTCATTATCTGGGAGCCAGAGTCGATGGGAGCTCTGCACGTCATGCCATTGACTTCCATGTCTCCCTCATTCCTGGGGCCCACAATGGGCATTTCTATGCCTTCAGTGTGAACTTTTTTAACAGGTTGGTGAGGGCCTTGCTGCACGCCTATGGTTGCCCTAGCTACCATGGGTTTCAAGCATTTAAAGGCTGAGTGTAGTGTGGAGTATGTCCATCAGCAGAAGCATTAGGCAGGGGGGCTTCAGCTAGGCTGGGATCTGGGAGCACTGCTCGGCAGAAGCAGGCTGTGTGTCCTGGCTTGCCACACCGGTAGCAGATAAGATAAGCCTTTATTAGTCCCACAATGGGGAAATTCCAGGATTGCAACAGCACAGGGATAGCAACACTCAGAGCAACAATCAGAAGGCAAGAAAAAAAAAAAAAAAAACAAGAGCAGCGAGTATACATATGTACATATAAACATAAATATATAGACACACAGTGCGGAACATTGTAGCTAGATGGAATAAATATATGAATATATAAACACACACAGTGCGGAGCATTGTAGCTAGATGGAATAAATATGTGAATATATAAACACATACAGTGTGGAGCGTTGAAGCTAGATGGAATAAATATATGAATATACAGTATAAACACAGTGCGGAGCATTGTAGCTAGATGGAATAAATATGTAAATATATAAACACACACAGTGCGGAGCACTGTAGCTAGATGGAATAAATATGTAAATATAAAAACAGTGTGGAGCATTGTCGCTAGATGGAATAAATATATAAATATATAAACACACACAGTGCGGAGCATTGTAGCTAGATGGAATGAAACAGCATAACCGTCTACTTAGTTATCCTACATGGTATGATTATGTACCCATACATATTGTCACCCTCCGTAGCTACCGGTCTTTTCCTAGTTGTATACCGGAGGGGACCATTGTGTAAGTCTATTGCATCTTTTGCATTCAATACTGTTAGGTTGTCACATCTTTTTGCTATCTCTGCGAGCGGCCCTGCTTAGGTTGTACAGTCTGACAGCCGTAGGTAGGAAGGACGGAAAGATGAAGTTTGTATTCTGACTCGCCCTCCCCCGTGATGATAAAAAGGTTGTTGTGGGGGTAGAGGGTGGAGAAGTCATTCTCATCTGTAGGTGAGACAACCTTGGCCATTTGTTCCTCCTGGATAATGGCTAACTTCTTGACCATCTCTGTCAGGTCTGATATTTCAGATGTGTGCTTTGTTTTCTCAGCTTTCACTCTTGTACTATTATCTGACATGGCATGCACCATGTCAGATTTTGGGGCTGGAACTTCTTTTCTTCTCTAGCTAAGTTCCGGAGCTCAGCCTGCAGCTCACGGAAGCTCATAAGCCTGGGTGTCATTGGGGTGATTCTCATATACACATCCTCATCAGCAAGACCCCTCATTAGCTGTCACATGAGTTTGCTGTCTCGATCGGGGAAAGGCCTGCCCCCTCTTTCCTTCTCTTCCACAGCCTGCAATTTTGCCCCCAGTGCTATGGCATAAGAGCAGGCAGACTCACTTGGATTCTGGCTCCACTCGTAAAAGTCAGCTAGTGTGTCTAGTGAGCCCCGTGTGTCGCTGTCTCTGCTCTCAGTTCCTCAAATGCTTTCTCTGGGGTCTGGTCATGGAGGAGTAGATTAAGCACTAGCTTTTAGGCTTCACCGCCCAGGTGTCGCACAACACTGGGAAAGCGGAGGTGTGTGGGAAGCTCTATCGCCTCTAGGAGGTACTGGATGTCACAAACCTAATCCTCCACTAGCATCTTGCAGTTGGGGTTTCCAGTGAAGACTTGAATGTTTTTTACCTGATGACTCTGCATGAAAGAAGCAATTGGAGGGCCTGTGCTAGGCATGGCTTGAACCGGAGTCTTCGATTGTTGCATACTTGGGTAGGGGTACAGGCAGGGGTGTGTGGCTGGAGGAAGGGCATCTGCAGAGGTATTGATGTGAGGGTATGAAGTGGGGATTTGGGGGTGTGGTGGTTCAGGGTGAGCACCAGTAGCTGTATTGTCAAAAGATACACGGGGGGTTTGGGGGACTGTGCTGGGAGCCCACATATTGGCAGTAGATAAGGCAGATGGTGTGGCTTCAGATCCAGAGGGATCCACATGGGGGCTCTGCACAGTAACCATGGCCTTAGTTGCATCATCTTGTTTGGAAATCTGGCATGGGCATTTGGGGCACAGGGGTGGGATATGAGTAGTGTGAATAAACCTTGGGACTAGGCCTAACAGGCTGAGGTACATAGGGGAATACTACTGGATATGCCATAGTAGGCTGCTGGACTGTTGGTATACCAGTTGAGACATGGTGTGAGGAACTTTGCAAGGGCAGTTGTGATTTCCTGCCCACTGTTTTTAGGAACAGAGGTGTCCATGGACCTGTCTGTCGGATGGCCTGTCTTTGTGTCTGAACTGGTGTGGTGTCAAAGCAGAGTGGCAGAGCCTGTTCTGAAACTCCAGAACCTGGCAGCCATGAGGTAGGAGCTCATGTAGTGTATGGACCAGCATATGGTGAATACATTTGGGGCGGTGGGGTATGTTGCTTCAAGAGTGGCAGGGCATCGCTTACTCCAGGGATTGGCTGAGGGCTGGAAGTATCAGCAGGGGACATGCAATAGCTCTGTAGCATCTTGCTATGTTCATTATGTGAAATACAGATTTAAAGGAAATGAAGTAATGGGGTAATGGGTTTGTTTGTTTTTAACTATGAAGTTAAATCAAAGCAGTGTAATTGAGTATAAAGTCAGTCTAGCAATATATCCAGCTGGCAATACTTATCAATTAGAAAGGCTTTTCAAATTAAAAGAAAAAAAAAATCAGTGTCTGACTCGGGCTTTCACATATTCAGTACATCAGTTATCAATTAAATTCATTGCAACATCAGACAATTTGCATAAATGTCTTTGTCAAAACAAAATCAGACTAAAAAAAAAAAAAATTCAGCATCTCACATGTAGTCAAAAGGAAAAATTCAAATATTCAATTGAAACATTCAAACCACACAACAATTAAAATTCAAAACAGTAAAGGATATGGCAGAGCTTCCATGTATTCTGCTTATTGGCAGCCCTCTGTTCACCTAAGTATAACAGCTCAATGTTCAATGCACAAGTGCGCTGCAAAATACCAGTTTCGGAGTTCCACCATCCGGGTCACGGCACCAAAAATGTAGCCCTCTCTCGCTCTCCAACGACTTGCTGCTGCTCTGCATTGTGTTGTTGTCGTTAGCCTATTGGTGTGGGCGGCTGTGCTTCAGAAAGAACAGACACTGAGACGTAGTTGCTTGGGAATGGCGGCGAGACATTTATTCTCAGCACAGCATCTATCAGGGTTGATACAGCGTTCTATTTCAGTTATATTCTTTCTGTTAACAAGCCTATTCATACTCCCATACCCCAAGCTAACACACTCCAGAACTCCGATAGCATCACTGTAACACATCACCAGCTGTACTGAACTTGATATTTTACAGGAAACAGAAAAGTGCTAGTCGTTAAGACCACCTAGCATCCAGCTGCCCAACAGTTTAACCTTCAGTTCAGCTTATGAAACTGGTATTAAAGGGTGGTATTCACCCAGAAAACTCACAATATTCATGACAAAAAAATAAGTGGCTTACCTATAAGGGTTGGCACAGCATTCTAAAGACAAAATGGCATCCAAAGCTAAGCGAATCAACCCTACGGTATACCAAAAGGAACAAAAAGCACTAAAACCATGCAACTCTTGGCAAAAAAACAAGGCTGGAGTGCCACCCTGTGGTGCAACACATCAACTGCCCTACAGAAACAAGATGAAATAAATCCATATCCCAAACTAAATTTGCACAACAGGATGGGAGCAACTTCAACCAAACAGCAGAAAATTGGGATGCAACAGAACAAATACCAAATAAACAAAATAAAAAAACACAGCCATAGTAAAACAATAGGTCTATAAATAAAATTAAAAAATAAAACCCAATTAGTGAAATAAAACACAGTACTGCTTTCCTCTTGTTATGTCCTTCATGAAGTTTTAAATGAAGGAATAAAAGACAAGATAAGATTATACAAACAAAACAAGACAAACAAGACAGCAGTTTAGGAGCAGGTGGTGGCCGCTGGAAACGAGCCGCACACCGTGGCGCTGATTGCCTAAAACAAAAAAAAAATAATTGCCGTTAGGGCAACATAAATAAGACTGCTAATAAGGGATAATTAGGAGCAGCATAAATTCTGAAGGCAAGTAGCTTCGCCTGCATGGTTAGATGTGGGAGGCACAACAGCTCGACCGCAAAGGCACAAAAAGCTAGTAGGAGCAGAGGAATCACTTAATACACAGATGCAGAACAAAAAAAAAAGGTGGCTAGGCAACTTGAGCTTGCCTTACCTTAACAAGGGAGAGCTGACCCAAGCGGAGCAGAGCAACACCACCGCACGACAGGGCTCACAGCCACGTACTGCAAGCACAGCAAGAATATCAACCCAGATGCCAGTAATCAGCAGAGCGCAGAATGTGGAAAACTTACCTTGTTTCTTATTCAGAGGAGCACACCTAGTGATGTTATACTTAACACTGCCCACTTGACACTGATTTGAGCAACATAACACGGAACTGTCGCAAGCAGAGTGTCGAGCACTGTGTTAACATGGCCTCAGTCACATTACTGTAGCGAACGAGGCCTCGTTGTCACATCACGTGATTTGAGACCTGGCGAGAAATTTGAGAGGGCATACATCAATAGTGAAGGATTTAAAAGGGGTGTGATTCACCACTCAAACTGAGGGTTTTTTGAGAGGAGATTTGTTATCATCATTGCATTCGCTATTTGAGTAGAAGTCAGGGATAGTATTTGTCATGAATTGCCCCTCAGGGCAGAGACATGAGACCCACGCGCAGGACTGCAGTGGTGAAATTTGTTAAACAAACATAAAGACCAAAACAGTGCTCAAACCGAAATACAAAATAAACTTACAGATACCACACCAGAACAAGGGCTGGGTTCTGGTGGAGACGGGAGAAGGAAACTTAAGACTCCAGCTATGAGAAATGAAAATAACAGCCCTTAAATAGGTTTAGAAACAATACAAAAAGTAACCAGTGTGAATCATATGAGCTGGCTGGGGAGAAAATGACAATCAGCTGTGAGTCATGAGGAGGGGAGACGGAGTTGACAGTTTGACAGGAGCACCGCCCACAGCCAGGGAGAAGCCCGGAAGTACTCCTGACAACTGCAACTCCAGAGAGAGAAAGAAAAGAGAGAACATGGGCAAAATAAAGTGGAAACAAAAAACCCAAATATGTAAATAACAAAACTATACTGAACATAAACAGGAAAATAAATCATACAATACCAAATATGTGAAAAAACTAGAAATAATATCACAAGCCAAGAACTCCAAAATACAATATTATACAAATAAGGAAAAACAAAAAGGCAAAGAGACAGAGTACAATGAAATCCCCCATGCTCAGATCGTGACAGTATTACACAAGTTAGAATTAGGTTTAGGTTTAGTAACATTAAACTACACATTACATGTACTAACTATTACATATATAGATACATTAGTGATGGTGAAACTGAGGCCTTATAAAACAATGAACAACTTTCAGACAATTGCTTCATGATCGACAGTGTTATGAAACACTTAATAAAGAGTGCCATCTGCTGACTGAGTGTCAGAACTGCAGCTGGGTAGAAAACCTGAAAAAAATCTCAATACTTTTTTTTTTTTGAGCATTTGCCCATCTGAGGTCTATTCAAAATTGGGTGGCAGGAGCAAACAATCCAAAGCAAACAAAAAAAAGACCTAATTCCAATAGAACCCTCTCAAATTCCCTGTGAGCCCTCAAGTCACGTGATGTGACTGACATAACGAGGTCTCACTTGCTACAGTCATGTTCAATTCAATTCACTTCAATTCAATTCAACTTTATTTATATAGCGCCATTTCACAACAACAGTCATCTCATAGCACTATCAACTGTAGGGGGAACCCCCACAGTTGCAGAAAGACCCCAGCAATCAGGCGATCCCCTGTGAGCAAGCACTTGGCGACAGTGGAGAGGAAAAACTCCCTTTTAACAGGAAGAAACCTCCAGCAGAACCAGGCTCAGGGAGGGGCAGTCATCTGCTGCGACTGGCTGGGGGGTGAGGGGATAGAGAAGAAGAAAAGAACAGACATGTAGAGAGCAAACAGCACGATGGGGACTCAATCTATGGGAGAGAACAAACAAATGTTAATGACCAGCAAAAAAAAATTTCATTGAGAGTGAGAAAAGGAGTGAGGCCCAGTGCATTACTGGAGGTCCCCCAGCTGACTAAACCTATTAGCAGCATAACTAAGGGAGGGTTCAGAAACACATGATCCCTCCCTAATTGTAGGCTATATCAAAAAGGTAGGTTTTAGCCCTATTCTTAAAAACAGAGATCGAGTCTGACTCCCGAATCCAGATTGGCAGCTGATTCCACAGGAGAGGAGCTTGATAACTGAAGGCTCTGCCTCCCATTGTACTTTTGGAGATTCTAGGTATTACAAGTAATCCTGCATTTTGGGAGCGTAGTGCTCTGTTAGGATAATACGATAGTATCAGATCTTTTAAATAAAAAGGAGCCTGATTGTTTAGAGCTTTGTAAGTAAGAAGAAGGATTTTAAACTTAATTCTAAACTCTATGAGAAGCCAATGAAGGGAGGCCAGAACCGGAGAGATATGATCTCTCTTTCTAGTACCTGTTAAAACTCTTGCTGCAGCATTTTGGATCAGGTGAAGACTTTTTAAAGATGTTTTAGGGCAGCCTGATAATAAAGAATTACAATAATCTAATCTCGAGCTAACAAGAGTGTGGATCAGTTTCTCAGCATCACTCTGAGACAAGATGCTCCTAATCTTGGCAATATTACGCAAATGATAGAAGGCAGTCTTAGAAACAAATTTAATATGTGAATTGAAGGACAAATCCTGATCAAAAATAACTCCAAGGTTCCTCACAGAGCTATTAAGAGAAAGAGTAACCGCATCCAAACTGAAAGTTTGATTTGGAAAGGAATTTCTAAGGTTTTTTGGACCAACAAGAATGACTTCAGTCTTATCTGAATTTAATAGCAGGAAATTACAAGTCATCCAAGCTTTGATTTCCTTAAGACAGGCTTCTAACTTGGCTAATTGATTACTATCATCTGGCTTCATTGACAGGTATAATTGTGTGTCATCAGCATAACAATGAAAATGTATATAGTGCTTTCTAATAATGTTGCCTAACGGAAGCATATATAAACTAAAAAGAGTAGGGCCTAGCACAGATCCCTGTGGAACTCCATGACTGAGCTTTGAGTTGAAAGAAAACTCATTATTTACATGAACAAACTGGAACCTATCAGATAAATAAGATCTAAACCACTGCAATGAAGTTCCATTAAGTCCAACATAGTGTTCTAATCTATCAAGTAGAATATTATGATCGATAGTATCAAAAGCTGCACTAAGGTCTAAAAGGACAAGTACAGAAACTAGTCCATTATCAGATGCAATGAGGAGGTCGTTAGTGACCTTCGCTAAGGCTGTTTCAGTACTATGATGGATTCTAAACCCAGACTGAAACTCTTCAAGTAAACCATTTCCTTGTAGGTGGTCAAATAATTGCGTAGCGACAACTCTTTCTAAGATTTTTGAAATGAAAGGGAGATTAGAGATTGGTCTATAGTTAGCTAAAGCTCCTGGATCTAGCGTTGGCTTTTTGAGTAAGGGTTTAATTACAGCCGTTTTAAAAGCCTGCGGTACATGGCCTAAAGTTAATGAAGAATTGATTATATGAAGAATAAGACTACCAATAAGTGGGAAGACTTCTTTAAATAACCTGGTAGGAATAGGGTCTAAAAGACAAGTTGAAGGTTTGGATGAGGAAACTATTTTGTCTAACTCACAAAGGTCGATTGGAGTAAACTCATCAAGACAGACATCAATAGAAGGAGTTGTAGTAGTTACAGTATTTAAGTTAACTGTGGGAAGAATCTGATTGATTTTATCTCTGATGGATGAAATTTTATTATTGAAAAAGTTCATAAAGTCCTGACTAGTAAGCTCTAAGGGAATGCTAGGATTGACAGAGTCCTGACTCTTTGTCAACCTGGCTACAGTACTGAAAAGAAAACTGGGATTATTCTTGTTCTCTTCTATTAATGCAGAGTAATAACTCGTTCTAGCTTTTCTAAGAGATTTTTTATAAATTAAAAGATGATTTCTCCAAGCTAAATAGATTTCATCTAAATTAGTGGAGCGCCATTTTCTTTCTAATTGGCGAGTCTTCTGTTTTTAAGCTACGAGTTTCTGTTTTGAACCAAGGAGTTAGAAATCTCTGATTAGACTTTTTCTTTTTGAAGGGGGCCACCAAGTCTAGAGTCTGATGCAGAGAAGCTGAAACACTATCCACCATGTTATCAATTACAGAAGGAGCAAGCTGTCTATAGCTTATTTCCGTTGTGTTGACACATGGCATAGAGGAAACAATCTGCATAAATTTGGTAACAGCATCATCTGAGAGGCATCTACTGTAATAATATTTTTCTTTAGGAGCCAAATAGTCAGAAATAGTAAAGTCAAAGGTTAACAGACAATGGTCTGACAGTACAGGGTTATGAGGAGACACTACAAGATTTTCTATTTCTATGCCATATGTCAGAACAAGGTCCAATGTATGGTGGAAGTAATGAGTAGAATTTCCTACTTTCTGAGAAAACCCAATCGAGTCTAATATTGAATTAAATGCCACATTAAGGCAGTCACTATCTACATCCACATGTATATTAAAGTCCCCTACTATAATTATTCTATCAGATTTCAGCACTAAATCAGCTAAGAAATCAGCAAATTCGGATAAAAATTCTGAGTAGGTTGATGGGGGATGATAAACTATGGCAAATAAAATTGGGTTTAACCTAAAATTGCTAAAGTGCCCAATACTGAGGACCAGGCCCTCAAAGGAATTATAACATGTTTTTTGCTTTACATTAACTAGTAATTTGGAATGGTAAATTGTTGCTACTCCTCCTCCACGACCAGAACTTCTGGGATTTTGACAGTTTAAATAACCAGAGGGAGTTGATTCATTTAAACCAACATAATCCTCTTGCCCTAACCAAGTCTCTGTAAGGGAAATTAAATCAATCTGATGATCAATTAACAGATCATGGACTAACAGAGACTTGGGAGTTAGAGACCTAATATTTAATAAACCACATTTAATTTTTAAATTAGGAGGAGGAACAGAGGCCAATTCATTCAATTTAGAGGCTTTATGTTTAATTTGAGTTTTACCAATATTTTGCTTTATCACTTTGGGATGCTTATGCATTATATTTTTATTTACTTTGGAGGGAGCAGACAACGATTCTCTGATGGGGAAGACAGGGGCTAAGTTGAAGGGTGGCGGATGAAGAGGAGCTGCAGAGAGGCGTGTAAGACTGTGACTCTGCTTCCTGGTCCCAACTCTGAGTAGTCATGGTTTTGGAAATTTGGATAAAAAAGATGCCAGATTGTTAGATAAATGAGAAGCACCATCCAAAGTGGGACGAATGCTGTCTTGTCTCATAAGACCAGGTTTTCCCCAAAAAGAGCTCCAATTGTCAATGTAGCCCACTGTGGTCTATATTAACCATATATTCCATAACCTACATATGTTGAAGCATGTGGAAATGTTTGGTAATTACATATGTAAAGGACTTCACACCTCTGAAAGGACAAAGGGCTCTCACCCGCCAAGTGAAGAACAAAGACGTTCCCGGACGCGGCGGAGGAGACCGGAGGAGCCACCCTCACCCCCTAAGGCGAGGAGAGGAAATACCAAGACAATGGGGGGATTAAGATAATGAGGGATGTCAGCCTTTGTTATACATGTCTTTTGTTGTGTGCCAGTACAAAGTCAGTGAGCTGGAGAGATTCTGTCTCTTTTTCCTTCTGCCACTCTCTGCACCAGATGAGACTTGTTAGAAGAGCTGAATATTAAAGCTTTGCTTATAAACCAAATCGCCTCTTCATTTCCAAGCTCCTCTACACCCACGTCATTTGCAGGACACCACACAGACAGCCAGCGGTTCAAGGATGACGAGCGGCTAAACATGTCATCACTGGTCAGATTGGGGAGGGGCCCAGAGAATACTACAGTGGCAGACATCGTTTTTGCAAAGTCACACACCGATTCTATATTAAGTTTCGTGACTTCCGACTGCCGGAGACGGATGTCATTAATGCCGGCATGAATAACAATTGTGGAATATTTACAGTTACTTTTAGCCAGCATTTTCAAATTTGACTCGATGTCGCCTGCTCTGGCCCCAGGAATGCATTTGACTATGGCCGCTGGAGTCTCTAGGTTCACGTTTCTGACTACAGAGTCGCCAATGATCAGAGTTTTTTCCTCAGCGGGTGTGTCGCTGAGCGGGGAAAAACGATTAGAAACGTGAACAGGTTGGTGGTGTACCGGGGCTTTGCGACTAGGCTTCCTTCTCACCGTCACCCACCCAGTCTCCTCGCTGCTGAGGAGAGCCGGGGAACCGCTGACAGGGGGGCCTAAGCTAGCTAGCTCCGCTGCAGCTAAGGGGCGTCCGTCGAGATTAACTGGCGCAGACGGTGTTTCAATGCAGCGGAGCCGGGATTCCAAATCAGACAACCTCGCCTCGAGCGCCTCAAAAAGACAACATTTATTACATTTACCGTTACCACTAAAAGAGGCAGAGGTGTAGCTAAACATCTGACAGAGAGAGCACACCAGAGGAGGAGAGGAAAGAGAGCTAGTAGCCATAGCTAGTGGCTAGCTAGTGGCTGGAGAGCAAACCACACAGGCAGACAGCAAAACAGGAAGTGACAATACGTTACCACAAGGAAGTGACGATGTTCAGTGATGTGACTGTGGGCGTGCTGAAACAGCACTCAGTGCACTGCTCATGATGCAAAAAAAAAATTGCAAGAGAGATTGGACAGCTCCTGTTACTATAATAAGAAAGACTTTATCATAGAATTGTTGTGCTCTTTACTCTCTCTATTTCTCTTTCTTTTAATATACCCCTTTTTTTCTTGTTAATTGGAATGTGAAGTTTGACTGATTGCTTGTATATTTTTTGTGAAAGTTCTGATTTTGTAACTATTTTGTAACCTTTATCATCATCAGGAGTTTGTACGTTGTATTTTGTTCTATTAAATTTTAAAAAAAAAACCTGCTCATGACACTTCTGCTTCATATTGAGCAAATCAGTGTTGAGTGAGCGGTGTCAAGTGTAACAAAACTACCCCTATGGAGTGAGACACCCCTTCATGGCTGCACATGGCCAAAGTGGCTGTAGAGTGTAACTGTCTCACCGGCCACTGCTGAAATTTACCAGCCATTGGCCAGTGTTAATGTCAAGCCCTGCCTTCTCTCTCTCTCTCTCTCTCTCTCTCTCTGTCTCTCTCTATATGTATATGGATAGATAGATAGACTTGACTTTTAAAAAAGGCTTTATTGTACACTTCAAGAATGTAAAAAGACCAATATCACTGGCCCAAGTGTGTCACATCTCAGAAGAGCAAACATAACTCATCCCCCTGACCCACAGAGCACAAAACGTTCCCTACAGTCCATCTATTGATGAATGCCTCCAAATTGTCCACCATTTGATAGTAAGAGAACTCCACCTGTAGTCTGGCTTTCAACAAGACCTTGAAAGCAGACACAGGATCCACATTGCCAGTGTTGCTAGCCCGATTTTTCCTCGTCAGCCAGATGGCAAGTTTAGCAGTACCAGATAGGAAGTTCATCAAAGTGTGGGCAGCCTTCCTTGCCACCTTATACTTTGGACCGTAAATGAACAGACCAAAAGAGAAACGTTCACCCAAAGCCTGAAACCACTTGCGCAAAATATCAAAAAGTCCAGATAAACTAAAACATTGGACAAACAAATGCTCCAGGGTCTCAACTTGGGAACAAAACAAACATTCCCCCCCTCCCCACAGTCGGATCAAGGCGTGCTCTGTATTTATTCGTAGCTATTGCCCCATGCACAATCCTCCACTGGAGATCTGCTGTCCATTTCTCAATAGGTAGCTTGTACATACACCGCCAGCTGCCTTTCGGGGAGACCTCTGGGCCCAAAAAACCCGCCCACCTCGACTCTGTGACATCTATCAGAGAGCGCAGATTCAGAACCTTCACACAGATGTGATACACCGCCCTTGTCCCGACAAACTGGAACTTGCCCAGGCGAGGAATTCTGAAGGTCAGCAGGTGATCCTCTCCTCCCTGCCACTCCCCCACAGCTGGAGTTATGGAAATTGCAGGAAAGGTGGACACAGTGTCGTCATCCCATTGATTGGAAAGAGTGTGGTTTGTCGCAAACGCTCGAAGCAGTTGTGGCAGGGCAGCGCACACGTCCCCCACCACCCTTTGCAGCAGTCTGACAAATGTAATGTTGGCACTCCGCCTCAGCGTATCCATCGATGTGGTCGACATCTTCATAAGATGACCAAGCTTGGTACAGCGTGCCTCCCGCAAACAAGTCCGCAGACTGACAGACTGCACCACCTCAGCGTCGATGAATCGATTGAAAAACAGTGGTTCCTCGAACAGCCACATGCCCGGTGTCTCGTCATGGAAGCGGGCCACGTTGAAGACTCGCCATGCATGCAAGACGGACGTGTAAAAAGCAGATAGTCCAGTAAGGTCCACCTCCCCAGATGTCACTAGGAAGAGCTGCTTATCATAGCCCAAGCGACCAACTCTCCTCAGGAGCAGTTTAGCAGTGTCCATCCAGCAGGGTCCGCATCCGTAAAGGAGGCGTTGTGCAGTTCGAAGCCTGAAGCAGGCGATCTTGGAATGTATGTCCACCAGGCCCTGTCCCCCCTCGGCCACAGGCAGGTAGAGAACAGGCGCACAGACCCAGTGGCAACCAGACCAAAAGAAGTCCACAATGATCTTCTGAATCTCCTCCACGAGGCTCCTGGGCGATGTCAAAGCCACCAGCCTATGCCAAAGAGCCGAGGCGACCAGATTATTTGCGACCAGAACCCTGCCCCTATATGACAGCTGTGGTAGCAACCATTTCCATTTAGAAAAGCGAGCACACACCTTGTCCTTAACACCCTCCCAGTTCTTTCGTTCAAAAACCTCCGAACCCAGAAAAACCCCCAACACTTTGAGACCGGCCGTCCCCCACTGAAGACCGCCGGGTAGGCGAGGGACGCCTTGACGCGACCAGATAGATAGATAGATAGATACAGACACACACACATATATATACAGTGTATATACAGTATATATATATATATATATATATATATATATATATATATATATATATATATATATATATACATATATACAGTATATATATCAGAGGTTTTGTTCACTGAAAATTGTCCTTCCACAGAATTTTTCCAGCAATGACTACAAATTCTGAAAGCTGTCTATCATTTGACAGATTATATTGAGGGTGATCTAATTAAAGTCAATTAAAATGATAGATAAGTGATTGACAGAATTTTTTACAAGCCTGTCTGAGAAAATGACATAACAATAAGTGTAGTGCAACCTGTGATATAGAGTACTGCCCTTTTTCAGGTTTTCAAATCAAATGCAGTGCTGACAGTTAGTCACCAGATGACAGTCTTTATTAGATGTTTCATAACACTGGCTCATGAAGCAATTGTCTCAAAGTTGCTCATTGTTTCATGAGGCCTCAGTTTTACCATCACTAAGCACACCAAAAGAGCCTCACATACCAAACATAGCACCACACCAGCAAACAACTGTCCCAGGGGACGAAAGGAAGTAGCCTGCAGGTGAGGGCTGGCACATACAGTATATACGCCATGTTCATCAACAGCTCTGCCCAACAATTAAAGTGCCACAACAGACAGGGACGTAGAAAGGTGAAAGAAAAGAAGGAAGATAAGATAAGATAAGATAAGCCTTTATTAGTCCCACAACGGGGAAATTCCAGGATTGCAACAGCACAGGGATAGCAACACTCAGAGCAACAATCAGAAGGCAAGAAAAAAAAAGATCTATCCTGCTACACAAGCATTCAAAATATTAAAAGAAAAATTAATTAATTAAACAAGTAAATCAATCAATAAATCTATTAATTTTTTTGCAGGACACTATGCTGAGTTTCCACCCTTGAACTCTTTACGAAAGGACATAGTGTATTCTTTAACGTGCACTGGGTGTAGCTCTCCAGTACACGGAACCTCTGTTTAACCCCTTGAACCCTGAATTCCGCGGGCGGTCACATCTCTGCATCTTAGTGCGTCTCAGTGCGCACTGAAAAAAAAAAGCTGTATTTCCGGTCTTCCAGTACAGACACAGCCTTGTTACAACCTGAGAAAAAAGCTGTGTAATATATTCATTTTTTGTTTACAAAATTTTGACCTGAGCTTGAAAACACTTGGTTCTACATTTCTGTTGTGTTTTCCAGCCAGTATCTGACAGCTGTATGTTATTTGCAAGCATTTGTATCTAAAAAAAACACCCAGGCGAACTTTCTTGTTACTCAGTGGCAGGAGCACTTAGAGAGATTATGACTGTTTTACCAAAAAATTCAGTGTTTTCTTTTAAATGAGACTAACCCCATGAAGATGCTGCAAAGGCTTGAAGAACAGCTTTTGATTTACTTTGGGCATGTTATTTTTAGGTGTTTTTAGGGAAGTTGAACAGTGTTCAACAGGTTAATATCCTATCCAAGGGGTAATTTTGAAACTATGTAGACCCAAAGTCCATGGAACACACACAAGTGAATATATCAACCAGTTGGTGTCATCAGAGGAAGGCATCAGGCACACCTAGTAACCTATGACTTAAACCAATGATGACACCACGTCTGACTGCACTGTTCTCTAGCAGTTTAAGATCACAGTGATCTTTCAGTGAACAGCAAAATTTTCAACCCCAAAGGTAGAGATGGCTGACAGATCAATGAGGGATTGCTGAGCATTTGATGAAAGACCAATACAGTTCATTGAAAACAACAGAGATGGCTGAGAGACCATGGGGAGATCAGTGAGATCGCTAAGAATTCTTTAAGAGGTCACTTCCCTGTGATGATTGTTGAGAGATTGTTTTGGACTGAGTCAAACTTTGACGAGACCATGGTGGCTGTGAAGATCACGGGAAGATCATTGAGGGATTATTGTGAGATCTTGGTGATCTCTGAGAGATTGTTGAAAGATCACTGAGAGATCTGGCTATTTTTTTTTTATCACTTAACAATCTCTCAATCATCTCCAATCTTGTAGAGCGGATAGAAGAGCACTAGAAACCTCTCAAAACACCCAGAAACCTCCTTGATCTTCCAAGAAACTTTCAATGATCCCTCAGCGATCTCTCCTGGTCTCTCAGTGATTCAAAGATCTCTATAAAGCAGTGGTGGCCTAATGGTTAGGGATGTGAACTGGTGAGTGGAGGGTTTCTGGTTCAATCCCAGGACAGGCAGGATCAGATCTGGGTGGAACAGATGGCATAGCAGTGTTTGCCCCACCTTCCTTAACCCCACTGTGGTGCCCTTGAGAAAGGCTCTAAAACCCCAACTGCTCCAGTGGAGCTGCTCAGTGGCCATAGGTCATTCTGTGACTGTACTGTGCAGCTTTCAGGTGTGAATGTGTATCTGTGTATATGTGAACAGGGCATCCTTGAAAAAGAGAGGTTGCCTATATATATATATATATATACGTATATATATATATATATATATATATATATATATACTGTATATATACAGTGTATATATATATATATATATATATATACAGTGGGGCAAAAAAGTATTTAGTCAGCCACCAATTGTGCAAGTTCTCCCACTTAAAAGATGAGAGAGGTCTCCAATTTTCATTATAGGTATACTTCAACTATGAGAGACAAAATGAGAAAAAAAAATTCAGAAAATTACATTGAAGGATTTTTAATGAATTAATTGGTAAATTCCTCGGTAAAATAAGTATTTGGTCACCTACAAACAAGCAACATTTCTGGCTCTCACAGACCTGTAACTTCTTCTTTAAGAGGCTCCTCTGTCCTCCACTCGTTACCTGTATTAATGGCACGTGTTAGAACTCGTTATCAGTATAAAAGACACCTGTCCACAACCTCAAACAGTCAGACTCCAAACTCCACTATGGCCAAGACCAAAGAGCTGTCAAAGGACACCAGAAGCAAAATTGTAGACCTGCACCAGGCTGGGAAGACTGAATCTGCAATAGGTAAACAGCTTGGTGTGAAGAAATCAACTGTGGGAGCAATTATTAGAAAATGGAAGACATACAAGACCACTGATAATCTCCCTCGATCTGGGGCTCCACACAAGATCTCACCCCGTGGGGTCAAAATGATCATGAGAACGGTGAGCAAAAATCCCAGAACCACACAGGGGGGCCTAGTGAATGACCTGCAGAGAGCTGGGACCAAAGTAACAAAGGCTACCATCAGTAACACACTACGCCGCCAGGGACTCAAATCCTGCAGTGCCTGACGTGTCCCCCTGCTTAAGCCAGAACATGTCCAGGCCCGTCTGAAGTTTGCTAGAGAGCATTTGGATGATCCAGAAGAGGATTGGGAGAATGTCATATGGTCAGATGAAACCAAAATAGAACTTTTTGGTAAAAACTCAACTTGTCGTGTTTGGAGAAGAAAGACTGCTGAGTTGCATTCAAAGAACACCATACCTACTGTGAAGCATGGGAGTGGAAACATCATGCTTTGGGGCTGTTTTTCTGCAAAGGGACCAGGATGACTGATCTGTGTAAAAGAAAGAATGAATGGGGCCATGTATCGTGACATTTTGAGTGAAAACCTCCTTCCATCAGCAAGGGCATTGAAGATGAAACGTGGCTGGGTCTTTCAGCATGACAATGATCCCAAACACACCGCCCGGGCAGCGAAGGAGTGGCTTTGTAAAAAGCATTTCAAGGTCCTGGAGTGGCCTAGCCAATCTCCAGATCTCAACCCCATAGAAAATCTTTGGAGGGAGTTGAAAGTCCGTGTTGCCCAGCGACAGCCCCAAAACATCACTGCTCTAGAGGAGATCTGCTTGGAGGAATGGGCCAAAATACCAGCAACAGTGTGTGAAAACCTTGTGAAGACTTACAGAAAACGTTTGACCTCTGTCATTGCCAACAAAGGGTATATAACAAAGTATTGAGATGAACTTTTGTTATTGACCAAATACTTATTTTACCGAGGAATTTACCAATTAATTCATTAAAAATCCTTCAATGTGATTTTCTGGATTTTTTTTTTCTCATTTTGTCTCTCATAGTTGAGGTATACCTATGATGAAAATTGGAGACCTCTCTCATCTTTTAAGTGGGAGAACTTGCACAATTGGTGGCTGACTAAATTCTTTTTTGCCCCACTGTATATATATATATATATATATATATATATATATATATATATATACTGTATATATATATATATATATATATGCACTACCGTTCAAAAGTTTGGGGTCACTTAGAAATTTCCTTATTTTTGAAAGAAAAGCACTGTTTTTTTCAATGAAGATAACTTTAAACTAATCAGAAATACACTCTATACATTGCTAATGTGGTAAATGACTATTCTACCTGCAAATGTCTGGTTTTTGGTGCAATATCTACATAGGTATATAGAGGCCCATTTCCAGTAACTATCACTCCAGTGTTCTAATGGTACAATGTGTTTGCTCATTGCGTCGCAAGGCTAATGGATGATTAGAAAAACCTTGTGCAATCATGTTAGCACAGCTGAAAACAGTTTAGCTGGTTAGAGAAGCTATAAAACTGACCTTCCTTTGAGCAGGTTGAGTATCTGGAGCATCACATTTGTGGGGTCGATTAAACACTCAAAATGGTCAGAAAAAGAGAACTTTCATGTGAAACTCAACAGTCTATTCTTGTTCTTAGAAATGAAGGCTATTCCATGCAAGAAATTGCCAAGAAACTGAAGATTTCCTACAACGGTGTGTACTACTCCCTTCAGAGAACAGCACAAACAGTCTCTAACCAGAGTAGAAAGTGAAGTGGGAGGCCCCGCTGCACAACTGAGCAAGAAGATAAGTACATTAGAGTCTCTAGTTTGAGAAATAGACGTCTCACAGGTCCTCAACTGGCAGCTTCATTAAATAGTACCCGCAAAACGCCAGTGTCAACATCTACAGTGAAGAGGCGACTCCGGGATGCTGGCCTTCAGGGCAGAGTGGCAAAGAAAAAGTCATATCTGAGACTGGCTAATAAAAGAAAAAGATTAATATGGGCAAAAGAACACAGACATTGGACAGAGGAAGATTGGAAAAAAGTGTTATGGACGGACGAATCGACGTTTGAGGTGTTTGGATCACACAGAAGAACATTTGTGAGACGCAGAACAACTGAAAAGATGCTGGAAGAGTGCCTGACACCATTTGTCAAGCAAGGTGGGGGTAACGTGATGTCTGGGGTTGCTTTGGTGCTGGTAAGGTGGGAGATTTGTTCAGGGTAAAAGGGATTTTGAATAAGGAAGGCTATCACTCCATTTTGCAACGCCATGCCATACCCTGTAGACAGTGCTTGATTGGAGCCAATTTCATCCTACAACAGGACAATGACCCAAAGCACACCTCCAAATTGTGCAAGAACTATTTAGAGAAGAAGCAGGCAGCTGGTATTCTATCTGTAATGGAGTGGCCAGCGCAGTCACCAGACCTAAACCCCACTGAGCTGTTGTGGGAGCAGCTTGACCGTATGGTACGCAAGAAGTGCCCATCCAGCCAATCCAACTTGTGGGAGGGGCTTCTAGAAGCGTGGGGTGAAATTTCTCCAGATTACCTCAACAAATTAACAGATAGAATGCCAAAGGTCTGCAATGCTGTAATTGCTGCAAATGGAGGATTCTTTGACGAAAGCAAAGTTTGAAGGAAAAAAATTATTATTTCAAATACAAATCATTATTTCTAACCTTGTCAATGTCTTGACTATTGTTTCTATTCATTTTACAACTCATGGTGGTAAATAAAAGTGTGACTTTTCATAGAAAACACAAAATTGTCTGGGTGACCCCAAACTTTTGAACGGTATATATATATATATATATATATACTGTATATACAGTATATATATATATATATATATATATATATATATATATATATATATATATATATATATACATATATATATATATATATATATATAGAGAGAGAGAGAGAGAGAGAGAGAGATACTGCTATGAAAAGTTACAGGCAATTGAATTTTTGATCTCCCAAACATTTACACAGAAATGGCTTTGTCAAGGCTTTAGGAAATTGTTGAGAGATCGGGCCAATTTTTGATTTCTCAATGGACACCCAATGATCTCCGCACTGTGTTAAGGGGCCCTTATAACCAACATCTCAGTGTCAGATTTAAAATGGCAACCTAATAGTTTTTCTTCCCTTGGATCTCAGTCCAAAATCCCAAATATGTTCAGCTCTGGCTGTCAGTACATCAGTCCCAACCAGGTACTGTTCAAATCATGGCTAATGACTGTGGCTAATGAGGGGAAAGTTAAATCAAAGACTTAAATCAAACCCCCACACACAGAAGACCCCCCCCAACAAGAAAAACAACCCACCCCAGGGGGAGGAGGGGGAACCCAGACACAGAGGGACTGAGACAAACAAACACCAACAACAACAAAAAAACAAAAAGAAAAACACGCATGAACCCCAACACAGTACAACAGGTGGCAAAGACTCAAGAGCCTAAGGAGAGGAACCAAGGCAGCTCGGGCGGCATGCCAGAGTCCCAGGACCACCGGAACGTATGGTCAAAAGCATCCAGTGGCCGCCCAGAGTTCTTGAGCCACCTACACAGATGGCCTGGCCCATCAGGTGGCTGCCCACAGTCCCTGAGCCACCCGAACAGAGGACCCAATCTGTCAGGCAGCTTCCCAGTATCCCTGAACCTGCGGACTGCTAACACGCCACCCTATGGGGGCAGAAGCCAGACCCAGCACCCATCATGGACCACAGGAGCCAGGAGGCAGCATCCCCCTGAGATGGGTGGCCAACCAGTGGGAACCTCCAGCGGTGCCCGATAACCCTTGATGAGCTCCGGAAAAGGCGAGGGACCCACGGCAAACTCCGGCGTAGCACCACCCGCGGCGGCCCCGGACTGGGGTGTAGCAGCACTCGCAGCGGCCCCGGACTGGGGCATAGAAGCACCCCCGGAGGCCCCAGGCTGGGGCATAGCAGCACCCGTGAAGGCCCTGGGCTGGTGCATAGCAGCACCCGTAGAGGCCCCAGGTTGGGGCGTAGCAGCACCCACAGAGGCCCCGGGCTGGGGCTTAGCAGCACCTGCAGTGACCTCGGACAGAGGCGTTGCACCCACGGTGGCCTCGGACAGGGAAGCAGCACCCACGAAGGCCTCGGAAAGGGGTGTCGCACCCTCGGCAGTCTCGAACAGGGGCATCGCACTCTCGGTGAACTCAGACAGAGGAGCAGCACCCACGGAGGCCTCAGGCTGAGGCACAGCACCCACGGAGGCCCCAGACTGGGGCGCAGCACCCTCTGAGGCCTCAGACTGGGGTGCAGCACCCTCAGAGGCCCTGGACTGGGGCGCAGCACCCTCGGTGACTTTGGACAGAGGAGCAGCACCCACAAAGGCTTCAGGTGGAGGGGGAGCAGCACTCGTAGAGACCTCAGGCTGAGGCACAGCACACATGGAGACCTTGGGCTGAAGTGCAGCACCCACGGAGACCTCAGGCTGAGGCGCAGCACCCATGGAGACCTCTGGCATCACCAGCTGAGGAGTCTCGGCCTCTACCGTCAGGGCCACTCTCCCCAGTGTGGCCACCTCTTAAGAAGGAGGAAAGACAAACACCGGATCAGGGTCACCGGCAGCAGCGGAGCCCGGCAAGGGGAGCCCAAGTGTGACTGATGGCTGCACCTGCCCCCCCCACCATGAGTCAGACAAGAATTCTCTGAATCTGATGATGTAAACCCAGAACAGAGCACTTGCCTGAACTCAAGCTCCACCACCATCCAGGACTCTGGTGAACCTGCTGCGGCAGCCCAGGCAACAGGCATGGTGGTTGATGCCAGCGGACCCTCCGATGCGATGGCTGAAGCAGGTGCCACTCCAGTGTGGCGTGACAGAGCCAAGGGACGCCTCACTGATGGTATAGGATCCCGCGATGCCAAAACCAGAAGGCTCCTCGTCGGCTCAGCTTTCGGGTCACGGGGAACGTTCCTCTCCCATAGAAAGTGTGGCTGCGGAACTGGGTCTGGCTTCTTCAGCACCCAGGGCCATTCGACATCTGGTGGCTCCCTCCCAGGACCGGCGAACATTCACGGAAAACAGAGCGGGACACGGGAGAAGCAGGTGAGGAAAGAGACTTAACAGCAGCAGCCGGTGATGAGAGCCTAGATCCAGCGTGCGGCTGTTCCTGAGCCCCACCATCACCACCACCACCGGGAATTAGACAAGGTAACTCATTTTTAGGCATTGGAAAATGAATTGATACTTGCCCTAGATTCCCGGGGCTTGATGGTGGCTGCTGCTGCGGGTCCAGACGGAGCACACCCAGGAGCTACAGAGGTCATCTGGCGAGGTGGATGAAGCGCCGGAGTCAGGGGATGTTCGTCCGTCGGCTCAGACTCTGTTTCACCAAGCGAATCTCCCTCCAGCTGGCCCACATAGTCCAGAATGAGCCATGGCTTATAGTCCAGCAACTGTTCAGTCTCAGCCACTAAAACTTGCCTTCGCTCCTCCAGCTCCTTGGCCGATGGTGCGGGCTATTGTTCAGGAGGAGAAGGCGGGGCTGCATCAGCTGAGGAGTGGCAAGAGGCTCGGGGCTTCAGCGCCCAGGACCACTTCCTTGTTGGCACCAGCATGGAAATGGTGGAGGTTTCCCCCAGCCCGTGGCGCATGGATGGGGGGTTGACTATGCAGCAAAGCATATCAGTGAGCTCTGGGTGATTCCAGACGCTAGGGCACGCCTTGAGCACTTGAGTGGCTCCAGCCAGACACTCCTGGACCACATCGGAAGTGCGGGAAGCCCGAGCCTCCGAGAGGATGCTGTGTAAGATGTTTAACGTCCACCTCTCTGACTCGTTCAGCCCACACCAACTGTAGTCCAGCAACGCTGCCATGCCACTGGAAAAAAATGAACTTTAAAGAAAAATACAGGAGGGAAAAAAAAAAGTAAAACGCACAATCCGCTGGCATCTGAATGGCAGCAGTGAACTGTCATGAACGGCCTTCTCCGAGAGTAAACAGGATACCAAACGCAGACTGTGAGTTTACAAATTTATTAACTAAAAGAAATACAAAATACCAAACATACACCAACGAAAAACACAGCTCTGAGGCTGGGGGGATAAATGCCAAGGTAAACAAAAGATGTGAGCAAAGACCAGGAAATAATAACTTAGGTGTAAGACATCCAGGGGATTCCCAACTGGAGTGGTTTTTGCCGCTGCACCAGGGAAGTGGCGCCAACCACCTAAATAGGAAATCCCCAGATTTACAACACCTATGGGTCATGAGTGGCAATCATTGCTGGCAGCGGAGACAGCCCGCAAACAGAATCTGACAGCCGCAAGTAATGCGCAAGCTATCACAGCACCTGCAATGATTAAAACAATAAACTAGAAAAGGAAATACAGAAACTAATAATGAACTAACCAAATACAGCAAACAAGGTGTGCAGAAAAATAAACAAACAGAAAAAGACAAAACTAATCTGACAACTAGGCACGGCCCCCGCCCGTGCACCGGATCATGACAGGGGAGACAGAGGTACATGTTGCTGCTGGGTGCTGGGACATCAAAACTATATGGCTGCACGGTGGCGCAGTGGGGCTGCACGGTGGCGCAGTGGTTAGCACTGCGGCAGCACAGTTTACCCTTGGCCGGGGGATTGTGGGGATCATGAGATCGTGGGTTCGATCCCAGCCCCCGACCAACAGTGATCCTGTGTGGAGTTTGCATGTTCTCCCCGTGTTGCGTGGGATTTCTCCGGTTTCCTCCCACATGCCAAAAACATGCATGTTAGGTTAATTGGCTGTTCTAAATTGTCCCTAGATATCTGTTTCCTATAGGCCCTTAGAATAGAGGGTTAGTATTAATGAAAGCGCTTTGAGTGGTCTTTGTGACTAGAAAAGCGCTATATAAGTGCAGGTTAGTTAGTTAGTTTTCATTTACCTATATTCACTTTGGTTTACTTTAATCTTTTCATATAACCCCCTAGAGATGTATACCAGTGATAGAATGGAGTGCACCCTGACCGTTCGTGTTGGGGAGACAGAAGCTGAAAGCATGGAGACTGACCTACATTTACTCCTCTCATTTGTGCGCTGCTTTGAAAGTGTTGTTGCATTGCCAAAACAGGTTCCTGCTGTGTTAAATTCATGTCTTTGTTTATTAAATAAACAAGAGCAGAGAATAACTTTTCATGCGATCATTGCAGCAGGGGGAAAAAGACAACATGACAAAACAGTATGTACACACACAGCTGCTGTAATATAAAAGAAATGTAATTATTAGGGTGACAAATGTTCTGTGTCTGCTAACTTTTACAATATTCTGTTGAATTTTTTTGGTTTTCTCCCTCGCTTTGGAAGCGCAAGAAATGTGAAGGACACAATTGTGTTCTATTAAAAATAATGTATGAATTGTTACGGATTAAAAATTTTGTAAAAGCACCCAGGAAGATGTCGTTTTATGAAGATCCATCCATCCATCCACCAAAACCTTTAAAATGGGCCCTCAAAACTTCCAACAAAAACAAAATAGAATTGGATCATTGTCCAGATCAGCAGAAAAAAATAAACCATCACAGAAAACAAAACTTTAACAAGCATCCATATGAACACTGCAGATTAACAAGAAAAAAGTAGTAAATTTACTGTATGAGCACAAAAATAGGTAAGTTTGAGAAAGTTTTTACTTAAATAAGCTAATTTGAGGGGAAAAATGTAAATTTATGAGAAAAGTTTGAACTGTCAGAAAAGCTGCAAATTTACAAAAAAAAGTCAAATTTGTGAAAAAATGTCAAATTTCATAATAATAATAATAATAATAATAATAATAATAATAATAATAATTTATTTCATTTATAATGCACTTTACATTTCGGGGCAAAATCTCAAAGTGCTACAGAAATAGGATTAGTTAATTTTGGTGGGTAAAAAAGTCAAATTTTACAGACAAAAGCAGCAAATTTACAAGAGACAAGTAGCAAATTTCAGAAAATAAATTAATTTCGCTAAAGTTAAACAGTAGTCTAAATGAAAGGACATGCAAGAGTAAAATGCTATATCATGACTGAAGAATAAAGTAATTTATTAAGCAATGAAGTAAATAAATGTCAGTTATATGTTTAAAGCCAACATGCTATTATCAGCCCATGGTGCATTTTATTTTGTGCAATAAAAAACTAATATGAAAACATTAATACATGTTTCATGTTTTACATACCCTTGAGAATGTAGGAAAACTGGAGCAATAACCCTCCTTGAATGCTACACAAAAATAACGCATTATTGACATTTTGAAACATCAGCCCCTCCATGGATCGCCACCTTATCGTGGTGGAGGGGTTTCAGTGCCTGAATGATCCCAGGAGCTATGTTGCCGGTGGCAACTTGCCCCTAGTAGGATCTCCCAAGGCAAATAGGTCCTGGGTGAAGGGCCAGACTAAGACTGGTCCAGTGGTTCCCATGAAAAAGGTTACATCATGGATCCAGTGTACCCAAAGGAGGCACATGGGTTCGCCCTCCAGTGGATTCACCACCTGCAGCAGGGATCATGGAGATTATCGTGCTATGTGAACTGGGCAAAAATCTGGGCTACTCTGCCTGGACTGATGCCCCCGCGACTCGCATCCCTGGATAAGCGGTAAAAGATGGATGGATGGATGGATGGATGGATGGATGGATGGAACATCAGCTTTTTATAAGTTGCACTACCAAACTCTAGCCTTTATAAATATTACACATGACATTATGTAATGCTGACAGTGACCCCGGTTACATGGTCACAATAAACCAATTACTGGGAATAAACTGATAATGCCAATAATGAGTTTTCTTGTGTTTACATGCACTGAATAAATGGGATTATTGGACAGTAAAGCACCTGAGTTAATGACCCCAGTTGCATGGCCTTTATGTGATTATTCTGTTTACATGGCCACTTGAATAACCAGATAACTCCAGAAATCCAGTTTAAACCAGTTTATTCATGTACACATAAACATGGTCATTGCTGCAGCTAAGGTGCTATCTGAGAAAGGGACCAATCATGTGGAAGGCCATCCTGTTCAAAACGTTGCCACAATGTGTAGTTACATTTCTGAAGAGGTGCACGTCAGGTCAATATAAGCTACATATTCATTGCAGCCCAGCTGAGCCCTGGCCATTGCAAAACTAAAGTTATGGAGATGGGACTTTGCTCAGTAGGCCTTCTTTATGAGGAAATACATTTGGCCCACAAAAAGACTGGTAGTGTCTGTAATGATCTCCCTGCAGAGATGTGACATTAATGAACTGAAATGGTTGTTTAAGCCAAGTGAAGTATCTGAGGGCCATGTTAAATGTTGGCTAGAACTGTCCAACATTGTTGTAGCAGCCAGCTCTCTAAAATCACACAAAAGCTGTTGTACTTTACTGTTTTCTGGAAATTGAGAAACATAGAATAGTCAGTTCTTGTGTTCTTAAGTGGAAGAGTACTCTAAAATCTCGACTCAACCATGTTCGTCATTGACCTATCAGAGGGTATCCTCGTTTCTGCATGACATTTCAGATGGTAGTGATCTAAATACATTTTTGCCAAAGTCACCAGATGAGTAATTCACTGGCTGGAAAATAAACAAGTTGCAAAACAGAAATAATGTAATATAAAATATCTTTGCAATGTAAGAGGCTACATTATGTTTTACTGCAGAAAAAAAGACTAACACATCTACATCTGCTTTGTTTTTTCCAAGTACTGTTCAATTACTGATGCTTTTAAGAAGTTCTCCCACAGGTGGTTGATCTTGCCAGAAACACACTTTACTACTTATTGCTTCACTGTATGAATGATCGTATTTTTGATTTAAATGCTGCAGTCTGTCACATTATTATTCCAAATGTTGGGAGCTTGAAAATCATTGAAATTTTACAGCACCAAGGGGGGTCTTAGAGATTACTGGTGTGTTTCATTTCTTAAACACTAAAGTGCTTGGGAATATGTTTAATTTTATCAGTTCTGCTACCATTTTACAGTAAGGTAAGGAATTGATCCCACATGTTTTAGTTTATAGAGGTACTGAGCACTTTCTGTAAAATGATACATTTCTCCCAAATTTATACCACATTGTGTGAAGCTGCACTGCCTTTTGAATGTTATGTTGATCAAGTCTCATTATTCATAACTTTTCTGTCAGTTTTGCTTCCACCTTAGATATTTTTTTAAATTTCAGTTCACAGTTTTCCGAGGTGACGAAAACCTCTGAGGCACCATTGAATTGTGTTTATCTCTTCAGAACCTCATAGGCCTCAGCAATGGCTGTAGATATGGAACCTGTGGTGGTCATATTGTGTTTTTGCTCCTTTGTTTCATTCACGGCTGAAAGAAAATCAACAGCTAATTTCAGAGAACCATTATCTTTAACCCCCTATCTTTAGCCTCCATGAATTTTGGAGGGAGAGAAAGTTCTTAAACTCAAACAGCAGACAGGTTGAGGAGAAGAAGACACCAAGTGGAGTCGAGCTCCTGTCTCCTGCGTGGCAGCACAATTTTTGCTGCTTCCATCCACCCCAGCTTACCGATTTAATAGTGTTCTAAAGGGTAGTTTTCACATGAAATAGCAGGGATAATGCTTAAAATGCATGTACATGTCAGGCAAAAGTGCCTGAAAAGCAAATGATTTAAAGGGAGTCATTTAAAATGTCTATAAATCGAGGCATGCCTGCAGCCCTGATTAAACAGCAAAAACTGATGCCCAGATACTGGAAGTGGGTTGGCAAAGGCAAATTTAATATAGTTCCACTTTTATCCCTGTATACACAAGGATCTTTTTTAATATACCATTAAGCCACAGCTGGATATTTTGTAGTTCCTCTTGATTTGGTGACGAAGCTCATCTGTACACTTTGATTATGAAGTCAAGCACATTAGACCTGCTTCTCAAGAATCGCACAGCAGGTGAGTGAGGTGTGTGTGAACACATAGTGCTTCCAGTGGGTTTGAGTCTCTGCAAGAGGAAGTACATCTGATACATGATTGTGTGCCTCTACTGTTGTCTGTTCTTTCTCAATACACAGAGACTGTTAGATTTAAAAACTAGCTAGCTAATTAGGGCTTGGCCTTTGGTTTTTCTCCAACATCCCCATGGTGCTCTGTTTCTTGATTGGCTCTGACACTGCAGGCCAGCACCTAATTGGATCAGCACAATTACTCACATTCTTACCAGTGTTGAGGGGCATTTTCTCCTTTGATTGATTTGCAGCAAGATTTAATTTGAAAACTATTCAAACACAGATATGCACTAATTGTAAATAGTGTACAAAATCTGGACACAGTGAAACACACTGACACAATGTTGTGTACACAGTTGCCACTATAATCTGTAACCTTAATCTCATTGTTATTTTACAAGTAAGAGTGCAGAGAAATCTTTGAATTCAGAGAGTCTGCTAAGTGCCTTATTGACAGCCAGACCTTAGAGGAACCCCCATTCCAGCCTCAGTTCCATAAATGGAAATCCAGTATGTGAAATATTGTAAGACCTCTTTACCAATTGTTTTTACAGCCCCTAACTTATGTTTTCAATTTAGGAGTGTTTGCCCGTAGGCTTTTGTTCTTTCCTCTACATTCTTCTTGCTTTTCTTTTACCTGTCTTCAGTCAGAAGGATCTCTTTTTTAATTCAGTACACATTGCTGGGGTTATCTACTGCTGCGTTGTGTTTTACAAATTAAAAGCAGAAATGATAACAAAAATTTAAAGGGAGAGATATCTGACTATTATAGAATATCTACAGACTGAATTCACTGGTTTCTCGAAGCAGATTTCAAGTGTTATTCTTATTCTTATTATTATTGTTATTATTATAGAATTCTGACCATCTTGATGACATGTTTTGAGAACCAGAAAGCAGACACAGACCCAGAAATTAACTCAATTATCTTTATTGTGTAATGTGTGCTGGTGTGTGTGTGTGTGTGTGTGTGTGTGTGTGTGTGTGTGTGTGTGTGTGTGTGTGTGTGTGTGTGTGTGTGTGTGAATATAACAGCTGGGGCGAGCAGAGCACCGTACAGCTTGGCAACCCTATGGAGAAGCAGAGACAGGCGGAGCTGTGCTGTGTTGTTAGCCTTACTGTTGGCGAGTTGGAGATCAGCTTAGGTCCCGAAGGCTCTGGCCAGGAAGACAGCGTCTTCAGCCCCAGTTGCAAAGGGACAGGTAGAAGGAGTGATGAGGTGCAGGGAGTATTTGGTCCGCCACCACGGATTTCCACCTGTGCACAGGGGAGCAAGTGTGGAGATGAAAGCGATGAGAGGAGCTTACTTGGCATCGAGGAGTAGCACTCCCGGGAGGATAATGAGATGGAGGTGGTTCTCTTTAGGAAGGTGAGGAAGGAGAGGCGTAGCCTCCGGAGAACGATGAGGTTGAGAGTAATCTTGGCGATTGACGAAGTGTAGAGACAGTCTCATCAGACCAGGAAGAAAGACGACTCCGTGCAGACCTGAGGGCAGCACGGCTTAAATAGTCTAGCTGATGAGGAGGGCAGGTGTGCGCGCAGCTGTGGAGAATCAGTCAACAGGCAGGCAGAGCGAATCACCACACTTGAGCTTGTTGTTATACTTTATTATACAACAGTTAGCTCCAACTGAGGAATTTGATTGGACAATAGGGATTCCAGGAATTACTATATTCCACGATAATTGCACTCCAATTTCACTGGATTTGTATCACTCTGCTTCAAAGGTGTTCTCGCAACTGTTATTTACTAACGGTAATTTACTATCTACTCTCTGACAATTGCAGTATTGTTTTGGATACCTTAATTTCCACAGTGAGGCACTGTTTGACAAGAAATTATACATTGGCGACCTGGAAGTCCCACCCTTTTGAAAAAAAAAAAAAAACAGTTTTGTCTACCCCAGCCCTGCTGTCATTTTAAGCTCATTAAGTTATTTCACGTCTGTTTAAAAAAAGTAGGCAGTGCTAGGGTTTGATTTATTGTCTCCATTAACAAACCACTGTGGTGATGGACTCTTTGTTTCATCTGAAAATGTGAAGAAAAGTGAGCAAAGTGTGCTAAATCGCTAGCATGCTAACTACTAGCTACCAGCTATCTACCGGTGGTTCTGACGACCAGCTTTGGATAGGTTTTGATCTTGGGTTTTCTGCAGTACATACTCAACAGGTATATGTTTTATAAACACGTATTACTTTTGTACTTGACGATATTTAATTTGTTTACATGTGTGTGAAATGACAATAGATGTCTTCATGCTGATTGAGATGTTTAGCAACAGTTTAGTTACTGGCTACATTTGGAAGGGACTATTTTTTTTTTCTCAGCTGCACAAAATAACTGGTTAAACAAACAAATCATAATATTTTATCCAGTATTGCTGTCATTTAATAAATTGTGCTCGCAGAACTGTTGTATAAAAGTTACACTCGACGTAGTTACAGTATCAATTTATATACTAACTCTGGGTGTGATACTCTGATGCCCTCTTCACACCCGCAGTTATTATATAAATTAATACCATACTCCGTCTGGTGTAACATTGCTTAATTAGATGTGACAATACCAAATAGCCTTTAAACTGAAATTGCTTTAAATATCCACCCTGTGGCACATATGTTGGGTACATATTTTCCACAAATGTATTGCTGAATGTTTATTGTGTGCTTCACGTCTCGAGGGACAAAAGGACTGAGCCTGCAGGAGGTATCGAGGAGGTGTGAGATTTGTCCTTTGTCTCAGAGAGAGGCCCTGGAGGGATTCCCGGACCATCGAAGGCTGAGAGACAATGGTGGAGGATCAAAGGGGTTACAATGTGACTGTATGTTTGCTCAGACACCATGTGACTTGAGTTTCGATGTTCCGGAGTATAAGAGAAGTGATGTGACTGTGATCTGTCTCTTTTCTTGCTTGGAGGTTGATAGAGAATGTGTTCTGATAATAAAACTGAACCTGAGAAATAAACCCAGCCTCATCATTGAGCACATCCTCTACACTGGTGACCCTACGACGAATTATGGCCGGTGACAATTCTTCTGCACCAGCCTCATCAGGAGCCAGCCAGGCTAATGCAGCTACCACAATCCAGCTACCTGATTTCTGGCAGCATAGCCCGCGCTCCTGGTTTAACACAGTCGAGGCAAAGTTCCATCTTCAAGGAATTTCGGCAGACGCCACGAAATTCTACCATGTGGTTGCGAAGCTGGACAGCCACACAGCCCAGCGGGTAGAGACCCTGATTAACCACCCGCCAGATGACGACAAGTACGGCGCATTGAAAGCGGCTCTCATCCGTTCCTTCACCCCCTCGCTGGGAGAGCGAGCAGAGAAGCTCCTGGCATTGACTGAAGGCGAGGCCGAGAGACCTGCAGACCTGATGGCGAGGATGCTGAGTTTGAGAGACTCCGAAGATGATTGTTTTATTTTCGCCCACCTTTTCCTCAGGACACTGCCGTCAGCGGTGAGAGTTACCCTGGCCAGTTCACAGCTGCTGGCCCAACGAGACTACCACGAGCTGGGCCAGGAGGCGCAGCGGCTCGTCGACGCTCATAGACGACACACGGCCACGGCCGCAGCAGCAGAGCTGAGCGCAACACCCGGAGATGGCAGGGGGCCAGAGGCTGCAGCACCAGACTCACTGACGACGGCAGCGGCGGAGGCCAGGAGACGCAGAGCGGGCGACGTCCTTTGCTTTTACCATCGCCGTTTCGCTGAGAGAGCACACAAGTGCATTCCACCGTGCCAGTTCAAGTGCTCGGGAAACGCCAAGACCGGGAGTCTGTAGCAGCTGCGGCTCTCGGCGAAAAGAACAAGCTGCTCTACCTGAGGGACGAGCGATCAGGGAGGCACTTCCTGGTGGACACAGGCTCCCAGCTGAGTTTCATCACACCCTCCTACGCTGACCGGCTGGTGCCTTCCAGTGGTCCCCTGGTGTCGGCGGCGAACAGCTCGGCGATTAAGACCTTCGGGGAGAAGACTCTGCTCCTGTCTCTACACGGCCGAACATTCGAGTGGACTTTTGTCATAGCAGCAGTCGGTTTCAACATGTTAGGTGCTGATTTTTTATGCTCACATGGTTTATTGGTTGATCTTGCTAATAGTCTTTTCACTCTATTTCCTGCACAGCCCGGGCGGCTCCGCCGACTGCACAGGCCAACGTCATAGCCGCAGGTGGTAAGTTTCACGCACTGCTCACTCAGTTCCCAGCACTCACAGCCCCAACGTTTTCAGCGACAGTGGCTAAACATGGGGTGGAACATTTTATCACTACCACCGGGCCGCCAGTTTTCGCAAAAGCTCGGCGCTTGGACTCAGCTAAACTGGCCATAGCGCGCGAGGAGTTCGCCAACTTGGAAAAACTGGGCATCATTAGACGTTCTAAAAGCTCCTGGGCTTCACCGCTACACATGGTCCCAAAGGCTGATGGTTCGTGGCAACCTTGCGGTGATTTCCGCAGGTTGAATAACGCCTCAGCGCACGACCGCTACCCGATCCCGCACATCCAAGATTTTTCGGTTCATTTGGCGGGGGGCGCGCATTTTTTCCAAAATAGACTTGGTGCGTGGTAACCACCAGGTCCCAGTGCGCGCTCAAGATATACCCAAAACTGCGGTAATAACTCCTTTCGGGCTTTTTGAGTTTTTGCGTATGCCTTTTGGATTAAAGGGCGCCGCGCTGACGTTCCAGCATATGATGGACGCGGTTCTACGCGATCTTCCTTTCGTGTTCATCTACCTGGATGACATTTTGGTAGCCAGCACGTCCGAAGACGAGCACGAAAGCCACCTCACAGAGGTTTTTCGGAGGCTTGCAGAGCACAGGTTAATAATTAACCCAGCAAAGTGCCAGTTTGGGGTGGCGCAAATTGATTTTTTGGGGCATCACGTTTCACCAGAAGGAACAGTCCCTCTGCCCGATAAAGTATGTGCAATAACGGATTTTCCCCGACCTCAAACGGTTAAAGCGTTACAGGAGTTTTGGGGAATGGTTAATTTTTACAACCGTTTCCTCCCAAGCGCGGTGCAGCTCATGCAACCATTGTATGCTGCACTTAAGAAGCAAAAACCCACAAATAAAATCGAATGGTCTCCGGATCGGGAGCGCGCATTCTCCCAAGTCAAAACAGCCCTGGCAAATGCGGTTTTGTTGGCACACCCAGTCCCAACGGCCCGCATGGCGCTCACCACTGATGCTTCCGATTTAGCGGTGGGGGCGGTCGTTGAACAGTTTGTAGCAGGGACCTGGCAGCCGCTCACGTTTTTCAGCAAAACCTTGCGCGATAGCGAGCGAAAATACAGCGCGTTCGACAGGGAGCTTTTGGCCCTACACTTGGCCAATCGCCATTTCCAGTTCTGGTTGGAGGGGCGCCGTTTCACCGCGTTTGTGGACCACAAGCCGCTAACGTTTGCGATGGCCAAGATTTCAGAACCTTGGTCGGGCCGGCAGCAAAGACAGCTGGCCGCGATATCGGAGTTCACCACCGATATCCAGCATGTCGCAGGTAAACATAATGTAGTGGCAGACTGTCTCTCGCGTGCTGTGGTGGCGCCAGGCCCCATGGGGGCGGACTCTGCAGCCGTGGCTGCGGGCCAAGGTAGCGGCGCGGAAGCGCAGCCCCGGTCCGCGTAGGTTTAGATTATGTAGCCATGGCCGCGGAGCAGGTTAGCGATGCGGATGTGCGTGCGCTCCAGTCTGGACCAACAGGGTTAAGGCTGGAGGACAGGGTGGTGCAAATGGGTATGCCTCCCCTAATCTGCGATGTCTCCACGGGTCGGCCACGCCCCGTGGTACCAGCCACGTGGCGTCGCCGCGTTTTTTACTCGGTCCATTCCCTGGCACACCCCGGGGTGCGCGCATCGATCAAGATGGTGGGTGAGAAATTTGTTTGGCCGGGGTTGCGTAAACAGGTCAAGGAGTGGGCGGCAACCTGCGTAGCGTGTCAGCGAGCCAAAATACACAAGCACACTAGAGCTCCTTTGGAGCCTTTTCACATCCCGGCTAAGCGCTTTGATCATGTGCATGTCGACTTGGTGGGCCCCCTTCCGTTGTCACAGGGATGCACACACCTTTTGACGATGGTGGATCGCACCACGCGCTGGCCAGAAGCGGTTCCTCTGGCATCCACCACTGCGGAAGAAGTCGCACGCGCATTTTTAACAGCTTGGGTTGCGCGTTTTGGAGTTCCGTTGGACATAACGTCCGATAGGGGTCCTCAATTTGTTTCCGAACTCTGGTCATCGATGGCCCGCAGCCTAGGGGTGAAGATTCATCGCACTACCGCGTATAACCCCCAGGCTAACGGTTTATGCGAACGTTTTCATAGGTCATTGAAAGTGGCCCTCAGAGCGTCGCTTACTGATACAAATTGGGTTGACAAACTTCCATGGGTTTTATTGGGGTTGCGTTCTGCACCTAAGGAGGATTTGCAGACCTCCCCAGCTGAGTTAGTTTTTACACAGCCTCTCCGTTTACCTGGTGAATTTCTCCCCGACAACCCTGCACCAAATTGCCCCCCCGCTCAGCTGTTGCAGAGCGACACAGGATCAAACACACTCCCTGGCCCGGTTCATCACAGTTTCCCACGCGTTTTTGTGCCGAAGGCTTTAAAAAATGCAGAGTTTGTTTTTGTTAGACATGATGCTCATCGCCCAAATTTGCGGCCATCTTATGATGGACCTTTCAGAGTGCTGGAAACAGGAGAGAAGCATTTTTTGCTAGATTTGGGAGACAGGAAGGAGTTGATTTGTATAAACAGACTTAAACCTGCTTTTGTTTTGGCTGATGAACAAGTGCAGTTGGCGAGAGCCCCCTGTCGCGGTAGACCACCGAGAAGGCTTTCTCCAGAACCCCCACAGAGTTTGGCTAACAGTTCTAATCCACAGGTGCAGGAAGACACTGCAGAAGCAGCAAGGCCGGCTTACAGCAGATATGGCAGGAGGTTTAGACCTAGGCAACTGGTGGATTGAATTTTTGTTATGTGGTAATGTTTTTTTTTTTTTATGCCATGCATCTCTGATTATGTTGTCCCATATTAGACGTTTGGGGGGGTTATGTGGCACATATGTTGGGTACATATTTTCCACAAATGTATTGCTGAATGTTTATTGTGTGCTTCACGTCTTGAGGGACAAAAGGACTGAGCCTTCAGGAGGTATCGAGGAGGTGTGAGATTTGTCCTTTGTCTCAGAGAGAGGCCCTGGAGGGATTCCCGGACCATCGAAGGCTGAGAGACAATGGTGGAGGATCAAAGGGGTTACAATGTGACTGTATGTTTGCTCAGAAACCATGTGACTTGAGTTTCAATGTTCCGGAGTATAAGAGAAGTGATGTGACTGTGATCTGTCTCTTTTCTTGCTTGGAGGTTGATAGAGAATGTGTTCTGATAATAAAACTGAACCTGAGAAATAAACCCAGCCTCATCATTGAGCACATCCTCTACAACCCATCCATTCATTTTCTTGACCACTTAAGTTCAGTGTCTTTGGGTGAGAGGTGATGTTTGTTGCAAAGACAAACAGAGACAGATAAGAGAACAGGCCATCCCATATTCATAGCTGCAGGGAATTTAAAATTGCAGATTAATGAGCATGTCTCTGGACTGTAGGAGGAAACCCCAGTCCAGAGGAAACCCCATAGATGCTAGATGGATGGATGGATAAAATGTCAGGACTAAACCTCCCAGTACTGATCACTAGGCTCTGAGTCTTCAGCATGTGAATATTCAGATAAAAATGGTCATTAATAATGAACAAGATTCAAAGATTTTATTTGTCAATACTATTATACATACAGGACATACAGGAGAACTGAAATGGCATTTCTCTCTCTTCAGCGTACAATATAAAAAAGAAAAAGGAATAAGGCTGGAAAAATAACAGCAGTCTATGTACAGTAATGCTACCCACAGTGCAGACAGCGACAAAAGATAGACCCAAACCTTCCATAGTGCAAATAAAGATCAACGATTCAATTCAATTCAGTTCAATTCAACTTTATTTATATAGTGTGGGGAGTCAGGTTATGCAGCATCTCAGACAGAGACCGTGAATAAACATGGGAGAACAATGCCCAGGGGGTTCCTGGGGATAGAGCAGGAAGGAGTCAGGAACATAGGGGGTTGAAAGCAGTGTAATGTAAATGTCATGCTGTGTGATGAGAAATGCCATGTAAACGTGTGAAGAGTGAGTTGGGTGAAAGTGGAGATCGTGCTGTAATCATTCAGTCTCTTCTGTGCTTGAGAGATGTGTGAGTGTGGAATAAGTTGTCTGTCCATAAACCTGCCTCTTTATTCACACACTCCACACTGGTGACCCCAGACGAATTATGGAACACGAAGCAAGAACCCCGGAGCCAGCCCAGTCGGGAAGCCCCAGCAACGCAGCAGCCATCCCACAGACAGCCCGGACTGGAACCCCCAGCAACGCGTGCGCAGTTTCAGTCAAGCTACCAGACTTTTGGCAGCACAACCCGCGCTCTTAGTTCCACCACACCGAGGCCCAGTTCGCCCTCCGGGGAGTAACGGCAGACGACACCAAGTTCTACCATGTGGTAGCAGCGCTGGACGCTCGCACAGCCCAGCAGGTAGCGAGCCTGCTCGATCAGCCTCCAGCCCGCAACGAATACGAGGCACTCAAGGCTGCGCTGACCCGGCGCTATACGCTCTCGGAATGTGAGAGAGCGGACAGGCTCCTGGGGCAGACCGAGTTAGGAGATGGTTCGGCCGTCGACCTGATGGAGAAGATGCTGGCGTTAATGGGCACGGACGATGGGCACTTTCTGTTTGCCCACCTTTTCTTCCAGAACCTTCCAACAGAGGCGAGAGTGGTTCTGGCCAATTCGCCATTGCTGGCCATGCGTGACTACCGTGCGCTAGCCCAGGAGGCAGACCGGATCATCCTCACCACCAGGGCGATCACAGTCGACACGGCGGCGGCGGAGCCCAGCGAGACGACCAGAGGAGGCGAGGAACCACCGACGGTAGCGGCAGCGGGGGCCAAATAGCGCCAGAGAGACACGCTCTGCTTCTACCACCGCCGCTTTGTAGAGAACGCGCACAGATGTGCGCCACCGTGCCAGTTCAAGCGCTCAGGAAACACCAAGGCCGGCAGTCAGTAGCAGCTGCGACTGCCGGTGAAGAGAACAAGCTGCTCTACGTGACGGACTCGCGCTCGGGGAGACGCTTCCTCGTCAACACCGGAGCCCAGAAGAGCGTCATCCTGCCGTCCTACATTGACCGGCTGGCAGGACCTAGGGGCCCCGGACTTGTGGCAGTAAACGGCTCGGAGATTAAGACGTTCAGTGAGAGAACACTGGTCTTATCTCTACATGGCCGCTCGTATGGATGGAGAGAAGAAAGGTAGATATGTCTAGTATACATGAACACATAGCATGCAGTATATATTATGTGTTCAAGAAACCATATGGAAGGGAAGCAATCCTGGGAGCATTGGAGTTGGATTTACACTGTTCTACCATGGTGCAGATAGGAAGAGAAATGGAATAGGAGTAATTTTGAAGGAAGAGTATGTGAAGAGTTTCCAGGAGGTAAAGAAGGAGTCAGACAGAATCATGAGTTTGAAGCTAGAAGTCAAAGGTGTGATGTTGAATGTTGTCAGTGTGTATGCCCCACAAGTGTGATGTCAGGTAGATGAGAAAGAGGAATTTTGAAGTGTGATGAAGTGGTAGAGAGTGTTCCCGGGGGGAGAGAGTGGTGATTGGAGCGGACTGGAATGGACATGTTGGTGAAGGGAAAAGAAGTGATGAGGAGGTTCTGGGTAGGTATGGTCTTAGGGAGAGGAATGTGGAAGGACAGATGGTTGTGGAGTTTGCTTTTAAGAGGATGGAAATTGTGGTGGTGAACACATATTTCAAGAAGAGAGGAACATAGGGTGACTTACAGGAGTTGAAGAAGGTGCACACAGGTGGACTACATCTTATGCAGAAGGAGAAATCTGAAAGAGATGGGAGACTGCAGGGTGGTGGCAGGGGAGAATATAGCTAGACAGCATCGGATGGTAGTCTGTAGGGTGACTTTGGAAATCAAGAAGAGGAAGAGAGTGAAAGCAAAGCCACAGATTAAGTTGGTGAAGTTACAGAAGGAAGAAGGTTGCACAGAGTTCAGGAAGGAGTTGATACAGGCTCTGGGTGGTAGGAAAGAATTACCAGATGACTGGGAAAGTACAGAAAATGTATTGAGGAAAACTGATAGAAAGGTATGTGGTGTATCCTCTGGACAGAGGAAAGAAGACCAGGAGACTTGGTGGTGGGATGAGGAGGTACAGGAAAGTATTCAAAGGAAGAGATTAGCAATGAAAAAGTGGAATAGTCAAAGATGAAGAAAGTAGAAAGGAGTATTTGGAATCTAGGTGCATGGCAAAGAGAGAGGTGGCAAAGGCAAAGGAAAAGGCATATAGTGAGTTGTATGAGAGGCTAAACACTAACAAAGGAGAAAAGGACTTGTATCAGTTAGCTAGAAAGATGTGCAGCAGGCTAGGTTGATTATGTCTCGGTGAAACTGAGAGGCATACAGTAATCAGTTAGTGCATCTGTTTGTGGCTGTGTGTATCTGTCCGTCCATCTGTCTGTCCGCCTCTCTGTTTCAGCTCACCTGGTCAAAATTAAATGGAACTAAAGACGTATATCATTGTATTGCCATATTTTCTCGACTTTAAATTTGCCAGAATTGCAAGATAAGGCTTTGTTTTCAAAATAAAAACAAATTTAATTCACCATTTCTGTCAATGCAGCCGCGAAAAAAGGTATTGTAATAACAATGCTGGGCCACTAGAGACAGCAGTGCAACTTTTGTTTACAGCGCATGATGGACCACTTCCGTGACATCACTAGGTTAGTTAGTAGTACGGCGCTGGGTTTGTGCTTCGAGATCTGCATTAGCTACTGTGGAAAGTTTTTACAAACACCAGGTTAATGGCTGATTATTAGACCAAAATTAAAAACAGATGTAAGGACAGTCATTATTATATTACCCCGACTGTAGTGGTAAATTTTACCTGGTCAAAACAAGGAGAGATCATCCGTTTATTTTATAACATCTTCATCAACTGACTGATGTCTGTATTGAAATGACGGCGCTGCTGTTACCTATGATGCTAACGTGTGCAACAACTTTTTTATATTAACAATGAGACGGGGGGGCGGTTTGAGTCAGAGGGACTGATGGTTCGTCAGATAAAAAGGTCTCAAGTCTGATCCTATTGTTCTCTGATTGATTTTTTTCTCTGATAAAGTCTGGTGTCCACAGATCACTGCACAGACTGTTAGCATAGAGGTAATGAGTGCTAACATCACCAGGTTAATGGGTGATTATCAGACCAAAACTAAAAACAGATGTAAGGGCAGTCATTATTATATTACCCCGACTGTAGTGGTATATTTTACGTGGTCAGAACGAGGAGAGATTGCCTGCTTTAATTTATGACATCATCAACAGCTGACATGATCTCTGTATTAAAATGATGGAGCTGCCATTAGCCGCAATGCTAAAGGTGGATTCACACTACAACGTTTGGACCAACTTTTAGTGACGTTTTGGCAAACGTCTGGCTCTGCTGGCAAAAGTTAATGGTAGTTGGTGTTTGTTGGCAAACGCTGGTGAAAGTTGTGTTCTTTGAAAGTTTTCAGCCTGCTGAAAATTTGCTGACGTTTGGGACTACGCGTTTGTGAATGTTGTGCTCAGTTTGTAAAAATTGTGCTCAATTTGTAAAAGTTCCTGAGCACTGGGCTAAGTTATGCAGAGTTTACCTAAGTCCGCCAAGTTAAAGCTGGGTTCATACTATAGCGTTTGGACCGGCTTTTACAGACGTTTTGAAAAATCAGAGAAACAGTCAGCGCAGGTCAGCTGACATCAGCAGTAGTCAATGCTCATATGTGTTGGTGGAGGCTTCCTGCCAATCTGGACCTGCTTTTGGAGTGAACACATCTCCTTTGGGCGTATGTTTCAGTATTTATTTTCGTTTTATATTCCTGTGTAGTTATTTCTGCATACCATTTCCCCCTGTTCGTTCATTCACTCATTCATTAATATAAAAAATAATAAAATAATGCGTAGAGTCCAACACTAAGTCCGCAATTAAAATATGAATGTAGATGGAATAAAAAAAAACAATTTAGTGAATCATCATATAAATAAAATGACGAGTGATTATCTTTTGACTGTTACACCTCTCTCCATTAAAATAACATAAAATCATGTTAAATGTCATTTACTTTTTGACACCACATCAGCACTGTTTGATTACCCACAATGGAAGCCGAACCAATAAATCCTGGAGAATGATTACGCACGGAGCAGAAAATTAAGAACAGTAAATTTGTCAATGAGGAGATTTTTTTCTTTTGGGCTGTCACATTTTTGGGAGCTCATATATATATATATATATATATATATATATATATATATATATACAGTATATATACGTATATATATATATATGCATACGATATACACACACTGCTCTCCTTCTGCGTGTGATTTGTCTACTAAATGTCTGCTAAATATGCATTGAGGGTTTTTTTGCCTGCAATCAAAATTTCGCTTACTCATTAAGCATCAATTTGATATGTCATATCCTTTCTTTTCTTTTTTTTCCTTTCTTCTTTATGACTGGCGCCTAGCGGCTGCCCCGGCCTTGGATGCGCTCTGCAGAGCGTGCCCAAATGCCAAGTCACGTTTCGTTACCTTGTATTCATACATGTGTAATGACAATAAAGTTGAATCTCATCTCATCTCATCTCATATATATATATATATATATATATATATATATATATATATATATATATATATATATATATGTTGCAGGCAGAGTGTAGACAAACTCTGACTGAAAATTTCTGACTGAAAAAAACTTTATTCCACAGACCAAGAAAATGTTTTTTCAGACAGCAAAAAAAAAAAAAAAATCGACGTCTGCAAGGGCTGTTGTCTCCAGGGAAACCAGTAATCCGTACTGGCAAAAGATATGTTTGTGCAACAGCACAGCCTAGTGGTAGATAAATAACACTGCAAAGACATGGAATCCAAAGGCACTCACCAGACCACACCCATCACCTGGAGCAAACGAACTCACAAACAACTCAAAACTAATCAAATGGCCATTATAAATAGATAGATAGATAGATAGATAGATAGATAGATAGATAGATAGATAGATAGATAGATAGATAGATAGATTAAAAAAATTAAAAAACATGTCATACGCACCTTGTTATCACCAAACAAATACTGCACATTGTCCTCTTACATATATATTTTCTTTTTTTATTCCCCTTTCTCTCAATTTCTCTTTCGTCCGTGCATGTCTGAAGTGAGTTTTGATCTAAAAACATTTGTTTTTACCAGTGTTTCAGTCAACATTTGTCAAAGGAGTTTAACTTAGGCTGAATTAGGCGAACTCTGCATAACTTAGCTCAGCGCTCAGAAACTTTTATAAACTGAGCACAATTTTCACCAACGTTTATTTACAAACGTCGGCAAATTTTCAGCATGCTGCAAATTCTCAACGAATACAACTTTCGCCAGCGTTTGCCAACAAACACCAACTATCATTAACTTTTATCAACTTTTGCCAGCAGAGCCAGACCTTTGCCAAAATGTCAGTAAAAGTTGGTCCAAACATTGTAGTGTGAATCCACCCAAAAAAGCAGATCCAGAATGGCAGGAAGCCTCCACAAATGCTGATCTTTATACAGTATCTCACAAAAGTGAGTACACCCCTCACATTTTGGTAAATATTTTATTATATCTTTTCATGGGACAACACTGAAGATATGACACTTTGATACAATGTAAAGTAGTCAGTGTACAGCTTGTAAAACAGTGTAAATTTTCTGTCTCCTCAAAATAACTCAACACACAGCCATTAATGTCTAAACCGTTGGCAACAAAAGTGAGTACACCCCTGTTGGACAAAGGATGTTGAAGATGGAGCTGCCAGGCAGGAGGAAAAGAAAAAGACCATAGAGATTCATGGATGTAAAGAAGGAGGACATGGAGAGGGTTGGTGTTACAGAGGAAGACAGGGTGAGATGGAGACAGATGATCCATTGTGGTGACTCCTAAAGGGAGCAGCTGGAAGAAGAAGAAGAAGAAGAAGGAGTAATTAAATCATTGTTCTTGTATTCTAGCTCAGTAATGTAATTTGTTAGTGTTTCTTCTCTGTTATTGGGGCAACTCGGTGGCACAGTGGTTAGCACTGTGGCAGCACAGCAAGAAGGTCACGGAATAGATTCCACCCCCGACCATCGTGGGTTTGATCCCACCCCCTGACCATCCATGGCCCTTCTGCAAGGAGTTTGCATGTTCTCCCCGGGTCTCCCTGTGGTTTCCTCCCACAGACGAAAGACATGCACGTTAGGTTAATTAGTATCAGCTGGGGAGCTGGGGATTCTAAATTGTCCTTAGGTATGAATGAGAGAGTGAATGGTTGTCTCTCTCTGTTGGCCCTGCGATGGACTGGCGATTTGTCCAAGGTGTACTCTGTCTCTTGCCCAAAGATGCTGGGATAGGCTCCAGCCCCCCCCCCCCCCCAACTCAAATGGATTAAGGGGCAGGGGTGTCTAATCATGTGTCATGGAGGGCCAGGGTCTTGGCCCTCCATGGCACATGAATGGACACCCCTGAGATAGAATATTTCTTTTTTTTCCTCAGAACAACAAAAAAAGAAAACAATCACAATCTGGAAAGAAGAAAAGTTCCAAATTCACAAAAAATTTGTTGAAAGGTTTACCCCTTTACGCAGGGGTGGAGATCCTTCTGACATCATTGAGAGATCTGGCCAAATTTTGATCTACCAATGACCCTGGTAACATGGTCACATTAAACCCATTACTGGGAATAAACTGATAATGCCAATAATCAGTTTTCTCATTTTTACAAGCACTGGATAAAGAGATTACTGGAGGGTAAACTACTTGAGTTAATGACACCAGTTACATGGCCTTTATCAGATTATTCTGCTTACATGGCCACTTGAATAATCAGATAACTACAGAAATCCAATCATAATTGGTTTATTAGTGTACATGTAAACATGATCATTGATCTTCAGTTATCTCCACAGTCTCCACGGTCTCCTCAAAGTTTTGACTCAGCCCAAAACAAACTATTGTCATATATGCCCCTACGGGGCAGGAGAGACAGGCCCACGCGCTAGATAGTGTTGTGCATTTATGAGCAAAAGAAACATAATGTCCCAAAAACTGCAGGTGTGAATCATTGAATGAGCAGGGCCTGATTGATTAACTGCTCCTAGCTGAACTGACTGATAGCAGATAGGGGCAGTGTCTGGGAAAGGGGAGGCTCAAGTGAAAACAAACCCAAAAAATGCATACAGGAAACTGACAGGAACAACCTAATCAGACAAACAATACTAGGAATAAAGTGAGGATCTGAGCTCAGAGAAACCTGAGCTCAGATACATGACAGAGCCCCCTCTTTAAGGGGTGGAGTCCAGACACCCCCCGGTAACACCCAAAAGAACACCCCCACCCCCACCCCCCCAAGAGAAAGAAGTACATCACAAAACCACCCCGGGAGGGAGGTGGGGGAGCAGGCTGTGGGGGGAGGGGACCCACTCAAGACCCACACCTGCGCTAAACCAACTCTCTGGACCCCACCAGAGAAACACAGAGTTAGGCCCCCCTGGTCCAAGGAGCTCAAGAGTTCAGGGGGTCGACCGAAGTCCCAGGCCCGGTGGATGGCCAGATGCATCAAGTCAGGTGGCCTGCCGAAGTCCCAGACCAGCCGGATGGCCAGATGGAATGAGTCGGGTGGCCTGCCAGAGAATATGGACCACCCGACCCGGTGGCTCAGTTTTTTAGGCGGCCGACCTGATTGCTTCAGCCACCTAAACAGAAGAGGTGGCCCAGGAGGCGGCTCCTCCACTGGGAGACCCAATACTGGGAAAGAGGAGCGCCAAGGAAGGGGAACCACAACGTCATCTGGTAGAGGAAGAAGGAGGACCCCAACGGCGTCTGGCAGAGGAGGGAGAGGGACCATGACACCCTTGGTGGTCTCGGGTTGAAGTAACATTGCACCCGCGGGGGCTCCAGGCAGGAGTACTGTAGCACCCTCGGTGGCTTCGGGCTGGAGCACTGCAGCATCCTTGGTGGCTCCGGGCAGGAGTACTGTAGCACCCTCGGTGGCTCCGGGCTGGAGTACTGCAGCACCCTCGGTGGCTCCGGGCTGGAGCACTGCAGCACCCTCGGTGGCTCCGGGCTGGAGCACTGCAGCACCCTCGGTGGCTCCGAGCTGGAGCATTGCAGCACCCTCGGTGGCTCCGGGCTGGAGCACTGCAGCACCCTCGGTGGCTCCGGGCTGGAGCACTGCAGCACCCTTGGTGGCTCCAGGCTGGAGCATTGCAGCACCCTCGGTGGCTCCGGGCTGGAGCACTGCAGCACCCTCGATGGCTCCGGGCTGGAGCACTGCAGCACCCTCAGTGGCTCTGGTCTGGAACACTGCAACACCCTCAGTGGGCCCCGGCTGGACCAACATTGTACCTACAGTGGACCTGGACTGGGCCAACGCTGCACCCATGGTGGACCCTGGGCTGGGGAGTTAGCGCCCAAGGTGGGCCCACAGCGCGGAACGCAGCACCCACATCAGCTCCAAGCTAGGGTGCAGCACCCACGATGGTCCCTGCATAGACCGCAGCACCCATGGAGACTTGGATTGCAGTGGGGGAACCCAGACGATGGCCTCTGGCAGGGGACAAGCTACACCCATGGAGGACCCTGCCTGGGCTGTAGCTGTACCCATGGAGGTCCTGGGCTGGGACGGGACACCCGAGATGTCCTCCACAGCAGGGGAAGCTGGACCCAGGGCGACCTCCAGTGGCGAACCTGGACCCTCAGAGACATCTGGCGGTGTTAGACCCTCTCCAACAACCCTGGAAGAGAGCTCAGACACAGAGCAAAAGGAAGGGAGGTCAGGGTCGCCGGCAGCGGCGGAGCCTTTTGAGGCGAGCTCAGGTGCAGCGGGTGGCTGCACCTGGCTCTCCTCACCAAGAACCAGGCAAGATTGCTCAAGGGCTGAAAGGAGAAAGACAAAAGACAGCACTTGCCTGAGCTCGAGCTCCACCGCCGTCCAGGACTCCGACGATCCAGGTGGTGATGAATCTTCGGGCTCGGCACTCAGGAAGTCCACTTCGGGCTCCCACTCTGCTGCGGCGGCCTCCACAGTAGGCATGATGATCATAGCAGTCTTATTCGCCGCAGCCGTCCTGACCCATGCTGGTGACTCCTGCGGCGTGGCAGCTGGGGGTAGGCTCTGTGTTGGCTCCGGAGTTGGATTCTCCAGGGCCACCAACTCCTCCACCATCTGACAGCTCTTTCTGGAACTGACAGACACTCAGGGGTTGATGGGGAGACACGGAGAGGATAGGAGAAGGTTTAACATTTACAGCAGGAGGAGAGAACTCAGGTGACTGCTTAACCTGAGACGCTCCCCCGGGAGACAGACAAGGCTTATCATTACAAGATGGAACAGAATGAGAAAACACTTCCCTGACATCCCGGATCTTTATGTTCTCTGCTGCAGGTGATGGGCAGTAATCCTTCTCCGTGTCAATGGCTATCCTGGCCCTCTCAATGGATTGTAGAGAAGCTGGCTCAGATGACACGGAAGTGGGCGTAACCGGAGAAACCCTGGAGGACCTCTCAACAGCAGGAGGACACGTCATGGCAACAGGGGTTGCAGCAGCAGTGGAGAGAGTGTGGGCTGGCAGAACAGCCTGCGAGGAAGGAGAAGAGAGAGGCTCTGCCACGGGAATTGTCGGGCTAGAGGTTGGGAAGATGGCTGTCGCAGAGGAGGTGGGCTTCCTCCGGCGAGTCAATGCGAGATGACCCTGTTTCATAGGAGCTGGAGCTGGTGGCTAGCGTGCTGGAATCGGTGCAGGCATCAGAGCCACCTCCCTTGGCCCCTCACCTGTGCTCAGATGGGAATAAATGGAGGAGAGTATATCTATTGCCTTCGAGTGATTCCACAAGTTGGGAAACACCTGCATCACTCGTGCTGTGCCATCCCGGTTCTCCCGGACTGTCTTGGGAGAACGGGAGGCTCGTGTCTGCGACCAAATGCTTTCCAGGAGGCACACCGCCCACTGCTCCACTTTGTCCAGATTGGACATTGCGAGCTCCCACACAGGTTAGTGAAAAAAAGCAGAAAGGAAAAATGCACTGACACAACAGCTGGGTCTACTGTCACTGGCTGGATTATTCTGTCATATATGCCCCTACGGGGCAGGAGAGACAGGCCCACAGGCTGGATCGTGTTGTGCATTTATTAGCAAAAGAAACATAATGTCCCAAAAACTGTGTAACCAGACAAAAAAAAATATAAAGGGAAAAATTTACAGCTTGCGTCCCTGGGCCGAAATCGCCCAGCGGACGTGGAAGTTGAACAGGAGGATAATAGATGACTACACGTCAGGAGACACATTCAATAATCCAGCAACGGTAAAGTGTAGAGGCAGTGCTTAAATACACACACAAGATGCGCTGCAGGTGTGAATCATTGAGTGAGCAGGGCTTGATTGATTAACTGCTCCCAGCTGAACTGACTGAGAGCAGATAGGGGCAGTGTCTGGGGAAGGGGAGGCTCAAGTGAAAACAAACCTAAAAAATACATACAGGAAACTGACAATCAGCCTAATCAGACAAACAATACTAGGAATAAAGTGAGGATCTGAGCTCAGAGAAACCTGAGCTCAGATACATGACAACTATGATGTCCCAAATGGTCCAAAGATCAAAAATTGACTCAGTCTCTCAACAATCTCAATGACAGCATTGAGGTAAAGGTGGCCTTATGAATTATAATGTCCCTGAAAATGTGCAAGTAAAAAGAAGCAAATTTTTGGAGGCTGATGTAAATTTAACAAAGTAGAGCAACAAGTTGCAAAGTGGTATGAAAGAAGTCAGAAATTTATCACAAAGAAGTTGAAAATTTATACAAAAAATGTATCTATTTGAAAAAATACCACAACTTTATGGGAAAAACTTATAAACTTAAAAGTAAAACATCAAATTTACAAGTAACAATTTCATAAACTGTCAAAGTCATCACTCATTTACTGAAGACACTATTCTTATCGAAACTCCTTTTTGACATGGTTTTCAGAAATACCCAGAAACAGACGCAGGCTCAACAACAATAATGATCTTTTATTGAATGAGAGTGAGGGTGTGTGTGCGAATGGTGTTGTGAGAGTGTTGTGTAGTGGGAGCAGGAGCGTGAACGACAGGACAGGTCTGGCAACCCTGGAATGACAGCAGAGACAGGGAATTAGATTCAGGCTGGCGGAAATGATGTTAATAGAGATTTTGTAATCTTACGGCAGTGAAGAGTTAATCTGGCTCCGAAAAGATGATTTCCCAATACTGGTCCAGCATCCTGATGCGATGCCGTAGTGCAGGTGCAGAATATTTACAGTACAGCTTGTGTGAAGGTTGCGTGACTTGTGCTCCAGCTCACCAATTTGCGAGGGGTTAATGTCTCTGTTCACAGCCGAAGTCCGGTCCGCTGCCAGGAGGAAGGAGAGGTCCGCCTGGAGGGTGGTCCACCTGTGCACAGGGAACAAGGCGAAGTAAGGCAGGTGCAGGTAGTAGCACAAAGCAGGCTTACGTAGTGTTGGGGAGATGGAATTCCAGAGTGGCAAGAAGCAGATGGTCAGAGATGACTCTCTAAGCGAAGCGATGTGGAGGAAGACCCTAAGGAGGAGTTCTTCCCGGGAGAAAGCATAGACGTCTCCGTGCTGCCTTCTGGGCAGTGTTCCTTATGAAGGGTGCTTGATGAGGGAAAGCAGGTGTGCCCGCAGCTGTGAAAGATAATTAGGGCAAGGCACACACAGCGCAGATCACCACACTTTTTGTGGTTACGCTTACTTTTACTTGAGTAACTAATACCATAAGGTCATGTTACTTTCACTGGAGTACTATTTCTGGCTACTCTATGCCCACCTCTGGACAACACTAACATAAATGAAAGCACCAGGGTGCTGATGCCTCGGTGCTAGAGCCTTGCTGGAGGAATGCATTCTCGGATCATCACCAAAATGTTTTGGGTTCCTCTCTAACCCAAGGACCACCTCTGGTAAAAATTTCATCCAAATCCATCTAGTAGTTTTTGAGTACACGCATGCGCAGTGAAAATAATCTGCAGTTCACATGCCCGTACTGTCAGCGGCAGCCAAGAGGCACCAAACTGATTTGAGCAGCTGTAATCCAAAGAACAGCATGGTGGCAGATGTTTTAAATGGCGGAAGCAATGGAGGTACGTGAATATAATGACAGTCAAGACAAACAGGAGCTTTTGCTGTTTAGTGGCAGAGGCAGAAAACAGATGGGCACAAAGATGGACATTTGTTCACTCATTAATGGCAGATTGCTCAGTACTTCCCTGTGGTGGGAGTTTCCAGGCGCATGCGCTGTTCACTGCAACCATTTGTAGGCAAGGAATGTTGGGACTTGTAGTTTTTTAGTGAGTTTTTAACTAGTTTTACCTCGTCATTCCTCTGCAAAACTAAACAGCCAAACCAGTCTGAAAACAAGTGACGTGATGAATAAATGGTGTAGTTCCTGAATATGTGCTTTTTTTCAGTAACCGCTATTTTATAACAGTTCAGCTCCACGTGCTGTAAAAAAACATACTATCTTGTGCTGTAAAAAAGTCACACTGCCGCCTCTAGTGGCCCGGCATAGTTATTACAATACCTTTTCCCCCGGCTTCATTGACGTTAAAGGTGAGTTAAATTATTGTTTATTTTGAAAAGAAAGCCTTATCCCAGAATTCTGGCAAATTAAAAGTCAAGAAAATATGGCAATACAATGATACAAGCCTTTAGTTCCACTTAATTTTGACCAAGTGAGCTGAAACAGAGAGGTGGACAGATGGACAGATACACACACACACACACACACACACACACACACACACACACAGATGCATTGATTGATTACTGTAAGCCTCGCCGTTTCAGCGAGGCATAAATATTTCAATGATTGAAATTTTGATTGAAATTTATGTTCCATTGTTTTATGTTCAGACATAAAACAAGGGCCAGACTAAGAACGATCCAACAGACTCTCATGATAAATTGTATATCAAGGATTCAGTGTACCCCGCCCGGTATGGGGTTACCGGGGCCCCACCCTGGAGCCAGGCCTGGGGGAGGGGCTCGAAGGCTAGCGTCTGGTGGCCAGGTTTCCACCCATGGGACCCGGCCGGGCTCAGCCCGAAGGAGTTACATGGGTCCGCCCTCCAGTAGGTTCACCACCTGCAGGAGGGATCATGGAAGTCCGGTGCTATGTGGATTAGGTGGCAGTCAAAGGCGGAGACCTTGGCGGACTGATCCCAAGCTTTCTAAACTGGCTTTTGGTACGTGGAATGTCACCTCTCTGGTGGGGAAGGAGCCTGAGCTGGTGTACGAGATTGAGCGATACCGGCTAGATATAGTCGGCCTCACCTCAACACACAGCTCCAGTTCCGGAACCAGTCTCCTGGAGAGGGGCTGGAGCTTGGTCTTTTCTGGAGTTGCCCCAGGCGAGAGGCGACGAGCAGGGGTAGGTATTCTTGTATCGCCCCACCTTGCTGCCTCTATATTGGAGTTTTCCCCGGTGGACGAAAGGGTTGCTTCCCTGCGCCTTCGGGTTGGGAAACGGGTCCTGACCATCATTTGTGCCTATGCACCAAATGATGTTTCAGAGTACCCACCCTTTTTGGAGTCTGTGACTGGGGTGCTGGAGGGTGCTCCTCCTGGAGACTCCATTGTCCTACTGGGGGACTTCAATGCGCACGTGGGCAACGACAGTGAAACCTGGAGGGGGGTGATTGGGAGGAACGGCCTGCCCGATCTGAACCCGAGTGGTGTTCAGTTATTGGACTTCTGTGCTAACCACAGTCTGTCCATAACGAACACCATGTTCAAGCATAAGGGTGTCCATATGTGCACCTGGCACCAGGACACCCTAGGCCGCAGGTCGATGATCGATTTTGTTATCGTATCATCAGACCTGCGACCGTATGTCTTGGACACCCGAGTAAAGAGAGGTGCAGAGCTGTCAACTGATCACCACCTGGTGGTGAGTTGGATCCGATGGCAGGGGAGGAAGCCATTCAGACCTGGTAGACCCAAACGTATAGTGAGGGTGTGCTGGGAACGTCTGGCTGAGGCCCCTGTCCGGGAGGTCTTCAACTCCCACCTCCGGAAGAACTTCAACCACATTCCGAGGGAGTCTGGAGACATGGAGTCTGAATGGGCCATGTTCTCCACCTCTGTTGTTGAAGCGGCGGCCCAGAGCTGCGGCCGCAAGGTGGTCGGTGCATCTCGTGGTGGCAACCCCCGAACCAAGTGGTGGACACCAGTGGTGAGGGGGGCCATTAAGCTGAAGAAGGAGTCCTATCAAGCTTGGTTGGCTTGTGGGACTCCCGAAGCAGCTGAGGTGTACCGGCAGGCCAAGCGGAGTGCAGCTCGGGTGGTTGCTGAAGCAAAAACCCGGGTATGGGAGGAGTTCGGTGAGGCCATGGAACAAGACTTTCGGTCGGCTTCAAAGAGATTCTGGCAAACTGTTCGGCGGCTCGGGAGGGGAAAGCAGCTCCCCGTCCACACTGTGTATGGTGCGGATGGGACACTGTTGACTTCAACTGGGGATATCGTCGGGCGGTGGAAGGAATACTTCGAGGATCTCCTCAATCCCACTGATACGCCTTCCACAGAGGAAGCAGGGTTTGGGGACAAGGGGGATGACTCGCCTATCACAGGGGCTGAGGTCGCCAAGGTGGTTAAAAATCTCCTTGGTGGCCGGGCCCCGGGGGTGGACGAGATTCGCCCCGAGTACCTCAAGGCCCTGGATGTTGTTGGGTTGTCATGGTTGACACGCCTCTGCAACATTGCGTGGAGGTCGGGGGCAGTGCCTTTGGCATGGCAAACCGGGGTGGTGGTTCCTCTCTTCAAAAAAGGGGACCGGAGGGTGTGCTCCAACTTTAGAGGGATCACACTCCTCAGCCTCCCTGGGAAGGTCTATGCCAAGGTACTGGAGAGGAGAGTCCGGCCGTTGGTCGAACCTCGGATTCAGGAGGAGCTATGTGGTTTTCGTCCTGGCCGTGGCACATCGGACCAGCTCTTTACCCTCTCGAGAATTCTTGAGGGTTCGTGGGAGTTTGCCCAACCAGTTTACATGTGTTTTGTGGACTTGGAGAAGGCATTTGACCGCGTCCCTCGTGGATTTTTGTGGGGGGTGCTTCGGGAGTATGGGGTATCGGGCTTGTTGTTACGAGCTATTCGGTCTCTGTACGACCGTTGTGAGAGTTTAGTTCGTATTGCCAACACTCGGTCGGAGTCATTCCCAGTGAGAGTTGGACTCCGCCAGGGCTGCCCTTTGTCACCGGTCCTGTTCATAATTTTTATGGACAGGATTTCTAGGCGCAGCCAGGGAATGGAAGGTGTCATGCTTGGTGACCACAGGATCTCATCTCTGTTGTTTGCAGATGATGTTGTCCTGTTGGCTTCATCCAGCAATGACCTACAGCTCTTGCTGGGACGGTTTGCCGCTGAGTGTGAAGCGGCTGGGATGAGAATCAGCACCTCCAAGTCCGAGTCCATGGTCCTCAGCCGGAAAAAGGTGGATTGTCCTCTCCGAGTTGGGGACAGGCTCCTGCCCCAAGTGGAGGAGTTTAAGTATCTTGGGGTCTTGTTCACGAGTGAGGGGAAAATGGAGCGAGAGATCGACAGACGGATTGGAGCAGCATCTGCAGTGATGCGGACGTTGTACCGGTCTGTTGTTGTGAAGAGGGAGCTTAGTTCTAAGGCAAAGCTGTCGATTTACCAGTCAATCTACGTTCCTACTCTCACCTATGGTCACGAGCTTTGGGTAATGACCGAAAGAACGAGATCGCGGATACAAGCGGCTGAAATGAGCTTTCTCCGTAAGATTGCTGGACTCACCCTCAGAGATAGGGTGAGGAGCTCAGTCATCCGGGAGAGGCTCAGAGTAGAACCGCTGCTCCTCCACATTGAAAGGAGTCAGTTGAGGTGGTATGGGCATCTGATTAGGATGCCTCCTGGACGTCTCCCACTTGAGGTGTTTCAGGCACGTCCCACTGGGAGGAGACCCCGGGGCAGACCCAGGACTCGGTGGAGAGACTATGTCTCCCAGCTAGTCTGGGAACGCCTTGGTATCCCCTCTGAAGAGCTGGAGCAGGTGGCTGGGGAGAGGGAAGTCTGGGCTTCTCTGCTTGAACTGCTGCCTCCGCGACCCGGACCTCCGGAAAAGCGGTAGAAGATGGATGGATGGATGGATGTTTTATGTTCCTCTTGGCATCATTTGTTCTTAGATTTTCTCATCTTCTTATTGATGTGTTTAGTTCAGTTTTTAAGTATGGGTTTTTAGTTCCTGTTTTTATGTGTTCTTAGTTTCCGTTTGTATCTTTTTATTTTCTGGCTTTTAACAAACCGTTTAACTATTATTGAAGTAGTCATTTATGTTCCATTGTTTTACATTCTTCTTAGCTCCATTTGCTTTTAGATTTTCTTATTTTGATGTGTTCTTAGCTCAGTTTCTAAGTATGGGTCTTTAGTTCCCTTTGTTCTATGTGTTCTTAGTTTTATCTTGTACTTTATGTGTATTAGCTCCCGTGTTTCCTCAGTGAGGCCCCTTATGCCGGATGCTGCCTGGCCCATCTGCAGGGGTGTTGGTCTTGTGGGTGGCTCTAGCTTGGGTGGGTGGGGGCTTTATATCACTGCCTACAGCTGTGGTGCGGGCCCTGGCCTGTCCTGGTTGGGGCGGCCTTTTTTTTTTTTTTTTTTTTTTTTGTTACTTATTTGTACCCGTAGGTAGACTTGGTTTGCAGTCTGGTGGCAAGCCACCGGCTGCTGATCGCTGCGTGCGCGAGCGCCCTAAACCTACATGTTTTTTGGTATGCAGGAGGAAACCGGAGAAATCCTGGAGTAAACCCGCGCAACACGGGGAGAACATGCAAACTCCACACAGCTCACTGTTGGTCGGGGGCTGGGATCGAACCCACGAGCTCATGATCCCCGCGATCCCCCGGCCGAGGGTAAAACTGTGCTGCCACAGTGCTAAACCACTGCGCCACCGTGCAGCCCGGTGCAGGCCTTTGTGGCATCTTCTGTGGTTATGGGCTGTGTGGTCTCCCAGCGCGGGGGGCTCCACAGGATGGTTGCTCTTTCACGTGGTGCCTTGCTGCCGAGCAGAGTCTTTTACGTCTCTTTTATTTTATACGTGTGTAAGAGAAGTAAGGGGTGATGTATGTGCCTGTGTGTGTTGTGTTTGTGGGTATGTTTATGGGAGGGTTGGAAGGAGTAGGGATGTCCATCCATCCATCCATCCATCTTCTACCACTTTTCTGGAGGTCCAGGTCTGAGCCTCTCCCGGATGACTGAGCTCCTCACTCTACCTCTGAGGGTGAGTCCAGCCATCCTACGGAGATCTCCGTAGGCTCTCCATAGGGTGGGAATGTATCGTGTAAAATATGTAACTAAATGTGTCTACTGTTTTTATCTATGTAAAGCACTTTGCGCAGCATCTAATGTTTAAAAAGTGCTATACAAATTAAGTTTGATTGATTGATTGAAACAATTTGTTCCAAAAACAACATTTTCAGTTTGTATTTTTATTGTAAACATGTGTCTCTCCATATTTCATTTAGTCGTCCTACTCTTTGTCAGTATTGGCTCTTAAAAAAAGTATTGATCTTTTTTTCCTTCTAAACACACACAAATTAATCTTGTTTAGAGCAGAGTGGAACATTTGGTCACGCAAGAGACTGAGATTTTAAAAATCCTTGCTGCGATTAATTTTTTGGGAGAAAACACAACTGCAAATGAATATGCAATATGTGTACATTTACCAATGTAAATCTGCAGTCAAAGAAATCGATGTGAAGCCATCTTTATTTGATTAGTCCAGGTTCCTTCCTGCTGTGGCGTATATAGGCCAGCACTGTCTAGCATGTGGATCACGGCTGAGTCAGGCAGAAAGATGAAATAGGCACACAGCAAAATCTCATTACAAAGAAATATATTGAAAAAGACAGACAGAGAAGGAACAACGAAGACAGAGAGTGTGTGAACACTGAGGCGACATGGTGAACCACTTCACTTCATCTGCTGCCCATTTGGCTCCAATTAGCATGCAGCCCCCTCCTGCTTCAGCTTCCGCTTTTCCTCCCTCCCTCCCTCCCTCTGTTCTCTCTTTGCAAGTACCCCCCTCACTCAGCTTCCTACACCAAACAGCTCTGACACAATTACCTCCAGTAACCTTTCTGATGAGGTTGTACATGCATGTGTGTGTGTGTGTGTGTGTGTGTGTGTGTGTGTGTGTGTGTGTGTGTGTGTAAGAGGGGATACGTGTGTGGATGCACGTGTGTGTCTCTGTGTATATATAGTCTCCCACTGTTTTTCTCCGCAACAGGCCACCTTCAAGGTAGCCCCCCACCCCCCGACATAAGCACACGTACAGCCTGAACAAAGCCTCCACAGTTAGGAGCTGCACAGGGGGCTGAGGTTCCTCCTGATGAGCATTTACTCGCGTTTTGATAGGCCAAAGCTGTTTCACACTGGCACAATGCAAAAATGTGGTAAAGCAGTGCACAAAATCTTAATGCCCTTTTGCTTGTGTCAAGGTTCCAACGTGCATTCCTTTTTCCTTTGGTTCTGCACCTTCAGGCAATATTTTCAGATGGCGGGGGAGCAGTTTGAAGCCCTCTTGGTCATGCTAGCCTTACAAAATCGCTGCACATGATACAGTTCTATCCTTTAGGTTTAACTTAAGTTTTGCTTTTTGGTGAAACTTAAGTTATACTTCCTAAGGTTTTGGAGTGAAGTCGCAGTGAAATGACCAGAACAGAGTAATAGGTCTAAAATCCTCCATAACACCTGTTAAAAGAAATTTTAGCCACTTTTCTCTTGGAGGTGCATCCTTTGCGAGTTTATGGATCCCACTGCTGCCTCACTTGAGTGGGTAGCACGGTGGTACAGGGGTTAGCACTGCTGCCTCACAGCTCGAAGGTTCCAGGTTCGAATCCCCAGTGTGGCACGAGTGTGAGCCTTTCTGTATGTAGTTTGCATGCTTTCCCTGTGCTTTGTGGGTTTGCTGTGGGGGCTCTGGTTTCCTCCCACAGTCTAAAGACATGCATGTTAGGTTAATTGGTGACTCTAAATTGTCCCTAGGTATGATAGGTCCTTAGAATAGATGGTTAGTTTACTTGCTAGTTAAGTGGTATCTGTGACTAGAAAAGTGCTATATGAGTACAGGTCCTTACCCTTTACATGTTTGCTGGCAGACGGCTTTGACAAGGGGCTGGATTGAAGAGTGGCCAATAACAGAGCATCAAGCAGATACCAAGACTTGTGATGTTTACCTTTTAGTGATGTTTTCCTATTTCTTGATGTGCAGGAAAATACCCAAAAGAGTTAAAAAGACTTCTTGGAAAGAAAAATAAGATAAAGGCTTTGTGGGTTTTTGAGAAGTAAATGTTTTGATATTTTTTCATTAATTATGTGACCAATAGACATATTTCAGAAGGTTAAAACCTACAAAAACACAATTTTTCATTCAATGACCCTTTAAAGAGTGCCATACCCAAGTTGGAAGTATTTTAAGTTCAGCACAGGATGTCCAAACGGCATGTCTGATCCATCACACAACACATAAGACATGAAGGGATTTGATAGCGGAGAGCAGCACCTATGTGAAAGCAACTTTAGTTTGTATTCTACAAAAGCTTTCATAGGAGTTGCTTTCATGGGTGCACTCATCTCTCTTATACACGCTGTTGTCATTAGCTTATGTAGATCATGTCAATTTCTTTTTCATTTCTATGCCGATATATAGCATTTCCAGGCAAGCATCACCTACATACTATGATCGTAGCATGGCATATTTTTGTGCCATATGTTGTCCTTGATCTGATTATTCACATATTTGTGGTGTTTATTGTACGAAACTGGATGTTTTTGCTTTACTTTGATGTGGAAGTGACTGAAACAAAAAATCTCATTGATCTAATATATATTTCTACTGAGATTAAGGTCCATTTTACATTTTTTACCCATACGAATGAACAGCTCGGTGGTGCAGTGGTTAGCACTGTGGCAGCACAGCAAGAAGGTCACGGTGTGGCACATATGTTTGGTTCATATTTCCCCACAAGAGTGTGGCACATATGTCTGGTTCATATCTCCCACAAATGTATGGCTTATGTGGATTGTATGGTTTATGTGGATTGGGGCTTCACGTCTGGAGGAACAAGACAGGAGATGGCGAGGAGGTGTGAAGTCGGGCCCTCGTCTCGGAGAAGAGGACCTGGGGGGTTTCCCGGGACACCGGAGAATAAGAGACAATGGTGAATCTTCAGAGACTTGCATTGTGATTGAATGTTTGCAGAAGCACCATGTGACTTGAGTTCTTAATCCCCCGGAGGTATAAGAGTGAGCTGTAACATTATTCTGCCTCTTCTTGCTTTTGAGAATGTTGGATGAATGTGTTCTGGAATAAAGCCGAACCTGAGAAATACACTCATGTCTCGTCATTGAACACATCTTCCACACTGGTGACCCATGACAAAGAATGAGCAGGGAGAATTCTCCCGAGCGGAGCTCATCAGAGGCCAGCCTGATGGCTGCCTCCACGCTCCAGCTGCCTGATTTCTGGCAGCACAGCCCGTGCTCCTGGTTTAGCGCGGTCGAGGCGCAGTTCAACCTCCGGAGAATCTCAAAGGATGAAACGAGGTTCTACCATGTGGTGGCGAAGCTGGACAGTCACACGGTCCAGAGGGTGGAAGATCTGGTTAACCACCCACCGGACACCGACAAGTACGGCGCATTGAAGGAGGCGCTGATCAGCCATTTCACCCCCTCGGTGCAACAGCGAGCAGAGGGGCTCCTAGAGTTGACTGAGTCAGAGAACGACAGACCGGCAGACCTGATGGTGAAGATGCTGAGACTGAAAGACTCCGAGGATGGCGAATTTATCTTCGCCCACCTTTTCCTCCGGACTCTGCCGCCAGCAGTGAGAGTGACCCTGGCAGACTCACCCCGCTTGGCCAAGCGGGACTACCATGGCCTCGGCAAGGAGGCGCAGCGACTCGTCGACGCCCACAAGCGGAGCGCGGTTTCGGCCGCGGCAGCTGAGCAGAGGACGGCGCCCGGAGATGGTTTGGAGCCAGAGGTGGCGGCGCCAGACGAACCGACGACGGCGGCGACAGGCGTCAGGCGACGCGGAGCTGAGGTCGGCCTGTGTTTCTACCACCGCCGTTTTGCGGCGAGGGCGCACAGATGTCTCCCACCGTGCCGCTTCAAGCGTCAGGGAAACGCCAAGACCGGGGGGCTGGTAGCAGCTGCATCCCTCGGAGAAGAAAATAAGCTGCTTTACCTGACAGATGCACACTTGGGGAAACAATTCCTCGTGGACACGGGCTCCCAGCTGAGTTTCGTCACGCCTACCTACGCGGAACGGCTGATGCCGTCCAAAGCTCCCTGGGTGTCAGGATCAGCAGCGAATGGCTCAGCGATTAAGACATTCGGTGAGAGGACCATGCGTCTGTCCTTACAGGGCCGTTCATTCGAGTGGACCTTTATTGTAGCAGCAGTCAGTTTCAACATGTTAGGGGCTGATTTTTTGTGCTCACATGGTTTATTGGTTGATCTTGCTAATAGACGTCTGGTTAATGCACTTTCTTTTCATTCTATTCCCTGCACAGCTCGGGTGGCCCCGCCGACTGCACACGCCAACGTCACAGCTGCAGGTGGTAAGTTTCATGCTTTGCTCACTCACTTTCCAGCACTCACAGTTCCAAAGTTTTCGGCTACAGTGGCCAAACACGGGGTGGAACATTTTATCACCACCACTGGGCCGCCCGTTTTTGCAAAAGCCCGGCGCTTGGACTCAGCTAAACTGGCAATAGCGCGCAAGGAATTTGCCAATCTGGAAAAACTGGGCATAATTAGACGCTCGAACAGCCCCTGGGCTTCCCCGTTACACATGGTCCCAAAGGCTGATGGCTCGTGGCGACCTTGTGGCGATTTCCGCAGGTTGAACAATGTCTCAGCACACGACCGCTACCCGATTCCGCACATCCAGGATTTCTTAGTTCATTTGGTGGGGGCGCGCATTTTTTCTAAAATAGACTTGGTGCGCGGCTACCACCAAGTCCCCGTGCGCGCGCAGGATATTCCCAAAACCGCGGTAATAACTCCGTTTGGGCTTTTTGAGTTTGGGTGCATACCGTTTGGGTTAAAGGGCGCCGCGCAAACTTTCCAACGCATGATGGATGCAGTTTTATGCGACCTGCCGGGGGAATTTCTCCCGGAGAATCCTGCACCCAATTGCCCCCCCGCTCAGCTGTTGCAGAGCGGCACAGGATCAAACACGCTGCCTGGCCCAGTGCATCACAGTTTTCCACGCGTTTTTGTGCCAGAGGCTTTGAAAAACGCAGAGTTTGTTTTTGTTAGACATGATGCACAATGCCCAGGGCTGAGACCGCCTTATGATGGACCGTTCAGGGTGCTGGAAAAAAATGAGAAGCATTTTTTGCTAGATTTGGGGGGCAGAAGGGAGCTAATTTGCATAAACAGACTCAAGCCTGCTTTTGTCCTGGCTGATGAACGAGTGCAGTTGGCGAAAGCCCCCCGCCGGGGCAGGCCGCCAAGAAGGCATGCTCCAGAGCTCCCACAGAGATGTGCTAACAAATCTAATCCCCAGGTGCGAGGAGACGCTGCAGACGCAGTGAAGCCGGCCTACAGCAGATTCGGCAGGAAACTCAGACCTAAGAGATTGGGGGATTGATTGTTGGTTATGTGGTAATGTTTTTTATGTATGCATTTATGAGTGTTTGTCCCATGTAGACGTTTGGGGGGGGTCATGTGGCACATATGTCTGGTTCATATCTCCCACAAATGTATGGCTTATGTGGATTGTATGGCTTATGTGGATTGGGGCTTCACGTCTGGAGGAACAAGACAGGAGATGGCGAGGAGGTGTGAAGTCGGGCCCTCGTCTCGGAGAAGAGGACCTGGGGGGTTTCCCGGGACACCGGAGAATAAGAAACAATGGTGAATCTTCAGAGACTTGCATTGTGATTGAATGTTTGCAGAAGCACCATGTGACTTGAGTTCTTAATCCCCCGGAGGTATAAGAGTGAGCTGTAACATTATTCTCCCTCTTCTTGCTTTTGAGAATGTTGGATGAATGTGTTCTGGAATAAAGCCAAACCTGAGAAATACACTCATGTCTCGTCATTGAACACATCTTCCACAACGGGATCAATTCCACCCTTGACCAAAGGTGACCCTTCTGTGTGGAGTTTGCATGTTCTACCCTTGTCTGCGTGGGTTTTCTCTGGGTACTCTGGTTTCCTCCCACAGGCCAAAGACATGCAGGTTAGGTTAATTGGCATCAGCTGGGGATTCTAAATTGTCCTCAAGTATGAATAAGATAAGATAAGATAAGATAAGCCTTTATTAGTCCCACAATGAGGAAATTCCAGGATTGCAACAGCACAGGGACAGCAACACTAAGAGCAACAATCAGAAGACAAGAAAAAACAAGCGCAGCGAGTATACATATGTACATATAAATATATAAATATATAAACACACAGTGCAGAGCATTGTAGCTAGATGGAATAAATATATAAACACACACAGTGCAGAGCATTGTAGCTAGATGGAATGAACAGCATAACTGTCTACTTAGTTATCCTACATGATATGATTATGTACCCATACATATTGTCACCCTCCGTAGTGACTGGTATTTTCCTAGTTGTATACCGGAGGGGACCATTGTGTAAGTCTATTGTGTCTTTTGCATTCACTACTATTAGGTTGTCACGTTTTTTTGCTATCTCTGCGAGCAGCCCTGCTTAGGTTATACAGTCTGACAGCCGTAGGTAGGAAGGTTCAGGTTCAGGTTCAGGTTACTTTATTTGTACCCGTAGGTAGATTTGTTTTGCAGTCTGAAGACATCCATATTTACAAGCCACAAATTACATTCAACATAGACACAAACACAGGCACACATGAAGCTGACTATAAACATGATAAAAATACTCAAGGCTCCATCAATCAGGGTATAAAAAGACAAAAAGATGGGAGAAAAACCAGAGGTAAGAGAGAAGGGTCATATTAAAAAGTTAAAAACTAGTCAAAGAGGTTAAAAACTCAAAGGTCTAAAACCCAATAAAATATTTAGAACCCAAATAACATCCTACAAAAATAAGTAAATATAAAATGGAGTTAATAAATAGGTACCTAAATTATGTGCAATATATTGTTACAACTTGTTCAACTCTTTGACAGCAGCAGGAACAAAGCTGTTTTTGTAGCGCTGGGTTTTACTTTTTGGGACAGCAAACCTCCGTCTGGAGGGACGAAGCTAAAAGTTGCAGTGCAAAGGGTGGGAGTCATCATTTAAAATGGAGGTAGCCATCCTCTACTTGTCTGGTGTACAGGGATGTCAGGCTCAGCTGTGACTCACCAAGCAAACGATTGGACCATCTAACTACATGAGCCAAGGATTTCCTCTGTTTCAGTTTTATCTGACCAAACTATGACACTAAAGAAAAGGATAAAACAGATTCAATAAAAGCCCGATAAAACATTGTCATTATGGTTCGGTCAATTTGGAAGCGTGCAAGTTTTCACAAGCAATGCAAATGTTGCTGACCCTTTTTGCACACCCTTTCACAGTTCTCTTCAAAGTTTAAATTACTATCAATAATCGTCCCAAGATATTTGTAGGATTGTACACATTCGGTGGTCTGTGTGGGGAGACTTGAATAACGAAACCGAATTGCCTTTAATTTCAGTTTATTTCAAGTAACCATTCCACTGTCTGCTCTCATTCCTGAGCAGCGAACAAAGAGAGTGAACACACCAAAGTTCTCTCATTTAAACATTCTCACATCAAACCATTTCCCTCGCGGGGGAAATCACACATCTATCTCAAAATCTCTTTATTCACATTCATTAGCCTTTTATTTACATAACTCCCCCTTCTCTCCTCTCGAGCCTCAGTGGTCAGGAAGTCTTCTGTCCCCTGTCCTCTGCAGGGGGTCCAGGCTCTGTGGCTCCGCACCGCAGGGGGCTGGCTCTCCTTCATCGTGGTTAAATCACATATGCAGAGTCCAACATATACATGTCTCACAACACAGCCATATAACCCCCCCCAAACGATGAAGAACAGACTAATTCCTAAAATTTAATAGCACCTTACTCACTACTGAATAATCAACACCAACATTCAGTCTGTGCGCCGCTTGGGCTTCAGCTGTCTGCCGAATCTGCTGTGAGTTGGCCCCGCCTTGCCTGCGGTGCGTTTCTGCTTCGGTTCTGTTGACTGAGGAAGAGAGTGATTAATTGCCCCCTGCGGGGGCCTGCCTCGTCGAGGCGCCACTGCGACCGGTACAGACACGTCCTTCATGACAAAAGCAGGTTTTAGTCTGTCAATACTGACTGTCTCTTTTCTGTCTCCAAAATCTAGCACAAATTGCTTATCACCTGCCTCCAGCACTCGAAATGGCCCTTCGTAAGGTGGTTTGAGCGTTGCTTTAAGGGCTTCGCGCCTGACAAAAACGAAATCGGCATTTTTCAAAGCCTTGGGGACGAAAACTCGTGGAAAAGCGTGATGAACCGGACCCGGGAGCGTGTCTGCCCCCGTGCCGACTAACGGTCCCAGAGCCGAGAGAGGTGGGGGCTCTGGGTGCTCTGGTAAAAACTCGCCCGGCAGCCTCAGAGTTTGTGCGAATACCAGCTCCGCTGGGGAGGCGTCTAAGTCCTCTTTAGGCGCAGAACGCAACCCTAATAAAACCCATGGAAGTTTATTTACCCAATCTGCATCCGTGAGCGACGCTCTGAGTGCTGCCTTCAAAGACCTATGAAAACGCTCGCATAAACCATTGGCCTGAGGGTGGTAAGCCGTAGTGCGGTGAATTTTGGCTCCTAAGCCGTTGGCCATCGCTGACCACAGCTCAGAGATGAATTGCGGTCCTCTATCGGACGTAATGTCCGACGGAACCCCGAAGCGCGCCACCCAAGCCGTTAAAAAAAACGCGAGCCACCTCCGCGGCCGTGGTCGTCGCAAGTGGGACCACTTCCGGCCAACGTGTGGTGCGGTCCACCATTGTCAAAAGATACGTGAACCCCTGTAATGCCGGTAGGGGGCCCACAAGGTCGACGTGCACATGGTCGAACCTTCTGGCCGGAATGCGGAACGGTTCTAACGGGGCTCTTGTGTGCCTGTGAATTTTGGCCCGTTGACAGGAAATGCAGGTTTTTGCCCATTCCTTCACGTGCTTGCGCAGGCACGGCCAAACAAACTTTTCCGCCACCAGTTTCACCGACGCGCGCACCCCCGGGTGCGCCAGTGAGTGGACCGAGTCAAAAACACGGCGGCGCCACGTGGCCGGCACCACCGGACGCGGGCGCCCCGTCGACATGTCGCAGATCAGGGGGGGCATACCGGTTTGTAAACACTTGCTCTCCAGCCTCAACCCTGTTGGTCCAGACTGGAGCGCGCGCACGTCTGCGTCCGCCCCCTGGTCCGCTGCCATGGCTGCGTAATCTATACCCACGTGCACCGGGGCTGCGCGCGCCACCGTGCCGCTCTCCTGCGGCGCGGTCACGGTGGCCCGTTCTGCCTCTGCGCGTGTTGGGGTCGTGAACGCGTGTGAGAGACAATCCGCTACTACATTGAATTTGCCCGCGACGTGCCTAATGTCAGTGGTAAATTCCGAGATCGCAGCCAGCTGCCTCTGCTGCCTGCCGGACCACGGATCTGAAATTTTGGCCATGGCGTATGTGAGCGGCTTGTGGTCCACATAAGCGGTGAAGCACCGTCCTTCCAGCCAGAACTGGAAATGACGAATAGCCAAATGCAGCGCCAACAGTTCTCTGTCAAACGCGCTGTATTTTCAGTCAGCCGCGCTTAAAGATTTGCTAAAGAAAGCCAAAGGCTGCCAAACTCCGGCTACCTGTTGCTCAATAACGGCCCCTATGGCTAAATCTGAAGCGTCTGTCGTCAGCGCGATACGTGCTGCAGGGTCTGGGTGGGCCAGGAGCGCAGCGTCAGCCAAGGCTTTTTTAACCTCTGTGAACGCGCGCTCCCGCTCCGGGGACCATTCGACCGCCTGGGTCGGTTTTTGTTTTTTGAGCGCGGCATATAACGGTTGCATGATTTGAGCTGTGTGGGGCAGGAATCGGTTATAAAAATTCACCATCCCCAAGAATTCCTGTAGTGATTTGACCGTTTGTGGACGGGGAAAATCCGCTACCGCGCGTACTTTCTCTGGTAACGGAACCGCTCCCTCCGGGGAGACGCGGTGACCCAAAAAATCGATCCGCTCGACGCCGAACTGGCACTTGGCTGGGTTAACTATTAAGCCGTGCTCTCCCAGCCTCCTAAAAACTGCTGTGAGGTGCGTTTCGTGTTCGTCCTCTGAAGTACTCGCGACCAAAATGTCGTCGAGGTACACAAACACGAAAGGGAGATCGCGTAACACGGCATCCATCATCCGCTGAAATGTTTGCGCCGCCCCTTTGAGACCAAACGGCATGCGTAAAAATTCGAAAAGTCCGAACGGGGTTATTACCGCTGTTTTAGGAATGTCCTCCGGTTGGACCGGGACTTGGTGATAGCCGCGAACTAGATCAATCTTTGAAAAAATGTGCGCCCCCGCCAGGTGCACCGAAAAATCCTGAATGTGCGGGATGGGATAACGATCGTGCGCCGTAGCGTTGTTTAGCCTGCGGTAATCCCCGCACGGTCTCCAGGAGCCATCGGCTTTCGGTACCATGTGCAGCGGCGAAGCCCACGGGCTCTTCGACCTACGAACGATGCCCAGCCTCTCCAGGCTGGCGAACTCCTCGCGCGCAATGGCGAGCTTAACTGCATCCAAGCGCCGAGCTTTTGCAAACACGGGAGGACCAGACGTGGGGATAAAGTGTTTCACCCCGTGCTTCGCGACCGTCGCTGAAAAAGTGGGCACAGTGAGCGCTGGAAATTGGGTGAGGAGTGTGTGAAACTTACCACCTGCTGTAGCGACGTGGGTCTGTACTGGTGGCGGGGACACTCGAGCTGAACAGGGGAGAGAGTAAAAAGAGAGTGCATTTACCAGCCGTCTATTAGCAAGATCAACTAACAGATTGTGTGAACACAAAAAATCCGCGCCCAACATGTTGAAACTCACCGCCGCTATTACAAAAGTCCATTCATATGTGCGGCCATGTAAGCACAAAGGCAAGGTCCTTCTCCCGTAGGTGTTGATGTTCGAGCCATTTGCCGCTGTAGCTCCGCTACCGTGTGGTCCAGCCACCCGGTCCGCGTATGTTGGGGTGATGAAGCTCACTTGTGCTCCGGTGTCGATGAGGAACTCTCGTCCGGAGCGCGCATCCGTGATGTAGAGCAGCTTGTTGCGTTCTCCGAGGGTCGAAGCTGCTAGCGACCCCCGGTCTTGCCGTTTCCCGAACTCCTGAAGATACAGGGCGGCACACACCTGCGTGCCTTCTCCGCGAACCTCCGATGGTAAAAGCAGAGATCTTCTCCTCCGCTGTGTCGTGCCCGCGCCTCTGCCGCCGGGCTATTGGCTCCACCTCGTCGCGGCCGTGTTGCCGCCGTCGTCGGCCAGTCTAGTTCTGCCGCCTCTGGCTCCCCGCTGTCTCGGGTCGCCGCCGTGGTTGCTTGCCCGCAGCAGGCGTCCAGGATCCCATCTGCCTTCTGGGCCAGCTCCCGGAACTCCTCCAGGGTGTGACACTTTTTGCCGGCCAGCGTGCTTCTCGCATGCGCCGGGAGGTTGGAGAGGAAGATGAACTGAAAAATGAAATCATCGTTGTCCAACCCTCTCAGCTGTATCATCTCCTCCATCAGGGCGCTCGGCCTGTGTCCACCTTGGTCTAGCAAAGACAGGATCCTCCTCGCCCTCACTTCAGCCGAGGGGGTGAAAAACTTGATGAGGGTGGATTTCAGCTTGCCGTACCTGTCGGTCGCGGGTGGCTGCTTCACCAAGCTTTGCACGCACCGAGCTGTGCTGTTGTCCAATTTAGCGATGACATGGTGGAACTTAGTGTCATCCACCGTTACTCCTGCGAGCGCGAACTGCGACTCTGCTTGCAGAAACCACGACCGTGGGTTATCCTGCCAGAAATCAGGCAGCTTAACGGCCACTGCGCTCGCCAGCTCTGAGCGCTGTGAGTCCGGGACCCTGAGAATTTCTTCGTTCATTCTCAACGTCGTCAGTCACCAATGTGGGGAGACTTGAATAACGAAACCGAATTGCCTTTAATTTCAGTTTATTTCAAGTAACCATTCCACTGTCTGCTCTCATTCCTGAGCAGCGAACAAAGAGAGTGAACACACCAAAGTTCTCTCATTTAAACATTCTCACATCAAACCATTTCCCTCGCGGGGGAAATCACACATCTATCTCAAAATCTCTTTATTCACATTCATTAGCCTTTTATTTACATAACTCCCCCTTCTCTCCTCTCGAGCCTCAGTGGTCAGGAAGTCTTCTGTCCCCTGTCCTCCGCAGGGGGTCCAGGCTCTGTGGCTCTGCACCGCAGGGGGCTGGCTCTCCTTCATCGTGGTTAAATCACATATGCAGTGTCCAACATATACATGTCTCACAACACAGCCATAGTCTGGCCTTTTAGTACGGTGACTTTGTGCCTGGGAGTTTTTCTCCTAAAGTCAATAATCATGTCTTTAGTTTTTGTCGTATTCAGCTGCAGGTAGGAATCCTCACACCAGTGAACAAAATCATCAACTACTGGGCCGTGGCCACTCTCACCATCCTGGAGGAGACTGACAATAACTGAGTCATCAGCATACTTCATAATGTGTCTGTTGTCATGTCTGCTCCAACACATGTTTGTGTACAGGATGAAGAGTAGTGGTGACAACACACACCCCTGAGGAGAGCCAGTAGAAGAGCACTTTAGGTCAGACAATGTACCATTGACCCTTACTCTCTGCGTCCTGTTGGTAAAGAAATCCAGAATCCAACCCACCAGATTATTGCTCAAATCAAATTGTTGCAGGAGCCTTTCAACTAAGATATGAGGTTGGATTGTATTAAAGGCGGAGGAAAAGTCCACAAATAAAAGCCTGGCGTGTGTCCCATTAAAATCCAGATGTTTAAAAAGCATGTTAAACAGAGTGACAGTGGCATCCTCCACTCCTCTGTGATGGCATCCTCCACTCCTCTGTGAGGCCTATAGGCAAACTGCAGAGGATCCAATGCATGCCCAGTCTGCTTTAGTACCTCACATCTGACCAGTTTTTCAAAAATTTTCATTAAAATTGAAGTCAAAGCAACTGGTCTAAAGTTGTTTACCGTTTTAGGACAGCTGGATTTTGGAACGGGAGCAACCACGGCTTCTTTCCAGATCTTAGGCACATGTTGTGTCTGTAAGGACTTATTGAAAATGTAATGAAATATAGGACTCAGTTCATGTGCACAGGACTTTACCAAGCGCCCACATATATTATCAGGGCCCTGACTTTTGTTCACTTTTACAGCGCAGAACTCCCTTTTAACATCCTGCACCTCAATATTAAAGTGCTGATTGTCTTTGAGTTTCTGTTTCAAATCTTGGGTTTCTGTGCTAAAATCAAGGAAGTCAAAACGACCATAAAAACAATTAAGAGCATTAGCCAGCTCTGTGTCTGAATTAAAACCATCTAAAAACACACGATTGCTGCATTCTGTGCTCTGAAGGCCTGCAATAGATTTCATACTGGCCCAGGCTGAACCAAGTTTCTTTGTTGCCATCTTGCTTTCCAATTCTGATTTATAATTCTGTTTTGCTCTTAAAATTTCGGACTTCAGCTCTTTTGTAGCAACCTGTAGCTCAGAAGCAGACCCCAGTTTAAAGGCAAGTGCTTTCCTATGTAAGCAGGATTTAACTGATTTTGTAACCCATGGCTTGTTGTTGGGATATATTTTGACACATTTACGTGGAACGATCTTATTTTTACAGAAAGCCATGTATGAGCATGTGATGTCCACCAAAGAGTCCAAATCATCCCCGCAGGACAGTGTGAACATCTCCCAGTCTGTACAGTTAAAGCATTCCTGGAGGCAGTGCACTGAATCCTCTGTCCATACATCTATGTCTCTGGTCTCCACCGTGCCTCTTCTGAGAGCAGTTTTGTATGTGGGCAGCAAATGTACACAGTTGTGATCTGAGGATCTTAAAGGAGGAAGGGGGAGTGATTTATAGGCCCTCTCAATGGATCCATAGCACAGGTCCAATGTCTTTTTTCACCTGGTTGGGCAGGAGACATACTGATAAAAGTTTTTAAGTGTCTTCTTTAAAGAAACATGGTTAAAATCCCCAAGAATGAAGTTTGGCGCCTCTGGAGAAATTGACTGCAGCCACTGGACCACATCAAAGACGGTGCTGGAGGCGGAGTCAGCATCTGCCCTCGGGTGAATGTACACAGTCGTGATGAAAAGTTGGGGGAACTCGCGAGGCAAATAAAAGGGGCGTAGTGACACAGACAGCAGCTCCACATCGGGTGTACAGATGCGCTCTCTGACCGTGACAGATGTGCCGTACTGCTTATTAATATATAAACATACGCCGCCCCCCTGACGTTTCCCCGTTACCTCTTCCTGCCGATCAGAGCGGAGTGGGGCTCCAAAGCCGTCAATCCACAGGTCTGCGTCTCGGTCATGCGCATTAAGCCAAGACTCGGTGAAAGCCATGACACAGCAGTTCTTAAAGTCCTTCTGGTAGCGTACATTCCCTTGAATTTCATCCACCTTGTTCCTCAGAGATTGTACGTTCCCAAAAATCATGGAAGGAAGAGGAATGTTACCAAACTGACGTCTTCTCAGGCGCAATTTCACACCTCAACGCTTTCCGCGTTTCCTTCTCCCGTCTCTCTTTTCACCGCTGTGTCCATGAACGTCTCTCAAAATAAAGTCCGGCAGTTGCGGCTTAGACTCAATCACAGACGCTGCATCAACCGTGTTTAAATGCAGCAACATGTCCCTGGAATAATGTATTCTGCCTGCCATGATGCCGATCGCGTTTACCTCAGAGACAAAGAGCCGGAGGAAAAGTAGCAGCAGTGCAAAAAAGGGGAGGAAGTCCATATTGATGGAACCAGGGAGCTCTTCGCCATACAGTCCACAAACATTCCAGGACAGAAACGACACAGAGAATTTCGTAAAAACACATTAAAGTGCATAAAAGCAGACACACAGACGACAGACTTTTTCACCAGCTGCCAGTCGCTGCATGCGTATGCGCCCTTTTGGACCTGCGGAACCTCTCGGTTGTGCACCTAGGATGATGTAGTCTGCTGCTAAATGAGCTCCTCAGTGCGTTCAGTATGTCCTGCATAGGGTGGGACTCGGACTCCAGCAGAGATGACAAATTAGCCACCATCCTTCTCTCTCCCATCTCCTCCACTGGGTCAAGGCGTTTCCCCAGGACAGAGCTAGCTTTCTTGATCAGTTTGTTCAGTCTCTTCCTATCGGCTGCTGTAACGCCACTGCCCCAGCAGACCACTCCAAAAGTGATGGCTGATGCCACCACTGTGTCATAGAATGTCTTCAGCAGCGCCCCTTGTACACCAAAAGACCTGAGTCTCCTCAGGAGGAACAGCCTGCGCTGTCCCTTCTTGTAGAGTGCGTCAGTATTGTGTGACCAGTCTAGTTTATTGTTCAGATGAACACCCGGGCACTTGTAGGATGTCACCATCTCGATGTCTGTCCCCTGTATATTTACTGGTGCTGTGAGGGGTTGTCCTTGCCTGCGGCAGTCTACCACCAGCTCCTTAGTTTTCCTCACGTTGATCTGGAGGCAGTTCCGATGGCACCAGTCCATGAAGTCCTGGATAAGTCCTCTGTACTCAGCTTCATCTCCGTTGGAGATGAGGTCAACGATCACAGAGTCGTCAGAGAACTTCTGTAGATGGCAGTGTGTTGTGGTGTGTGAGAAGTCCGCAGTATAAAGGGTGAACAGAAAGGGAGCCAAAACCGTTCCCTGGGGGGCCCCCATGCTACCGATGATCGTGTCGGACACACAGTCCCGGGTTCTCACAAACTGTGGCCGGTTAGTGAGGTAGTCCAGGATCCATGATGACAAGTGCTGGTCCACCCCTGCGCACAGCAGCTTGTCCTTGAGGATCATCGGTTGGATGGTGTTGAAAGCACTGGAGAAGTCAAAGAACATGATCCTCACCGCATTCCCGGGCTTCTCCAGGTGGGACAGAGAACGGTGAAGGAGAAAGATGACCGCATCCTCCACCCCAATGCCATGCTGGTAGCGAACTGGAGTGGATCCATCGCTGGTCCCACCAGGGGGCGGAGGTGAGCAAGGAGCAGTCCCTCCAGGGTCTTCATCATGTGGGACGTCAGGGCCACTTGTCTCTAACTGTTCAGATCTTTGGGGTGGGAAGTCTTTGGTACAGGTACCACACAAGATGTTTTCCACAACTGTGGTACCCTCCCCAGCTTCAGGCTCAGGTTGAAGATGTGCTCCACAATCCCACACAGCTGGTCTGCACAGGACTTGAGGAGCTTTGCACTGATGCCGTCCGGTCCCGACGCCTTCCTCGCCTTGATCTTCTTCAGCTCCGTCCTCACCTGGGTCTTAGTGAGGGTCAGGTTGGGGGGCTGTGTGTTGGGAGTGGGGGGGGGGGGTGATGGTGGAGTGAGGTGTGGGCAGCAGGACTCGATGTCTTCAGAGGCAGCAGTGGTTGTTGTGCAGTCGGGGGGGAGGGCGGTTGGTCAAACCTATTAAAAAACAGGTTCAGATTGTTCGCCCACTCCCTGCCCCCCGTGGCCTGAGGGGAGGTATTCTGAAGCCCAGAGATGGTTTTAAGGTTTCTCCAGACCCCACCGATGTCGCTCTGTTGCAGCTTGTCCTCCATCTTCTTCCTGAAGCTGTCCTTGCCTTCTCTGATCTTCCTCCTCAGCTCCCTCTGTACGGACTTCAGCATCTCCCTGTTCCCCGACCTGAAGATCCTCTTCTTCTCTCTCAGAAGTGTTTTTTATCTCAGGGTTGATCCAGGGTTTGTTGTTCGAGCAACACCGTATGGTCTTGATGGGTACGGTGTTGTCCACACAGAAGCTGATGTAGTCCGTGATGGTGTGAGTGAGGCCATCGACGTCCTCACCATGTGGCTCGCAGAGCTGCTCCCAGGCAGTGGTTTCAAAACAGTCCTTTAGAGCGTCCATTGCCTCCTCAGACCATAACTTCACTGTGCGCATGACCGGAGGTTGTCTGTGCACTCGGGGTTTGTACACCGGCTGGAGATGAACCAAGTTGTGATCCGATCTCCCGAGTGGGGGTAGTGGTGATGAGGTGTACGCCTCCTTAGTGTTTGCGTAGAATAAGTCCAGTGTTTTATTGTCTCTAGTGTGGCATGTGACATACTGGGTGAATGTGGGAATGTGGGAGTAAATGGATGTTTGTCTTTCTGTCTTGGACCTGCAATGGATTGGCCATCTGTCCAAGATGTACCTTGCCTCTCACCCAAAAGATGCTGGAATAGGCTCTAGCCCCCCCCCCCCAAAAAAAAAGGATTAAGCGGTAGAAGATAGACAAATGCCCCATTACACAGCAAATATTGTAATAAGAACCACTGTATCACTTTAAACAGTTTTTTTTTTTCCAGATACAAATTCTTGCTTGTTCTGGAACAGCTTTTACAAGCTGACTGGAGAGTCAACCAACTTCTCATGAGATTTATTTTTTAAAAGCTGATTTTTGCTTTACAGATTAAAAAAAATATTGTTTGTGTACAATCCAAAAATACATTTACTGTGTATTATATGTAGCAGTCACATTCTTGTACATGGCCAGTTGTTATGTCATGCTTACCTAGCATAGTTTGCTGTGTGTGTGTGCGTGTGTGTGTGTGCATGCGTGCGCGTGCATGCGTGCTATAGAAAAACTCTAAGTGCCATGTTTTAGCTGCTGTGACCTTTCAGTTAAAAATGACATCAGTCTGAGCACAAACACTCATATTCAAGGTTATTAATTCAAGCTCTCTCCTGGCTTTTCCAAGGTTCTGGTGTTTGTCTTACTCTAATTTTTCTCTGATTGCCTGGGGCCCCCTCAGGATGAGCACTTATTAAGTTATTTGGCGTCTCCATGCCATTAGACCACCCAGTGTTGGATACTGCGTATGACCTCTGACTCTGTGTTGCGCATTACTCCCTTTTTCTTCTTGCTATGGTTCTTCCTGATAAGTAAACAGAAATTGCAGTTTACTCAGAAGAGGGTGAAGTTAAAAGTCACGTGGGGATCAAAACTAAATCACAGTTTTGATTGAAGTAGAAAGGTTGTAGAGGGTAAAAGGGGAAGGATGTGGCACGAGCTTAGGTCGACACAGATTATTTATTAAACCCTCGAACATAAATGTACAGCCTGTGTGCCCCAGAATAGCCGCTGGGGCCGAGTCTCTGTAAAGGAGCCTCCCCAGTTGCTCTGCGTTCTCTTTATATAACTTTATTGATCTCATGTAGAGACTGGGGCTGGCGCATATTGCATGGGGTTTGACAAAGGCAATGTGTGGCATGATTATCATAACACATGTTACCTTCATAACAATACATTCGCCTCCCAGTGCTGCAGCTTAGAGCAGCAGGTGGCAAAGGCACCTTATAGTTTGGTCTGATTACCCCTGTGGGGGGCTGCTTCCCTCAGTCCATTGTTCAGCACCTCTGCTTGCTTCTGGGTGTGAGATAATGGCCACCCGCAGTGTCTAGTGTCAACAGACAGCCCCCCCCACCCCCCTGAACACCCAGAAGGGGCTGTGGCCCCCCCGGTCATTTGGGCTCAAGTTGGCACCCCTGGCGGATGCAGCAGGGGTTTGCCGCTCCGGTCGAAACTGTCCTGCAGGTGAGGAGTGTCAGAGGGCAATGTCAGAATGTCAGTCCGTGGGGGGAAAGGAGGAGGGGTGAAAAGCACTTTCTGCTCCACTCCAAGTTCCAAAACGTTGAACAGCCATGGTTCGTGTGCGCACAGGGTCAGGTGCGCGTCGTGCTGACGGAAGAAAACCGGCAAATGGCAGGTTTCTGGGATGGAGGTGCGGGCAGAATGATGTGTAGGACGAGGGGGATGTGGGGGGGAAAATGGAGTGCCGGCCCAGGATGTTAAAAGCATCTGGGCCGTGCAAAAATTGCGTGCAGCTCAGCCTCGGGTGAGGAACTTTTCCAGTAAACCCTCCAGTGATCCGGAGCGGCTGTGAAAAAATTAAGTCTCTGACTCCTCGCGCGGGCCCGGTCCTGCGAGGATGTCGGGAAGGCGATCGGCCCAGTTCCCCGAGGATGCGTAGCAGCGGTGAAAAAACTTAAGCTGTGTCAGGGAAACTAGCAATCTTGCTTTAGGTGCGGGGGCAGTCCTAAAGTTTCCGGGGCAAGCAATCGGCTATTTTCCTGTTGATGCACAGCGGCTGAGAAACAGATATATGTCCTGTGGGCGAGGTGGCCTGGCTGCTTTAGGTGTGATGCGCAAAGCCTAAAGTATCTGAGGATGGTGATCGGCCGTGTTCCCCGGGAATGTGCAGCGGCTGAGGATGATGTATAAGTCTTTGGAGCCGGTTTGTCCCTGGTGCGTGGTGCGCACTCTGGCGCAGTGACCACATAGCTGTAAGTTGCGCTGTCCTTGTAATCCTGCGGTGTGCGCAGGGGGCTTCTGTGCGCCGAAACTGTGCCATTGGGAGGTGAGTCAGGGATGGGGAGCTTGACTCAATCGCGCAGATGGCGCTGATCTTCCCCTTTCAGACTGTTTCTGTGCGGTGCTCGTCTCGCTGATCCTGGTGCGTCTCTGTCCCCGCGCTGCTCACTCCCTCCAGCCCTTGAGGTCGCCATCATGGAGAGAGGGAGGCGCGCGTGCTTCAGTGTGGATGAGGAGGATGCTGGCGGTCCTTGGTACTCCAGAGTCCACAGCACGGTGAAAGGGGGTAGACAGTCGGTCTCCCGTCAGGTCACCAATGTGGAGAAAAAGGAGTCCACAGCACGGCGAAAGGGAGAGACAGTCCATCTCACGTCAGGTCACCAATGTAGAGGGTAAAAGGGAAGGATGTGGAGGCGAGGCACAAGCGTAGGTCGACACAGGTTCTTTATTAAACACTCTAACATAAATAATGTCCGCCCACGGTGTCTAGTGTCACCACAGGGTCACAGAAATAACTCAAACAAGGGTTGTTACTGAAAATAGCCATAACAAAAAATATAGGAAAATTCTTCTACCAGCATGCTGTCAATGTGAATGTCACTTCAGTTATGCTTTTCAGTGAGCCACAATGGTTCATGTTCACTGGTGTCAATGTCTGTATCATACTAAATATTAATCAGGAGTTTGGTTGATGAATAATAGTGCTAAATTGTTATGATCCTGTACAACTCTTATCAGAACAACATGTGTGTTTTGTATTTTTAAGCCAAAGATGTAATAACTACTTATCATGGTTTTCACCTTAGCGGGGCAGAAAGCAGAACTCAATTGCAAAGTCAGCATTTAACATAATTTATTAAAACAGAAATTAAACACAGCTCGGTGGCTGGAAATAAACAATGACAAATTGGCAAGACAGGGCAGGCAAACAATAATTTTCAAACAAGGCTCTTGGCAGGACTGACAGAAGCGTGTATGAAACTCCAGTAATGACTAATGACGCAGCACCTGGGTGAGGCGCTGCGTCCCTTAAATAACAGGTGAACACTAATCACAGAACACAAAACAGCCGTGACTAATCAGAAATAAACAACCCAAAGACCAAGCAAGACTAGGATGAGCATAAACACACATTAAACTCAAACCCAAGATAGAACATGAATAAGATTAACAAAATGACAAACAGGACTATGATAATAAATAATAGTGAGTACAGAAAAAAATAAAGCAACCCCCCCCACACACACACACACACACACAAACACACAGAGGCCAAAACCAAACAACACAGATTGCAGGGTATAACCAAAGTCCATGGCCCAAACCAAAAACAAGGTGAATTGAGTGGCCTACCGAAGTCCCAGGGCCACCAAATCAGACAGCAAAGTAGGTTGGGTGGTCTTCCGCTGTTCCAGGACCACTGGGCGGATGACCACGGTGTGCCGGGTGGCCCACCAAAGTCCATGGGCCACCAGATAGGAGAAAGCATACGGGCCTTTTGCTCAAAAAATAACACGAACATTTTGCTCTGAAAATAACACATGAGCCCCTTGTTCAAGAGAAAACAACATAGGGGCCTATTGCCCTGGAGCTGGCAACACAAAAACTTCAAACTCAGGAGACGATAACATGGTAACCTTAACCTCAGAAGAAGATAACACAGAACCGTCAAACTCAGAAGACGTCATAGATGCTTTAACCTCAGAAGGAAACACAGGAGTTTTAGGCTTTGAAAACAACAGATGAGCTCCCTGCTCTGAAGCCAACACAGGCGCTCCCTGTTCTGAAGCCAACACAGGAGCTCTCTGCTCTAAAGCTAACACAGGAGCTCTTTGACCAGAAAATGACACGCAAATGTCATATCGGGGATAGTGACATGAAAACTTTACCCACAGAGCTGGCAAATAAAGAATCTCCAAACTCTAAGGATACAAAGAATCTTTACACTCCGGGGATAACTCGGGAATTTTAAACTCAAATGGTAACATGGAAATCCTAAACTCAGGGGGTGATAATAAAAAACCTTTAAACTCAGAAAGAAAAAACATAACACCCTTTAGCTTAGAAGATAACATTGGAGCCCTTTGCTCAAAAGAAAACATCATGGGCATTTCAAACTCAGAAGGTAACACTAGGACCCTTTGCCCTAGAAACCACAAAAGAGCCCTTTGCCCCAGGGACAACAACATCGGAGTTTTAAACCTCACAAGAGCTTCTGGCTCAAGCAGCAACATTGAAGCCTTATGCACTGGAATTGGTACAGAAACTCTAAGTTCAGGGGATAACCCAGGAAACCTTAATTCAGACACAGATAACAGGGGAGTTTGTAGCTCAGGGGAGACAGATGCATGAATCTTTAGCTCAGGGGACAAAAATGCCGAAATTTCTAGCTCAAGGAACACAGATGCAGAGATTTCTAGCTCAGGGGAAACGGATGCACACCTTTCTAGGTCAGGGGACACAGATGCAGAACTTTCTGGCTCAGGGGGATACAGATGCAGAATTTTCTAGCTCAGGGGACACAAATGCAGAAATCTCTGGCTCAGAGGACACAGGTGCAGAAATTTGTAACTAAGGAGACACGGACACGGATACAGGAATTTCTATTTCAGGAGACACGGATACAGGGATTTCTATTTCAGGAGACACGGATACAGGAATTTCCAGTTCAGGAGACACTAACACAGGAATTTCTGATTCAGGGGACAATAATACAGAAGTCTTTAGTTCACCAACCGATGACAGGTGAGTTGTGAGTTCCATAGCAGGTGGCTGAGGTGCACAGCCCCCCGAAACAGCTGACAGAAGCGCACCAGACCCAGGACCAAACAATAGCTGTGCACCAACCTCAGACAAAGGCACACTGACTTCAGGAACAGGCAATAGCAGGGGGGCTTTAGCTCAGCAACCTGCAGCAGATGACTTTTAAATTCAGTGACCAGTAGTTGGAGAGGACCCGGCTCTGAGTCCGACGACAATAGGCGTGCACCAACCTCGGTGAATGCTGACAGGCGCTTGACGGCATCAGGAACCAATGATGGAGGCACGCCAGCCTTGACCTCTTGAACTGCGATGAATGGAGTGGACTGCCCACCCTCAGGAACTGTGACAGGTGGAGTGGACTGCTTACCCTCAGGAACTACAACAGGTGGAGGTCTCTTGGGTGACGGCCAGACTGTGGTCCTCTTGCAGCTCCATCCTCAACACGTCCATCTCAGAAGAGGGAGGAGAACAGGCGGTCAATGAGCTGACACCACAGTCGTTAGCAGCAGAGACTGGTGGGGAGAACCCAAGAGCTGTTGGGCTCTGCGCTTGGGACCTCTCACCAGGAGTAAGGCAAGACTTTTCTAAAATAGTTGTAAGAATTAATGGAAAAAGTACTTGTCTTTGCTTCCGGTCTCCTGCTGCAGGGGTGACGACCTCAGGCTTGACTAGTGGAGGTCCTCTGACCTCTGGCTCGACAGATGGAGGTCGTATGACCTCGGGCTCCATGACCAATCCCAACAAAACAGGCTGATTTGCGGCGACCTCAGATGTAGCATGCAGATCAGAGACCCCAAGCAACAGTGGCTGCAGATCCTCGAGCCCTGATGCATGGGGATCCACCCCCGGCACAGCCACCTCAGACAGGGGGAATGAATCTTCAACTGGGCCATGACCAGCCTCATTAATTATCAATCTTTCCTGCCACATGCAATTTCACTGTACAATAACTCACTATGATGCTGTATTCTGGTCATAGCTATGCTGCCACACTGCACCTTACAGACTAACTGGTACCTCACATTTCACTCTGCTCCTGATAGTCCTTCTTTGTGCAATGGGATGATTCATGTGTTTATACGGGTCATCATCATATATTAAGCTATGATGTATATAGGTTCTATAGTCGTGTTAGTTTCTTTTTTACTTTCCATGGGTAATCCCTTTGTCTGTCGTGTGTGTTTCTGTTGTTTGGCTGTCAACTGTCATGCTGCTGTTACACTGTAATTTCCCAGTTTGGGATCAATAAAGTACATCTATCTATCTATCTATCTATCTATCTATCCATCTATCTATTAATGGAACCCGGTGGAATAAACGGTGGGTGCATATTGGCCTCAGGAAGAGATGATGGATGTGCACCAGCCTCAGGAACAGATGACCGCAGAAAATCATTGAGGAAAGCAGGAATGTCCTCCCTCAGATGGGGCTTTGCTGCAATGATCCGATGAGCAAGTCTTCATGCTACATCCCTCCACTCCACATCCTCCCATCCATCCAGACACAGACAAAGGGTATAGCACTCTCCCACCTCCCTGATGAGGTCCTGCAGCTCCAGGCGGTGGGTGACGTCATCAGGCTTAGTGGGAGAGGAGAGGCAGGTGAGGGTTAAGTAGCGGCAGCAGATGTCACAACAGAGCCGGGTGGTGAGAGTTCAGCAGCGCAGACGGCCGCCACCAAGCCCCCCCGCCATCGAGAACCAGGCAAGACCTATCATCTATACATGTTAAAAAAATGAAAAGGTACATGTCTGCATTCCAGCTCTGCTGCCACGGATTGTCCAGATGAATCCCTCTGGGTGGCTTCGGATATTGTCTGGTTGGGAGCTGTGGGAATAGGGGCGGAGTGACAAGAGGAAAGGCGTCTCCTTGAATTATCCTTCCACCTGAGGGCCCCGAACACCAACTTGCAGCCAAGAAGCTCTCTCCGCTCTGCTGGAGAGAGATTTGGTGGTTGAAAAGCTGGCTCCAGTAAGGAGGAGACAGCTGGTATTGGAGGTAGCGGAGGAAGCACCAGTCCCTGGAACCGGGGATGGGAGAGCAAACTCAGTCTAGCTGCCATTAAGTTCGCTACTCCTCCCCAGCAATTCCAAGTGTCCTCCAGGGGACAGCTGCTTCGAGCAGCAGCCCCCAGATCCTCCACAGGGCTCCACTTCCTCCTCTTCCTGCTGAGCTTGCTCGCTGAGTCATGACAGGCCACATCATTCTTTCATGGTTTTCAGCCCAGCAGGGCAGAGAGCAGGACTCAATTGCAAAGCGAGTGTTTAACACAATTTATTAAAACAGAAATTAAACACCGCTCGGTGGCTGGAAATAAACAATGACAAACTGGCAAGACAGGGCAGGCAAACAATAATTCTCAAACAAGGCTCTTGGCAGGACTGACAGATGCGTGTATGAAACGCCAATAATGACTAATGATGCAGCACCCGGGTGAGGCGCTGTGTCTCTTAAATAAATAACAGGTGAACACTAATCAGCAGAACACAAAACAGCCATGACTGATCAGGAATAAACAACACAAAAACCAAGCAAGACTAGGGTGAAAGTAAACACACATTAAACTCAAACCCAAGATAGAACATGAATAAGATTAACAAAATGACAAATAGGACTACGACAATAAACAATAGTGAGTACAGAAAAACCCAGAATATAAACTTAATAACTTTATTAATAACTTTTTATGACTGGCGCCTAGCGGCTGCCCCGGCCTTGGATGCACTCTGCAGAGCGTGCCCAAATGCCAAGTCACGTTTCGTTACCTTGTATTCATACATGTGTAATGACAATAAAGTTGAATCTCAATCTTTCAATCTCAATCTCTTAAGGCAATGATGAACAAAATACAGAACCAAGGCTATAATGATGAAAAATAGAAACAGAAAATCCCAGAAAATGAACTTAAAGTGAGGATGTGGGTTGGAGAACATGTCGTGGTGACAAGAAATATAAATTATAACACAAGGCAAGAACATGGTTCCAACCCACTGACACTACTTTTACAGTTTTTTTGGTTGTACTGTATGTTAGAGCCAGCTCTCCTGTGTGTGTGTGTGGGGGGGGGGGGTGCAAGCCTGTCTATCTGTGTGTCCATGTGCATGCAGCTGTAACTTCAGATCCAGGGGAGTTACGGTTGAACTTGTCATGATTTGCCCCTCAGGGCAGAAACAAAGACCCAAGAGCTGAACTGCAGTTTGTGATGTTTAATAAGAAAAACACGAAGTCCAAACAGTGCTCAACATAAACTTACAAACAGACAAAACAAGGAGAAGGCAAGGTTGGTGTTAGAACAGGAACCGGGTCCTAACAAACATGGATTCCTGATGAGACTCCGACAAGGAGTGGATGAAGCAGACAGTCATAAGTAAGGCAAGCAATTAATTATAACAAGTGCCATCAGGTGTGGATCACATGAGCGGGCAGGAGGTGACAATGATACAAAATGAGATCAGCTGTGAGTACTGAGAGGGAAGGAGACGGGACTGACAGCTTGACAGGAGCACCGCCCACTACAGAGCAAAACCCGGAAGTGCCCCTGACAGCTGCAGACCTGGAGAGAGAGAGAGGGAGAGAGAGAACACAAAAGTACAAAAAAAAATCAAGAACTGAAATCACAACAAATTAAGACTAAGGGATAACTATAAGCAAATAATAAATAAATAGTAGAACTCAAAAATACAACAAATATAGAAAATGACCATGAGACTGAGCACGGCAGACTCTCCCGTGCTCAAATCATGACAAAGCCCCCCTCTCACGGGGTGGACTCCAGACACCCAGGGTAACATCAGAAAAAAAAAAGGAAGAAAAGACCCCCCCCCCCCAACAGGAGAAAAAACAAACCAACCCAGAAGGGTGGTGGGGGAACCAGGCTAGAAGGGAACGAAAACAAAAACCCTGCTCAGGACCCATACCCAAGCAAAACTAGGCACCTAGGCCCCCTGGACCGGAGAGTTGGACAGTTCAGGCGGTCAGTTAAAGTCCCAAACCTGGAAGATGGCATGATGGAAAGAGTCGGGTGGCCTCCCAGAGAATGTGGGCCACCCAGCCCAGTGGCACAGTCTGTTGGGCGGTCTACCAGGGTTCTTTAGCCACCCGAACAGATGAAGTAGTCCAGGGGGTGGCTGCCCAATGGAGGAAACCGGTGGTGAGGAAGGCTGAAGAGTAGGGAACCAAAATGGAAAGGATGGCAGGCCACCAGGAACCTCAGGGAAAGGAACGGAACCCCCGGTGGCCTCAGGAAAAGGGGAAGCCACGATGGCCTCAGAAAGAGGAGAGGGAACCACAATGGCATCAGACAGAGGAGGGGGAGCCACGACGACGTCAGGCTGAGGAGAGGGAAGCACGAGGGCCTCGGGCAGAGGAGAGGGAACCCCAACGACGTCAGGCCGAGGAGGAGGATCCCTGGTGGAGTTAGGTGAGGACTGAGGGACCACGACGACACTGGACTGGCCTGTAGCACCCGCGGTGGCCCCGGACTTTGGCATGGCAACACCCACGGTGGCCCCGGGCTGGGGCATGGTAGCACCTCCGGTGGCCCCGGGCTGGAGCAAAGCAGCACCCACAGTGGCTCTGGGCTGGAGCTAAGTGGCACTTGCGGTGGCTCTGGATGGAAGCGTGGCTGCACCCGCGGTGGATCCAGACTGGACCAAAGTAACACCCCTGGTGGTCCCGGACTGGGACAGAACTGCACCGTCGGTGGGCCCAGGGGTGGAGCATGGCACCCACAGTGGACCCATGCTGGGGTGCAGCACCTACATAAGTCTGAGGCTGGGACGCAGCACCCACAACGGCCCCCGACTGTGACACAATACCCACGGAGACCCAGACTGAGATGGAGCTGTACCCACGGAGGTCCCAGGCTGGGACGGAGCACATGCGATGACCTCAGCTGAAGGGAAAGCAGTACCCATTGGGCGCATGCACACGCAGCAACCTGCAGTGGGTGAAAAAAGTTTGATGTCTGTGTCTTTGTTTTTATGCATTTTAATGTGTTTCAACGTAATTCTCTGTGTTGTTTTTGTCCTTGAATGTTTGTGGACTATATAACGAAGAGCTCCCTGGTTCCATCAGTATGGATTTCCTTCTTGTTTTTGCACTGTCGTTTTTTTTCCTACCGGCTCTTTGTCTTGGAGGTAAGCGCGATCGCGATCATGCTGGTAAGAATACAGTATTCCAGAGACATGTTACTGCATTTAAACATGGATAATGCAGCATCTGTGTTTGAGTCCGTGCCGCAACTGCCGGACTTTATTTTAAGAGACTTTCATGGACACAGCGATGAAAAGAGAGACAAGAGGAGGAAACGCGGAAAGCATGGAGGTGTAAGATTAAGCCTGAGGAGGCGTCCGCTTAACCGTATTCCTCTTCCTTCCATTATTATGGGGAATGTACAATCCCTGAGAAATAAACTGGATGAAATTCTAGGGAATGTACGATATCAGAAAGATTTCAATAACTGCTGTGTCATGGCTTACACGGAGACGTGGCTTATGGCTCATGATCGGGACTCGGACTTGTGGATTGACAGCTTTGGAGCCCCACTTCGCTCGGATCAGCAGGAAGAGGTAACGGGGAAATGTCAGGGGGGCGGCATATGTTTATATATTAATAAACAGTACTGTACATCTGTCACGGTCAGAGAGCGCATCTGTACACCAGATGTGGAGCTACTGTCCATATTGCTATGCCCCTTTTATCTGCCTTGCGAGTTCCCCCAACTTTTCATAACGACTGTGTACATTTACCCGAGAGCGGATGCTGCCTCCGCCTCCAGCACCATCTTTGATGTGGTACAGCGGTTGCAGTTGATTTCCCCAGAGGCTCCAAATTTTATCCTTGGGGATTTTAACCATGTTTCTTTAAAGAAGACACTTAAAAACTTTTATCAGTATGTCTCCTGCCCAACCAGGCGAAAAAGACATTGGACCTGTGCTATGGATCCATTGAGAGGGCCTATAAATCTATTCCCCTTCCTCCTTTAGGATCCTCAGATCACAACTGTGTACATTTGCTGCCCACATATAAAAACTGTTCTCAGAAGAGACAAGGCGAAGACCAGAGATATAAACGTGTGGACAGAGGATTCAGTGCACTGTCTCCAGGAATGCTTTAACTGTACGGACTGGGAGGTGTTCACACTGTCCTGCGGAGATGATTTGGACTCTTTAGTGGACGTGACATGCCCATACATAGCTTTCTGTAGAGACACGATCGTTCCACGTAAACATGTCAAAATATATCCCAACAACAAGCCATGGGTTACAAAATCAGTTAAATCCTGCTTACAGAGGAAAGCACTTGCCTTTAAACAGGGGTCTGTTTCTGAGCTACAGGTTGCCACAAAAGAGCTGAAGTCCGAAATTTTAAGAGCAAAACAGAATTATAAATCAGAATTGGAAAGCAAGATGGCAACAAAGAAACTTGGTTCAGCCTGGGCCAGTATGAAAACTATTGCAAGCCTTCAGAGCACAGAGCGCAGTAATCGTGTGTTTTTAGATGGTTTTAATTCAGACACAGAGCTGGCTAATGCTCTTAATTGATTTTATGGTCATTTTGACTCCTTTGATTTTAGCACAGAAACCCAAGATTTGAAACAGAAACTCAAAGACAATCAGCACTTTAATATTGAGGTGCAGGATGTTAAAAGGGTGTTCTGCGCTGTAAAAGTGAACAAAAGTCAGGGCCCTGATAATATATGTGGGCGCTTGGTAAAGTCCTGTGCACATGAGCTTTGTCCTGCATTTCACTACATTTTCAATAAGTCCTTACAGACACAACGTGTGGCTAAGATCTGGAAAGATACTGTGGTTGTCCCCGTTCCAAAATCCAGTTGTCCTAAAACGGTAAATGATTTTAGACCAGTTGCTTTGACTTCAATTTTAATGAAAATTTTTGAAAAACTGGTCAGATTTGAGGTCCTAAAGCAGACTGAGCATGCATTGGATCCTTTGCAGTTTGTCTATAGGCCTCACAGAGGAGTAGAGGATGCCACTGTCACTCTGTTTAACATACTTTTTAAACATCTAGATTTTAATGGGACACACGCCAGACTTTTATTTGTGGACTTTTCTTCCGCCTTTAATACAATCCAACCTCATATTTTAGTTGAAAGGCTCCTGCAACAATTGATTTGAGTAATAATCTGGTGGGTTGGATTCTGGATTTTTTAACCAACAGGACACAAAGAGTAAGGGTCAATGGTACATTGTCTGACCAAAAGTGTTCTTCTACTGGCTCTCCGCAGGGGTGTGTGTTGTCACCACTACTCTTCATCCTCTACACAAACGTGTCGGAGTAGACATGACACCAGACACATTATGAAGTATGCTGATGATTCAGCTGTTGTCAGCCTCCTCAAGGATGGTGAGAGTGGCCACGGCCCAGTAGTTGATGATTTTGTTCACTGGTGTGAGGATTCCTACCTGCAGCTGAATACGACAAAAACTAAAGATATGATTATTGACTTTCGGAGGAAAACTCCAAGGCACAAAGTCACCGTACTAAAAGGCCAGACCACCGAATGTGTACAATCCTACAAATATCTTGGGACGATTATTGATAGTAATTTAAACTTTGAAGAGAACTATGAAAGGGTGTGCAAAAAGGGTCAGCAACATTTGCATTGCTTGTGAAAACTTGCACGCTTCCAAATTGACCGAACCATAATGACAATGTTTTATCGGTTCTTTTATTGAATCTGTTTTATCATTTTCTTTAGTGTCATGGTTTGGTCAGATAAAACTGAAACAGAGGAAATCCTTGGATCAGGTAGTTAGATGGTCCAGTCGTTTGCTTGGTGAGTCACAGCTGAGCCTGACATCCCTGTACACCAGACAGGTACAGAGGATTGCTACCTCCATTTTAAATGATGACTCCCACCCTTTGCACTGCCACTTTCAGCTTCTTCCCTCCAGACGGAGGTTTGCTGTCCCAAAAAGTAAAACCCAGCGCTACAAAAGCAGCTTTGTTCCTGCTGCTGTTAAAGAATTGAACAAGATGTAACAATATATTGCACATAATTTAGTTACCTATTTATTCATTTTATTTTATATTTACTTATTTTTGTAGGTTTTTTATTTGGGTTCTAAATCTTTTATTGGGATTTTAGACCTTTGAGTTTTCAACCTCTTTGACTAGTCTTTAACTTTTTAATATGACCCTTCTCTCTTATCTCTTTGTTTTTTCTCTTATCTCTTTGTCCTATGTCCTGATTGGTGGAGCCTTGAGCACTTTTACCATGTTTATAGTCAGCTACATGTGTGCCTGTGTTTGTGTTCATGTTGAATGTAACTGTGGTTTGTAAATATGGATGTCACCTGACTGCAAAACAAATCTCCCTACGGGTACAAATAAAGTAACCTGAACCCATGGAGGCCCCGGGCTGTGACGGAGCGCCCACAATGACCTCAGATGAAGGGGAAGCAGCACCCACTGAGGCCCCAGGCTGGAACGGAGCATCCGCAATGACTTCAGCTGAAGGAGCTGGACCCACGGTGATCTTGGGCAGCAAGGTTGGATGTTCCTTGGTGACCCTGGAGAAAAGCTCTGACAGGAGGAACAAAGAAGCAGGATCAGGGTCACCGACGGCAGTGGAGTCCGGTGAGGTGAGCTCAGGTGCAGCTGATGGCTGCAATTGGCCCTCCCCCACCAAGAGCCAGACAAGATCTCCCCAAAAGAGAAACAGTAAAAACGAAGGAGAGCACTTGCCTGAGCGCAAGCTCCACCGCCGTCCAGGACTCTGTCAATCCATGCAGTGACGTCTCGGGCCCAGCCTTCTAGAGGTCCAGCTTTGACTCTGCTGCGGCGGCCCCTGCAGCAGGCATGGTGGCAGGTGCGGTCCTGGGACCCCCCAGTGAAGTGGCCCCCGCAGGTGGCTTGCCCGGTGTGGACACAGGAGGTCGGCTCCCTGCTGGCGCTGGTTCCTGTACTGCTGAAGCTAAGGGACGCTCCATCATCAGCACAGACTTCAGCTCGGTGACAGCACCCTCCCTCCATCCGGACTGTGGCTGCGGGGCTGGAACCAGGTCCTCCAGGGCCGCAGGCTCTTCCATTGTCCGGCGGCTCGAACCTGGGACCAGCGTACACTCAGAAGGCATAGGAGGGGACATGGAGAGAGCAGGTGAACAGTCTAGAGCTGCAGTAGGTGGTGAGGACTCAGACGACTGCATAGTCAGAGCCTCACCACTGGGAATCAGGCAAGGTAATTCGTGTTCTGGTTAATGAGAATGAAAAAACACTTGCTGTGAGTCCCCGGGGCACAATGTTCTCTGCTGCAGCTGGTGTAGTTTCAGCTCCCTCCGTAACTTCAGTGGCTGAGGGCCCCCCAGAGGAAAGTAGAGGGGCCGCCCCTGCAGACACGGCGACAGACGGAGCCGGGAAGGAGGTGACCGGACATTCAGTAGCGGGAGGAGACGCGGAGGTGATAGGAGTCACAGCAGCAAAGGAGGAGGAGGAGGCTGACGGAACAGCCGGCGATGAAGAACAGGAGAGAGGAACTGCTGCGGGGATTGTCTGGCTCAGTGCAGGGGAAACTGCTGACTGAAAGGTGGAGGCATTCCTCCGGTGGTGTTTCACTGGGCAGCAGCGGGAAATGGGAGGCGGCTTACCCAGGCAGCTCTCCTCCAGCCAGTCCAGTCCTGCCACGACCCGAGGAGGCACGAAGGCAGACCCGGAAGAGTGGTGTCTCGGAGCAGGCGAAGCAGACACGGGAGCAGGCAAGCAGAGGGAAGAGGAAGACGTCTCTCGCAGGGAGCACTTCCTTGTTGGCTTTGGACCCGCCGAGCGGGGCCCCATCATCAGCCCGGGGAAGGACAGCTGGAGCACTGAGACGGTGGACAACAAATCCGCGTACTGGGGATACTTCCTCAATCTGGAATGTGCCTCAACGATGTCAACTGCTGCCTCCACATTCTCCCAGACTCTTTTTGGGCCGTGGGAAGCAAGAGCTTCAGTCACAAATTCCTGGATAAATTCGGCGGCCCATTCCTCCTCTAGGCTCAGGGTCCCGGTCACTGATCCCTCTCTGTTGGCTGATGGCCGGCGGGCTGGGGACATGGTGAGTGCTCCGGACAACACAGGTGAGTGAAAACAAAAAGAACCACAGACTGTAGCAGCTGGGTTTCAAAGGGGTCGGAGTCTACTGTCATGATTTGCCCCTCAGGGCAGAAACAAAGACCCAAGCGCTGAATTGCAGTTTGTGGTGTTTAATAAGAAAAAAACAAACTCCAAACAGTGATCAACATAAACTTACAAACAGACGAAACAAGGAGAAGGCAAGGTTGGTGTTAGAACACGAACAGGGTCCTAACAAACATGGATTCCTGATGAGACTCTGACAAGGAGTGGATGAAGCAGGCAGTCATAAGTAAGGCAAGCAATTAATTATAACAAGTGCCATCAGGTGTGGATCACATGAGCGGGCAGGAGGTAACAATGATACAAAATGAGATCAGCTTGTCATGGTCTGAGCGCCGATCTCGTCCGCGCTCGGGGTCATACAGTATTTTCCTCCCATTCTGTATTTAGTCCTGGTGGGCTCGCAGAGCTCTTATTCTGACAGCGTCTCTGTGGGGCTTCCGGCTGTCAGAGCCAAGCAGTAACAGTTGGTTTTGATTCAGCTGTTGACCCCCTCATCAGCTGATTAATTATCTTGCCCTATTTAAGGGAGCAGCTCCTGTCACTCGGGGCTGCGATCTCACCTTATCCAGACTGGGTTCCCTACGACCGAAGTCAGTTCCTTTCAGCGTTAGGATCCGCCCTTGCTTTTGGTATGTAAGTGTTGTATCCTTGTCTCCCATCAGTCTTCCTAGTTCTCAGTTTATCGTTAGTGTCTAGTGAAGCCTTTATTTGTGTTTTGCCCCACAAGGCTCATTATTTTGTAGTGTATGTCTTCCTTTAATAAATGTGCAAACTCTACAGCTGCCTATAGTGTCTCATTAGTGGTCCGCGAGGACCGCTCAATGACAGTAGGTCGTAGTTTTTCCCCCTTTTCTCATATCGGTGTGCTGGGAGATGGCGCCGCCCAAGGCCTATGCGATGAGCTTGGGCTATGAGCTGGTTATGGCCCTCATTGACATTGATGGTATCTTCTCCACCACTCAGCGTTACGACACTCCCAACGATGCATGCTGGTACCTGGACCTCGCTGAGGTGACTATTAACCGCCACCCTCGCTATGCGGACCACCCTGAAATCACGGCGAGGATGGCGGACATCTCTGCTCACCGGGAGAAGCTCCGTGGGCTGGAGGGAAACTCCAGCAGGAAGCCGAAGAGGAGGCATCCTCGCTCCTCGCCTCAGGATCCCATTCCTGTCCCCCGTCCAGTCCAGGAGTTCGCACCACCAAGGAGTCATCCCCGGCGGAGAAAGACGTCAGCCGGGATCCCCTCGGCAAATTCTCAGCGAGAACCCCGTCCCAACCCAGTTCCGGGTAGCCGCACAAACTCTGTCTCCCAGCCAGCTGTAGCCTCTGCGTCTCGTCAGAGGGGTAAGACAGCCGCCGCCGCCGCCGCCGCCGCCGCCGCCGCCGCCGCCGCCGCCGCCGCCTCCACCTCCGGGTTATATGTGCCTCATCCCCAGCCCGCCTCGGCTGTTCCTCCCTCCTCCTCGACGCTCCCTCCAGCGGCTGAGAACCCCACGAGTCCTGCTCCGGCTGTGCCCATCATCGATCCGGTGCAAATGGCTCCTCCTCGTCCTCCCGGGGGGCCCTCCATCACCATCCAAAGGGGAAGGGAGAAAACGAAGCCCACCGCAGCAGCTTCCATCAGCCCTCAGCAGATCAAGCAAGTGTCTTTTCATTCTTTTCCTTCACTGGGTGAGTTGCCTTGTTTGATCCCTGGGGTTGGAGTTCGGGGTTCACAGTCCCCTGAGCTCCCTCTTCCTGCTGCAGTGATTAATTATGAATCTGCTACCTTTGTGTCTCCTTCCCCTGTGAAAGGGTGTGCAAAAAGGGTCAGCAACATTTGCATTGCTTGAGAAAATTTGCACGCTTCCAAGTTGACCGAACCATAATGACAATGTTTTATCGGGCTTTTATTGAATCTGTTTTATCCTTTTCTTTAGTGTCATGGTTTGGTCAGATAAAACTGAAACAGAGGAAATCCTTGGATCAGGTAGTTAGATGGTCCAGTCATCTGCTTGGTGAGCCACAGCTGAGCCTGACATCCCTGTACACCAGACAAGTACAGAGGATGGCTACCTCCATTTTAAATGATGACTCCCACCCTTTGCACTGCCACTTTCAGCTTCTTCCCTCAAGATGGAGGTTTGCTGTCCCAAAAAGTAGAACCCAGCGCTACAAAAACAGCTTTGTCCCTGCTGCTGTCAAAGAGTTGAACAAGCTGTAACAATATATTGCACATAATTTAGGTACCTATTTATTAACTCCATTTTATATTTACTTATTTTTGTAGGATGTCACTTGGGTTCTAAATATTTTATTGGGTTTTAGATCTTTGAGTTTTTAACCTCTTTGACTAGTTTTTAACTTTTAATATGACCCTTCTCTCTTACCTCTGGTTTTTCTCCCATCTCTTTGTCTTTTTATACCCTAATTGATGGAGCCTTGAGTATTCTTATCATGTTTATAGTCAGCTTCATATGTGCCTGTGTTTGTGTCTATGTTGAATGTAATTTGTGGCTTGTAAATATGGATGTCACCAGACTGCAAAACAAATCTACCTACGGGTACAAATAAAGTAACCTGAACCTGAACCTGAACCCTGAGCGTTCCTCAGCGCCAGGTCTACACCGTCGGACGAGGAAGGAGCCTGCGGCCCTGGAGTGCCTGGTTCCGGCCCCACAACCATGTCATGGGCAGAGGAGGAGGGTGGACTGCAAATTGGAGCCTGCGCCAACGAGCAAGCGTCCCCGGGTCTCCACGGAGGGACAGTCCGACCCGGCAGGTCACGGATCCCCTGCCACCACACCGTGCGGGCCCTCGGCATGGACGTCAGTGTCAGGGAGCCCCCGACTGTGGACACCATCATGCCAGCTGCGGTGCCCGCCATAGCCGAGTGGGAACCAGAGGAGGACCTTCTACTTGCTGAACCTGGATCGCCGAAGTCCTGGACGGCGTCAGAACTTGAGATCAGGCAAGTGCTCTATTTTGTCTTTCTCCTGTCTGTTGTATTCTGGAGCGTTTTTGCCTGTCTCTCGGGGAGACGAGCCAGGTCCAGCCATCCGCTGCATCCGAGCTTGTCTCGCTGGGCTCTGTCGCTGCCGGTGATCCTGATCCCGGTTCTCTTTCTTCTTCTGAGCCTTCTCCCAGGGTCACCGGTGTTGAGTCGATTCCAGTCGCTGTTCTGGAGGTTCCGGGTTCGGGTTTGGAGGCCATCCCTGGTGCTGCGCCGGCCCAGTCAGGGTCCATCGTGGATGTGGTTCCGGCCCAGTCAGGGTCGTCGTGGGTGCTACATTGACCCAATCGGGGTCCGTCGTGGGAGTGTTTCCGGCCCAGTCGGGGTCCGTCATGGGTGCAGCACGGTCCCGCTTGGGATCCAACGAAAAGCGCAGCACCAGTCCATGTGGAGTTCGGAGAAGGAGCTGCAGATCCTCCGCCGATCAACGCCGGACTGGTCCCTCATTGTTTCCCCGATCCCTTTTCTCCTCCACCTGGTGCCGTTGGGATTTCCCTTACTCGACCCGGCTCTCCCTCATTATCCCTTTTGGTAGGGAGGCCGCCTCCGAGCTCTTCCCTTTGGTCCTGGTGGCCTTTTGACACGGGTCAGCCGCCTGGGAGACTCCTTCGCCGGTTCGGCGTTCTGGGTCGGCCACCCGACAAACTGAACTCTCTGTTCGGCGACCTGGTCCGGCCGCCAGAGGTACTGTTTCTCTGGGTCTGGGACTGGGTTAGGCCGCCTGACCTCATCCTTGTTTCCCTGCCTGCGATCTGGACGCTAGATGCAGGTAGACCGCCTGAACTATTGTTTTTCTTTATTCCATGGTGCTCTGCCTGTTGTCATCCATGTGTTTTTTTTCCCCTCTTCCCTCTCCCTTGAAATATTTGGGATGCGCTCGTGTTTTGTATATGAACTATATTGAACTGTGTATTTCACCGCCTTGTAGCGTGTGTTTCTTTTTTCCTCCTCCTTTGTATTTGGGGGATTGGGACTGTTTCTGAACTGTTTGTATTTCGCCACTCTTCAGCATGTTTTTTTTTTCTTTTTTTTTCTTTTTCCCCCTGTAGTCTGTATATGCGCTTTTGTCGCCCCTGCCAGTTTATTTGGATTTGTGAAACTGTATCTTGCCGCTATTTAGCGTGATTTTTTTTTTTTGTTTTCCCTTCCTCTGGTTGAGAGACGCCTGTGTATTATGGTCATTTAGCTTTGTATCGGTTATTTGCATTCACTGTTCTGTCTTCTACCTGTGCATTATGGAGTATATTTGTAGGTTTTGTTTCCTTGCTCTGTTGTGCACCATGTTCCTATTTGTTCTGTATTGGCCCTTGTCATTTTTTTTTTCCCGGTTCCTTTCCTTGGTGTTTTTTTCCTTTTTTTTGACTCTTGCCGAGTACAAGAAGTACCCAAATGAGAAGAATCTCCAGATTCTCAGGGCTGCGAGATGCAAAGTTCAGCAGACTGCACGGTGCTGTGCCAACGAGTACTGGACTCAGCTCAGCCAAGACATTCAAACCGCTGCCATAACAGGGAACATCTGTGGTATGTACGATGGCATCAAGAAAGCACTTGGTCCGGCTCAGAGCAAGACGGCCCCCCTCAAATCCTCCACTGGGGAGATGATCACAGAAAAGAACAAGCAGATGGAGAGATGGGTGGAGCACTACTCCGACCTCTACTCCAGACAGAACACCGTGACACCGTCAGCCCTTGATGCCATCGATTGCCTGCCATCCATGGACGAACTTGACGCCGAGCCAACCATCGACGAAAGCAAGGCCATTGATAGCTTGGCCACTGGCAAGGCACCCGGCAATGATGGCATACCCCCCGACCTGATCAAGCACTGCAAGACTGCCCTACTGCTGCCATTGCATGACGTCCTCTGCCAGTGCTGGAAGGAAGGTGCCGTACCACAGGACATGAGGGACGCCAAGATCATCACCCTCTACAAAAACAAAGGGGAAAGAAGCGACTGCAACAATGACAGGGGCATCTCCCTCCTCAGCATTGTTGGCAAAGTCTACGCACGAGTTGTTCTCGTTCGTCTACAGAAGCTTGCTGAACGTGTCTACCCCGAGTCTCAGTGTGGCTTCCGCGCTGAGCGGTCGACGGTAGACATGATATTCTCCATCCGCCAATTCCAGGAGAAATGCAGAGAACAGAACATGCCCCTGTACGTCGTCTTCATTGACCTCACCAAAGCGTTCGATCTGATCAGCAGAGAGGGCCTTTTCAAGATCCTGCCAGAGATAGGATGCCCACCAAAGTTGCAAAGCCTCATCGAATCGTTTCACACCAACATGCAGGGGATAGTGCAGCACGACGGCAACGTCTCAGAGCCATTCAACATACGCAGCGGAGTGAATCAGGGCTGTGTACTTGCACCAACCCTCTTTGGGATTTTCTTTGCTATGCTCCTGAGGCATGCCTTCAGCACAGCAACAGAGGGAATCTACCTGCACACAAGATCTGACGGCAGTCTTTTCAACCTCGCCCTCCTGAAAGCCAGAACCAAAGTACGCGAGGCTCTAATCAGAGACATGCTGTTTGCAGACGACGCTGCAGTCGCGACCCACACACAGCAAGAGCTTCAGATCCTGATGGACCGCTTCTCCCAGGCATGCAAGGACTTCGGGCTTACCATCAGCCTGAAGAAGACTAACATCTTGGCGCAAGGCATGAAAGCACCACCAACCATCACCATCGACGACTACGAGCTGGAGGTCGTGAATCAGTTCACGTACCTGGGGTCCACAATCAGCAGCAACCTCTCCCTTGATACAGAGATCGACAAGAGGATTGGAAAATCAGCCTCCACACTTGCTTGCCTCACCACACGAGTGTGGGAGAATCCCAAACTCTCTGTCAAGACGAAGATGGCAGTGTACAATGCCTGTGTCATCAGCACACTGCTCTATGGGAGTGAGGCGTGGACAACATTCGCCCAGCAGGAAAAGAGACTGAACTCCTTCCACTTGCGCTGCATTCGCCGTATCCTGGACATATCCTGGCAGGACAAAGTGCCCAACACAGAAGTTCTGTCCCGCGCCGGCCTTCCCTCCATGTTCCCTTTACTCAGGCAGCGCAGGCTCCGCTGGCTAGGCCACGTTCACCGTATGGAGGATGGCAGAATCCCCAAAGACGTCCTCTACGGAGAACTGGTGACTGGCAGGAAAGACATTGGCCGCCCACAGCTGCGCTTTAGAGACATCTGCAAGAGAGACATGAAGGCCCTGGAGATCAACACAGAGCGCTGGGAGGACCTTGCAACGGACCGCTCCAAATGGAGAGGCACCCTGACCAGACAGCTCAAGGCGGGTGAAGAGAGACTGACTGCTGCAGCAGATGAAAAAAGGACCCGCAGGAAGAACCGCCACAGACCCAGCAGCACGGAGACCACCCACAAGTGCGACCTGTGTGACAGGGACTGCCATTCGCGCATCGGCCTGTTCAGCCACAGGCGGTGCTGTTCCAGCAGAGTAGACGTTTAGGATTCTCTTCCATGGTCATCATAGACCGATGGAGGCCGACGACGATGTCTTCCTTTAATAAATGTGCAAACTCTACAGCTGCCTATAGCATCTCATTAGTGGGCCGCAAGGACCGCTCCATGACACAGCTGTGAGTACTGAGAGGGGAGCAGATGGGACTAACAGCTTGACAGGAGCACCGCCCACTACAGAGCAAAACCTGGAAGTGCCCCTAACAGCTGCAGACCCGGAGAGAGAGAGAGAGAGAACACAAAAATGCAAATATAAATCAAGAACTAAAATGACAATAAATAAAGACTGAGGGATAACTACAAGCAAATACTCAATAAATAAATAGCAACATAAACAGAAGAATGGGTAGAACTAAGAAACAATACAAGATATATGAAAACCAACCAAGGCTAAAATGACAGGAAACTAAGAACTCAAAAATACAACAAATATAGAAAACGACCACGAGACTGAGCACGGAGGAATCTCCCGTGCTCAGATCATGACAGAACTTGAGGTCCCCTTGCCATGACCTATGTTTTTTGCTTCTAAAGGTCAACAGTAGAGATCACAGGTTCTCTGTATATTTTTTTTTTTATATTTCTGCCCAAGTACTATGTTATTGGCATTGGTGAAAGTGCTCTGATCCTGATGTACATTTAGGTTCAACAGATCAAAAATTAGGATGATATAGCCTTTTATTATAATTTCATCTTTTTCACTATTATGTAATTGCTAGTAGCACCAGGAAGTTAGCTCAGGGGATGGACTTAAAGTCCCCTTGATCTGACATACGTTTTGGGTCAAAAGCTCAAAGTCACAAAGTCATCTACATCTGTAATCCCATGAAGGGAAAAAAGGAGCACCAAACTTGGAACACAGGGTGAAATTAGTAACCTCACTTATGGCCGTGGTTTTGGGGTCAACAGGTCAAGGTTACAAAAACAGCCATCATGGATGTACAGTTTGTCACGGTTGCATATGTTTACATTATGTTACTTATGTTGCTTTTACAGGTTCAGAGCCAAGAATACAAGTTGATCAACCCTTTCTGGTTAAAAAGGGTCAGTAAGTTGCAGATATAGAATAGAATAGAATAGGCTTCATTGTCACTGTACAGTTGTACAGTACAACAAAATTGTGGGTGCTCCACAAGACTGTCGCAATAAAGTAAGAGAGAAGGATTAGATATAACAAAGTTACAGAACACACGATTAAAACACATGACTGAAATAAAAATGGCCCAGGATTATGGAAATATACACAGGTATGGTAGTGGTTTCAGGGATGAGTCAATGTACATGAAAGTGCGGAGTGCAAAAACAGGTGTGATTATTATGATAATTGAAAAGGTCCTCAGTTCTGTGCATGTGAGCGTTCGGAGGGAGGTGGGTGAGGCCTCTGGCTGTTTGCAGTCCGGATGGCCCAGGGGAAGAAACTATTTGTCAGTCTGGAGGTGTGGGACCTGATTGATCTGAACCATTGTGTCATATTGACCGGACAATTAGCCAAAGTACAAAGTGCAATCACCAAAAGAACACACACAAAGACCGTTTGACCCTTTATTGAGTTTTCAAAACCGCGAACTTGGGAGAAAAATCAGTCACTCGCCAGAGGAGCAACAAACCTGCAGAGGATGAGATGAGGCTCATTAATGAGGAAAAGAGGGGAATAATGGAAATCTAATTTACACCACTTACGTGGGAGGAGAGGAGAGACCGGTTCAGAACCCAGCGAAGGAGAGTAGCCAGCAGGTCGGAACTGCTGGTAGGGGAATGAGGCGTGGAGTCTGACCAGGTGGAGTAGATGAGCTGCGTCGTGGAAGGGCAACAGGCTGGCAAGCGCACCAAACCCCTGAAGATGCACTGTGACATTGGCAGCAACCTGGAAGAGAGGAAAAGGGAAACGTGTGTAAGGTAAGGTCACACACAACTCAACCGCTTACTTGATGAGCTAGTCTGCTTGATGCAGTATACCCAAACGAGCCAGCGTTGACTCACTGAAGAGTACTTCCTTATAAACGCTGGCTCAGCAGGAAACAGTAGGTGCGTCTGATGAGGAGACAAGTGAAATGGGAAGGAGGGGGCAAGTGCTCACCAGAACATGACACGTTGTCCAGAGGGAAGCAGGTCAAACAGGTGGTGGGCGTGATGTGAGGGGTCTCCTGTGATGGCCTTGATCTTTCTGAGACAGGAGGATCTGGAGAAGTCCTCCAGAGAGGGCAGAGGGCTGCTGCTGATTTTTTGGGCCGTGTTGATGACCTTCTGCACAGCCTTCCTGTTCTCTGCCGTGGAGCCGGACGCATACCACACACTCAGACAGTAGGTGAGCATGCTGTCCACTGAGCAGTGGTAGAAGGCCAGCAGCAGCTTTTGGTTCAGGTTGTTCTTCCTCAGGACACAGAGGAAGTGCAGCCACTGCTGGGTTTTCTTCACCAGGGCCTTGGTGTTGACAGACCAGGAGAGGTCAGAGGAGATGTGGGTGCCCAGAAATCTGAAGGTGGGGACGGTTTCCACGCGGTCGCCATTTATGAGGAGGTGGATATGGTCCTGTCTATTCTTTCTGAAGTCCAGTATGAGTTCTTTGGTTTTTTGAACATTCAGTTTCAGGTTGTTTGCTTGGCACCACAGCAGCAGATTCTCTATCTCTGCCCTGTATGCCTTCTCATCGTCATCGGTGATGAGCCCAACCAAGGTGGTATCGTCCGCGTACTTCACAATGACGGCGGTTGGGTGGGTTGGAACACAGTCAAAGGTGTACAGGAAGTACCGTAGTGGGCTTAGCCCTGCGGGGAGCAAGTGCTGAGAGACAGTGTGGAGGAGTGGTGGGGGCCAAGTCTTTATTGCAGTGTTCCATGGGCAAAAGCCTGTTCTGCCATTGGGTTCTGGTATTTAGTTTCAACAGCTGATGATTCTTTTGTGCCCCTCAATCATAAACTCTATCCGCATTCTTTGGCATGGTTTTTGCGGAAGTGTTAGAAGAAGTTTGTGGTGTTTGGGTCTGTCATAGGGATTGCGTTGTGGCATAACTTACAAAGTGCCACTTTCTGATCCATGTCTTACTTTTCATGACCAAACAAATATCTATGCTACACAGGTAGTCCCTTAATTAGGGGGGCGGCTGTGGCGCAGGTGTAGTGTGGCTGACTACTGATCGGAGGGTCAGGAGTTCATTTCCCGCTCTGTCTGCAGTCTGCATTTTGAAGTGTTCTTGAGCAAGACAATAAACACCAGTTCCTCCTGGTGGGTCAGACCAGCGCCTGTGCATGGCAGCTCTGCCACCATCACTGTGTGAATGGGTGGATAGCAGGATCTGTAAAGCACTTTGGTCATCTAGAAATGAGAAAAAGCGCTATATAAGTGAATGCCGTTTAGTTTGCTTTGACCCTTCTCCTTTTCAGGGGTCCCCACATCTGTATTTTCTTTTTCTTTTTCATTTGCCATACTGGTTCATGTGTGTACACACATCTGCACATGCACAGATTGCAAAATGTCAACAAAATGATGTAAAGATCCTGCCATAAACAGTGTATTTTGTGATATCTTGAAAAGAACAACAGAGTTCAATATGAAACAGTTTTATATATACTGTGTGTGTGTGTGTGTGTGTGTGTGTGTGTGTGTGTGTGTGTGTGTGTGTGTGTGTGTGAGAGTGTGCGCGCGCGCACCAGAGGTTGTGCTGCACTTTTTTGTTATCTTATAGGACCTGGGGGAAGTCAGATTATTTAGCACCTCAGACAGAGACAGTGAATAAGCATGGGAGAACAATGCCCAGGGAGTTCCTGGCGAGATAGCTAGAAGTAGTCAGGGACATAGGGGGTTGAATGCAGTGGAATGTAAATGTCATGCTGTGTGATGAGAAATTGCCATGAAACGTGTGAAGAGGATTTGAGTGAAGAGAGGAGAGCTTGTTGAGATCATTCAGTCTGTTCTGTGCTTGTGAGATGTGAAGTGTGTAATAAACCGTCTGTCCATGGATCTGCCTCTTATTTGACACACTCCACACTGGTGACCCAAGACGTATTATGTAACACGAGGCAAGAACCCTGGAGCCGGCCCGGTCGGGAAGCCCCAGCAATGCAGCAGCCATCCCACAGACAGCCCGGACTGGAACCCCCAGCAGCGCGTGTGCGGTTTCAAACAAGCTACCAGATTTCTGGCAGCACAACCCGCGCTCTTGGTTCCACCACACCGAGGCCCAGTTCGCCCTCCGGGGAGTAACGGCAGACGACACCAGATTCTACCATGTGGTCGTAGCGCTGGACGCCCACACAGCTCAGCAGGTAGCGAGCCTGCTCGATCAGCTGCCAGCCCACGACAAATACGAGGAGCTCAGGGCTGCGCTCACCCGGCGCTACACGCTCTCGGAATGTGAGAGAGCGGAGAGGCTCCTGAGACGGACCGAGTTAGGAGATGGTTCGGCCGTCGACCTGATGGAGAAGATGCTAACGTTAATGGGCACGGACGACGGGCACTTTCTGTTTGCCCACCTTTTCCTCCGGAACCTTCCAACAGAGGCGAGAGCGGTTCTGGCCAATTCGCCGTTGCTGGCCACGCATGACTACTGTGCGCTAGCCCAGGAGGCAGACAGGATCATCCTCACCACCAGGGCGATCACAGTCAATGCGGTGGCGGAGCCCAGCGAGACGACCAGAGGAGGCGAGGAGCCACCGACGGTAGCAGCAGCGGGGGTCAAGGAGCGCCAGAGAGACACGATCTGTTTCTACCACCGGAGAGAACGCACGCAGATGTGCGCCACCATGCCAATTCAAGCGCTCGGGAAAACGCCAAGGCTGGCAGTCAGTAGCAGCTACGACCCTCAGTGAAGAGAACAAGCTGCTCTACATGACGGACGCGCGCTCAGGGAGGCGTTTCCTCGTGGACACCGGAGCCCAGAAGAGCATCATCCTGCCGACCTACACCGACCGGCTGGCAGGACCTAGCGGCCCTGGGATGTTGGCAGCAAACGGCTTGGAAATTAAGACCTTTGGTGAGAGGACACTGATCTTATCTCTACACGGCCGTACATACGAGTAGACTTTTGTTGTAGCAACACTGAATTACCATACCCTGGGGGCTGATTTTCTGTGTGCACATGGTTTACTGGTTGATGTTGCTAACAGACACCTGGTTAATGCACTGTCCTTTGACTCTCTCCCCTGTATAGCTCGAGCAACCCGGCCAACAGCACAAGCCAACATCACAGCTCCAGGCAGTACGTTCCACGCACTGCTCACTCAGTTCCCAGCACTCATGGTCCCAACGTTTTCGGCAGCCATCACTAAGCACGGGGTGGAGCACTTTATCACCACCACCAGGCCGCCCGTTTTTGCAAGACCTCGGCGCTTGGACGCAGCTAAACTGGCCATAGCGTGCGAGGAGTTCGCCAACCTGGAAAGGTTGGGCATCATCAGGCGTTTGAACAGCCCATGGGCATCCCCGCTACACATGGTCCCTAAGGCTGAGGGAGCGTGGCGACCGTGCGGTGATTTCCGCAGGTTGAACAACGCCACAGCGCACGACCGCTACCCGATTCCCCACATACAGGATTTTTTCGTTCACCTCGCCGGAACACGCATTTTTTCCAAAATAGACCTGGTCCGCTGTTACCACCAAGTCCCAGTGCGCGTGGAGCACGTACCTAAAACAGCAGTAATAACTCAGTTCGGTCTATTCGAGTTCCTGTGCATGCCATTCGGGTTAAAAGGCGCGGCACAGACATTCCAGCGCATGATGGATGCAGTGCTGCGCGATCTCCTGTACGTGTTCGTCTACCTGGACGATATCCTGGTAGCCAGTGCGTCCGAAGACGAATACGAAACCCACCTCAGGACGGTTTTCCAGAGGTTGGAGGAGCACGGGTTAATAATCAACCCGGCGAAATGCCAGTTCGGCGTGACAGAGATTGATTTATTGGGGCACCGCGTCTCTCCAGAAGGAGCGATCCCGCTGCCTGACAAAATGCGCGCCGTGGCGGATTTTCCCCGCCCTCAGACGGTCAGGGCGCTGCAGGAATTTTTGGGGATGGTGAACTTTTATAACCATTTCCTTCCCCGCGCGGCGCAGCTCATGCAACCATTGTATGCCACACTCGAGACAGAAACCCGCGGATGGGGTCGAATGGACTCCGGAGCGAGAGCGGGCGTTCTCAGAGGTTAAAGCAGCCCTGGCAAACGCCGCACTGCTGGCGCATCCGGACCCGGCAGCCTGGATAGTGCTCACCACCGACGCTTCAGACGTGGCCATAGGGGCTGTCGTAGAGCGTGGCAGCTGCTCGCTTTTTTCAGCAGAACTTTGCGCGACAGTGAACGTAAAGACAGCACGTTCGACAGGGAGTTGCTGGCTCTCCACCTGGCCATACGCCACTTCCAGTTCTGGCTGGAAGGGCGCAGCTTCAACGCGTTCGTGGACCACAAGCCACTAACGTTCGCGATGGCCAAGGTTTCAGAACTGTGGTCGGGCCGGCAGCAGAGACAGCTGGCCACGATCTCAGAGTTTACTACCGATATTCAGCATGTGTCAGGTAAACTGAATGTGGTGGCGGACTGCCTCTCGCGTGCCGTGGTGGCCCCGGTCTACGTGGGGATAGATTACGCAGCCATGGCTGCGGAGCAGATTAGCGATGCAGACGTGCGCGCGCTCCAGTCTGGACCAACAGAGTTAAGGCTGGAGAGCAGGGTGCTGCAAGACGGCATGCCCCCCCAATCTGTGATGTCTCCACGTGACGCCCGCGTCCGGTGGTCCCGGTCGTGTGGCGCCGCCGCGTGTTTGAGTCGGTTCACACTCTGGAGCACCCAGGAGTGCGCGCGTCTGTCAAAATGGTGGGAGAGAAGTTTGTGTGGCCGACCCTACGCAAACAAGTAAAAGAGTGGGCTGCAGCCTGCGTGGCGTGCCAACGAGCCAAGGTACACAGACACACAAAGGCTCCCTTAGAGCCGTTTCGGGTACCGGCTAAGAGGTTCGACCACGTTCATGTGGACCTTGTGGGCCCCCTCCCGCCATCACAGGGGTGCACGCACCTCCTGACAGTGGTGGACCGCACCATGTGCTGGCCAGAAGCAGTCCTGCTGGCGGCAACCACGTCCGCAGACGTAGCACGCGCTTTTTTAACAGCATGGGTGGCGCGTTTTGGAGTCCCGTCGGACATTACGTCCGACAGGGGCCCTCAATTTGTTTCCAAACTCTGGTCCGCGATGGCCCGCAGCCTGGGGATTGCAATTCATCGCACAACCACGTACAACCCACATGCCAACGGGTTATGCGAGCGTTTTCATATATCACTGAAAGCAGCACTCAGGGCTTCACTGACGGATGCAAATTGGGCGGATAGGTTGCCGTGGGTTTTATTGGGGTTGCGCTCCGCGCCAAAAGAGGATTTGGAAGCTTCCCTGGCAGAGCTTGTTTTTGCGCAGCCCCTACGGCTGCCCGGGGAATTTCTGCCAGATAATCCCGCGCCGGACAGCTCCCCGTCTCAGCTTTTGCAGTGTAGCGCAAACACAGGCACGCTGCCGGGCCAGGCACACCACTGTTTTCCGCGTGTTTTCGTGCCTAAAACTTTGAAGAACGCGGAGTTCGTGTTCATCAGACACGACGCCCACCACCCTCCATTGCGCCCACCCTATGATGGACCGTTCAGAGTGTTGGAAACAGGGGATAAGCATTTTTTGCTAGACTTGGGGGGTAGACGGGAGAAAATTGGCATAGACAGACTCAAACCCGCCTTTGTAGCGGCGGACGAGCAAGTGCTGTTGGCTAGGGCCCTCGGCGTGGAAGACCCCCACGGAGAGCTCCCCAGGGAAACGATTCGCCAGAGCAGCCACATGGACAGAGCGAAGTCCCCCCCCCCCCCCCCGTCAATAAAAATTTGTCGACAAAGATTTTTATTATCGAAAAATTGTAATTATAAAGTTTATATGCATGCCGTGGAAATTTTCAGTTGTAACTGCAATGCATGACCAGAACTGCTGTGGGCAGTAGCGCCTCTGTTGTCCAGCATGCGTGAACAATTTCCAGCGAAGAAGAAGAGGAGCACAGTATGGCGAAGAGAAAAGATAAACACGTAGAAAGTGGAGTGGAGCTTAAAAAAAAGAGCAGACCCAAACTTTCTGTAGTATGGGAACATTTCACAGAAAACAAAGCAAAACAAAAAAAAAAAACGAAAGAAGTAAAATGCAGACTTTGCAAGGCAGACTTTTCCTGTCATGGCAGCACTACAGTGATGCATGAGCATCTGAAACGACAGCACCCGGGAGCCGCAACATAATGTCTTCTCGGTAAGTTAGCGAATAAAGAAAGTTAGCGCCACTTATTTTCAATGGCCCTCTGTTTCAAGCTTTAGAAAAATGACAATACTGTTAGTACGTGCTGTTTATGTTAGCTTACCTGTTTGACAATAAGCTCTCTGGTTGCCAAGGGCTGAGCTATTTAAGTCATGGCTAATGTGTTGGCTGCAGTAAATGACTGAATTACAGGAGTCACTATCTCATTTTCATTTTTGTTAATATTAGCCCTCATTCTGAATATTAGTGCATCTGGGTTAATTAGAATATCCCAGTTTGTAATTTAATAACTAAAAACCTACAATCATAATCATCAAAATTAAATCACATTAAATCCAACTTTTGTAATAAAAACGGCTTGAAATATCACTCTTAAGTGCAGTAAATACTGAAGATGAAGGTTTACTTTTCTGAATTATATTGTAAAAAATGCACTTATAGAAAACTTCCACCTAATGTTAGTTTGTGGGTTGGAGTAGATCAGTAATTCAGTTGTAAGATATTTAATCAATTGTTTAACTGACATTAGGCATTATGCTGTCTGTGAAACTGATATATAACTTTAAACTTGTGATGATTAATACAGCTTTATTGTTTTTTGTATTTAGCTCTGGAAACTGCTTATAAAATGTTATATTAAAGCAGGGACTGACAACCAAGTGATTTTCACAGGTGTGCAGGCTTAAACAGCGGGTGAGGTAAAATATGCACTAGAGCCCCAACAGGAGATGGTGGACATGAGAAAAATAATCACGATTAGTTGACTACTCAAAAAAAAATAGTCGTCAGATTAGTCAATTACCAAAATAATCGTTAGTTGAAGCCCTAATCAGGGTGACACTGAGGCAGGGAGCCGAGACAGCTGGAACAATCTGGTAGTCACAAAAAGAGATTTAGAAAGGAGCAGGAGTCTGAGCAGAAGGACTGCAGAACCTTAGTGATCATCAGAGTCACGAGAACTAGCTCATGGAACTTTACAATCCTGCATCCAGCTGTCAACTGAGCCCAACTTAAAAAAAACTGAGTGCACGCAATCCAACAGCTGTGCCTGATTGCCTGATGAGGAGGTTACACAACAGCCAAAGAGAAGAATGTGATAAGAATAATGCGCTCACCCAGAACCATCACAAAAGCATCCAGTTTACTTCTCATTGTGATCTTTAGCCTCCTTTTAAGCTTTCGGAAACAGTAAAAATTAAGGTTAATTCAATGTTCAGAAAGCTCTTAAGTTCAAAGAAACCACCAAAGGGCATTAAAATGCTCTAGCCTCCAGGTGGTGGAGGTACAGCAGCAATGACCTTTTTAAAGTGGGCATACATGTCCCGTGGTTTTTATGTTGGGTTAGCAAAAGGACAGAGGCTAACTACCTGACAGTTAACAAATGGTCTCCCAGCTTTTATAGGAATAGGGAGAGGAAGCCAGAGTGGCTCAACTTCCTCTAGACACCGTGCACGCACACACACACACACACACACGGGTCTAAATGTTTGTCACTAAAAATTGATGAGGAGGATACTGTGACGACATTTATCATAAGTCTCATATCTAAGTATCATATTATGTGAATCACTAGTTCAATATGACTGAATGTAGTTCAGCCACTTTGTAGAAAGGATTTTTAAAAAACAGTGACATTGGTTAATGCTACATTTGTGCTGATTTGTATTGAAAATATCATTTGTGCTGTCTCCTTTTTATAGTCAAAGCATATTCCTTGGCATTACACAAATAGCATAAGGTTGTTGATGCCTTGCTAAGGTGATCATCCTAAGATGTCAGGTTCTTGCACAAAACATTCGAAAGAAACCACACAATTTTTTATTGGCGCAAAGCTACCACTCACCACTGATGCTGTTTTCACTGAAACTGGATAAAGTGTGTGAGTTTTGACTCCAGATTACCTGTATTATAAGCTGTTTATATCTCAAAAGCTGAGATGGCACATATGATTCGTTCAGTGGTGTAAATCTGATTAAGAAAGCTAGCTCTGTCCTGGGGCAGCGCCTTGATCCGATGGAGGAGATAGGAGAGAGAAGGACGGTGGCTAAACTGTCATCTCTGCTGGAGTCCGAGTTCCACCCTATGCAGGACATACTGAATGCACTGAGGAGCTCATTTAGCAGCAGACTACATCATCCCAGGTGCACAACCGAGAGGTTTCGTAGGTCCTTCCTACCAACGGCTGTCAGACTGTACAACCTAAGCAGGGCTGCTCGCAGAGATAGCAAAAAGACGTAACAAACTAATAGTTTTTTGAATGCAAAAGATGCAATAGACTTACACAATGGTCCCCTCCGGCATACAACTAGGAACATACCGGTCGCTATGGAGGGTGAGAATATGTATGGGCACATAATCATACCATGTAGGATAACTAAGTAGACGGTTATGCTGTTTCATTCCATCTAGCAACAATGCTCTGCACTGTGTGTGTTTATATATTTGCATATTTATTCCATCTAGCTACAATGCTCAGCACTGGGTGTGTTTATATATTTATATATCTACATATTATTCCATCTAGCTACATTGCTCCGCACTGTGTGTGTTTATATACTTGCATATTTATTCCACCTAGCTGCAATGCTCCGTACTGTGGGTGTTTATATATTTACATATTTATTCCATCTAGCTACAATGCTCTGCACTGTGTGTTCATATATTCATATATTTATTCCATCCAGCTACAATGCTCTGCACTGTGTGTCTGTGTGTGTGTGTATATATATATATTTTATAGTAATACGTACATATGTTTATTAGCTGCTCTTGCTTGCTTGTTTTTTTTCTTGCCTTCTGATTGTTGCTCTGAGTGTTGCTATCCCTGTGCTGTTGCAATCCTGGAATTTCCCCGTTGTGGGACTAATAAAGGCTTATCTTATCTTATCTTATCTTATCAGCACAAATGTAGTACTAACCACTGGCACTGTTTTCATTCAAAGTTGCTGAACCACTTGTTCCATAGTTGTCTATTATTACAGTGCATCCGGAAAGTATTCACAGCGCTTCATTTTTACCACATTTTGTTATGTTACAGCCTTATTCCAAAAGGGATTAAATTCATTTTTTTCCCTCAAAATTCTATACACAATACCCCATAATGACAATATGAAAAAAGTTTTCTTGAGATTTTTGCAAATTTATTAAAAATAAAAAACTAAACTAACTAAATCACATGTACCTAAGTATTCACAGCCTTTGCTCAAAACTTTGTTGATGTACCTTTGGCAGTTACAGTCTCAAGTCATTCTGAATATGATGCCACAAGCTTGGCACACCTATCTTTGGTTAGTTTTGTCCATTCCTTTTTGCAGCACCACTCAAGCGCCATGAGGTTGGATGGGACGCGTCGGTGCACGGCCATTTTCAGATCTCTCCAGAGATGTTCAATTGGATTCAAGTCTGGGTTCTGGCTGGGCCACTCAAGGACATTCACAGAGTTGTCCTGAAGCCACTCCTTTGATATCCTGGCTGTGTGCTTAGGGTCATTGCCCAGCTGAAAGATGAATCGTCACCCCAGTCTGAGGTCAAGAGCACTCTGGAGCAGGTTTTCATCCAGGATCTCTATGTACATTGCTGCATTCATCTATAGCTCTATCCTGACTAGTATCCCAGTTCCTGCTGCTGAAAACCATCCCCACAGCATGATGCTGCCAACACCACTGGCGGGGTTATGAGCGGTGCCTGGGTTCCTTCAAACATGATGCCTGGCATTCACACCAAAGAGTTCAATCTTTGTCTCATCAGACCAAAGAATTTTGTTTCTCATGGTCTGAGAGTCCTTCAGGTGCCTTTTGTCAAACTCCAGGTGGGCTGCCATGTGCCTTTTACTAAGGAGTGGCTTCCGTCTGGCCACTCTACCATACAGGCCTGATTGGTGGATTGCTGCAAAGATGATTGTCCTTCTGGAAAGTTCTCCTCTCGCCACAGAGGAATGCTGGAGCTCTGACAGAGTGATCATCAGGTTCTTGGTCACCTCCCTGACTAAGGCCCTTCTCCCCCGATCGCTCAGTCTAGACGGCTGGCCAGCTCTAGGAAGCGTCCTGGTGGCTCTGAACTTCTTCCATTTATGGATGATGGAGGCCACTGTGCTCATTGGGACCTTCAAAGCATCAGAAATTTGTCTGTACCCTTCCCCAGATTTGTGCGTCAAGAAAATCCTGTCTCGGACGTCTACAGATAATTCCTTTGACTTCATGCTTGGTTTGTGCTCTGACATGCACTGTCAACTGTAGAACCTTATATAGACAGGTGTGTGCCTTTCCAAATCATGTCCAATCAACTGAATTTACCACAGGTGGACTCCAGTTAAGCTGTAGAAACATCTCAAGGATGATCAGTGGAAACAGGATGTACCTGAGCTCAATTTTGAGCTTCATGGCAAAGGCTGTGAATACATATGTACATGTGATTTCTTAGTTTTTTATTTTTAATAAATTTGCAAAAATCTCAAAAAAAAAACTTTTTTCATGTTGTCATTATGGGATATGGGATATACCAGCTCCCAGCTGGTCTGGGAACGCCTTGGTATCCTCTCTGAAGAGCTGGAGCAGGTGGCTGGGGAGAGTGAAGTCTGGGCTTCTCTGCTTGAACTGCTGCCTCCGCGACCCGGACCTCCGGAAAAGCGGTAGAAGATGGATGGATGGATGGATTATGGGATATTGTGTGTAGAATTTTGAGGGGAAAAAATGAATTTAATCCCTTGTGGAATAAGGCTATAACATAACAAAATGTGAAAAAAGTGAAGTGCTGTGAATACTTTCCAGATGGACTGTATATTTGTTGACATCACAGAAAAAAAGACAGCACAAGCAATCACTGTTTTAAGCACAAATGTAGCAATAGTTAATGGCACTATCTGTTCATTATTTCAAGAAAATTGCACACTTCACTTGTTATCAGTTCAGCTATTCTGCTAATGACATACTGTAAATATTACAAAAGTTTGATTTAATGTGATTATCATGTGTTTTAGACAGGATTTCACATTCTCTAAACATTCAAAATTTGCATATACAAGGGCTGTTGATTAAAGATTTCCCCTGCTTCATTTCCCATGGACTGAGGAGAACAAAATTTGGCACAGTTATTAGTCTATCTCCAAATAGGGACCAACAAGGGTCACACACTTCTTAATTGCTTTACGTAGCTGTGGTGATCTCATCTGCAGAAGTCTGCAGGTTGCATCAGAATAATAATGGATTGCATTTATATAGCACTTTTCAAGATACCCAAAGCACTTTACAATGAGTCCATTACTCATTCACTCCACAGACAAACAATGGTAGTGGTAAGGTACTGCTGTAGCCACAGCTGCCCTGGGGCATACTGACAGAAACGTGGCTGCCAAACCACGCCAACGGCCTCTCCGACCACTATGGAACATTTATACACATTCATGCCCAGTGTCATGGACACTGGAGGCAAGGTGGGTAAAGTGTCTTGTCAGGGACACAATGGCAGGATGGCTGGGGAGAGTGGGATTCAAACCGCCAACCCTCCGGTTATTGGGTGACCCACTCTACCTCCTGAACCACTGCCGCCCACATTTGCCTCCTCCATTCCATTTTTGCTGAGCACCAAGCTAGACAGCAAGAAGTTCCACTTTTATATGGTCTTTGGCATGACCCGGCTGGGACTTGAACCCAACCTTCCAGTTGTGGGGCGGATGCTCTACATCTATGCCATCACTCCGGTAGCCCCAATTTGGTCTCGGAAATCAGCGTTTCATCATCTTGGCAATGCTTGCCATTCAAAATAGGACTTCATGGCTGGAAAGAGGTAGGGGTCAGAGAGCACGAGGTTGGGAGAGTAAAACTGGTGAGGAAGGTAACATGGTCCTGCGGCTACCATGCTTCTGTCTGGGCAACATGCGAGTTTTGAACTGGGGGGTTGTCTTGCAGGAGGCGGACAGCATGGTACACTTCTTGGTTTTGATGGACTTCTGCAATTTTCACAGCACTGAAGTATAGTAAGTCCCAGTACTTGTGGTACCCTGTCCCAGAAATCCATCATCAATATTCCATGCTGGTCCGAAATGACCATGAGCATGACCTTGCCTGTCATGGGTTGGACACGTGCCTTGAGTGGTGGTGAGTTATAATGCTTCTATTTCTTTGATTGGGGCTTAATCTCTAGACCACAGCGATGGCCTCATGTTACATCCAGTGTGATTAATCGGACAAACAAGTTCTCCAGGTTTTCTTGGCAATATGGCCGAAAGAGCCTGGGAACACATGACTTGTTCCTGCTTCTGGAAAAGTGTGAGGAGCAGACAACTTCCACATGTGCAAATGGTCATGGATGATTTTTTTCCACAGACCTCACACTGATCTTGACATTTTGGGCTAGTTGCTGTTATTGTTATGCAGTGATCCTCCAAAATGGTGGCCTCCACTTGCCGGATGGTGTCTTCATCAATAGCACGTTGAGGTTGCCTGGGAATGGGTGCTGTTTCCACCAGTGTCCAACCACACTTGAACTGTTGATGCCAGTGCTCGGCTATGTCATATGATGGGGCATCCTCCCAATAAGTCTCTTTCATCTCATCAGACGCCGCCCGTCATGTGTGGCCTCTCAAGTACAAGAACCTGATGACCACTCTGCATTCAACTGGCTTTATTATCACACGTGTACATGAGCACTTGTAAAAGAGAAACTCTTCAGAGTTCAGCACTGCAAATTACCATGTGACCTACAGAGATTTTTTATTATTATACAAGTGCAGCTTCAGTCTTCTACAGTAACCGGAAGTGGGTCAGGGGAAATCTTTAATCAGCCCTCATAGCTAAATGGAAACCCAGTATCTACAGACTCAGATTATAACATGAGAAATAAAACTTAAAGTAGTCTGACTGTTTAGATTTTGCAGGATTGTTTGTATATAATCATTCCAGTTTAGGGGGGAATAAGGAAGGCTTTCACAAGGCTTTGAGCATATCTTATTGTTTTTATCAGCAGAACACTGTGGCAAAGTTAAATGCCATGGGATAATGCCTGATGTTGTGTTTTAAAAGTAAACAGTGTTAGTCTTGCAACAGCTGGCTACCATTACCGCTTTCACTCACCTCTTGTGTGCAAAAGATTAAATGGTAAAGATTAAGCACATTTAATCGTGACTGTTCTGACAGAATATGATTACAATTAACATTAACACTTAAAACCTTGACTATTACATAATAGCAACAATTAGTCTTCATCATCCATCTTCTTTAATAATTTCTTACAAAACATCATGAGGAACCAGCATGAAATCAGGTAGTTCTCCTAGGCTCAAACTGGACATCAAACAGTGTTCGTAGGGTTCAAACTATTTTCCACTTCAGTGATCACATATCTATTCACTCCTGCTGCTGCCCATTATTCAAGAAACTGTTTAACCCACATCCGTGAGTGAGGGTCAGACATTCAATTAAACTCGTGAATCAGAGCAAATCAAGCTAGAATATATCCTGCTTCCGAGATGAGTCCAATTCAAGTTGACCGGCTCAGGCTGTGGTCACAGCAGTTCTTCCATTCACTCATTTGCTGGGTTTGGTTCACTTGGCTGTAAACGGACACCATTAGCCTGATGTTTTGTTAAACCACTTTAGACCAATTAACTTCCCTTGACACGCAACACACCCTGCTGGAACTCTCATGTTTAGGCTTAATAAAGAGAAAGAAGGGAAACAGTGAAGCTTACAAGAGGGGATTCTTTAACATTTAAATCTATTTTTCTTTCCTTAAAATAAAAAGTTTTTTTTCCCGTGGTATTGGTGTTGAAATGGTGGGGACTAACATGAACTATTTTTGGGTGCAGAATTAACCACAGTTAATGCTGAGTAATAAAGACATGGAATTGCAAGGAAGGACAGAGAAAGGAGTAGGAGCTCAGAGGTAAGAAGTCCATGGAAGGAGAGATTAAATGTTGGGGAGCTATGAGGAGGAGTGTAAAGGAAGCGGATGTGAGCAATGTTCCCTCTAAGCTGCGCGCTTGCGCAATCGCGAACTGCTCCTGCATTCTCCGCGCACAGAAAACCTATGCAGCACATAAAATAAAATCCAACCTGAACTGTAAATAAAATAAACACATTGTAGAGAACACTGAACAACAGACCTCGTGTGGGCGCTCTCTCACACCCAGAAGCAGCAAGAGGAGGGAGAGAATAATTGCCTGACGGAGGATGTGTCTCCGGGAGGTATCAAGTGAGTGCTAGATACCTCCCAGGGAGAGGAAGAGCCAACCAGACAAAGGATTTTGCCCCTGCAGCACAAGCTGGCATGTGGTGAATATATTGTGATGTACGCAACAAGTGTTATGATAATTGCACCACACATTCTTTTTGTCCAAGCAATATGAATAATGTCAGAGCCTCGGTCGTTATGCATGAGATTGACTGAGATGACTAACACTGTCCAGCCAATGATATGATGCGGTTCACACGTATTTACTTACGCTGTGGAGAGTGTGAATAACGAGGCAGGTTTACGAACAGATGACTTTTATTACACTCTCTCATCAGTCATACACAGAAAAAGCATGATACAACCAAGCACGGTTTCTCCTTTTATCCCAACCGCTCATCTCACATCTGCACGGCATTTCACATCACATTGCATGACATTTAACATCACAATACATTCACCCTTAAACCCCTCGACTCCTTCTTCCTGCCAACTCCCCATGATCTCCCTGACTATTGTCCTCCACTGTCTGAGATGACTCACCCAAGTCTCTACACCCCCTCCCCCAAGACAGAGTTTCAGTCCTCAGGCCTTTTGGCCTTCAGTCTCCTCCCATATCTGTTGTAACGGGGGTTTTGTGCCAGCGGGGGGCTGCTGGGAGTGTGTCTGACTGCGGGTGGGCCATGGCGGGGGGGGGGGGGGAACTCCACTTTGCCCGTGTGGCTGTCCTGGTGAATCGTTTGCCTGGGGAGCTCTCAGTGGGGGTCTTCCACGCCAAGGGGCCCGAGCCAGCGGCACTTGCTCGTCCGCCACTACAAAGGCGGGCTTAAGTCTGTCTATGTATATTTTCTCCCGACGACCCCCCAAATCTAACAAGAAATGCTTGTCCCCTGTTTCCAGCACTCTGAATGGGCCATCACAGGGTGGGCACAATGGAGAGCAGTGGGCATCATGCCTGACGAACACGAATTCCGCGTTCTTCAAAGTTTTTGGCACGAAAGCGCGCGGAAAACAGTGGTGGGCCGGGCCGGGCAGCGTGCCTGTGTCTGCACTATGCTGCAAATGCTGAGACGGGCAGTTGTCCGGCGCGGGATTATCTGACAAAAATTCCCCGGGCAGCCGCAGTGGCTGAGAAAAAACCAGCTCTGCCGGGGAAGCCTTGAAATCCTCTTTTGGTGTGGAATGCAACCCCAATAAAGCCCACGGCAACCGGTCTACCCAATTTGCATCCGTCAACGAACCCCTGAGTGCTGCTTTCAGTGACCTGTGAAAACGCTCTCATAACCCATTGGCCTGTGGGCTGTACGCGGTTGTGCGATGAATTGCAACACCCAGGCTGCGGGCCGTCGCAGACCAAAGGTTGGAAACAAACTGAGGGCCCCTATCGGATGTGATGTCCGACGGGATTCCAAAACACGCCACCCATGTTGTCAAACAAGTGCGCGCCACGTCTGCGGATGTGGTTGCCACCAGCAGGACTGCTTCTGGCCAACGTGTGGTGCGGTCCACCACTGTCAGAAGGTGCATGCACCCCTGCGATGGTGGGAGGGGGCCCACGAGGTCCACATGAACATGGTCGAATCTTTTAGCCGGTATACTAAACGGCTCCAAAGGAGCCTTCGTGTGTTTGTGCACTTTGGCTCATTGGCACGCTACACAAGCTGCAGCCCACTCTTTCACTTGTTTGCGCAGGCCTGGCCACACGAACTTCGCTCCCACCATTTTGACTGACGCACGCACTCCTGGGTGTGCCAGAGCGTGAACTGACTCAAACACGCGGCGGCGCCATGCGACCAGGACCACCGGGGGCGGGTGTCCCATGGACACGTCGCAGATTAGGGGGGACTTGCCATCTTGCAGTACTCTGCTCTCCAGCCTTAACCCTGTTGGTCCAGACTGGAGCGCGCGCACATCCGTATCGCCAATCTGCTCTGCGGCCATGGCTGTATAATCTATCCCTACGCAGACCGGGGCCACTACCGCACGCGAGAGGCAGTCCGCCACCACGTTCAGTTTACCCGACACATGCTGAATATCGGTCGTAAGCTCTGAGATCGCAGCCAGCTGTCTCTGCTGCCGGCCCGACCATGGTTCCGAAACCTTGGCCATCGCGAACGTCAGCGGCTTGTGGTCCACGAACGCAGTGAAGCTGCGCCCTTCCAGCCAGAACTGGAAGTGGCGTATGGCCAGGTGGAGAGCCAGCAACTCCCTGTCGAACGCGCTGTATTTATGCTCACTGTCGCGCAAAGCCCTGCTGAAAAAAGCGAGCAGCTGCCAAGAACCAGCGACACGTTGCTCCACAACAGCCCCTATGGCCACGTCCGAGGCGTCAGTAGTGAGCGCTATCCGGGCCGCCGGGTCTGGGTGTGCCAACAGTGCGGCGTTTGCCAGGGCTGCTTTAACCTCAGAGAACGCCTGCTCTCGCTCCGGAGTCCATTCGACTCCATCCGCAGGTTTCCGTCTCTTGAGCGCGGCGTACAATGGCTGCATGAGTTGAGCTGCGCGGGGGAGGAACCGGTTATAAAAGTTAACCATCCCCAAAAATTCTTGCAGCGCCCTGACCGTCTGAGGCCGGGGAAAGTTCGCCACGGCGCGCACTTTGTCGGGCAGGGGTATCACTCCCTCCGAAGAGACGCAGTGCCCCAAAAAATCAATCCCCATCACGCCGAACTGGCACTTCGCCGGGTTGATTATTAACCCGTGCTCCTCCAACCTCTGGAAAACCGTCCTGAGGTGGGTTACATGTTCGTCCTCGGACACACTGGCTACCAGGATATCATCCAGATAGACAAACACAAACGGGAGATCGCGCAGCACCGCATCCATCATGCATTGGAACGTCTGTGCCGCTCCTTTTAATCCGAATGGCATGCGCAGAAACTTGAACAAGCCGAACGGAGTTATTACCGCTGTTTTGGGTACGTCCTCCGCGCACACTGGGACCTGGTGGTAACCGCGGACCAGGTCTATTTTAGAAAAAATGCGTGCTCCGGCGAGGTGAACGGAAAAGTCCTGAATGTGGGGAATCGGGTAGCGGTCATGTGCTGTGGTGTTATTCAATCTGCGGAAATCACCGCACGGTCGCCACGACCCCTCAGCCTTAGGGACCATGTGTAGCGGGGATGCCCATGGGCTGTTCGAACGCCTGATGATGCCCAACCTTTGCAGGTTGGCAAACTCCTCGCGCGCTATGGCCAGTTTAGCTGCGTCCAAGCGCCGAGGTCGTGCGAAAACGGGCGGCCCGGTGGTGGTAATAAAGTGCTCCACCCCGTGTTTAGCGATGGCCGCCGAAAACGTCGGGACCGTGAGTTCTGGGAACTGAGTGAGCAGTGTGTGGAACTTACTGCCTGGAGCTGTGACGTTGGCTTGTGTTACTGGCCCGGCCCCTCGAGCTGTACAGGGGAGAGAGTCAAAGGACAGTGCATTAACCAGGCGCCTGTTAGCAACATCAACTAGTAAACCATGTGCACACAGAAAATCAGCTCCCAGGATTGGGAAACTCAGTGCTGCTATGACAAAAGTCCACTCGTACATAAGGCCGTGTAGAGATAAAGCCAGTGTTCTCTCACCAAAGGTCTTAATGTCCGAGCCGTTTACTGCCACCAGCCCGGGGCCGCTAGGTCCTGCCAGCCGGTCGGCGTAGGTCGGCAGGATGATGCTCTTCTGGGCTCCGGTGTCCACGAGGAAACGCCTCCCTGAGCACGAGTCTGTCACGTAGAGCAGTTTGTTCTCTTCGCCGGCGGTCGCAGCTGCTACCGACTGCCGGCCTTGGTGTTTCCCGAGCGCTTGAATTGGCACGGTGGCGCACATCTGCGTGCGTTCTCTCCGAAGCGGTGGTGGTCGAAGCAGAGCGTGTCTCTCTGGCGATCCCTGGCCCCCGCTGCCGCTACCGTCGGTGGCTCCTCACCTCCGCTGGTCATCTCGCTGGGTTCCGACGCCGCCGCGTTGACTGTGAGGGCTCTGGTGGTGAGGATGATTTGATCTGCCTCCTGGGCTAGCGCACGGTAGTCACGTGCGGCCAGCAACGGCGAATTGGCAAGAACCGCTCTCGCCTCTCTTGGGAGGTTCCAGAGGAAAAGGTGGGCAAACAGAAAATGCCCGTTGTCCGTGCCCATTAACGCCAACATCTTCTCGATCAGATCGACAGCCAAACCATCTCCTAACTCGGAGCGCCTCAGGAGCCTCTCTGCTCTCTCACAGTCCGAGAGCATGTAGCGCCGGGTCAGCGCAGCCTTGAGAGCTTTGTATCTGTTGTTGGCTGAGGGCTGATCGAGCAGGCTCACTACCTGCTGAGCTGTGCGAGCGTCCAGCGCTGCAACCACAAAATAATACTTGGTGTCGTCTGCCGTTATTCCCCGGAGGGCGAACTGAGCCTCGGTGTGGTGGAACCAAGAGCGCGGGTTGTGCTGCCAAAAGTCCGGTAGTTTGACTGAAACAGCGCACACGTTGCTGGGGGTTCCCATCCGTGCCGTCTGTGGGATGCTTGCCGCGTCGCTGGGGCTTCCCATCCGGGCCGACTCTGGGGTTCTTGCCTTGTGTTCCATAATTCGTCTGGGGTCACCAGTGTGGAGAGTATGAATAACGAGGCAGGTTTACGAACAGACGACTTTTATTACACTCTCTCACCAGTCATACACAGAAAAAGCATGATACAACCAAGCACGGTTTCTCCTTTTATCCCGACCACTCATCTCACATCTGCACGACATTTCACGTCACGTTGCATGACATTTAACATCACAATACATTCACCCTTAAACCCCCCGACTCCTTCTTCCTGCCAACTCCCCATGGTCTCCCTGACTATTGTCCTCCTCTGTTTACCCTCTGCATCCTGACTGAGACGCTGTCTGAGATGACTCACCCAAGTCTCTACAACGCAGCCAATCAATGTCATTGATAGGGCTTTATGTGTATGTGCCCATATGTGCCGGTGTTTTGCAGGTTAGCTAGCTAACAGTGCCACGGAGTTAAGAGACGCAAATGCTTATTATGGCAAAATGAACAGGCAGTGGCACATCCACTCACCGAGCCAAAATAAAAAAGAAATGCGGTTCTTTTAAGATGGAATGGCTTTCAGAGTATGTGCAAACAGAAGAACAAGCAGTGAAACTGTGTGCGATCTTTTCTTTTTCGAATGAGAAAGGTTTGCTCTGCAAAACGTGCTACAAAGCCACAATAGCAAGCGGGTTTTCGGAGGGAAAATTGTGGACTGAATGAAAGTTGGACTACCTCAAGCGTCACATTCAGCAGAAAAGTCATTTGAATGCTGTTGGAATTGTACGAAGACACAGGATGGGAAAGGGGATCGGTACATTATTGCGGGAGAGCGCAAAAGATTGAGAGTGAGGAACGAGCTGTCACACAAAAAGAAATCCAACCCCGAGCAAGTTAAAGTTCTCACTGATAATATTCTGCTCGCCATCAAAATGAATGCGTCGATGCTGTCGGTTCAACAAATCCATGATCACATGGAAAAGTATGTGAGTATACCAGAAAGCTGGCGAAGCAAAAATTATGCCTTTGAATATGTGAACTCAATCAATGAGATAGTGCAGAATGAGATGATGTGCAATGTTAAAAATGCACCCTGGCATACCCTGATAGTAGATGAGAGCACAGACATAACAGTGCACAAAATGCTAGTCACATATATTTACCTCCGCCAGGAGGTTATGTTTTTGCCGGGGTTTGTCTGTTTGTCTGTCTGTTTGTCTGTCTGTTGGTTAGCAAGATAACTCAAAAAGTTTTGGACGGATTTCGATGAAACTTTCAGGTGTTGTTGGAAATGGTACAAGGAAGAACTGATTACATTTTGGGGATGATCCGGATCACCGTCCAGAAGAAAACCGCCATTACGGAAAATGCCATTTTTCACGAAAATGGCATTTTTGTGAAAATGGTGAAAATGGTGAAAATTTTTGCCAAGACCAGTCGCTCAAAGCACTTCATGACTATGGGCGTCAGTGCCACAGGGCGATAGTCATTTAGGCACAATGGTGTTGAATGTTTCGGCACTGGTACTATAGAAGTGGTCTTGAAGCACGCTGGTACCATAGCCTGGGCCAGGGACAGGTTGAAGATGTCTGTGAAGACCCCTGCCAGCTGCTCAGCGCATGCCCTCAGCACACGCCCAGGAATGCCGTCAGGGCCAGCAGCCTTACGTACGTTGACATGACTCAGTGCGTTACGGACGTCGGTGTGGGTGAGTGTGAGGTGGTGGAGGTCGTCAAAGGGTGGAAAATTGATGTTCTTTTCGTTATTGTCCTTGTCAAAACGAGCATAGAAGTCATTTAGCTCATTGAGAAAGGACACAGTCATGGCTATAGGTATGGAGTTGCTGGGCTTATAATCAGAAATAGCTTGAATGCCCTGCCACATGCGTCGGGGGTCAGAGTCCCCAAAATGTTCATCCACCTTCAGCTTGTAGCTGTGCTTGGCTTTCTTGATGCCCCTCTTCAGATCTGCCCTGGATGAACTGTAGGCCTGTGCGTCACCAGATCTAAAGGCATTGTTACGTGCCTTTAGCAGAAGCCGCACTTCTCTGTTCATCCACGGCTTCTGATTTGGGTACGTGGTGATCTGTCTTTCCGTGGTGACACTGTCAATAGTGGTGTTGATATGGTCCATGACTGAGTGGGTGTAAGAGTCAATGTTTATGTGGGAGCCACAGGTAGCCTGAGAGGTGAACATACTCCAGTCTGTGTTCCTAAACTTTTCCTGGAGTACAGTCAACCCCCTCTGGCCACACTTTGATGGTCCTCACTGATGGCTTCACCCGGTTGATGAGCGGTACATACTTGGGGGTAAGGAACAAAGATAAGTGATCAGACTGACCTAGGTGGGGGAGGGGAGTTGCTGTGTAGGCTCCCACAATATTGGTGTAAACGTGGTCCAATGTTTTGTCCCCTCTTGTGTGACAGGAGACATGCTGGTAGAATTTAGGAAGCACTGTCTTGAGGTTAGAGTGGTTAAAATCACCCGCCACAATAAATGCTGCCTCTGGGTGTGCAGTTTGTTGTTTGCTAATAGCTGCATGCAGTTCTTTCATAGCAAGCTTAGCATTAGCATCCGGAGAAATGTAAGCAGCTGTTATGATGGCACAAGTGAACTCGCGTGGCAGATAGAAAGGTCTACATTTAACCATGAGAAACTCCAGGTTAGCTGAGCAGTGTCTCTCAACAGTGACAGAGTTCGTGCACCAAGCCTTGTTAATATAAATGCACACTCCCCCACCTCTGGTCTTACCGGAGTCATCTGCTGCTCTGTCTGCCCGGAGCATGTGTAGGCCGGCTAGCTCAATAGCATTGTCGGGTATTCCACTGTGAAGCCATGTTTCCGTGAAAATCATGATATTGCAGTTCATAAGTCTCTTATTGTTGGTGATCCGAAGCCGTAGCTCATTCATTTTGTTCGCCAGTGACCGTACATTAGCGAGGAAAATACTGGGTAGAGAAAGCTGGTGCGGTGTTAGCTTTAGCTTAGCTCTTAGCCCACCGCGCTTCCCCCGCCTTTGTTTACGGTCTCTACGCCGCCTGCGAGCACTTCCGGTCGGCCGGGAAGCTTGCCGAGCGTCGGGTGTTCTCCGGAGCTCAGGGATGAGACGTAGGTTGCTGATATTGTCAGACAGTTATGAAAATGAGTTACCACAGAGCACTTACAGCTGATTTTAAGCCTAAACTCTTAAACTGCACATGCGCAGTTTACTGTGACCACTGCATTCTTGTATGTGAGGTCACTTTATTGGGCCTGCATGCACTCGGTTAGCGTGTCATTTGTGGGTTTGGCCCTTGGGGCTTGCCGTAGCCGACGTTGGGTGTCAGGTGGGATGAAGTCAGGTGGGCTGCTGCCGCTGTATGTATATCTGCCTTTTTCCTGCAATAAAGTTCAGCTTGCTGTCCAGCATAAGATGGTTCATGGCTCGCTCATTTCATACATAACATTTGGCGACGGGAGGTAAAAGTATGGGAGCCTGCGCGAGACCACCACCTCCGTTCCTGGAGTCACCAGGTGTGCCAGCCACACTGTGGCACCGCTGGCTGGACTCATTTAATGACTACATTACTGCGGCCGGCCTGGACAGCACCAACAAAGAAAGATGGAAGAGTGTCCTTATTCATTGTCTAGGCAAGGAAGGACAGCGGGTGCTTCTTGCTCTGGGCCGTACAGACTCTTTGGACAAGTGTATGGGCCTAATGGACGAGTTTTTTGATGAAAAGTGTAACGTCACGGCACAAAGGTGCAGATTCTTCTGCCACTACCAAGAAGCGGGTGAGTCCACGCAACATTATGTTATTGAGCTCCGTAACCTTGCAAGCACGTGCACCTTTGGGCCTTTAGAAGAGGAGCTAATTTGTGACAAGCTAGCATTTAGCACGACCAACGAGTGGCTAAAGGAGAAGCTATTGCTAACAAAGGACAATTTCATGCTAAGCCAGGTGATGCAGATGGCTAACCAAATGGAATCAGCCACCCAGCTAGAGAGGCTACTAGCTAACGAATGGCTGGCCAGCCAAGCAGCCCCACCATGCCAGGCTGATAGCAACACAGCTATCTACTCAGGGCGGACTTCCACGCGGAGGTGGACTGTGGCACGGGCAGGAGCCAGAACCCAGAGACCGTGTGGCAGCTGTGGTTCTCCCCATCACTGAACAAGCTCGTCTGTCTGCCCCACTAGAGGGAAGAGGTGCTATGACTGCAGTCAAGCTAACCACCTGGCTATAGTTTGTCCCGCCACCAACGAGAAAGCCGGTGCAGGACCCACAGATGTAACCTCTGTATGTGTAGCAGGTGCCAAGAACTAGCTGCTAAAAGGGTATGTTGTGCAGCTTGATGTAGTCGACATGCCACTCATGGTGAATTCGGGTGCTGCAAAGTCAATATTGAGCGTGTCCACGGTAAGAAAGCTTTTCCCTAAAAAGGGCAATTGTAGTGGGGGCTGATAACATGTTTGGCTATGGACATGTGAAAATTAGCATGGTGGGCACGGTCAGTTTTTCAGTGTTGTGTGGACCAAAGACGATTCCCGCGTTCTCCTTTCAGGTTTCACGCCATGGGGCTGACTTGCTAGGTACTGACTTATTGGGCAAGTTGGGGTTCTCCATTATGGACCCAACGGGCTCCACAGTGCTAACCATTTCACCAGCCTGGCATGTTCACCGGCTGGCACTGTTTGCAGGCCTGGGTTGCATAGCGGCTTTCAACCACCGACCGCTCATTGACCCAGGGGTGACACCCAAGATTCAACCCCTTCACCGGTTACCCTTCGCACTGCGGGACGACGTCACAGCAGAGCTGAATAAACTTCTGGGTGCTGGCATTACTGAAAGAGTGGACGCCTTACCGTGGATCTCAAATATCGTGGTGGTTAAAAAGAAGTCAGGTGTCATCCGACCATGTATCGACCTCAGAATGGTCAACAAAGTAATCACTTCGGATAAATACCCCTCATCCACAATGGAAGAGCTTACTGCAATGTTCAGTGGCTCCAGGGCGTTCTCGAAGCTGGACCTCCGTCAGGGCTACCTGCAAGTACCTCTCCACCCGGCCAGCCACAACCTGATGGCGTTCGTGACCCACATGGGCGTTTTCAGAAAAGGCATGTAGGTATATCTGCCTTTCAAGAATCATGCCTTTCCATGATTCTTGCCAGCCTCAGGAGTGTGGTGGTATATCTGGACGACATCGTGGTGCACGGCACATCATGGGCCGCACACGACGAATGTCTGGAAAGAGTAATGGAGGCACTGCTGGATCACGGAGTCACGCTGAATGAGGAAAAGTGCATCTTTACAGCTGAAGTCATCGAGTTTGTGGGGTTTCGCCTGTCTGCTGAGGGCCTAAGCCCCCTACACTCAAACGTGGAGGGGGTCCTGCAACTTCCAGACCCCACGCAAATTTCATCGTTCCTGGGTATGGCAAATTTCTACGGCGCTTCATTCCTCAATATTCAGAGACCATAGAACCACTCCGTGTTCTCCTGAGGCAGAATGTGCCGTGGGAATGGACTCCGTCCTGCTCAACTGCCATCGCTAAACTGAAATTTCAGCTCATCTCCCCACCGGTGTTGGCCCATTTTGACCCCTGATGCTCCACTTTTGTAACTTGTGATGCGTCTGGCTCAGCGGTGGGAGCAGTCATGTCTCAACTTCAGAATGGGACAGAGTGCCCAGTGGCGTTCGCATCGAGGTCCCTCACACCGGCAGAGCAGAGGTACGTAGTAGGTGAAAGAGAAATGCTCACATGTGTTTGGGCGTGAGAACAGTAGCACATCTACCTTTACGGATGCCACTTCACCCTGCGAACGGATCACAGGGTGCTGACGACCTTACTTGAAATGACCGGATTGGGACACAGGCCCCTGCGAATCCACAGGTGGATGGAAAGGTTGCCGGCCTACAACTTCACTACCCAGTTCACTCCAGGCAGAGAGAACGTCGTAGCGGACCTCCTGTCCCATGCCACACCTAACACCAAACAAACTGGTGGCTGTGACCTCCTGGAGGCAGACCTGGTCAACACGTTGTACGACCCCTTCCGGAATGCCGTGTCCCTCCAGGAACTCCAGGCGGAGTCAGAGCAGGATTTAACTTTGTCTCAGCTACGCTCGTTCATCAGAGGAGGGGTGGCTGAAAGACGATAAGAACAACACACTCGTTATGTCTGCTTGCACCTTTATTGCCGACCACACAGTGACATGAGAATCCCCAGAAAAAAAACATATCCACTTCCCCACCTTCTGCTCGCTTTCACAATAAAAGCCCTGCAGATAACAGCACAACAAGCACTTGATAAATGACAGTTATATACAATATATTGTATCTGAAACTTAACAATCTCCCTGTCCTTTTTTTTTTTAGACAGTCATATTCAAACCCATTAAGTCCAACAACATAAACATATACACGTGCTCAAATAAACCCTGAGCTTGAAGACAGAACATAACTGTTAAACAAAGCTTAAATATCAATAGAACTGTATGTTCTCAAGTTTTCTTTTTTTTTTAAGTAATACTCTGACCCCCTATTAACCAATAGTCCATTGCCCTTCACTCAGCGCCTTGAGCAGCTGGTGAGCTGATGCACCCCTTTTTGTGAGGCAGTCTGCGAGTTGTTCTTTTGTGCTCTGCCACAGTATCTGTTCAGCTTTCTGCATCTGAATAAGCTCTTTGATGCTACTAATCTCCAAACGAAGTCTTTTCTCAGAAACCGACTTTGTGGATTTTAGTGCATCAGTTAGCAAATGGTTGTCTGTTACACAGATTATTGGAGGGGCATGGTTTGTGTCTCCTGCGGTCAACTCAGAAAACAGTGTAGCTAGAAAAAGTGCATTGTCAACTCCGTCAGACATAGCCAGGGTTTCACCAGCTAGTGTACTTCTCACTACCCTTTTTACTCTCTTTGATTGCCAAGAAAGAGGTGAAAACTTTCCCTTTTCTCCCATGAGAGCAATGAAATGTCCTCCTTGAGTGCCTCCATCAGACAGGTTTCCAAATGAGGCATCACTAAACACAGTTATTTTTAGTGCACTTGTGGCCGACACACATTGTGGGCTCACGCTGCCACAGAGACAGGACTGCGTGTGTATTGTGGGGTGTCACGTCTGCAAGGACTGAGGACTCGAATCTACAGGAGATAACAAGGAAGTGTGAGATTTGTCTCTTTGTCCCACAGAAGACGCCCCGGCGGGTATTCCGGTTCATCAGGAAATGAGAGACAATGGTGAAGCTGTTTCGTACTGTTTGCCCCCCTCCCCTCTGGTAGAAGACTTCGGTCCATCCAGACTAAAACCTCCCGTCACATGAACAGCTTCTTCCCCTCTGCCATTAGACTGCTGAACACTAAGTGACTTATTGACTCTCGTGCACCATGTACAGCAGCTCAACCAGACTCATGTCAATCATCACTGTTTTCTTCCTGCATTACCGACTGCACTATATAGTTCTCCACAGTATCTGCTGCTGGCTAATATATATTTTAACTGTTGACCAGTATCACTTAATCTTATCCTACACTTTATTACATGTATAGTTTATTTCTCTTATCTTATCATGTTTAATGTTGCAGCATTGTACCGAGACAAATTCCTAGTTTGTGTACTACATGAACAATGGCAATAAACCTGATTCTGATTCTGATTCTGATTCTGATTCAGCTTCAAAGCTTTGTAACTGTATGTTGACTGAAGACACCATGTGACTTGAATTCTGATGCTGGAAATGTATAAAAGGGGGTTGAGATATGATTCTGTCTCTTTCCTGCTTTGAGAATGCTAGAAGCTGTGTTCTGTCAAATAAAGCTGGTTTTATGACTGAAACTCAGCCTCGTTATTTGAGCATGCTTCTACACTGGTGACCTACGACGGAAAATGAGCAGACAGAATTCTCCCGAGCGGGGCTCGGTGGAAGCCAGCCTGATGGCCGCCTCCACGATCCGGCTGCCCGATTTCTGGCAGCACAGCCCGCGCTCATGGTTTAGCGCAATCGAGGCGCAGTTCAACCTCTGGAGAATCTTCAACGACGACACAAGATTCTACCACGTGGTAGCAAAGCTGGACAGCGACACGGTCCAGAGAGTGGAGGATCTGGTTAATCATCCACCAGACAGCAACAAGTACAGCGCATTGAAGGACGCGCTGATCAGCCATTTCACCCCCTCAGTCCAACAACGAGCAGAGGGGCTCCTGGCACTGACGGAGGCAGAAAACGATAGACCTGCGGACCTGATGGTGAAGATGCTGCAGCTCAAAGCATCTGAGGATGGCGAATTCATTTTCGCCCACCTTTTCCTTCGAACCCTACCACCAGCAGTGAGAGTGGCCCTGGCAGAGTCACCCTGATTGGTCAAGCGAGACTACCATGGGTTGAGCAAGGAGGTGCAGAAGTTGGTCGACGCCCACAAGCGGAACGCAGTTTCGGCCGCGGCGGCCAGTCCGGGAACGGCGTCCGGAGACAGCACGGGTCCAGCGGCCGCGGCGCCAGACGCACCAACAACGGCGGCGACAGGAGCCAGACGACGCGGAGCGGAGAACGGCTTGTGCTTCTACCACCGCCGTTTTGCAGAGAGAGCGCACAGGTGCGTCCCACCGTGCAATTTTAAGCGCCAGGGAAACACCAAGACCGAGGGCCGGTAGCAGCTGCGACCCTCGGCAACGAGAACAGGCTGCTTTACCTGACGGATGCACGCTCGGGGAAACAGTTCCTTGTGGACACGGGCTCTCAGCTGAGCTTCGTCACACCCACCTACGTGGAACGGCTGTCGCCTTCTAAAGCCCCCTGGGTGTCAGTGTCAGCAGCGAACGGCTCCACGATTAAAACGTTTGGTGAGAGTACCATGCTTCTGTCCTTACAGGGCCGTTCATTTGAGTGGACATTTATTGTAGCAGCAGTCAGTTTCAACATGTTAGGGGCTGATTTTTTGTGCTCACATGGTTTATTGGTTGACCTTGCTAATAGACGTCTGATTAATGCACTGTCCTTTCATTCTATTCCCTGCACAGCTCGGGTGGCCCCGCCAACTGCACATGCCAGCGTCTCAGCTGCGGGTGGTAAGTTTCACACTCTGCTTGCTCAGTTTCCAGCACTCACAGTCCCCACGTTTTCAGCAACGGTGGCCAAACATGGGGTAGAACATTTCATAACAACCACAGGCCCTCCCGTTTCTGCAAAGGCTCGGCGCTTGGACCCAGCTAAACTGGCCATCGCGCGCGAGGAGTTCACTAATCTGGAAAAACTAGGCATTGTTAGACGCTCCAAGAGCGCTTGGGCTTCGCCGTTACACATGGTCCCAAAGGCTGACGGCTCGTGGCGACCTTGCGGCGATTTCCGCAGGTTGAACAACGTTTCAGCTCATGACCGCTACCCGATTCCGCACATTCAGGATTTTTCTGTTCATTTGACGGGGGCGCGCATTTTTTCTAAAATAGACTTGGTGCGCGGCTATCACCAGGTTCCAGTGCGCGCGCAGGATGTACCCAAAACAGCGGTCATAACGCCTTTCGGCCTTTTTGAGTTCTTGCGCATGCCTTTTGGCCTCAAGGGGGCCGCGCAGACTTTCCAACGCATGATGGATGCAGTTTTACGCGACCTGCCTTTCGTGTTCGTTTATTTGGACGATATTTTGGTAGCCAGCACGTCCGAAGGCGAACATGAAAAACACCTCACAGCAGTTTTCCAGAGGTTGGCAGAGCACGGGTTAATAGTTAACCCAGCGAAGTGCCAGTTTGGGGTGGCGCAGATTGATTTTTTGGGACATCGCGTTTCGGCAGAGGGAGCAGTTCCCCTTCCAAATAAAGTGCGTGCCATAACGGATTTTCCGCAACCTCAAATGGTCAAGGCGCTTCAGGAGTTTCTAGGGATGGTTAATTTTTACAACCGTTTCCTCCCAAGCGCAGCACGACTCATGCAGCCATTGTACACCGCGTTAAAAAAACAAAAGCCCGCAAATAAAGTTGAATGGTCTCCGGAGCGGGAGCGCGCTTTCGCCCAGGTCAAATCAGCCCTGGCAAACGCAGTTTTGTTAGCGCACCCAGTTCCAACGGCCTGCATGGCGCTCACCACTGACACTTCCGATGTAGCGGTGGGGGCGGTAGTTGAACAGTTTGTGGCAGGTACCTGGCAACCCCTCGCGTTTTTCAGCAGGACTTTGCGCGATAGTGAATGGAAATACAACGCGTTTGACAGGGGGCTTTTGGCCCTACACTTGGCCATTCGTCATTTTCAGTTCTGGTTAGAGGGGCGACGTTTCACCGCTTTTGTGGATCATAAACCGCTAACGTTTGCGATGGCCAAAATTTCAGAACCCTGGTCAGGCCGGCAACAAAGGCAACTAGCCGCAATATCGGAGTTCACTACTGATATTCAGCATGTCGCGGGTAAACACAATGTGGTGGCAGACTGCCTCTCGCGTGCGGTAGCACCGCCAAGCCCCATAGGGGCAGACTCTGTAGCCATGGCCGCGGGCCCGGGCAGCGACGCGGGAGCGCGCACAGCCCCGGTCTGTGTTGGGTTAGATTATGCAGCCATGGCTGCGGAGCAAGCAAACGACGCAGACGTGCGCGCGCTCCAGTCTGGACCAACAGGGTTAAGGCTGGAGCACAGGGTGCAACAAAACGGTATGCCCCCGCTAATCTGCGATGTCTCCACCGGACGGCCCCGCCCTGTGGTGCCAACCACGTGGCGTCGCCGTGTTTTTGACTTGGTCCATTCTCTCGCGCACCCGGGGGTGCGCGCATCGATCAAATTGGTGGGGGAGAAATTTGTTTGGCCCGGGTTGCAGGTCAACAGGTCAAGGAATGGGCAGCAGCCTGCGTAGCGTGCCAGCGAGCCAAAATACACAGACACACTAAGGCCCCGTTAGAACCTTTCCACATCCCCGCTAAGCGTTTTGATCAGGTGCATATTGACCTGGTCGGCCCGCTTCCGTTATCACACGGGCACACACATCTTTTGACGATGGTAGACCGCACCACGCGCTGGCCAGAGGCGATTCCTCTGACATCAACCACAGCGGAAGAAGTTGCGCGAGCATTTTTAGCAGCGTGGGTTGCGCGTTTTGGTGTACCGTCGGACATAACGTCCGACAGGGGTCCCCAATTTATTTCCGAGCTATGGTCATCGATGGCCCGCAGCTTGGGGGTGAAGATTCATCGCACCACCGCGTATAACCCCCAGGCTAATGGTTTATGCGAACGCTTTCACATGTCATTGAAAGCAGCCCTCAGAGCGTCGCTAACAGATACAAATTGGGTAGACAAACTTCCATGGGTTTTATTAGGGTTGCGTTCTGCACCTAAGGAAGATTTGCACGCTTCCCCGGCTGAATTAGTTTTCGCACAACCGCTCCGTTTGCCTGGGGAATTTCTTCCCGATAATCCCGCACCAAATGGCCCCCCTGCTCAGCCGTGGCAGAGCGACTCGGGAACAAACACGCTCCCTGGCCCAGTCCATCACAGTTTCCCACACGTTTTTGTGCCCAAGGCTTTAAAAAATGCAGAGTTTGTTTTTGTTAAACATGACGCCCAGCATCCAAGTTTGCGGCTGTTTTACGACGGACCGTTTCGAGTGCTGGAGACCGGGCAGAAGCATTTTCTGCTAGATTTAGGGGGCAGAAGGGAGCTGATTTGCATTAACAGGCTCAAACCTGCTTTTGTTCTGGCTGACGAGGAGGTGCAGCTCGCGAGGCCCCCCCACCGGGGCAGGCCACCGAGGGGACATTCTCCAAAGTCTTCACAGAAAGGTGCTAACAGCTTTAATCCACAGGTGCAGAGAGACGTTGCAGGTGCAGCCAAGCCAGGTTGCAGCAGATTCGGCAGAAGATTAAAACCTAGGCAGTTGGTGGATTGATTAGAGATGTATGGAGTGCTTTGTGTTTTTCTTTTTGTTATGCCATGCAGATTTTGCCTTACTAGACGTTTGGGGGGGGTAGTGTGGCCGACACACATTGTGGGCTCACGCTGCCACAGAGACAGGACTGCGTGTGTATTGTGGGGTGTCACGTCTGCAAGGACTGAGGACTCGAATCTACAGGAGATAACAAGGAAGTGTGAGATTTGTCTCTTTGTCCTACAGAAGACGCCCCGGAGGGTATTCCGGTTCATCAGGAAATGAGAGACAATGGTGAAGCTTCAAAGGGATGCTTTGTAACTGTATGTTGACTGAAGACACCATGTGACTTGAATTCTGATGCTGGAAATGTATAAAAGGGTGTTGAGATATGATTCTGTCTCTTTCCTGCTTTGAGAATGCTAGAAGCTGTGTTCTGTCAAATAAAGCTGGTTTTATGACTGAAACTCAGCCTCGTTATTTGAGCATGCTTCTACACACTGTCTTTTCCCAAATGTGAAAAGTTTAACACAACCTTCTTTGACTTTATCTTGCACACTATTCTGTTTGCTTCATGGATCGTGTGTACAGTTGCATCTTTCAGTGTTGATGCTAGGTTACTGACATCAAACATCACATCTGGTCTACTCTGCCTGGCAACCCAGAGAATCTGACCAATCTTTGATCTGAGTTGATCTTTTTCCTCCTCACAGAGAGGCGAATCTTGCTGTACTGCTCGCAATGGGTCAATGTGTATGGACTGCATGTGCTGAATGTATTTATCCTGGTGCATTTGCACCTTTCCATCAAGAGTCACAAAGTCTACTCCCACATAAGAGAAGTGTTTGTGTGCCTCACGTCCAACCTGAAAAACAGATTTCAGGTGAGGTATGACTGTTGTGGCAAATTTTTGTGTGCCTCCTCATATGAAATCATCTACATGACAGGCGAGCACCCCAGACATGGTGCAGTCTTGATCTAACCAATAGAAAACAGCCGGATCGACCTTTGACATTTGTCAACCTGCTTTCAGCATCATCTCTTTGACTCTGTTGTACCAGTACAATGATGCATCTGCTAAGCCATATACACACTTTTTGAGCTTCCATAATATTCCATTACAGTTGGCTTCAGGAGGTGGTCTAATGTAAATGTCACGTGACACTTCCATTCCCTGAAGAAATGCTGATTTGATGTCCATAGAATGAAGTGACCATTGTTTTTGACAAATAACTGCTGTCAGTAGTCGTAAGGACTCTGAAGCACAGGTGGGTGAGTCCTTTTGCAGCTCAGACATCTCCATCTCCTCAAAATCACTTGCCACCAGACGAGCTTTTGGCACTAATCCTGAGACGGTTTCTTTGAGAGTACACACCCACCTTGTTGAAATACACTTTTGTCCCTCATCCTTCATTTCTACGAACACACTGTTATCTCTCCAGCATTTAATTTCTTCTTGTTTGGCTTTATCAAATGATAAATCATTAGCCACGAACACATCTTCATTAGTGTTAACATCAGTGACAGCAGGTTCAATCTCAAGACTCTGTACCTGTGTTAGATCAACAGATTTTGTGTTACCATCTAGACCAGGGGTGTCCAATCATGTGCCATGGAGGGCCAAGACCCTGCAGGCTTTACCTCCAACCAGTGTGTTCAGCACCAGATTTCACTGAACTTCTTCCCACTGATTGCTGATCAGTGAAAACACCTGCTGAAGCAACTGGGTAGAAGAGAAAACCTGCAGGGTCTTGGCCCTCCATGGCACATGATTGGACACCCCTGATCTAGACAATCAGGCTCCATAAAAAGCAAGTTATACCAATTTTTATATTTCCCTGTTGCTTTGCCTGCCCGCCCCAAAACTTTGGCTGTGTGTTTAACCCCACTGTCTTTGTCTATATATTTCAGGACCTGCCCCGTTTTCAAACAAACACTGAATGTTTCAGTTGTGTTTGTTTCTCTGTTAGGCATTTCTGGTTGTATTTCATGAGTCTCTCTGTCACCATTCGTGGAAAGTGAAATCTCACTCTGAACTCCAGTAGCTTCTTCGGTGCAATGGGGCTGAAGCATGTTTTCTTGAACCTCCATTTCGTTTTCTGTGTTCTCCATGTTTTCAGCAGTTCCTATCATTCCTTGTTTTTCACCAATGTCTGTGTTGTTTTCTGGATTTCCATTTGTTGTCTGATGTTCACTACTTGTAGGATTCACTTTTCTCAGTCTGAGATGATGCACTCTTACGCAGGTTCCTCCGTGTCGAACAAACACCACTGCACCATCCTGGCCAACAACAACTGCTGGCCCTTTCCACTCTGGACAGTCCACTCTTTTATAGTAGACTTTATCACCCACTTCATATGTTTCATCTGTGTGATGGATTTGTTTGCGTAGTGCTCTCCGTATTCTTTCAGAACATTCTGCTTCTGTGAAAGCTCTTCTTGCAGCGTGCAAAGCAGAGATGTGTTTTGCAACCCATTCACTCTTTGTAGTGCCCTCTAAGGCTGGGAGTTTATCATTTAACACAGAGGGCATGTTGGGATTCTGTCCAAACACCAGTTGATATGGGCTGTATCCATGAACATTGTGCATAGTGTTTTTTGCCATGAGTGCCCAGTCTAGAGCAGTGTTCCAGTCACAGCAGTTACTGTCTTTTATTTTCATTATGATCTCTGTGAGTGTTTGATTATGTCTCTCTAGAAGTCCATTGCTCCACGGGCTATAGGCAGCTGTTGTCTTAACTTCTATGTTGAAATTCTCTGCCATATCTCTCACCTCATCATTATTGAACTCTCCTCCATTGTCACTAAACAGTTTCTGTGGTGGTCCATGTACACTTACCCACACATGAATGAAGTGCTTCACTATTTCTGAGGCCTTTTTTGTAGTGAGAATGCTGCCTGCACTGAATCGTGTGAATTGACCAATAATGTGAAGATACCACAGGCCTGGCTTCAGTTCATGTAGATCAACTGCCACAGTTTCATTGTACTGAGATGCTAGTGGCAACCCAACTGCAGGCCTTGGTTTGGTCTTACTGTACCTTTGGCAAATGTCACATTCACTGATGATTTTTTTTAGGATCATGTTGCATTCTGTGTCTTTATTTCCAGAGCTATCGAGCAGCTTCTGCAATTTGTCAGCAGAAGCATGGCCAAACTGTTTGTGAAGCTTCACCAGGATTTTGTGTTTTTCAGCCACGTTCAAATTGTCCGTGATTGTCAGGATCTCCTCATCCCTGTCACCATGGGTTGAGATGCCGTCTCGGCGCTCAGCCCATGTTTTCCCTCATCCCTGCTTCCCATTGAGCAGCGTCTCAGCAGGCTCCCAGCTGGCAGCATTATGGACGGCTGGGGCCAATTAGTCATCAGCTGGGGCACTGCCAATGAGGATAAATAGGAGCAGCCTCGATGACTCGGGGCTGCGACATAAGCACTGCTAAGCTGAAGCCCCTTCGTCTGGTGTCAGCCTCTACTCCCCTTGCAGCATTCCTGTGTTTGTATCCCGCTGTGAGTATGCACGTCTTGTTACCCCTATGTCCGGTACGAGCTTCCTACCCCTGCGCTGTGCAACCTGTGAGTGTACGTCTGCATGAGTATCTGTGCTCTCCTCATCCCTCATCCCTCAACCTTAATAAAACATCTCGACTCACTGGCTTGCCCCTGGCTCTTATTGCTCGGCTCCCTAGAGCCGGGTATGACAGTATGTCGCAGCCAGAAGAGTTACCGGCGGCCGTGAGTCGCCGTGGAAATGTACCTTTCTGTCCGGGAGTCAGCGCTGCTAGCATGCCGTTTCCCAGGAGTCACTTCCGGCGCCAGGGCGACGAGCTGAGGTCTATCTCGGAGGCTGTCGACGGGACGCTCTTCACCCTGCACGACGCCTCCAACGCAAGACGCTGGCATCCGGGCCGTGCTGAGGAACTCCTGGACTGTCACCCTCATTCTGTGTACCATCTGGAGGACAGCGCCAGGATAGACGCCGCAGGTACACAGCGAGAGAAGCTCCACGGGGTGGATGGAAATTCCGGCAGGAAGTCGAAGTGGGCGACGTCTTTCCCCGCTTCAGAGTCCCGTTCCTGCCGCTATTCCAGTCCGGGAGTTCGCGCCAACCAGAGGGCTTTCCCCGACCTGTGCCACGCCACTCGGGATTCCCTTCAAGGAGCCGCAGCTGACAGCAGTTATGTCTGGGGTCGAGTGGCTGTCGCAAGCTCCACTGTCTCCTGTCACCACCTTCAGGCATGTGGCGGCGGCAGTGAGATTGATGGAGAGGACTTCAGGGCTACGAAGCTTTCCCGTGCTCGACGCCTTCCTCGCCTCGATCTCCGATCTGGAGCGGCGAATCCTGGTTTTCCCCCTCGCTTCGTCCCCTGGGAATAGCCGTCATCACATCGCCGAGTCACCTCTGCACGAACCTCGTCCGGATCCAGTTCTGGGCCGCCGTCAGGACCGTTCCTCCCACGCAGCTGTCACCTCTTCGCCTCGTCAGTGTGGAGTTTTCACAGCCTCGTTCCCTGAGCCTCGTTTCCCCGCTGTCATTCCTGGACAATCGGGCTGGCTCACCCCGGCTGTTTCCCCCTCCTCCTCGACGCGCTTCCTGACTGCTGAGTGTGCCTGGAATCCCAGCCTGGCGAGCTCTCTGCTGGAGACAACGCGAGCGACCCTCAGACGAATTCCCGGGGGGTCCTCCGTTATCGCCGGGCGGGAAGAGGAAGAAGCAGAATCCACTACAGCAGGCGATACTCAACCTCCAGGAGGCAGGCAAGTCATAGTTTTTTCACACCTGCTTAATGATTTGCTCTGTCACATTCCTGGAGGAGGAGTTCAGGGTTCGCAGCTCCCTGAACTCCCCCCACCTGCTGTAACCTGTATTCCTAATCCCGCATCCCCTGTGTCTCTCTCCACCGAGCGATCCCCGGCTCTGGGTCTACGTGGTGGGATAAGGAGAGGGCCTGTGGTTCCACAGCTACGTTGCGGACGGAGGAGGGGGACTGACTGCTGCGTGGAGTCTGCGCCGACGACTGAGCGTCCCCGGGTCTCCACGGAGGAGCGGTTCGGTCCAGCGGGACGAGATTCTTCTGGCTTCACGCCGAGTGGATCGTCGGCGGGGTTACCGGAGCTGGAGGAATCTCAAGCTGCGCTGACCATCGTGCTGGCTGCGGGGCCCGACGCGGCTAGATGGGAGCCTGACAACGACCTCCTGACGACAGATCCTGGATCTTCACAGTCCTGGATGGCGTCAGAACCCGAGATCAGGTGAGTGCTCTCCTTTCTTTTCTCCCTTTTTATCTTTGAGCACTTCAGCCTATCTCTAGGGGAGACGAGCCGGGTGCAGCCGCCCGCTGCGTCTGAGCTCGTCTCGCCGGGTTCTGGCGCTGCCGGTGATCCTGATCCCGGTTCTGTTTTCTCTTCTGAGCCTTCTTCCAGGGTCACCGGCGAGGAGTTGCTGTTCCTCGTGGTGCTGGAGGGTCCAGGTTCAACGTTGGAGGTCGGTTCTGGTGCAGTGTCCAACGTGGGTTCGCCCGAGACCCAATCGGGGTCCAACGTGGGTTCGCCTGAGGCCCGATCGGGGTTCGACGTGGGTGCTGCCCCAGTGTTGTCCAGGTCCGGTGAGGAGGTGGCCGTTTCCCTGCGACCTGACGCCCGTCGCCCTCATCATCGGCTCTCCCCTGAGCCTCTTCCACCGGGATCCGCTCTGACCCTTCGTCCGTCTCAACGGTCCTGGTGGTTGAGTGATGCGGGTTGACGACCCGACCCACAAAACTTTCGGTTCGGTGATCTGGTTCCCCCCACTGGTCTGTGTTTGCCTTTGGGTGGCCTGGTTCGGCTGCCGGTGGACTGGATTCCTGGGATCTGGGTCCGGAGTTCGCCGTCCGAACATTTCTCTTCCCCTGATTCGCCAACTGGACAATGGGCGGGGAGATCTCCGGAGCCATCTCGGCTATTTTTGGACTCTGCCTGCCATATTCCTCGGGTGTCACTTTTTCTTTTATCATTGTTAAGGTCACTCGGGTGTAATATTTTGTCCTGTTGGTGGATATGTATTTATAGTGCTGTGTGTTTTCCATCCCTCGTACTCAGCATTTTACTTTTTGTACCATGTTTTTAGCCTCGTTTTTGCATTGTAGAGTTATGTTTTGTTTCCTATCAGACCATACTCTGCAGTTGTCCATTCATTCCAGTCACTTTCACTTCTTTAGGTGACTGTGGGTATTTATATATTCGTGTGTGTGGGTTTTCCTTTGCCCGCACTCAGCATTTCCTTTTTGTGCCCTGTTTGTTCATTATAGAGTCATGCGCTTTGTTTTCCTTAACACCATGCTCTGTAATTGTCCATAGGTTCCAGTCACCTTCACTTCTCTTGGTGACTGTGTGTGTATATACATACAGTATATTAGCGCTGTGTATTGTGTTTCCCCTTTATTAACCATTCTCAGCATTTTTTTTGCCCTGTTACCTTTTTAGTGGGGTTTTTTTTTCTCCCTTGCTCTGGGTCACGCCTTGTTGGTACTCTGAGTTGTGTGTAACCGGCGTTTTGACCCAGTTTTTCTCCCCATCTGTGCCCTGGGTTTTTTTTTTTTCTTCTTTTTGGTGCAATGTAGAGTACTGTATTTGGGTTTTTCTTTTGCCCCGTTACCCTACATTGGCCTGTTGGTGTTCCCCTTTGCTTCGTCCCCTCCGGCCCTGCCTCCCTTCCTCCCGCCCTAGGTGGGGGGTGGGGGGGGGCTGGGATGTTTCTGGTCGTTCAGGAGCCCGACCTTGAGGGGGGGCTCTGTCACCATGGGTTGAGATGCCGTCTCGGCGCTCAGCCCATGTTTTCCCTCATCCCTGCTTCCCATTGAGCAGCGTCTCAGCAGGCTCCCAGCTGGCAGCATTATGGATGGCTGGGGCCAATTAGTCATCAGCTGGGGCACTGCCAATGAGGATAAATAGGAGCAGCCTCGATGACTCGGGGCTGCGACATAAGCACTGCTAAGCTGAAGCCCCTTCGTCTGGTGTCAGCCTCTACTCCCCTTGCAGCATTCCTGTGTTTGTATCCCGCTGTGAGTATGCACGTCTTGTTACCCCTATGTCCGGTACGAGCTTCCTACCCCTGCGCTGTGCAACCTGTGAGTGTACGTCTGCATGAGTATCTGTGCTCTCCTCATCCCTCATCCCTCAACCTTAATAAAACATCTCGACTCACTGGCTTGCCCCTGGCTCTTATTGCTCGGCTCCCTAGAGCCGGGTATGACAATCCCATTGCTCTTGAATCTCCATTTTCATGTTTTGTGACATCATCATCAGCTGTCAAAATCTGACCATCACGCTGACTGTGTCTATTTTTTCTGACCATAATGTTCACACAGTAATGACCAGAGCTGGTAAAGTCAAGTTTCACTGGTCGCTGAAACATAACTGCACTGTCATTTTCCATGTCCAACACTGTTCCTGCTCTTTTCAAAGATGTTTTGCTCAGAAGAAGTGGGATTTTTACAGGAACAACCTCAGTCTCAATACTACATCTTGTCTGCCCAATCTTTGCAGGTATTTTCAACCTTTTTGTGGAATGAATCACTTTTCCATCACCAAATTTAAATGGTTTGTTACTCTGCTTCTCCATTTTTTTCATATTATTTATCTCACTCAGACTCAGCCTTGTCATGTAATTATCAAGCCATTCTTGTCCACACACAGTCCGAGTGCATGCGGTGTCGATTATTGCAGAATCAAAACACTCAGTCATAAAGATTTCTGCTTCATTGGGTGACTCTTCAGTAAACAGGGTAAAGTTACACTCCTCCTCTGTGTTACTTACTTCACTCGCTTCTATAAGTTTGACTTGTTCACTTCTGTGTGGACAGTCTTTAGCCCAGTGAAATGTGCTTTGGCAGATGGCACATCTTGATCTCCGGCCATACCTGTCCAGGGGGTTGGTGCCTGCTTGTGGTGTTTTTTGTTTACTATTCCAGGAGGAGGACTTTCTTGTTTGCCGGTTTTGTTCTGTGATATAGGCCGTTTCCTGATTAATGCCCGTGGTTAAAACAGATGAATTTTCACCAAATATTCGCTTGAGTGCTGATTTCATCGAGGCAAAAGTTAAGTCTGTACACGCAGTCAAGGCGAGCTGCCGATCTTTAACATCCAGGCATGCAGTGTCTAACAACTTAAATGCAAGCACAGCATCGGGAAGCTCCATCTTATATTTACGCATGCGGGAGTAGTGCTGCTCAAAGTCTATTATATAGTCTGCCATAGACACACCGCTGTCTTTCTTTATCCGGTCAAAATTAGAGTAGACCTCATAAACTCGGTCTTTTTCTTCTTTCAAGAATAAGTTATCAAGATTCAAAAGCAAAGTGTCCATACCAGTGTCTCCATTCAGGTCATCTATCGGTATATCACCACTTCCCGCGCTCTTCCCGATAGCGCCAAAACCACAGCGAGCGCTTGTTTCTTTTTTTCCAGCTCCATGACTTGGGTCCAAATCGTGACTTCATTTTTCCAACTTTCATAGGGCTTCCCCTCATCAAACGTCGGCGGGACTCTATAGTTGGAAACCATCCTCTGCTACCATTGAAAGGCGATAAGAACAACACACTCGTTATTTCTGCTTGCACCTTTATTGCCGACCACACAGTGACATGAGAATCCCCAGAAAAAAAACATATCCGCTTCCCCACCTTCTGCTCGCTTTCACAATAAAAGCCCTGCGGATAACAGCACAACAAAACACTTGATAAATGACAGTTCTATACAATATATTGTATCTGAAACTTAACAGTGGCCCATGAAGATGCAGGGCGAACTGGAACCTTTCCACAGGGTCAGGGATGAACTGAGCTGCTGGAACGACGTGTGCATGGCAAGAGGACATTGCACAGTGGTTCCGGTGTCACTGAGGGCTCGCATTTTGGCCATGCATCATGAGGGTCACCTGGGAGTAGTTAGGGTGAAACATTGCTGCAGGGACTCAGTTTGGTGGCCAGGCATCAACAAGAACATTGAGGTTATGGTAAAGGACTGTGTGCCATGCTTGGAGAGCCGGAAAACTAGGACACCACCACCCCGGCCTCTGCGACTGTTACAGTGTGATGTATGTGATGGATGAGTTGCATTTGCATATGCCACCCCATTGGTGGGCGCTGTACCCTGTGGCATTGCCAATAGTATAAGAGTGTGCTCACTGAACTGAACTGGGATGTGTATGTGCATGTGTGTACGTGTGCGTATGCCTGAGTAAACGAGCAAGCTAATGACCTGCAGCCGTGTGTGTCTTTGTGTTTGTTCCTCCGAGTGGTAATCTAAAGTAGAAACCCACGGACATAACATCATTGGCGACGAGGATGACTTTAGGTTTCCAAGTCTCGCCGCGGTATTGACTGCGAGTGACGGAGGAAGAGGAACGTTGGTCCTGGTGGGAGTTTGGCTGGGCGCGGCACGCCAGGTGACAGGACACCAGGTGACAGCGCGCCAGGTGACAGGACGCCGGGTGACAGGACGCCGGGTGACAGGACACCGGGTGACAGGACGCCAGGTGACAGGACGCCAGGTGACAAGATTGCTAAACGCTAGCTAACTGCACGCCATGGCTGGATTTATTGGACACATTAACCCATTCGATGAGTCGGTGGAGCAGTGGACAACCTACGTTGAGAGGTTTGAGCATTTTGTAACGGCAAATGGTATTGCAGAGGAGAAAAAGCTTGCTGTTTTCTTAAGTGTAATTGGTGCGTCAACATATGGACTTTTACGTAGCCTCGTAGCTCCAGATAAGCCAGGGGCTAAGACGTATGCTCAACTCACGGAAGTTTTGAAAGACCACTTTTCCCCAAAGCCAATTGTGATTGCTGAAAGATTCCGCTTTCATAAACGGAACCAACAAGAAGGAGAAACTGTGACGCAATATATAGCAGTCATTAAAAAGCTTTCTGAACACTGCGAGTTTGGTACGCACCTGCAGGATGCATTGAGGGATAGGCTCGTGTGTGGATTAAATATTGAAGCTATCCAGAAAAAATTGCTGACGGAGGAGAAGCTTACTTTTTCCAAAGCAATGGAACTAGCCGTGTCAATGGAGACAGTAGCTCGCGAGACACATCAGCTGAGCAACGCGCTGAAAGTGCATGCACTGTCACCACACGACAAACAACACACGAAATGTTCGCGCTGTGGAAAAATGAACCACAAAGAGAGCGATTGTTTTTATAAGGAGCAAAAATGCCATAAATGTGGTAAGAGAGGACATATCTCGAAAATGTGCAGGAACAAAGAGACTGTAAATAAGGAGAAACCAGTGGAGTATAAAGCTAAAAAGAAAGAAAGGGTGCACCAATTGGATGTAAAAGAAATATCTAGTGATGGTAGCACTACAGACACTGAAGTGAGCCTGCATATGGTGTCTCAGCAGAGTAATTTGTCATACATGTGTGTTAAACCAAAAATTGAAGGTAAAAGGATTATCATGGAATTAGATACCGGTGCTGCCGTTTCTCTGATTTCAAGAAAACTGTATGATGCACACTTTAAGGACTTGCCCTTGCGCCAAACCCATATAATGTTGAAAACATATACGGGTGAGGTGATTCCAGCAGAGGGTGTCATCACCGTTTCAGTGAGGATGAACAAGCAGTGGGCTAGACTACCATTGTATGTGGTTCGGGGAAGTTCACCCCCACTTTTTGGTCGGGAGTGGCTGTGGAGGATTCGAATTGACTGGCGAGAAATAAAGACGGTCCGGGAGGAGACGCTAGAGGGCGTGCTACAAAGACATGCAGAGGTCTTTAAAAAAGAATTAGGCACTCTGAAAGGCATGGAAGTAGCCATAGCGCTGAAGCCGGATCATGTGCCACGGTTTTGTCAAGCGAGAGTCGTTCCCTATGCCCTTAGGCCAAAAGTGGAGGCTGAAATTGACCGATTGTGTGAGCAGGGCATTATATCCCCTGTCAAATTCAGTGAATGGGCAACACCCATTGTGCCCGTTGTGAAAAAGAATGGAGATGTTAGGATATGTGGGGGTTTTAAAGTCACAGTTAATCCTGCCCTGTGTGTGGAGAAATACCCAATTCCACGCATTGAAGATCTATTCGCATCACTGTCGGGGGGGCAGCATTTTAGTAATCTGGACTTATCTCATGCCTATTTGCAAATGGTGATGGAGGGAAATTCCTGAAAATATCTCACAATAACTACATCTAAGGGTCTGTTTTGTTACAACAGGCTGGCATTTGGAATTACCTCAGCACCAGCGATATTCCAGCGTGCCATGGACCAAGTCCTCCAGGGTCTGCGGAACGTTCACTGTTACCTGGATGATATATTGGTCAGTGGACAGGATCGTGTGCAGCATCTGAAAAATCTGGATGCAGTCCTAGGGCGCTTGGAAGAATTCGGTTTGCGAGTACGGAAGGAAAAATGTGAATTTTTCAAGGATTCACTGGAATATCTGGGTCACGTCATTGATGCCCAGGGTCTACACAAGGCACCAGAGAAAGTCAGGGCAATTGTGGAGGCTCCTGCACCTACAGACGTGAGTCAGTTACGTTCTTTCTTGGGGCTAATTAATTATTACAGCAGATTTATCCCCAACTTGTCATCTATCCTAAGCCCACTAAATACTCTGTTGTGTAAAGGAAAACAATGGCAATGGACATCTGAATGTGCTGCATCTTTCAAAGAGGCAAAAGAGCAGTTACTCTCTCAAAGCGTGTTAACCCATTATGATCCACAACTTCCCATTTGATTGGCGTGTGACGCATCACCTTATGGTGTAGGTAGTGTCATCTCACACATTCTCCCGAATGGACAAGAGAGGCCCATAGCTTTTGCATCAAGGACTCTGAATAAGGCAGAACGCAATTATGCCCATATTGAGCGTGAAGCTCTTGGCATTATATTTGGAGTTCGTAAATTCCATCATTATCTGTATGGTAGGCAGTTTACACTCCTTACAGATCATCGCCCATTGACCACTATTCTGAGTCCGTGCAAAGCCACACCATCTATGGCTGCTGCTAGAATGCAGCGGTGGGCTCTCCTGTTAGCTGCCCATAATTACACCATACAGTACCGAGAGGCAGCTCGTCATGGAAATGCGGATGGGCTTTCACGCCTTCCATTACCAACATCATCAAGAGAGAGAATCAGTACTGTGGACAGTTTTCATATTAAACACCTAGAAGCCTTACCTGTGAACTGTCGAGAAATCTGCCGAGAGAGCAGGGGTGATTCTGTCCTTGCTCAAGTCCTGGAGATGGTCTCCACAGGTCGCTTTCCGAGGGTCCAGGATGTGGCCAGCACATTGGCGCCATTCATCAGCCGGAGGGATGAGTTGATACTCCAGCAAGGTTGCCTTATGTGGGGTGTGCGCGTCGTTATTCCCTCAAAATTGAGATCACGACTGCTGTCGGAACTGCATACTGGACACCCAGGTGTTGTCAAAATGAAAGCTGTCGCCCGCAGTTACATGTGGTGGCCCGGAATTGACGCTCAAATTGAACAGGTCTCAAAAACATGCCAGTCCTGTCAATTCACACAGAAAGCACCGGGACCAGCACCACTCCACCCATGGACTTGGCCTGGATCCCCATGGCAGAGAATTCATGTTGACTTTGCTGGGCCGTTCCAGGGCCAAATGTTTATGGTGGTTGTAGACGCCCATTCAAAATGGCCTGAGGTACACCTTATGAGTTCTACTACAACGGCTAATACCATCCAGGTGCTCCGAGGGTTATTTAGTCGCTATGGGCTTCCTGAGGTGTTAGTGAGCGATAATGGTCCTCAGTTTACCTCACATGAGTTTGACACTTTTATGAAAGGCAATGGAGTAAAGCACATTCGCTCTGCACCATTCCATCCATCAACAAATGGTCTTGCAGAACGTTTTGTACAGACATTTAAGCAGTCACTGAAGCGTTCAACTGGAACCACTTCCATACAACACCGACTGGACGCCTTTCTACTCACGTACCATAACACTCCACACTCTACAACGAAGGAGTCCCCGTCTATGCTTTTCATGCATCGCAAGTTGCGATCTCGATTGGACCTGTTGAAGCCTAGCGTGACATCAGAGGTAGAGAAAGCACAAGAGGCACAGTGTGCGTATCGAGGAATGCATGCTAAAGCCAGAACATTCAAGGTGGGAGACCCAGTTCTTGTTTGGGATTACGGGAGAGGAGAGAAGAAGTGGATACCAGGGGTTGTTTCAGCTGAGACTGGCCCTGTATCCTACACCGTCGACATCGGCGCATCGCAGCACTCGAGGCGACACGCGGACCAGATGCTGGCCAGGGTTGTTGAATGGGATACTTCTACAGACGACGGCGGAGTTGCATCGTCGTGCATTTCAGCAGACCTGCCTGTGCTGGAAAAGACTGTTCCAGAACCAGCTACTCCGGTTCCTGTGAGTGACCCCTCACCACTACCCCAGGTAACCTCAGAGGGAAACACCACATCACCTCCAGAGACTGGTAAGAGATATCCTTCTCGTATTACTAAACCACCAGAGCGTTATGTTCCATAAACTTTGTTTAAGATACTTTTAAGAGACATATATTGGACATTTTTGAATAAGAGACCTTTTTTATGTGTTAGATGAGAGAGTCACGTCTCACCAAAAGGGCAGAATAAACCCTTGACTGACTCAGGGGTTTGGGATCGTCTACTCCCAGCCTCAAGGCTAGTGTGGTTTTTTTTAAAATAATAAAAGTTGTTTGCTTTGTGTATCTTGGGGATGGGTACAATATGTAGTGGGGAGGAGATGTGATGTATGTGATGGATGAGTTGCATTTGCATATGCCACCCCATTGGTGGGCGCTGTACCCTGTGGCATCGCCAATAGTATAAGAGTGTGCTCATTGAACTGAACTGGGATGTGTATGTGCATGTGTGTACGTGTGCGTATGCCTGAGTAAACGAGCAAGCTAATGACCTGCAGCCGTGTGTGTCTTTGTGTTTGTTCCTCCGAGTGGTAATCTAAAGTAGAAACCCACAGACATAACATACAGTATCTGAAGGGCCCCTGGAAACACATCCAGCTAGACATTTGCAGCGAGTTACACACGGCCCCCATGAACAGCTGTTTTCTGTTGGTGGCCTATGATCTGTATTCAAAATAGCCGCAGGTGTTGCCCACTGGTTCGGTCACAACCGATGTGGTCATTAGTTTCCTCACTTCGCTCTTTGCTTGGTGGGGTGTTCCAAGCACCATTACGACAGACAATGGGCCGTAATTCATGTCTGGGGGGTTTGAGGAGTTTGTGGGGGAGAGGGGCGTGGAGCACATGAGAACCGCTTTCTATCATCCTCAGGCTAATGGGGGTGGAACATTTCAACAAGACGTTAAAGAATAGACTAAGCGCACACCTGACGGATGGCTTCAAGCTCATTGACGCTCTTCAGAGCACACTCCTCCATTACAGAACGACGGCCAATGCCACAACAGGGTGTTCCCCAGCGAAACTCATGCTGGGACGTGAATTACACCTTCCCCTGGACCGGTTGTGGCCCCCCCACAGCCACCCCTTTGGCGGACGCAATGTCACCAAGGGGGCGGGTTCCTGAACAACAGCGGCGCATGAAACACTTCGACAAGATGCACAGGGTGAGAACACATGGACGCAGAGTAGCGGACTGCGCTAGGATCAGACATCCCAACCACACACACAAGCTGCAGCCATTCTGGACAGGACCACTGCAGATCACGGAACAGCTGGGTCCAGACACGTTTCACCTCTCAGGCGTGTCACGGTGGCATACTAGCCACCTCAGGAAGTTGTTGCCGGCCCATTATCTGAGCGCACCGACGAATGAGACAGACACCAGCTGGGACTTGGCTGACAAGGCTCTGGAGGGTGCACAGGAACGGCTGACGGGGCCAGCAGCAGGACCTCAACCAGTGAGGCGCTAGGCAAGAATCCGTCAGAGGTCAGGGCATCTGAGAGACTTTGTTGTGGGACTTGGATAGCCAGGACAAATTGGTTAACATGTGGCAGAATAATCCACTTCAACACACGGGTACCTTGGCAGTCCACCCAAGTGCCCAGTTAGCTAAGGGGTGTTCTTTGATTCGGGCTGTTGATGTTTTATAGGTTATGTTCACAGTCATGGGTGTTTGACTTGCTAATTTTTTTTGTGGGGGTGGGGTTGATTTGCTAATATTTTGGTGGTTCTGCATTTTTTTTTTTTGAGGGGGGGGGGGTGTCATGTGTAGGTTTGGCCCTTGGGGTTGCCGTAGCTGACATCAGGCGTCAGGCGGGCTGTGACTGCTGTATGTACTGTATATCTGCCTTTTTCCTGCAATAAAGTTCAGTTCATTGTTCGGCATAAGATGGCTCACAGCTCGCTCATTTCATACATAACACAGCACTCACCCTCTGTGTAGGGTTTGCGCACGAATGCGTCCACTGTGCTTGCTCACGTACCAGCGTGTTTTTGCCACTGTGAACTGGGCTGAACGCAGGGTTGGAGGGCCCCCCGTGATTTTTTTTTTCTAGGGCCCCAAGAGAGTCTAGAATCGCCTCTGATCATCATAGTCCAATAACTGTCTCCAGACAAACAATTCGACTTTTCTTTTGTTTCTTATGCTGTCACACTGTGGAACAAACTGCACATTTTTATAAATTTCTCATCTTTTTGAACAGTGAGCATCCTTCCAGGCTATGTTCGCATTACCATAAAGTGACTCAAATTCACTTTTATTGTACCCTGATATAACACAGATCCTTCAGATATATATATTCAGTCCTTGGTCATGCAACTTGATTGAGAACAGTAATTTGACTTTTTAACCTTTGTGCATACACAGGGCACTGATGTCATTGCTTAGGTTCATTGCTAGCATCCATCCTAGCAGCTGCTTCCTTCCTTCGTCTGGTCCTCATACAGCGGACTGGCTGCTACAGCTGTCCACTGCACAACCTCAAGCATACCTTTACTAAAAATGCATCTGCTTTCTTTATAGCAAATGAGTGGTCAACAATTACGTTTTGTTGTTGATGATGCACTAATGTGTCAATATGTGGATGCAGGGGTGTAGCACCAAATTTTGGGCCCCGGGTACAGCACTGTCTGTGGGCCCCTCAAACACAAACCGAATTTTGAATTTTACATTCCAAGGTTTAAGATGGGGCCATTTCCATTATGAGTTATGAGTTGAGCACTTATTTGTGTATTTATTTTTTATTTTCCATTCCACTGATCTTATTCTTTTGTATTCTTCCAATTTTTGGCTAGTAGAACATCTTTAACAAACCCAGTTTCCAGCTGAGATCAGTATACTGTGACGTGCACAGACAGTTTGGGGGGTAGGTGGTCAACCAAAAAAAAAAACCACTCCTAAATCATGAAAAAAGGAAATTTACATACAGTAATGCAAATTTTACTGTACTTGTTTGGTATATCTATTTTATTTTAATACCTATACACTCATGGACATATTTAATACCCCACAGATTTTGACAAAATTGTCAGCTCACACAGAGACCATGGTCTTCATCATTAATTATGTAAAAGTCAATGACAAAAAATAGGCAGCTTCCATTGAAAAATAAATCCGTTCAAAATACAAAAAAATCTTTGCAAAAATATGAAAAAGCTTGTTTTTCAATAAATAAAATATTAAACCTCCATTCAAATAAATAAATATTTGCAAAAATTTTTTTTTTTAAAAAATATACGAGGGCATGCTGAAAAGTTCATTGGCTGAAAAGTTCATAGTGGTCAAATGTGACCAAATGTGGTTTATTTTTCAACAGCAGGATCCAAGCACTGCAACACCGACGGAAGAAGTGTGTGGACCGAAGGGGAGACGATGTTGAAAAATAAACCAAATTTGGTCACATTTGACCACTATGAACTTTTCAGCCCCCCCCCCCCCACCACCACCACCACCACCACCACCACTCAATATTCCCCTTGTCAGCAAAATGAGTCAAATTCCTCCCCTTTGTTAACCTTCCTCCCCCCCATCCCCACAAAGACTGTAAGGACAGTTTATACAGGGAAACTTAGTATATAAGTGAGAGGAGAGGAGCAAATGGACAAGAAAAATAATAAAAATTCAATGAAAACATTGCAAATTTTATAGAAAAACTTTATAAGAAATGTCACGTTTATCATAAAACATGGCTAATTTATAGGAAAAAGAGTAATAAATTTATCAGGAAAAAGTTGCAAATGTATTTTATATTTATTTTAGATAGATAGATCGATAGATGTACTTTATTGATCCCAAACTAGGAAATTACAGTGTAACAGCAGCATGACAGTAGACAACCAAACAACAGAAACACACACATGACAGACAAAGGGATTACCCATTGAAAGTAAAAACTAGCACAACTATAAAACCTATATACATCATAGCTTAATATATAATGACTCGTATAAACACATGAATCATCCCATTGAACAAAGAAGGACTATCAGGAGCAGAGTGAAAATGTGATGAACCAGTTAGTCTGTAAGGTGCAGTGTGGCAGCATAGCTATGCCAGAATACAACATCATAGTGAGTTAGTGTACAGTGAAATTGCATGCGGCAGGAAAGATTTCCTGTACCTGGCCGTTCGACAACGAAGCTGTAGTAGTCTAGTGGAGAAAGTGCTTCGCTGCCTATCTAGTGTGTGGTGGAGGGGGTGATCAGGATTGTCCATGATGGATCACAATTTATTTAGTGTTCTCCTTTCCATCACTGTCTCAAAGGTCTCCGGTCTGAGATCAATTACAGAGCCAGCCCTCTTGATAATCTTGTCAAGTCTGTTGGTATCTCTGGCCCTGATACTGCGACCCCAGTTAACTTAAGTTAACTTTCCAAGAAAAATGTTTGCAACAAAAACCTCACTAACTGCTGTCATATGTCTGAGCGTCTGTCTTACGCACTCAGACTCTCTTTGTAGTTTTGAGTGTTTTTCTGTTCATCATTATTTTCCTGTTAGTTCTATTATGTGGTTTTGGTGATACAAGCCCCCTTCCTCCATTCCAGGCACAGCCACCTTCACTCGCAGTCTGTTTCCAGTCTCTCAGCTGCGAGTGACTGTGTTTTTTGACTCCTGCTTTTCTTTCCCCTCTCACTGCTCTCTGGCTACTGTTCCATCAGCTGAGAGCAGTTAGGTAATTAGTGCTTGCCAGCTCGACTCTCGCACCTACTGCTCATCTCATTTCATGTATTTAAACTCTGCCTTTCCTCTCTGCCCTTGCAGCTGTCATGACAGCATTTAGACTGGACCTCTCCACGGTCAGTCTCCCCCTCCTTTCCCTCCAGAGCGTGCTCTGCTCTGGAGGAGCTTCATCTGTGTAAGTTACTCTTGTTGCATTATTTTTGTGTTGCTTGCACAGTTATTTTTGAACTGTTACGTTTTTGTCTGTCAATAAAATGTCTCACTGCAGTCAAGCACTTGGGTTTGTTTTTGCCCTGGAGGAGCGTTCATGACAGTTGACAGCCGCCAGTGAAAATCCAGCTTCTGCAGCGGGCATTTTTTCACCTCTTTGTGTTTTTTTTTCACCTGTCTTGGAGCGATTATGGATACAGCAGGAGGACACAGCTACCCAATGCATCTTGGGTGGGAATGCTGCCATACTTTCATGGAGACAGACGAACTAATCTCCACGGCAAAAACACATTCTACCCCGAGAGACGCATTGTGGTATTTGGAGCGCACGGAGGCAGCGGTTCGATGATGCCCTCAGCTGAAGGAGCACGCTGAGGGAAAAGAGAGGATTTCTCTGGTGGCTGCGCTGCAGCACGAGAACGGTGGGATGGAGAGGAATTCCCTGGAGAAGCCTGGACACACGCTGAAGGGAAGGCGTTCCCAGGCCTTTGTCGTCTCCACTCCTCACCAGTCTCCAGCGCCTGTTCCTGTTTATCCAGCTTCGCGGCTACAGCGTTGTCCTGCCCCAGACCACCAGAGGAATAATCCCACCTCATTGACAGCCTCTCCCCGAACACCGAGCCCAGCTATTCCCGCAGCAGCCTCTCGCTCTTCTTTTTCCTCGCCGGTCTGTTTTGTCAGCCCAACCTCCCTCCACTACTGCTGCGAGGCCCATCCCCTCGGTGTCTCTTCCTGCTGCAAAGAGGTGCTCCATTTTTCCACCAGCTACTCCTGTTCCAGTGGCTACAGGGGCGGCTCCTCAACGATCCTCAAAGGGGCACATGATCGCTTTAGCCACAGAGAGGTACGACACTCCTTATGCAGGAGCAGGCAACATCCAGATCTGGGAAAACAGGCAAGTTTTATTTTATTCTACATCTATTCATGATGAAATGTCTTGCCTGATTCCCGGTAGGGAGACTCGGGGAAAGCAGCCCCCTGAGCTCTCCCCACCTGCTGCTGTTGTAAACTACTCCCCTGCCCTCTCCTTGTCTCCTCCTCCTTTCTCTGAGTGTCCACTGGCCTCAGAGCAGAACCGCTGGACAATGGAGGAGCCCGAGGCCCTGGAGGATCCAGTTCCAGGGTCAGCGGTGAGTCAGCCCCCAGCCGCCACGCTGGATGAGTCACCAGCGGGGGGTACATCGCCTGGGGGCCTTAGGACTGCAACCACCATCATGCCTGCTGCGGGGGCCACCGCAGCCATGTCAGCCACCGAGCTGGACCTCCAGAGGGCTGAACCCGAGATGACACCACCTGCATTGTCGGAGTCCTGGACGGCGGTGGAGCTTGAGCTCAGGCAAGTGCTCTCTTTTGTCTTTCTCCTTTCCGTATTAGAGCAATCTTGCCTGGCTCTTGGTGAGAAGAGCAAGGTGCAGCCATCTACTGCACCTGAGCTTGCCTTGCCGGGTTCCGCTGCTGCCGGTGACCCTGAACCACCCTCTCTCTGTCTGTTTGAGCCTTCTCCCAGTGTCACCAGAGACACACCAACACAGCCAGAGGTCTCCGTGGGTCCAGACTCACCACTGGAGGTCATCGTGGGTGCAGCTCCGACCTAGGCTGGGTCTTCCATGGGTGCAGCTTCCCCTCTGCTCAAGGCCGCCGTGTGGGTCCCTCCTCGGGTTGAGTCTCCGTGGGTGCTGCGCTCCGGCTGGGGTCCAACGTGGGTGCCACGCCCCAGCATCAGCCCAGCGTGGGTGCTACGCTCCAGGTTGGGTCCGCCATGGGCACTATGCCCCAGCCCAGGGCCCACCAAGGGTGCAGCTGTGCTCCAGCCCAGAGCCACCGAGGGTGCAACGTTGGCCCAGCCATGGCCCACTGCGGGTGCTGCAGAGCTGCAGCCTGGAGCCGCCACGGGTGCTGCAATGCTCCAGCCCGGAGCCACCGTGGGTGCTGCAATGCTCCAGCCCGGAGCTGCCATGGGTGCTGTAATGCTCCAGCCCGGAGCCACCACAGGGGCTGCAATGCTCCAGCCCAGAGCCACCGTGGGTGCTGTAATGCTCCAGCCCGGAGCCACTGCGGGTGCAACCATGTCCCAAGCCGGGACCACCGAGGGTGCAATCGTGTCCCAAGCCAGGACCACCGAGGGTGCTGCCGGCCAGCCTGAAGACGCCGAGGCCTTTTCTCCTCTGCTAAATGCCGTTGGGGTTCCACTGCCTTCTCTGCCGGACACCGTCGTGGTCCCACTTCCTCTGCCACCAGACGCTGTTGGGGTTCCCCTTCTCTGGTCCGGCTTCCTGCCATTGAGCCTTCCGGTGGGGAAGCCGCCTCCTGGTCACCCCTCCGGTCCTGGTGGCTCAAAAACGCTGGCCGGCCACCTGAAGGACTGAGTCTTTGGGTCGGGTGGCCCATTTTCTCCGGCAGGCCGCCTGACTCTTTTCATCGAGCCATCTGCCTGGCCTGGGACTTCAGACGGCCACCCGAACCCTGGAGCTCTGGGACCGTGGAGGCTTAGGGGTCTGTCAGGGCGCAGGTGTGAGTTATGAGCTGGGTTTTTTCCCCCTCCTAGCCGTTTTTTTCCCCCACCTCCCTCCCGGGGTGGTTTTTTTTTTTTTTTGGTTGTACTCCTTCTTTTTTTGGGGGGGGGGGTCTTTTTTTGGTGTTACTTTGGGGTGTCTGGTACCCACCCCTTGAGAGGGGGTCTCTGTCATTTGCCTGACCATCTGTCCTCAGCACTCAGACTCCCTTTGTAGTTTTGAGTGTTTTTCTGTTCATCATTTTTTTCCTGTTAGTTCTGTTATGTGGTTTTGGTGATAAAAGCCCCTTTCCTCCATTCCAGGCACAGCCACCTTCACTTGCAGTCTGTTTCCAGTCCCTCAGCTGCGAGTGACTGTGTTTTTTGACTCCTGCTATTTTTTCCACTCTCACTGCTCTCTGGCTGCTCTTCCATCATCTGAGAGCAGTTAGGTAATTAGTGCTTGCCAGCTCGACTCTCGCACCTGCTGCTCATCTCATTTCATGTATTTAAACTCTGCCTTTCCTCTCTGCCCTTGCAGCTGTCACGACAGTGGTTAGACTGGATTTCTCCATGGTCAGTCTCCCCCTCCTTTCCCTCCAGAGTGTGCTCTGCTCTGGAGGAGCTTCATCTGTGTAAGTTACTCTTGTTGCATTATTTTTGTGTTGCTTGCATAGTTATTTTTGAACTGTTACATTTTTGTCTGTCAATAAAATGTCTCACTGCAGTCAAGTACTTGGGTTTGTTTTTGCCCGGAGGGGCGTTCATGACAATTGCTGAAAAAAAATTGACATTTATGAGAGAAAAAGTTAAAATAAATAAATATATAGGCTATATTAAAATGTTTCAGAAATACTTTTTTTTTCTTGTAAATTTATGACTTTACCTTTGTAAATTTCAGATTTTTTTTCTTAGATGTGTGTGAGGGTTTCGCCATTTGGAAGCTCTGGTTTTTCTCATGAAAATCAAATGTTTTTCTCATAAATTTAGGACTTGCTTATAGTAAATATGTGACTTTTTAATTTGCAAATTACCACATTTTATCATATTTTCCCCTTTATTCTTGCAAATTTTTACTGAAACTACATTTATACCTTTGTAGTTCTACCAATTGTTAACTTTTTGAATATCACCCACAACCCCCTTGTTAAAAAATAACAAATCACCTGCTGTGTGTACTTTCACAAAGCAATAAATCAATATAAAAGGCAACGTTTAGGGTTATGATGCACTAGCCTGGCTGAAGTGTTGGAGGAATAGGCTGTAGGTTGCTGTGTGACTGACTGATCCAGTTCAATCAACCTGGTGCAGGTGTGCAGACTAAACTATTTTGCATCTTTTTAAAGGGGTGATAGAGGCCTCAGAGAACATCCATCATTACTTTTGATGCAAAACTCAGTCTCTCAAAAACTTCATTCAGCCAGGGTGAATTTTATTATGACATTAATTAATTAGAAAGTAAAAGAATGCAACACAAAAAAAAAATGTTTTAATTCCAGGCTTTCTGTGGACACCTCCCTGCAGTGGGCCCTGGGTAGAGAGCCCCCCCCCCCCCCCAAGTCCAACACCCCTGTGTGGATGCATCCCATTTTGGGAACAGATGTGCTCATATTCAAAGTGAGGAAAATCTGATCTGACAAAAAGCCCCAAACAAACTGGGGATTAGTGAACAAAGTGAGAGCACTGCCGTCTAGAGAGGGTAGGTAAGATATATAGAAAAGAACTTTAAGACCTGACCATGATCCAACAGCTAACCTATTAGTGCTAGTCAGTTCATCCTTTGGCTTCTCCTTACTGAGGCAGTAGATAGCCCAACCTCAGCCAACTAGCCAAGATGGTAGCCATTTGATATGCTGGCCTATTATGTCCAAAAACATAATAAAATAAGTCAGAATGGCATGAGATTTGTGTACCAGATGGGAACCAGGATGTGTAGTTGGGTGACAAGAATTTAAACAAAAGAGCAACTTTTGCTCTTGCTCAACTCCATGGCAGGTTAGCAGCCGTAGTAGCTCTGTCACTGTAGGTTTGGGCATTCACAGGGATCCTTCCACCATCACTAACATTGGACAGGATGAAGCTGGGGTGGTATCATTTCAATGAGCTCCAGTCCTTACATCACAGTCAGAGCAAAAATCAAAACCACTCATTTAGAGAGAGGTGCTGACAACAAGGCTGGCCCTAACAAAGTGACAGGCTTGTATTTTTTTCCCCAGTTGGTAGACACTATGGATACCCAGATTAACAAAAGCACTGGAAAGCTGAATTTACACCATGTATCCCCTTTAAAGGTGATAACAGTGTTCCCTTCTGGTCAGTAGGTGTTGCACTCACACTTGCCCCACTGTAATACTGTACAAGTTGTCAGGCTGAGACAAACATCCACACATTGAATGTTTGCCTTCAGATTCGCACATTTTTCTCTACAATTCACAGTATTTGGCAACCCCTGCTTAAATGATGACGTGATGTAGTTAAGCCATTTGCTTTGAGATGTCAAACAATAGACCCAATTGCATAAACACAAGAGGCAGGTAGCAGTTAAAGAGTGTTTATTTACTAGGTTGTTTAAAATAGTGAACAGCCCAGTGTGGTGAGAACCTCGCAACCCTGTGGAGAGAGGAGGAGAGAAAAGGTAAGTGCCACAATAATAACTGGGGAGTTTGTGAATTAAGTGTCTTTCATGTTCTTATTACAGATACATGGAGAGGAGGTTGCTTCCACTCTCAACACTGAAGTTGCTGGTCTTCACCGGGTGAGTATGTTGCTTGCCGGTTCGCAGAAGGAGAGGAAGCAGGCTGGGCTCAGCTGATGAGGTAGAGAGGAGAACACGCTCCTTGTGTTTGCATCAGAAAGGAGTTGATGACTTAACAGCCACGATGAGCAGAGGTAGGTCCTTGTCCATAGTGATGTTACGCTCGACACCGCCCACTTGACACTGATTCGAGCAATATAAAGTGGAAGTGCCATGAGCAGTGCATCGAGTGCCGTTTCAGCAGGCCCATAGATAGATAGGAGAGTTGTGTGGTTGAGTGTCATTTTTTGAGAGTGTAAAGTGTGTTTTAGTCAGTCAGTCAGTCAATCAGTGCGTGTGTGTAAGTGTAGTAAGGGAGGGACATGGAGGAGCAACTTCATTTTTGGGCCCTGTAGGAGCATGCTCAAATAACGAGGCTGAGTTTCAGTCATAAACCAGCTTTATTTGACAGAACACAAGCTCCTAGCATTCTCAAAGCAGGAAAGAGAAAGAATCATACTTCAACCCCCTTTTATACATTTCCAGCATCAGAATTCAAGTCACATGGTGTCTTCAGTCAAGATACAGTTACAAAGCATCCCTTTGAAGCTTCACCATTGTCTCTCATTTCTTGATGAACCGGAATACCCTCCGGGGCGTCTTCTGTGGGACAAAGAGACAAATCTCACACTTCCTTGTTACCTCCTGTAGATTTGAGCCCTCAGTCCTTGCCGACGTGACACTCCACAATACACATTCAGTTCTGTCTCTGTGGCAGCGTGAGCCCACAATGTGTGTTGGCCACACTACCCCCCCCAAACGTCGAGTAAGGCAAAATCTGCATGGCATAACAAAAAGAGAAACACAAAGCACTCCATACATCACTAATCAATCCACCAACTGCCTAGGTTTTAATCTTCTGCCGAATCTGCTGCAACTTGGCTTGGCTGCCTCTGCAACATCTCTCTGCACCTGTGGATTAAAGCTGTTAGCACCTCTCTGTGAAGACTTTGGAGAATGTCTTCTCGGCGGCCTGCCCCGGCGGGGGGGCCTCGCGAGCTGCACCTCCTCCTCAGCCAGAACAAAAGCGGGTTTGAGCCTGTTAATGCAAATCAGCTCCCTTCTGCCCCCTAAATCTAGCAGAAAATGCTTCTGCCCGGTCTCCAGCACTCGAAACGGTCCGTCGTAAAACGGCCGCAAACTTGGACGCTGGGCGTCATGTTTAACAAAAACAAACTCTGCATTTTTTAAAGCCTTGGGCACAAAAACGTGTGGGAAACTGTGATGGACCGGGCCAGGAAGCGTGTTTGTTCCTGAGCCGCTCTGCCACGGCTGAGCGGGGGGGCCATTAGGTGCGGGATTATCAGGAAGAAATTCCCCGGGCAAACGGAGCGGCTGAGCGAAAACTAATTCAGCCGGGGAAGCGTGCAAATCTTCCTTAGGTGCAGAACGCAACCCTAATAACACCCATGGAAGTTTGTCTACCCAATTTGTATCCGTTAGCGACGCTCTGAGGGCTGCTTTCAATGACCTGTGAAAGCGTTCGCATAAACCATTGGCCTGGGGGTTATACGCGGTGGTGCGATGAATCTTCACCCCCAAGCTGCGGGCCATCGATGACCATAGCTCGGAAATAAATTGGGGACCCCTGTCGGACGTTATGTCCGACGGTACACCAAAACGCGCAACCCATGCTGTTAAAAATGCTCGCGCAACTTCTTCCGCTGTGGTTGATGTCAGAGGAATCGCCTCTGGCCAGCGCGTGGTGCGGTCTACCATTGTCAAAAGATGTGTGTGCCCGTGTGATAACGGAAGCGGGCCGACCAGGTCAACATGCACGTGATCAAAACGCTTAGCGGGGATGTGGAAAGGTTCTAACGGGGCCTTAGTGTGTCTGTGTATTTTAGCTCGCTGACACGCTACGCAGGCTGCTGCCCATTCCTTGACCTGTTTGCGCAACCCGGGCCAAACAAATTTCTCCCCCACCAATTTGATCGATGCGCGCACCCCCGGGTGCGCGAGAGAATGGACCAAGTCAAAAACACGGCGACGCCACGCGGTTGGCACCACAGGGCGGGGCCGTCCCGTGGAGACATCGCAGATTAGCGGGGGCATACCGTTTTGTTGCACCCTGTGCTCCAGCCTTAACCCTCTTGGTCCAGACTGGAGCGCGCGCACGTCCGCGTCGTTAACCTGCTCCGCAGCCATGGCTGCATAATCTAACCCAACACAGACCGGGGCTGCACGCGCTCTCGCGTCGCTGCCCGGGCCCGCGGCCATGGCTACAGAGTCTGCCCCTATAGGGCTTGGTGGTGCTATTGCACGCGAGAGGCAGTCTGCTACAACATTGTGTTTACCCGCGACATGCTGAATATCAGTAGTAAACTCCGATATTGCGGCTAGTTGCCTTTGTTGCCGGCCTGACCAGGGTTCCGAAATTTTGGCCATCGCAAACGTTAGCGGTTTATGATCCACAAAAGCGGTGAAACGTCGCCCCTCTAACCAGAACTGAAAATGACGGATGGCCAAGTGTAGGGCCAAAAGCTCCCTGTCAAATGCGCTGTATTTCCGTTCACTATCGCGCAAGGTCCTGCTGAAAAACGCGAGGGGTTGCCAGGTACCTGCCACAAACTGTTCAACTACCGCCCCCACCGCTACATCGGAAGCATCAGTGGTGAGCGCCATGCGGGCCGTTGGAACTGGGTGCGCTAACAAAACTGCATTTGCCAGGGCTGATTTGACCTGGGCAAAAGCGCGCTCCCGCTCCGGAGACCATTCGACTTTATTTGCGGGCTTCTGTTTTTTTAATGCGGTGTACAATGGCTGCATGAGTTGTGCTGCGCTTGGGAGGAAACGGTTGTAAAAATTAACCATCCCTAGAAACTCCTGAAGCGCCTTAACCGTTTGAGGTTGCGGAAAATCTGTTATGGCCCGCACTTTATTTGGAAGGGGAACTGCTCCCTCTGCCGAAACGCGATGTCCCAAAAAATCAATCTGCGCCACCCCAAACTGGCATTTCGCTGGGTTCACTATTAACCCGTGCTCTGCCAACCTCTGGAAAACTGCTGTGAGGTGTTTTTCATGTTCGCCTTCGGACGTGCTGGCTACCAAAATATCGTCCAAATAAACGAACACGAAAGGCAGGTCGCGTAAAACTGCATCCATCATGCGTTGGAAAGTCTGCGCGGCCCCCTTGAGGCCAAAAGGCATGCGCAAAAACTCAAAAAGGCCGAAAGGAGTTATGACCGCTGTTTTGGGTACATCGTGCGCGCGCACTGGAACCTGGTGATAGCCGCGCACCAAGTCTATTTTAGAAAAAATGCGCGCCCCCGCCAAATGAACAGAAAAATCCTGAATGTGCGGAATCGGGTAACGGTCATGAGCTGAAACGTTGTTCAACCTGCGGAAATCGCCGCAAGGCCGCCACGAGCCGTCAGCCTTTGGGACCATGTGTAACGGCGAAGCCCAAGCGCTCTTGGAGCGTCTAACGATGCCTAGTTTTTCCAGATTAGTGAACTCCTCGCGCGCGATGGCCAGTTTAGCTGGGTCCAAACGCCGAGCCTTTGCAAAAACGGGAGGGCCTGTGGTTGTTATGAAATGTTCTACCCCATGTTTGGCCACCGTTGCTGAAAAAGTGGGGACTGTGAGTGCTGGAAACTGAGCAAGCAGTGTGTGAAACTTACCACCCGCGGCTGAGACGCTGGCATGTGCAGTTGGCGGGGCCACCCGAGCTGTGCAGGGAATAGAATGAAAAGACAGTGCATTAATCAGACGTCTATTAGCAAGATCAACCAATAAACCATGTGAGCACAAAAAATCAGCCCCTAACATGTTGAAACTGACTGCTGCTACAATAAATGTCCACTCAAATGAACGGCCTTGTAAGGACAGAAGCATGGTCCTCTCACCAAACGTTTTAATTGTGGAGCCGTTCGCTGCTGACACTGACACCCAGGGGGCTTTAGAAGGCGACAGCCGTTCCGCGTAGGTGGGCGTGACGAAGCTCAGCTGCGAGCCCGTGTCCACGAGGAACTGTTTCCCCGAGCGTGCATCCGTCAGGTAAAGCAGCCTGTTCTCATTGCCGAGAGTCGCGGCTGCTACCGGCCCTCGGTCCTGGCGTTTAAAATTGCACGGTGGGACGCACCTGTGCGCTCTCTCTGCAAAACGGCGGTGGTAGAAGCACGAGCCGTTCTCCGCTCCGCGTCGTCTGGCTCCGGTCGCCGCCGTTGTTGGTGCGTCTGGTGCCGCTGGACCCAAGCTGTCTCCGGACGCCGTTCCCGAACTAGCCGCCGCGGCCGAAACCGCGTTCTGCTTGTGGGCGTCGACCAACTTCTGCGCCTCCTTGCTCAACCCATGGTAGTCTCGCTTGGCCAATCGGGGTGACTCTGCCAGGGCCACTCTCACTGCTGGTGGCAGGGTTCGAAGGAATAGGTGGGCGAAAATGAATTCGCCATCCTCGGAGGCTTTGAGCTGCAGCATCTTCACCATCAGGTCCGCAGGTCTATCGTTTTCTGCCTCCGTCAGCGCCAGGAGCCCCTCTGCTCTTTGTTGGACTGAGGGGGTGAAATGGCTGATCAGCGCGTCTTTCAATGCGCTGTACTTGTCGCTGTCTGGTGGATGATTAACCAAATCCTCCACTCTCTGGACCGTGTCGCTGTCCAGTTTCGCTACCACGTGGTAGAATCTTGTGTCGTCGTTGGAGATTCTCCGGAGGTTGAACTGCACCTCGATTGCGCTAAACCATGAGCGCGGGCTGTGCTGCCAGAAATCGGGCAGCCGGAGCATGGAGGCGGCCATCAGGCTGGCTTCCACCGAGCCCGGTTCGGAAGAATTCTCATTGCTCATTCTCCGTCGTAGGTCACCAGTGTAGGAGCATGCTCAAATAACGAGGCTGAGTTTCAGTCATAAACCAGCTTTATTTGACAGAACACAAGCTCCTAGCATTCTCAAAGCAGGAAAGAGAAAGAATCATACTTCAACCCCCTTTTATACATTTCCAGCATCAGAATTCAAGTCACATGGTGTCTTCAGTCAAGATACAGTTACAAAGCATCCCTTTGAAGCTTCACCATTGTCTCTCATTTCTTGATGAACCGGAATACCCTCCGGGGCGTCTTCTGTGGGACAAAGAGACAAATCTCACACTTCCTTGTTACCTCCTGTAGATTTGAGCCCTCAGTCCTTGCCGACGTGACACTCCACAATACACATTCAGTTCTGTCTCTGTGGCAGCGTGAGCCCACAATGTGTGTCGGCCACAGCCCACAATTTAAAACATTAGGTTTTTGGCAGTGAAAGACGTGCACAAGAGGCCATGTCAAAACTGACTGCTGAATGCACTGCAACGATGAGGATGGAGAGGACAATGCCATCAACATAACAGGTAACCATTTATTAGTCCATATTATTATTGTGTTTTCCAAACCTCTCTAGGGACATGTATTAAAATGTTATCAACTCCGTCAGTCAGCAGCAGAGGAAGAACCTGGGCCTTCTGCAGAAGACAGCTTGTGGGACCTTTTGGAGACCAGAGTTGGTTTATATTATGTTGTTACTTTAAGCATCATTTTCTTATTATAAAAGATTGTTAATTAGATTTGTTCTTCTTTTTGTTTAGGTGAAACACAGCATTCTCAAAGTGCAACAACAGATGCCGCTGTGGAAGTTCAGCGTTATTTGTCCGAACCCTACCTCTCCAGGGGAGAAGACCCACTCTGTTACTGGGCAACACACAAAACCATAGTATACCCAAATCTTTTCAAGATGCCAAAAAAGTATCTCCACATGCCAGCAACATCAGTGCCATGTGAGAGGGTGTTCTGTATACTGTCCATTTGTGTGTTGTTGTGTCAGCCTTAATGCCAGAGACAAATTTCCCCTTGCTGACAATAAAGTTTACCTCATCATTTCATCTCTACATCTTCATCAAAAGGAAAACTAAAATAAAGCAAGCTTCAGAGAAACGGTAATAATATGCATGTAGCAGCTCATTACAATATTTTTGCCTAAAGAGTGACATCACTCAAGACAAAAAGGTAAAATCTGAAACTCTAAAATAGGCTTGTAAAATATGTAATTAAAGGAAAAAAGTGATTCTGGTTTCCAAATAGTAGGGAAAGGATGACAGAGAGAGTGAAACCTTTAAATGACTCTAAAACAAATGTATACAAAAACCAGGTGGAAACGACAAGGCTGGGAAATACTGTGAATATGTAGTGTTCTTTAGGAGATTATAGCTTTGCTCCCAAGCAATAAAAAACCTCTTATAAACTATCAAGCTGTGTATTTACTAAATACAGCCACAGCTCTGTTTACATGGTTGTCTTAACTGTACTGTGGGATGCATGTTAGGGCCCTATGAGACAGGAAAGAGAGTGATTTTGTGAAATGTTGTGTACAACAGCATGAAAGCAGAAATGGGCAGCAAGTTATTTCTTTTTCTGAATTCACATTTGTCTGTATTTAACTTCAATCCGTTCATTCTGGCTGTCTCGAGAGCCTGTTTTAGCCTAATTTTGTGCTCGTCAACAGTTTTACCCCAAACTAATATGTCGTCAGTGTACACTTTTGTGCCTGGCACTTTGTCAAAAATCTGCTGTACCATTAAACAAAATATTTCCAGTGCTGATGTCAACCCAAAAGGTAACCTTTTAAGGGAGTACCTTCCAAAGGATGTGTTAAAAGTGCAAAGTGCAGCACTTTTTTTGTCCAGGGGTATCTGGCGAAATCCCGCTGATGCATCAAGTCTGGAGAAATACTTGCCTCCTGTTTTGTCACTGAGTAGCTCATTTCTAGTTGGTAGCTGAAAATGTTCTCTTTTCACATACTTGATTCAGTTGCTTTGGGTCAATGCACAGTCTAAGAGATCTGTTCTTTTTTCCACTATGACTAGTGAATGCACCCATTTAGTTGGTTCTTCTACTTTACAGATTATGTCTAGAGCTTCTAGACTCTGTAGTTCTGCTTTTAATTTGTCTCTGAGTGCCAATGGTACAGGTCTTGGAGCATGAATAACTTGATTTTGCTGCTCCAATGTTATATTGTTTTACTTTTAGCTTATCAATGCCTTGAAACACATCTGGATACCCTTTTTCAGTATGAGGCTCTGGCCTCTTTTCACAAGCAACCTGCACTCTTTTAACTAGTCCCAACATATTATATGTCTTTAGACTCAAAATTGGCATTTTGTTACTTTTTACAATCACAAATGGGATCTCATGTGATTCATCATTAACATGCACTGATAATGTACACGTGCCAACAGCGGGAATCTGTTCTCCACTGTATGATTTCAGTCTTATAATTTGTTTCTCATTCACCGTAGGTTTTACCTTAAGGTGCAGTAAGTCACTCTCTGGAATAATGTTCACTTGTGCTCCCGTGTCAAGCTTTAACTGGATCTGTGTACCATTTACCTCATAGCTTGCTGTCCAGTCTTCATTGTGTGTCTCAGCTCACACAGTATCTATAAAGAGATCTCCTGTCTAGGTGCTGCCATAGTTGTCATCCTCGTCTATGCTGTGGATCGTCCTTCTCTGCTTAGCTTGCTTGCATGCCCGTGCACAGTGGTTCTTTCGTCCACAGGCGCGACACTCTTTCTTGTAGGCTGGACACTGGCATGGTGGATACTCTCCTCCACAGCAGTCACATCTGCGTGGCTCCCCGGTGCTGGTGCATGGCTCTCTGCCACCTTTGCTCTGCCTTGGCCTTCCTCTCTCTGTTTTTTTGGTGCTGGGGTTCACTTTTCCCCTCAAAATTGCCTCCACGCTGTAGTCTTTGTTGTTTACTATGTTGCTGTCCATTGTTTTAATTCAACTCTGTGTAGCCTCTTTAGCCTGGTGTATCTGGATTGCTCTCTCCAGTGTTAAAGATGCACTCTGGTGGCTCTAAAACCACCTCAAAAACAAATACTGTATGTATTCAAAACAGTATATTGTGGCTTTTTACCCACAAAAAACTTTCATTGCATTCATTGAGGTTGCGGGGGCTGAATGGGGTGCCCGGGAGGTTTTGTGTCACCCTCCCCCCCCCCGAAAACCCCTTCACCAAACCAAGTCAAAAGAATGCAAAACGGATGAGTGGTGGTCTTGGCGCCGTCCTTCCCTGAGAGCAGACATCGCTTTCAGCTTTATTCAATTTTCAATTCAGCTTTATTTATATAGTGCCATATCACAACAAAAGTCATCTCATAGCACTACCAAATGCAGGGAAAACCCCACAATTGCACAAAGACCCAGTAATCAGACAATCCCCTGTGAGCAAGCACATAGTGACGGTGTAGAGGAAAAACTCCCATTTAACAGGAAGAAACCTCTAGCAGAACCAGGCTTAGGGAGGGGCAGTCATCTGCTGCGACCGGCTGGGGGTGAGAGGATAGAGAGGATGAAGAGAACATACATAAAGAACATGAACGGTGAGAAGCCAAGTACATTATTGGAGGTCACCCGGCAGTCTGAATCTATTAACAGCAAAACAAAAGGAGGGTTAAGAGACACAAGATCCCTCCCTAATCGTAGGCTATATTGAAAAGGAAGGATTTTACCCTGTTCTTAAAAACAGAGATCGAGTTTGACTCCTGGACCCAGAGTGGTAACTGGTTCCACAGAGAAGGAGCTTGATAGCAGAAGGCTCTGCCTCCCATTGTACTTTTGGAGATTCTGGGTATTACAAGTAATCCAGCATTTTGGGAGCGTAGTGCTCTGTTAGGATGATAGGGTAATATCAGATCTTTTATATATAAGGGGGCCTGATTATTAAGAGCTTTGTAAGTGAGAAGAAGGATTTTAAACTTAATTCTAAACTCTATGGGAAGCCATTGAAGGGAGGCCAGAACTGGAGAGATATGATCTGTCTTTCTAGAACCAGTTAAACTCTTGCAGCAGCATTTTGGATCAACTGAAGACTTTTTAAAGATATTTTAGGACAACCTGATAATGGCAAGTTACAATAATCTAATCTAGAGCTGACAAAAGCGTGGATCAGTTTCTCAGCATCATTCAGAGACAAGATGCTCCTAATCTTGGCAATATTGCGCAGATGATAGAAGGCAGTCTTAGAAACAAATTTAATATGTGAATTAAAGAACAGATCTTGATCAAAAGTAACTCCAAGGTTCCTCACAGAACTATTCAGAGTGAGAGTAGCGGCACCCAAATTAAGAGTATGATTTGGAAAGGAATTTCTAAATTTTTTTGAACCAACAAGAATGACTTCAGTCTTATCTGGGTTTAATAGCAGAAAATTACAAGTCATCCAGGCTTTGATTTTCTTAATACAGGCATCTAACTTGGCTAATTGACTACAATCATCGGGCTTCACTGACAGGTATAATTGTGTGTCGTCTGCATAACAATGAAAATGTATACAGTGCTTTCTAATGGTATTGCCTAACAGAAGCGTATATAAACTAAAAAGAGTAGGGCCTAATATAGATCCCTGTGGAACTCCGTGACTGAGCTTAGAGTTGGAAGAAAACTCATCATTGATGTGAACAAACTGAAGTCTATCGGACAAATAAGATCTAAACCACTGCAGTGAAGTTCTATTTAGTCCAACATAGTGTTCTAATCTATCAAGTAGAATGTCGCGATCGATAGTATCAAAGGCTGCACTAAGATCTAAAAGGACAAGTACAGAAACAAGTCCATTATCAGATGCAATAAGGAGGTCATTAGTGACCTTCACTAAGGCTGTTTCAGTGCTGTGATGAACTCTGAACCCAGATTGAAACTCTTCAAATAAACCATTCCCCTGCAAGTGGTCAAACAATTGCGCAGCAACAACTCTTTCTAAGATTTTTGAAATGAAAGGCAGATTAGAGATTGGTCGATAGTTAGCCAAAACTCCTGGGTCGAGCGTTGGCTTTTTGAGTAAGGGTTTAATTACAGCAATTTTAAAAGCCCGTGGTACATAACCCAAAGTTAAAGAAGAATTAATTATATGAAGAATATGGCTACCAATAATTGGGAAGACTATTTTAAATAACCTGGTAAGAATAGGGTCTAAAAGACAAGATGAAGGCTTAGATGAGGAGATTATTTTATCTAACTCTTAAAGGTCAATAGGAGTAAACTTATCGAAACAGATATCAATTGAAGGAGTTGCAGTAGTTAATGTACTTAAGTTTACGGTGGGAAGAATCTGACTGATTTTATCTCTAATAGATAGAATTTTATGATTGAAAAAGTTCAAAAAGTCCTGACTAGAAAGCTCAAGGGGGATGCGAGGATTGACCAAGTCCTGACTCTTTGTCAGCCTGGCTATAGTGTTGAAAAGAAACCTGGGGTTATTCTTATTCTCTTCTATTAATGCAGAGTAATAACTTGTTCTAGCTTTTCTAAGAGATTTTTTATAAATTAAGAGATGATTTCTCCACGCTAAATAGAATTCATCTAAATTAGTAGAACACCATTTTCTTTCTAATTGACGAGTCTTCTGTTTTAAGCTATGAGTTTTTGTGTTAAACCAAGGGGTTAGAAATCTCTGGTTAGACTTTTTCTTTTTTAAAGGAGCCACCAAATCTAGAGTCTGATGAAGAGAGGCTGTAACACTATCTACCATGCTATCAATTACGGAAGGAGCAGGCTCTCCATCTTTTATTTCCGTTGTGGTGACCCATGGTATAGAGGAGACAATCTGCAAAAATTTGGTAACAACGTCATCTGAAAGACATCTGCTATAGTAATATTTTTCTTTAGGAGTCAAATAATCAGAAATAGTGAAATCAAAGGTTAACAGACAATGGTCTGACAGTACAGGATTATGAGGAGACACTACCAGATTTTCTATTTCTATACCATAAGTCAGAACAAGGTCCAATGTGTGGTGGAGATAATGGGTAGAATTTTCTACTTTCTGGGAAAACCCCATTGAGTCTAAAATTGAATTGAATGCCTTATTAAGATAGTCACTATCTACATCAGGGGTGTCAAACTCATTCCATGGAGGGCCAAGACCCTGCAGGTTTTACCTCCACCCAGTGTCTTCAGCAGGTGTTTTCATTGATCAGCAATCAGTGAGGGGAAATTCAGTGAAATCTCCTGTTGAAGACACTGGGTGGAGGTAAAACCTGCAGGGTCTTGGCCCTCCATGGAATGAGTTTGACACCCCTGATCTACATCATTGGGCTGCACGGTGGCGCAGTGGTTAGCACTGTGGCAGCACAGTTTACCCTCGGCCGGGGGATCGCGGGGATCGTGAGATCGTGGGTTCGATCCCTGCCCCCGGCCAACAGTGATCTGTGTGGAGTTTGCATGTTCTCCCCGTGTTGCATGGGTTTACTCCGGGATTTCTCCGGTTTCCTCCCACATGCCAAAAACATGCAGGTTAGGGATAAGGGGCGCTTGCGCACGCAGCGACCGGCAGCTGGTGGCTTGTCACCAGACTGCAAAACAAATCTACCTACGGGTACAAAGTAAGTAATTAAAAAAAAAAAATCAACATGTATATTAAAGTCCCCTACTATAATTATTCTATCTGATTTCAGCACTAAATCAGCTAAGAATTCTGCAAATTTGGATAAAAACTCTGAGTAGGTCGGTGGAGGACGATAAACTGTTGATTCATTCAAACCAACATAATCATCTTGCCCTAGCCAAGTCTCTGTGAGGGATAATAAATCGATCTGATGATTAATTAATAGATCCTGAACTAGTAGAGACTTGGGAGTTAGAGACCTAATATTTAATAAACCACATTTAATTTTTAAATTATGAGGAGGAACAGAGGCCAAATTATTAAATTTAGAGACTTGAGGTTTGATTTGAGTTTTACCAACATTTTGTTTAATCACTTTGGGATGTTTATGCATTATATTTTTATTAACTTTGGAGGGAGTAGACAAAGGTTCTCTAAGGGAGAAGACAGGGGCAAAGTTGGGGGGTGGTGGATGAGGAGGAGCTGCAGAGAGACATATATTTATCAAGTTGTGTTGTATTTGTCTTGGGTTATAATATTTTGGGTAACGGGAGACAGACACAATCTCTGTAGGGTTATAAATCGAAGACTGATCCAAACTGTGAGGATTATTTGGATTAATGGGATTAATATGAGAAGTGGAAACAAAAAAAGGCTGGTTGGCAGACCCAGGAACTTCGGAGTGAGTTAACGCACCAAATCCCAGTCACTGCATTAAAAAACGCTGAATGGAATAGAACAGATTGTCCCTTAAAACACGTGCACCAAGTCTATTTGGATGGATGCCATCAGGCCTCATAAGTGATGGGCAGTTCCAAAACAGGTTGAAATTGTCAACAAAACCAATGTTAAAAGAAGGACATGTAGAACACAACCAAGTATTAAGATGAGAGTTCTACTAAAATAATTGCAACCTTGTCTGAAAGGTGCCAAAAGCCCAGAGATAAATGCACGTCTGCCACAGTTCATAAGAGTGGACAGAAGGCTCCTGAAGTCACTCTTTAAGATCTCCGACACTTCATCTGGGATGTTGTTGCATCCAACATGTACTATGACAGCTTTAGCGTGGGGGAATTCATTTAATAGGTCAGGGGTAAGAGCCTCAATGTCAGACACTCTAGCCCCAGGAAAAAATTTAGTCACACAGTACCTGCTTCTGACGTTCCTCATAATCGAGTCTCCAATTACCAGCGTCGTCTGGGGGGGCTTTGTCGGTGGTTTCTGAAGTGGTGAATAATTTTGTTGATGTTGTTGTGATGGCGGGGTGATGAGCTCTCTTCTTTTTGGAGCTGGTGTGTAATTTGGCACACCTAAAGTAGTCTTAATCCGGGGTTTGCGGGTTTGAGCCGCCACTGAAGGAGAAGGAGGAGGAGGAGGAGGAGGAGGAGGAGGAGGAGGAGGAGGAGGGGCGGCCGCGGGCAGACGGCCAGCGTCCAGGTGGGGAAAGTCCTCCAGAGAAAGGATTCAAATCTATTTTCCAAAAGCAAGGGAGGAGAAGAGGCGCGGCCCTGTCTGGTCAATCGACGATGATCGCCAGCTGGTCCAACCAAGGTCCAGGGCGCGCATTGAGGATGAGAAGAACCAACCGGGGCTTTGGGTTTAGCCCTGAGTCGAAGCCAGTGTCTATTGCTGTGGTCCTGGACGTCTGAAGAAACCGGAGCAGGGGTGGAAGTAGACGGAGATGCACTGAACTCACCCAGGGAAGTAGCCGTCTCTGCCAGCTGCAAGTCAGTTGCCGGGGCCGTTGTTCACCCGAGAATTATGGTATCAAGGTGGTCTTCAGCCTCCCGAATCTAGAGGTTGGAGAGTCTCACTTCCAACTCAGAAACCTTCCTAAGGAGGGACATGCAGCTGACACACGTCAGGGATGGAGCCATGACGTTCCAGGCGATAGGTGGATAGCCAGCCAGCCAAAAACAGCTAAAAATAGGTTAGCTAAAAACAGCTAAAAAGGCTTAAAAATAGGTTAGCAGGTTAGCCTAGCCCGGTTAAACAGCCCAGCCAGGGGTCTGACCCACCCACGTGTCCAATCGGGCTTTTCTGCTAGGCGAATACTAAGCTAACACCAAGCAAAAACTAATATCAGCAAAAAGAGATAAAAAATTAAAAACGAAATCAATAAAAACAAGCAAAAGCGGACAAGATAACTCTTTGACGCGACGAGACGTTAACAGACGCCACCACATGCACACTTCAGATTCTTTCTGGTTTGGCCTTCCGACAGTGTGTCTCCCATTCCTCTGAGGGGACCTCCGGCAGCCGGTGGACCCCGGTCTTCGAGCTGAACCTGCCCCGCATGCACTACGGAGCTCCAGAATACGGTAGCCCCAGTGGTAGAAAGCAGCAGCCTCGGACAGTTCACACTGTCCCTGGGAAGGGACGCGTAACCAGAGCATTATCTCACCGGACCCATTCAAACCCACACACACACACACACACACACACACACACAGTCCCTCCTCTCTGCCTTTCATCCACTCTCTCTGCCTGCTCCTCAGCTCCTTCCTCTTTCCCCCGAGAGAATCAAGTAGTTAATGTTATAACCAATCAGGTTAAGCAGGAATGCTTGCGGGCAGCGCGGTGGCAGAGTGGTTAGCACTGCGGCAGCACAGCAACTCATCCTTGGCCGGGGGATCCTGGGTTCGATCCCAGCCTCCGACCAACAGTGATCTGTGCGGAGTTTGCATGTTCTCCCCGTGTCTGCATGGGTTTACTCCGGGATTTCTCCAGTTTCCTCCCACATGCCAAAAACATGTAGGTTAGGTTAATTGTCATCAAAACTGGGGATTCTAAATTGTCCTTAGGTATGACTGTGAGAGTGAATGGTTGTCTGTCTCTCTGTGTTGGCCCTGCGATGGACTGGCAATCTGTCCAGGGTATACCCTGCCTCGCGCCCTAAGATGCTGGGATAGGCTCCAGCACCCCCCGTGACCCGAAAAGGATTAAGCGGAAGAAGATGGATGGATGGCTGGATGGAATGCTTGCGTAGCTAGAAATGGTCTGTCCAAGCTTGCCCGTTTGTGGGGGGCATGCCCTAAGTGGAAATTCACAGCAGAAAAACACAAAAAATGTTACAGACATGTTACAACAGAAAAAAAAATGATTTTTGCTGGAGTGTCACTTTAACCTCTTGCACTCTGGTGTACCGCGGGCGGTCACGTCTCACACTGTGCATCCTAGTGTGCACTGAGAAAAAAAAAAGCTGCATTTCCGTTCTTCCACTACAGACACAGCCGCGAACAGAAAGCCAAAGGAGTGCTTTGATTGGTTTAGATGTGATTGACCTCTCATTCAACTAATAAGAGCCTTGAATTGGGTTTCTGAAACCTTGAAGAACCAATGACTGAAAACCTAGCAAGAAGGACCCACCTACCAACGGCTGCGAATACAGCGAGCCAATTGAAGCACAGAAGTTCGGAAGCGTGCGTCCGTTGCCTAAAATCTGTTTTGTGTAAGCCGCTGGGTGACACACACGTGTTCACCAGTCTTTTTTTCTTACTACTGTTCTTATTTGTTTTGAAAAATCGTTCGCCAAAACCACAATCATGGAAGTGCAAAACCGTAATAATGGAATTATGGTTTGACCGGGTCGCGTGACCAGAACCACGAGTCCGTAACAAGCGGACCAGCGTCATGTTCGTCTGACAATGAGGAAGAGAAGTTCGCCAGCGACACTGCTGTTGTGGACAGGTAAGTGTTATAAGCTAAATTATTCTTTATCCCTGAAAATTGTAATCAAAATGACTTTTGACCGATCAGTAAATTACAACTGTGCGTCATCGCAACATGACGGACCCGGACCACTCCGGCACACGGACCGTGTCCAGTCCGTGCGCCGCGTCTGGACCGTGAATGCCCCCCCCCCCGCTACTCTTCTGTAGCGGATTGCAGATATTATTGCAGATATTTTAGTACAACTGTGCGTAATAGATCGCGGCGCATGGCCGCGGTCCGTCATGTGTCGATGGACGATGTCCGTCCTCTGTAGCGGGGGGGGGGGGGGGGGGGGGAATTGTTATCTTCTACATTACAGATATTTTAGTATAATTTTTATTGCACTGTAGGTTATTTTTTCTTGTAAAAAAAAGCCACACATTTTTTACATGGCATGCTTCTTTGTGTGTGGGGGCTTGTTTGTTCATTCATTCATTCATGAATGAATAAACAACCCCCCCCCCCCCCACACACACACACACAGCCCTTCACCTTTCATTAGAGCCCATGATGAAGCTTCTATATTGAATCATTCAAAAGTTACAGACGTTTTTCCAAACTGTGCCATTTGGCACAATTTGGCACAGTTCAAAAACGCCTGGGAACTACCTAAGAAAAAAAGCTGTGTAATATATTCATTTTTTGTGGTATTGTTACAAAATTTTGACCTCAGCTGGATAACACTTGGTTCTACATTTCTGTTGCATTTTCCAGCCCGGATCTGACAGCTGTGTGTTATTTGCAAGCATTTGTATCCAAAAAAACACCCAGGCGAAATATATTTTCTTCAAGTTCAGTATGTTTAGATGATTGTTACTCAGTGGCAGGAGCACTTAGAGAGATTATGACTGTTTTGCCAAAAAAAATCAAAGTGTTTTCTTTTAAATGAGACCAACCCCATGAAGATGCTGCAAAGGGTTGAAGAACAGCTTTTGATTTACTTTGGGTACATTATTTTTGGGCGTTTTTAGGGAAATTGACCAAAGTGCAAGGGGTTAAGTCACCTTCACCCAGAAGTCACTCTCGAAGGCTCTTGTCTCTAACTTCGATAACCATGCGGTCTCTTATTAATGAATCTGTCAACTGTCCGAAGTTGCACAACTGACTTTTGAGTTTAAGGTCCATAATAAACTCTTCTTTTGTTTCTGATTCAGCCTGGCATCTACTATGAAGGCTATACCGTTCATAGGTTTCATTTCTCTTTGGCGTGCAGAATTTGTCAAATTTCTCCAGTACTTTATTATAGTCAGCTTGTTGTTCAGATGTTAGCTGAAAGCTATTGAAAACATCGATAGTATCTGAGCCAGCTACTGTCAGGAACAATGCAACTTTCTGCTCACCACTCTTATCAGCCACTCCAGTTGCCATAACATACAAGAAGGCTGAAAAGTTCATAGTGGCCAAATTTAACTACATGTGGTTTGTTTTTCAACATAGTCTCTCCTTTGATCCACATACTTCTTCCATTGATGTTGCAGGGCTTGGATTTGTGAGGTTGAAAATTAAACCACATTTGGTCAAATATGACCACTATGAACTTTTCAGCCTATGAACTTTTCATTCGCCTGTACAGGCGAATGAAATGTTGTTTAAACCACTTCCACTGCTCTTCCACGTTGCCCATCAGCGTGAGTGGAGAAGGAGGCCTTAATTGATCCATCTTCTCTTTGCACTAGCAGTTAGCTTTACTTAGCTTTACTCCGGGGTCAGCTCCGTTCACTGCCACACTCGTTCGTAGGCTTGAACTACTTACTGGAAGGTGAGTTTTGTCACTCTTGTTACCATATCCTGTCTTGTAGTTAATAAAAGGAAGGGCTGTGATCCACTGTCAGGGAGGCAGTAAAGATGGACCCAAAAGCTGAGATGAGGTTCAGTAGTTTTAATAAAACAAGGCGCAGCTTGGGGGTGGATAACCAGGAACTAAACACAAGGAACAAAATAATGACGAAGGCACAGACCAGACAGGAATGGGGCAGGAACGAAGGTCATAACAGTGACTCAGCAGGGAACTAAAGACTCAGAGGGATTAAATACAAACACTGATGAGGGGAAATGGCAAACAGCTGAGAAGCATAAACATAAATAGCAAATCATGGCTGATGACAGGAAGGAGGACAACAACAACATGACTACGCAGAAACAAAACCCCGGAAGAACTTCAAAATAAGAGCAAACATAGAAATAATGGCACTTTTCCACTAGTACCCACTCAGCCCTACTCGATTCTACACTACTCACTTCGCTTCCGTTTCCATTGCAGCTGGGTACACTTGGGGTGGATGGGGATTTTTTTGCAGCAAGGCGGTGCCACACTCCATCCATCCATCTTCTTCCGCTTAATCCTCCTGTGACGTAAAACATGCGACCCAAGCAAAACATAACATGGCGGCTGTACAAGGCGACTCCTCAGTCTCTGGCTTTTTGTCACCGTAAAGGACAAAAAGGACCGCCAGACAAGGGTACAGACAGCGAGACGAAACACTCTGGAAAAGTACTGGAGCGTCTGGAAAGCCATAGAGCGGAAGACGTGAGGATACGAACTAGATCACATATGACGGTAAGCTAATGATTGCTAATGCTAGTTTGCTTTAAGTCCGCCATACTAAATTGTAACTTCTGCAAGTTATCGCTATTAGGTACTAAAATACTGTATGTATGCTGTGTGTGTGTGTGTGCTTCAGATGGCTGTGTTGTGGGAAAATTACCACTTCAAACCGTCGGTCCGGGCGTTCAGCACAGCCTCTCACTGATGTCACCACAGCTTCACAAATGCCCAGTGATTATAGAACTTAAGAATGTCTGTAGAAACATTTAGCTTCCTGTACAACAAATTGCTCTGATCTGCGTAAAAATCATGGACAGACTGTTGAAACATCATGTCATGTAGCTGCTCCAGCAGCACTCCAGTCTGTGGTGGTGTCATGGCAAAAACTGTTCAGCTGCCAAAACCTGATTGCCAGGTTGTAGTTATGGGGTTATATTAGTCACAAAATAGAAATTCAACAGGTAAACAGTGCTGAGTTTGGTATAATAAGATATATTTGACAATTATGATGCATTTTAGGCCAAAACAAACTTGATCTAGGATTAAAAGAAATTAAAATAATGCAGTCACAAGGTTACATGGAAAATACTTGATTTACTAGATACATGTAGATACTGTAGAAATATATATTCTCTGCATCAACAATGTACTATACGTGTATTCATGTAGTATTGCACTGGGAATTTTGACAACAAACCTTTGGAATTTTTGCAGCTGTGTCTCTTTTGTTTTATATGTGAAGGTTACCACCAAGTGACATAAATAAATACTAAAAGATTGGAAAAGCTAAGAACAATCCAGCAGTCTGAGAGATCATTTTTGGTTTGGTGTAAGTCTGTCAACAGAATTATGAACCATAAAGCAGTTTGTGTTAAAATGTCAAATTCCATTAAACCCTAACTCAGGGGTGTCCAATCATGTGCCATGGAGGGCCAAGACCCTGCAGGTTCTCTCTTCTACACAGTCTCTTCAGCAGGTGTTTTCATTGATCAGCAGTCAGTGGAAGAAATTCAGTGGGATCTGCTGTTGAAGACAGTTTGGAGGTAAAGCCTGCAGGGTCTTGGCCCTCCATGGCACATGATTGGACACCACTGCCTTAATTATTATTATTAGAAAATACAGATGCTAAAATGACCCAGAATTCCTCCACACACTGGTACTATCACTAAAGTGTGCAGTGTCTTCTGCACTGGCACATCCAACAATACAGTCTTCAGTAAATAAAATAATTGCCACTTCCGGTTATGGCGGCCACGTGAGAGGGACACGTCTCGCTCTGCTCTGCTCCTGGAGACGAAAAAACGGCAAATAACTCTCTCATTTGGGACAGAACCTATCCCAGCGTTTGGACGAGGATATGTCGGTGAAGCCTAAGGCTGGAAAACCAGGTAGAGGAAAAAGCGAGCTGCCGAAACAGTCTAAATTAACGGACTTTCACGTCTGTGACGCAGCAGATAAAGAAGCTCCATATATGGCGGAGGAAGCGAGCAGCGGTGCGGTGAATGTGGGAGGCGGCACAGGTGCGGTGCTTAACGCCATTAGTTCAATGAGAGCGGACTTTTCCGCTAAGTTTGATGGGATTATGGCAGCGTTGGAAGGAATGAGAAAAGAATTGGGTGACTGTGTAGAACGAATGGCGCAGGTAGAGCTTCGTGTCTCTAGTGCTGAAGATGACGTCACCTGTCTTCAATTAAAGGTGCGCACTTTGGAAAAAAAAAATAAAAATCTGGAAAATAATGTCTTGGACTTGGAATCCCGGTCGAGACGGAACAACTTGAGGCTGGTGGGTCTACCGGAGGAATCCGAAGGTCGGGACACATGTTCCTTTTTGGAAAAGTGGATTCCGGAGGCGCTGGGCAGCGCAGAGCTGCAATCAGCAGTCGTTCTGGAAAGCGCATATCGTATCGGCCCACGGAGAGATAAGGGACCACCGAGGACGATTATTATGAAGTTTATCAGCAACAGAGACAGGATGAAGATCTTCAACGCTGCGCGAGCTAAAGGCCACATTAAACACCAGGACCAGCAGGTGCGGTTCTACCCAGATTTGGCCACAGGAATCCAACAATTGAGGAAGCAGTTTGATCCCGTACGTAAAGAGCTGCGCAACCTTGGGATTCGTCATGGTGTAATTTATCCTGCGAGACTGTTGACCACGTATGGGGACAGAACCCACATCTTCAAGACCCCAGAGGAGGTGCAGGAGTTCATCAAGAAGATCCAAGAAGAGACTGGTGGGAGCTAAGCATGAACAAAATATAAGGTAGAATATTTAAGCATTTGCACAGGCATCTGACTGATCTGAAGCAAATAGCAAGTTTACAAAATATAGATTGTATTATATATTTAAAAAAAAACCAACAAAACTATGATGTACAAAGTTGCTAAAAATTTTGGAGTTAAGTTGGAAAACTACAGAAGAGAGTTAATGTTATGTCATTAAAAGTAGCAGAGTTAGGGTGACTGGGAGGATGAAGAAGGAGTGGCTTTGGCTGGTCCTCGTGGGTGTGGAACGGTCGATGGCTATATCGGGAGACGGAATTTTTTTTTTGATTTTGGGGGGATTACCACAAATGTGGGAAGGGGGAATTTGTTTGTGTGTAGTTTGTAGGATGAATGTTCAACCACTCATGTTTTTGCTTCTCTGTATGAGCATGTTTATACTGCAAGGTAATCCCAAACTCCCTATTGATCCTAAACCAAAGCGTTAATCTTAATTTAACTTCATGGAATTGCAGAGGTCTACAAAAATTAAAAAAACTTAAACAAGTTATGAATAAAATAAAAGATATGGGTTCAAAAATTGTGTTTTTACAAGAAACTCATTTAATAGAGGAGGATGTAAAAAGAATTAGGAGTAGAAGGCAAGGAAGTGTTTTCACCTCATCATTCTCATCCCGAGCCAGGGGAGTTATGACTCTCATACATAAATCAGTCCCATTTCAAGTGAAAAATGTAATTGGAGACAAATTTGGAAGATATTTAATCATTCAAGGATCTTTGTTATTAGAAAATATAAATTTGGTAAACTTATATGGTCCCAATATAGATGATCAAAGTTCTTTGCTAATTTATTTCTTATCTTATCATCACTTACAGGGCAACATATAATAGCAGGGGATTTTAACTGTACATTGAATCCCGGTATAGGTAGATCAACAGGATTGGACTGTACGCACAATGGATGTAGGATGACCATTATTCATTTTATGAAAGAATTGAGATTGCTAGATATATGGAGAGAAATGAATCCATAAGTTAAAGCCTACTCTTGTTATTCCAATACCTACAAGACTTTCTCACGTATTGATTATTTTTTGATCTCCGTAGAATTAAGGTCCAAGATTCAAAACTGCTTTTATGATAACATCGTGATCTCTGATCATGCACCCTGCTGTCTAATATATGTAGATAAGAAATTGACAAAGGAACCAGGTAGATGGCAATTTCAGCATAAATGGCTTCAGGATGAGGAATTTGTTAAGTACATAGAAAAACAGATAGATGAGTTCTTTGATATCAATACTACACAAACATCAGCATGTGTAAAGTGGGAGGCTTTCAAAGCTTTTATTAGGGGACATATTATTAGTTATACAGGTTCAAAATCTAAGAAGACTCGAGAGGAGAGAGTTCAATTGGAACATAAAATAAAAATTCTTCAAGAAAAAGTATATGCAGGAAGTGATCCAAGGTTGGAGAACGAATTACTGATTTTGAGAGCTGAATATGACAAAAAATCAGCGAATAGAGCTGCCTCGAGTCTTCTAAGATTGAAACAATCTTTTTATGAACAAGGTGAAAAATCAGGAAAATTATTGGCATGGCAGATTAAACAATTAGAATTTAAAACACCAATTACCAATATTATAAGTAACGGACAGGTAGTTATAGATCCTTTAGAAATTAATAGAGCCTTTAGAGATTACTATGAAAAATTATATGATCCAAAAATGAATCTGACTTAACAAAACTAAATGGGTTTTTGAACGAACTATCTATACCGTGTATTTCAAATGAAAACAGGGAGATACTGGAGTCTAAAATTAGTCAAGAAGAAGTTGGGCTAGCCATTGATAATATGAAATCAGGAAAAAGTGCAGGACCAGATGGTCTTCCAGTTGACCTTTATAAAAAATTTAAGAATAAATTAATAAAACCTTTTTTGGAAATGGTTTTAGAAGCATTTCAAAATAGTAATTTACCATCATACATGAATAATGCCTTAATTATACTGTTGCCAAAACCAGGTAAACCCTCTAATAAATGTGAAAATATGAGACCAATAAGCCTATTAAATGCCGACCTTAAGATAATCTGTCAAATTTTAGCAAGACGAATACAAGAAATTTTACCAAATATTATTAATCGAGATCAGAATGGCTTTATAAAGGGAAGACAAGGCTTCCATAATGTAAGAAGACTATTTAATATTATTTATTCTAATAAAGAAGCACCTGATACAGCTCTCCTATCACTGGACGCCGAAAAGGCCTTTGATAGAGTCGAATGGCCCTTTCTTTTTGAAGTCTTACAAAGGTTTGGACTTGGAAATAATTTCATAAAATGGGTTCAGATAATATATAATAATGCTACAGCAGAAATCCTAACAAATAACAATATTTCAAAATCAATAAAAATCAATAGAGGATGTCAACAAGGCTGTCCACTTTCACCTTTACTGTTCACTATGGCAATTGAACCTTTAGCGATGGCGATACGTCTACAGTCACAAATACATGGAATTAAAGTTGGACCAACAGAACATAAAATCTCCCTGTATGCCGATGACATAATTTTGTTTATGTCGAATCTTAAAAAATCAATTCCGACCTTGTTGAATTTAATAAAGAATTTTGGGGAAATATCAGGATATAAAATAAATAAAACTAAATCTTCAATATTAATGCTAAATGAGACCCAGAGAAATTACCCAGCCCCTGAGGTAAATCAATTCAATGTTGTAAATCAGTTTAAATATTTAGGAATCCAAATTGTGCCTAAGCTAGAATCAGTCGCCAGTGTCAATTATGAAGCCTTAATGACAGATATTAATGAGTTACTTCAGAGATGGATGTCACTACCAATGTCGATGATTGGGAGAATCAATATACTTAAAAGTAATATCTTACCTAAAATACTTTATTTATTTCAATACATTCCCTTACCACCACCTTTAGATTTATTCTCAAGAATTAAAAAAAAGTTAGTGGAATTTATATGGAACAACAGGAGGGCTAGATTATGTTTGTCTTTATTATATTTACCATTTGATCGTGGAGGTCTGAAATATCCAAATTTTATGTTGTATTATTGGTCGGCACAACTGAGGTCTATGACATTATTTTTCATCAAATGATCTCCCTCACTGGACTGAAATGGAATCATACAATTTGCCTTTACCTCTTCCCATATTCATATATTCAGACTCGGCAAAAAAATTACAGAAACAGGTTAAAAACCCATTTGTAAAACATATGATTAAAATATGGTGTGAAACTAAAAAATATTTAAAAGAACCACACTTACTGTCACAATTTAGTCCAATATGGGGTAATCAATATTTTAAACCAGGGAGAGTGAATGCTGTGTTTAAAGTATGGAGTTTAAAAGGGATCCAAAAAATTCAAGATTTATATTTGTCATGTTCAGATAACATAATGTCTTTTGAAGAGCTGAGGATCAAATTTAATCTTAACAGAACACATTTTTTTAAATATCTTCAACTTAGGAACTTTATTCGATCAAACCAAAATAATGCTGTCACTCGACCTATTTATTCATCCTTGGAAAAAATGTTGATGAAAGATAGTAAAAGAAAGGGTATTATTTCAGAGTTTTGTAACTCATTGACACTATCCTCAAGTGAAAACTCACAGAAAAGATTAAACTACTGGAAAGAAGATCTGCAAACTGAAATTTCAGAGGAACAATGGGAATTGGCTTGTACAGAAGCTCAAACCAAATCAATAAATGTACGTCTTAAATTGATACATTTTAAATGGTTAATGCGGATGTATGTTACACCGGTGGAGTTAAATAGATATAACAAAAACATACCAGATACATGCACAAAATGCATGGAAAGTAAAGGAACCCTATTTCATTGTTTATGGGAATGTAGAATAATTAGAATGTTTTGGGAAGAGGTGAGGGTAACAATTGAAAAAATAATTTCAAAACAAATCATATTGAATCCTAAACTGTTTTTGTTGGGTCTGTACCCAAAAAAGCATAACTTTAATAAAAGTGAAAGAACATTCATAGACCTCAGTTTGCTTAATGCCAAAAAATGTATTGCACTACTGTGGAAAAAGACTCATAGACCAGATGTGACTCAGTGGTTAAGACAGATGTTAACAAACCTTCCATTAGAAAGAATAACATACATACTGAAATCAAAGGAAAGTGTGTTTGAGAATATATGGAGACCTTTTATTGATTATGTAAAAAATTTAAACATAACTCTTGAAGAAGAAGGTGAATGATGTGTGTGGACCTTGTAAATTCCAAACTGGTGAACATAATATGTATACTTATGTAATGGATTGTCTAGACTAAACAGAGGAGCATTGTTGAAGACTTGATTTTGTTGGTGGTTGTAGGTGTTTTTAGTGCATTTTTTTTTTGTAGTACTTTAGTGTTAGTGTTTGATTGTTTGTGTTATGTTTGTTAAAAAAAAAAGGTTCAATAAAGATATTGTGGGAAAAAAAAATAAAATAATTGTTTTGGTTACTGTTTCTTAAAAATGAGCCACTATTTTCAACATCACTGATAAATGGTTTGTACTGTTGACTCTTTTCCCACCAGTGTCTTAACAGACAAAATAGAAAATCATGATGCAAACACATAAGTCACTAAATTGTTTATTACAATCAGCAGCAAATTCCAGATTATTCAGAATGTGCAAAATTCAAATTGTAAAAAAAAACAAAAAAAAAAACCTTATGATGGGTCACACACGGCGGCCACACTGCCTCACTCAGAAGCAGCTGGATGTGCTGCTCACACTGGTCCCAGTTCAGCAGATCTTCAGCCTGCATCTCTGTAAATAGTGAAGCAAGGTCCGGTTTGGGGTGGATCGTTTTCCTCTTGCCTAGACAAAAGACAGAAATGGGTGGTGGTTAATTAAAGCAAGTTTAAAACATATTTGGGAAATACACTTGTTGCTAAAAGCCAGTAGTGGAATGTGACAAAGTGCTTCATTGTTGTATTTAACCACAATTTTCATGTAGCTGCACTTCAGTAAAGTAGGTTTTACAAGGGCAGGGTTACGTTTAAAATCATTTGTTTTTACTGTGGCCTCAGCAATCAGAATGAATTAATAAATTCAGTTAAATGGAATCTAGTACTTTAACTGAGGGTGTGCATCACTGAGTATGGAGTCAGTCAAAATATGGAGTTTTTATCAATAAAAGTTTAGCCACTGCTCTGTCACTGCTGTCACAACTCGCCGCTCCTTGTCATCCACCTCAGCTGCGCGCACACCTGCGCCTCATCAATCACGGGCTACTTAGCCCACTCGGCCCAGAGCATCGATCTGGAGCCGTCTGTGTTTCCACGCGCTCAAACCCTCAGCAGGATTGTCTCTTCCCGTCCTGCCGATCTTCACTACAGCACATAAGCTGTTTTATCACTTACCTGTCTACCAGCCTCTCCCCTGTGCACAGGTGGATTCCCTGGCGGCGGATTCTCCCGTCTTCGCCATCTCCTCTCTCCTCATCTCCACGCCTCGTCGTGCGCGCAGCAGGGCGCTGTCTCCCAGACCGAAGATCCTTAGCCAACGCCAGCTACCTTCCCATCTGCAAGTAAGCATCACTCAGCATATCTCTCCTGTATGGTGAAGCCAGCTCATATTTCTGTCCTCTGCTCTTCCCATAGGGTTGCCTGGCTGCACGGCATGCTGCTCTGTTCCCGACACTCATCGTTCACCCACACTCCATATACATATCACATACACGCACCCAAACACCCTTTGCTGCTGAATAAAGCTATTGAATCTTACCTGAGCCCGCGTGCGTGTTTCCTGGGCTGATAATTATGTCAACTGCTGTGTCTCTTCTTGCCCTGGCTTCGAGTGTGGGCAGTGTTTTGTACTTGTATTGCTAAAATATAAAAGGATGCACTACAATGGGTCTCAAATATTTCTAATTTGTCCTGTTATTATAATACTGCATGAGTTTATTGATGATAGACTAAAAACTACACATATAAACTAAATCATATTGATGACTGAACAACTGCCATTCCCCAAAGTGCAACATACAGTTATGAACATAACTCACAAAGGATCACACAAGTGAGCTGACAAAAAAATAAATACATTAACAAGCGGTTTATTTTACAGTTGATGTGCCATTCATTTTCAATTATTCTGTAATTAATATTCACACAATCAAATAAATCTCAGTTCAGTCCCTTTTATATTAAGTGGAAATTGTGCTACTTTGGTTTTGGCACTTTACTTATAAAAGCAAAGGATTTCAGTACTTTCCACAGTGGCAAGGTCCGTTATGGGGTGGCTGCTATTCTTTTCCTCTTGCCTAGACGAACGACAGAAATGGATGGTGGTTAGTTCAAGCAAGTTCAAAACATATACAGGTACATCTCAAAAAATGAGAATATCATGAAAAAGTTCAATATTTTTTGTCACTCATTTCAGAAAGTGAAACCCATATATAGACTCATTACACGGACAGTGATATATTGCAAGTGTTTATTTTAATTTTGATGATTATGGCTACAGCCCATGTTAACCAACATTTCAACGGCCAACATTTCTATTTAAAAATAATTTTTTTAAAATTAATTTTATCCATCTATCCATCTTCTTCCGCTTAATCCTTTTCAGGTCGTGGGGGGGTTGGAGCCTATCCCAGCATCTTTGGGCAAGCGGCAGGGTACACCCTAGACAGATCGCCAGTCCATCGCAGGGCCAACACAGAGAGACAGACAAACATTCACTCTCACAGTCATACCTAAGGACAATTTAGAATCCACAGTTGATGCCAGTTTTTGGCTTGTTGGAGGAAACCCGGAGAAAACCCACGCAGACACGGGGAGAACATACAAACTCCACACAGATCGCTGTTGGTCAGGGGCTGGGATCGAACCCAGGATCCCCTGGCCAAGGGTGAGTTGCTGTGCTGCTGCAGTGCTAAATTAATTTTACGTAATCTAATTTTTTGAAAAACTGAATTTGGGGTTTTCAGGGGCTGTAAGCCATAATCATCAAAATTAAAATAAATAAACGCTTGAAATATATCACTGTCTGTGTAATGAATCTATATAATATATGGGTTTCACTTTCTGAAATGAGTGACAAAAAATATTGAACTTTTTCATGATATTCTCATTTTTTGAGATGTACCTGTATTAGGGAAATAAGATAAGATAAGATAAGATAAGATAAGATAAGATAAGATAAGATAAGCCTTTATTAGTCCCACAACGGGGAAATTCCAGGATTGCAACAGCACAGGGATAGCAACACTCAGAGCAACAATCAGAAGGCAAGAAAAAAACAAGCAAGCAAGAGCAGCTAATATACATATGTACATATTACTATAAAATATATATATATATACACACACACACAGACACACAGTGCAGAGCATTGTAGCTGGATGGAATAAATATATGAATATATGAACACACAGTGCAGAGCATTGTAGCTAGATGGAATAAATATGTAAATATATAAACACCCACAGTACGGAGCATTGCAGCTAGGTGGAATAAATATGCAAGTATATAAACACACACAGTGCGGAGCAATGTAGCTAGATGGAATAATATGTAGATATATAAATATAAACACACCCAGTGCTGAGCATTGTAGCTAGATGGAATAAATATGTAAATATATAAACACACACAGTGCAGAGCATTGTTGCTAGATGGAATGAAACAGCATAACCGTCTACTTAGTTATCCTACATGGTATGATTATGTGCCCATACATATTCTCACCCTCCATAGCGACCGGTATGTTCCTAGTTGTATGCCGGAGGGGGACCGTTGTGTAAGTCTATTGCATCTTTTGCATTCAAAAAACTATTAGTTTGTTACGTCTTTTTGCTATCTCTGCGAGCAGCCCTGCTTAGGTTGTACAGTCTGACAGCCGTTGGTAGGAAGGACCTACGAAACCTCTCGGTTGTGCACCTGGGATGATGTAGTCTGCTGCTAAATGAGCTCCTCAGTGCATTCAGTATGTCCTGCATAGGGTGGAACTCGGACTCCAGCAGAGATGACAGTTTAGCCACCGTCCTTCTCTCTCCTATCTCCTCCATCGGATCAAGGCGCTGCCCCAGGACAGAGCTAGCTTTCTTAATCAGTTTGTTCAGTCTCTTCCTATCGGCTGCAGTAATGCCACTGCCCCAGCAGACCACTCCAAAAGTGATGGCTGATGCCACCACCGTGTCATAGAATGACTTCAGCAGCGCCCCTTGTACACCAAAAGACCTGAGTCTCCTCAGCAGGAACAGCCTGCGCTGTCCCTTCTTGTAGAGTGCATCAGTATTGTGTGACCAGTCTAGTTTATTGTTCAGATGAACACCCAGGTACTTATAGGATGTCACCATCTCGATGTCTGTTCCCTGTATATTTACTGGTACTGTGAGGGGCTGCCCATGCCTGCGGCAGTCCACCACCAGCTCCTTAGTTTTCCTCGCGTTGATCTGGAGGCAGTTCCGATGGCACCAGTCCACGAAGTCCTGGATAAGCCCTCTGTACTCAGCCCTCTGTACTCAGGCCAACGATCGCAGAGTCATCAGAGAACTTCTGTAGATGGCAGTGTGAAATGCACTTGTGAAAGTCAGTGAGTGGTGGGATGTGACAAAAATGCTTCATTTCCCTGACAAGTGAGCACCCCAGGATCCACTCTGTACATGTACAGTATATTTTCAATCCAGGGATTTATGGTGGAACAGAAACAGCACAACACTGTTCCAACACTGTTTTTGGAAAATACACAGAATAGGTATGTGGGTCTATTATGAGGCTTTAGAAAATTTTATGAATCACTTTATAAATCACTGGTTTGACAATGCACTTGTATATTGCGAGATTTTGTAGCCTGGGGTCCTCTTGACCTGTATCCAAAATATAAACACAACATGCTGAGGAAGGCGGACCCCTGGCATGTGGAAACACATTCTAGAAAGAAATTACACACAACTTAATGCACAGCACCAAAGTGCAACACGTACACAAACCAAGACTTTAACGAGGATTAACATATTTCATCATTTTGCTCTCACAAGCGAATACTTCGGACAAAGCAAGCGCGAATCAGCAGAGTTGGCTACTAGCTAGCTAGCTACTAGCTAACACTCGCTAGCCAGCACAGGACAGCGTTGTATTGCTCAAAAAAACTGATAGGATAAATAAGCAAAAAGATGCACAATATCACAAATCACTCACTATTGATGGTTCTCTCACTTTCACCTTCAGCTTGTCCGTAATCCGGTTCTATGCTGGGCTGCCATCTGTTTCGGCGTGGGTCGCTCCTGTCGTTGTGGATACTATCTGCCACCAAGCACAGAAAATTCCACACCTCTTCGTTGGACCACGGTGTAGATTTCCGCGAAACCTGCAATGCCATCTCTATTAATATCGTGTTTACTCGGTGACCGAGTTTACTCCATGAACTTTTGCAAATGGTAATTTGGAGATTCTTCAGAAGACGGATGCTTTCATGACATTACGCCCTGACCAATCAGTGGCCTGCAGTCTGTTGACGTCACATTTTCGGCCTGACTTAGCGCAGCTGTACCCTGGTCTCGAGTCGGTACTAAAAAAGCCTAATGGAAAAGGCTAGAAACCGAGCCAAGTAGAGTAGAGTAGGGCCGAGTGGGTACTAGTGGAAAAGGGCCATAAGAATAAACGGGATAATCGCAAAGCACTAATAAATATCCAAGGACATAAGAATATAGAAAAACAAAAGACAACAAAGAATAAGTCCAAAAACAACAGAAAGCCCGGACATGGTTAGCAACCATAGTCAGATCATGACAGTACCCTCCCCTCAAGGGCAGATTCCAGATGCCCTAAAAACAGGGGGGGAAAAGACACACCAAACCGGGCAGGTGGAGGGGGACACAGGACTGGAGGGACCAAAACTGCTCATGCAAAACAAAAAATAGTCTGTCGGGTGGTTGACTAGAGTCCATACACCATCCAACAGGGAGAAACAGTCTGCCAGGTAGCCACCCAAAGTCCATGGGCCACCAGACTGAAGAACACACCATGTCGGGTGGTCACCCAAAGTGTCCATGGGCCACCAAGCTGGAACACACCACAAGTCAGGGGGCCATCCAGAGTTCATGGCCCACCTAACAGGGACGCCCAGGGAATCATGCCTCCGTCCAAAACTCACAGCCCACTCAGCCAGGGAGCAGAATCTCCCCAAAGGCCGACCAAAGTCAGAAGCCAGCCAGGCTACCGCAGAAGACCTCCTAGGAGGCCCACAAACTTGTGATCCAGCAGAGAGCTGGAGATCGTGGATCTCAGGTGATAAAGGATGGCGAGCGTGGAACTCTGGGGATGCTGGAGTGTGGAACTCTGGAGATGCTGGAGCATGGAACTCTGGAGATGCTGACTGGAGAGTGTGGAATTCTAGAGACACTGACCGGAGAGCATGGAACTCCGGTGACGCTGACTGGAACTCTGGAGTGTGGAGCTCCATCCCTGACATAGCCACCTCGGACTGGTTGGTGTAAGGTCCACACAGGAACCAGCAGTGGAGTCCGGCGAAGAGAGGCCACAAGCAGATGGGAGCTACAACTGGGTGCCCCCGCCAGAAGCAAGGTAAGACCTTTCAAGCATTGATGATAGAAATATTAAAATGAGAACTTGCCTTAACTCCTGCTCCACTGCCAGTGAGGACCCTGGTGACTGTGCTGACACAACGATGACGACCTCAGGTATTGCTGGTGGAGCAGGCGTGGCCACCTCTGGAGATACTGGCGGGACAGTGGATGAGGTGGTCTGAAGCCAAGCAGTGGGCGAGGTGGTCTGTAGAAGAGCAGTGGGCGAGACGTCAGTAGCTGAACAGCAGGAAAGGAGGTCTGGGGCAAAGATGCGGGCACCAACAGTGTGGAGGTGAGGCACGTAGCAGCAGCAGATGGGGGACACAGAAGAGGAGCTGGCAGGGCAGCCAACGTGAAGTTCGGGAGCGAGGATGCTGATGGAACAGCAGACGTGGAGCTAAGGGATGAGGAGGCTGTTGTTGGAACTCTGAAGTGGTGAAGGAGCAGCTACTGGAGCCTGCTGGAGTGGTGGAGAAACAATTGCTAAAAGAGAGAGCAGGAACAGGTGAGGGTAGGTGAGTGGAGGTGGCAACAGCATCAAGTGGTGAGGGCTCAGCAGCAGTAGGTGGCAGCCGCTGAGGTCCCTCACCAAGAACAAGGCAAGACTTCTCCCCCATAGATGTTAAAAATAATGAGAAGAAAGTTATTGCTTTAATTCCCACTCTGCTGCCACTGAAGCTGCCACTGGAGACCCAGATGAATCCCTCTGTGTGGCTTTGGAGCTCGCCTGACAGGGAGCAGCCGGGAAGTGGCGATGAGCTGGCACTGGAACTGGAAAACAGCAAGGCGCTGGCACCAGGCGTGGAGCTGGGGTTGGAGCTGGCAGGAGGCAGTGAGGTGAAACTGAAGCTGGAGGGCGTTGTGGGGAAGGTTACGGGGCTGGAGAGCGAGGAGAGGGAGACGTTGGAGCCAGGGGATGCTTCATTGTCCGCACAGACTCCAGCATGGGGGAAGAGTGTCTCACCAGCCCGCAGACTGACTTCAGAACTGATGAGCGATGAGGACCTGTAGATGTCAGAATCCGGGGGCACTTCATCATCAGCGCAGGTTTCGTGGAGTGGCATGAAGAAGATGCTAGAGCTGGAGAATGGTGGGGACCCTCCCAGAAGAGAAGAGCAGTGAAGTGGAGAAAAACGAGCAGACAGGGGACAACGCACCACGTTGCGGACACATGCACACACCGGTAATGTCATCACCCCAGGGTGTTTATAACAGAGACTGCATGGGGTGGACGTCCTCTTTGGCACTCCACCTTCCCAGTCACAACCTCTGTACCCACTCCTTTCTAGCTTGTTAACCGGTTTAGCTAACTGTTTAATAAAGCTAACTTCAACACGTGGAAGTGTCTGCTGGCCCTTATTTCATAGACAAAACACTGGCGACGAGGAGACAAATTGGACTTTAGGAGGAAACTTGGATGTTTTCCTGAAGAATGGATGTGTTGCTGGCGCCACCGTTCCTTGACACACCAGGTGAGCCACCCATTCCGTGGTCTTGGCTGGAATCATTTGAGACGTTCATGTCCGCCATTGACCTAGCTAAAGCTAGCAATGTTAGGCTACACACCATGCTGATTCACAATCTTGGCAGCGAGGGACAGCGTGTTTTCACAATGTTAGGACCAGCAGATACCTACGATGAGTGTGTCACTGTGCTAGCCAGACATTTTGCTACCCCAAGAGTGTCATGGTTAGAAGAATTAAGTTTCACCAGTGCCGACAGAGAGCGGGTGAGTCGATCCAACAATACTTCGCCAACCTCTGCTGTTTGGCGAGTATATGCAGGTTTGCACAACTGGAAGACGAGATGGTGCAGGACCAGTTAGCCGAGCACACCATCAACCCGAAACTGCAGGAGAAGCTGCTGATGGCACCTGGCGACCTGCCCCTGGCCAAGGCAGTGGAGTTAGCTTCCCAGCTAGAAGCAGCCACTCATTTAGCATTGCAGCTAGGAGCTTTCCACCAGCACTCCCCACAATCAGCTTTGCTAGCACAAGTGGTTACCCCGGCTGCTGAGCCCGTGGACCCCACATCCTTCCCGGAGGACCCCGAAGTTAACATTGCAGGGTGACAAGACATCATGGAATGCTGACTGTGTGGTAACTGTGGTTCTTTTTCACACCGGATAGGCACGCACCTCCTGCCCCGCCAAAGGGCAGAGGTGCCAAACACTGTGGTAAGCTCAATTGTTTTGCCAAACTGTGACATTCAGCCCCAGCAAGCCTGCTGCCCAGGTCACTCCGTCGGTCCATTCCAACCGCCATCCATTCAGTGGACTGCAGTAACACGCCGTACAAGTAGTGCACAGTGGTACTGGATGGTATCAGTCTAACACTGCTGCTAGATACCGATGCTACGAGGTCCCTGATGAATGAGATCATGGTGAGGAAATTCTTCCCTCGGCATCCAATCAAGCCAGACGTGGTGGAGCTGTTCAGGTACAGACACACTAAAATCAGCATGGTAGGAACTATTACTTTATCAGTTTGCTACTCCCAGCATTCAAGTTTCAAGTGACGACCCTTAGTGACAACATACTGGGATGTGATCTGTTCCACGAGTTGGGTTTCAACATCACAGATCACTTAGGATTTTGTTTGACTGTTGACGGCCAGAGTCCGTTACACCCAGACATAGGTGCAGCTGCTCCCAGCTTCACACCGCACAAAGAGCAGAGCAGGAGAGATTCGGAACAGACCCTCGGCCAGCGTAAGCCTCTTGGAGCTGCCGTTCCACTGCAGGAGTTCGAGTCCGTGCCGACGCAGAACCCTGGAGAACCTGCAGTTTGTCCTGCCGATGGCGAGACTATCACACCGCCACAACCAACACCAGCATCATTCACAAGCTACGGGACGAGAGAGCAGCAGCAGTGCCTTGTGAAGCAGAGACAACCATTGCTCACGGTGCTCGACTGGGTCCGGATCTGCCGATCTAACTGCCCGCACGAGCTGCAGTGCATCCATCACCACCAATGCCAATCACTGTGCAACTTGGACCAGCCACCTTCCAGATGGCTCATGGGTCACGATGGCATGCCAACAGTCTGCGAAAGGTAACACCACCACCTGCCCCAGACCAAGATGCAAAAACAGAGCCGACCCAGCCAATGTGGGACCCGGACTGGGGCTTTGCTGATGAGCAGGCCACATTTCCAGTGAGGTGGCAACCAGTTTCACCGGAGCCAGCGCTGCCAGGGCTTTGCCCACAGCGGGTTTGACAGAGGCCCCACTGAGGTTTGAAGTGTCACTGACTTTGTGTTCAAAAAATGTTCAGTCAGGGCATGGTCCGTTCAAAGTGGCAGAATAACCCACATGATCATGCGGAGACACCGGCAGTTTACCCAGTTACCCAGGTTAAGAAAATGTAATGTTATGGTTGAAATGAGCCTTAGGTGGTTTTTTACACCGGTCTAGCTAAGTAACTATACTGTGCTTAACATCAGGCAATATGTTAGCCACTGCATCAGTCCAACTGTACCTATTATATACACTGCATTCCAAATTATTATGCAAATAGGATTTTAGTGTCATAAACATTAATTTTTTTTATTTTTTAAATAAACTCATGGATGATATTGTGTCTCAGGGCTCTTTGGATCACTGATATCAATCTCAGACACCTGTCATAACTTGTTTGCCAGGTGAGCCCAATTAAAGGAAAACTATTTAAGAAGGATGTTCCACATTATTAAGCATGCCACAGGTTTCAAGCAATATGGGAAAGAAAAAGGATCTCTCTGCTGCTGCAAAGCATCAAATAGTGCAATGCCTTGGGCAAGGTGTGAAAACATTGGATATTTCACGAAAACTTAAGCATGATCATCATACTGTGAAGAAATTTGTGGCTGATTCCACTCCCACAGTTGATGTCGCTGTTCGGTGCTTAGACCTTCACAGCTCCAGCGATACAACTCCTCAATCACCTGCATGGTCACTGGAGATGGCAACTGGAACACTGATGATGACTGCTGCAGACCCCATTTCCCTCTGCAGCCATGCTGGGGGCTCCTCAGCTGGCTGCGGTGATGCAGAGACATGCCGTAGTCCTCCCTTTAAAGTGGGGTGGAGTATCACGAATTCTGAACCCAGATAGAGTGTCACCCTGGGTACATCCACCACAGCCCCAGTTTGGTCAGCAGGTCCAGCCCGATGATACAAGGGTCTTGTATTTTGGCTAACCAGAACTGGTGATCAACAGTGCAGTCAGCACCAGTCACTTTTAGCAGTCTCTTCCCCCCCCCCCCATTGTCGTCCGTGCCCCAGTGACTGTGGTTATCTTTGACCCTGTAGCTTCCCAGCCTGCAGGTCTCTGCCCCCCAGTCCCCGGTAGAACCCCAGGGCGGACCAGGGAGAGTGTGGAATCTGTGTCCACCAGGGCTCTGCATAAGGTGTCATTCAGATTACAGTCCACATATACAGTCCATTAGTATGTCCCAAACGCCCTAGTCGCTGGTGTGACATAATGAGGAGGAAAAGTTCATTGGTGGGGAGCGGTTCCCTTGCTGCAGCCCCCCCCCCTTTAGTTTAAAGGGGGCTGGAGGACTTGTTTCCGTGGAGCAGGAGCTGGGCAGTGTCGGGCGATGAGACCCAGTTTTCTGCACCAGTAGCAGCCCTCCATGTCCTGCTTACACACCCTCCTGCTGCCCCAGCGTCACCGCCATGGAGATGAGGTATCAACTGCACATATTTTCTCCTCCTCTCCACTGCTTTCATAATCTGCCTGGCACACTCTTTGGTTTGCAGTCAGTGGGCGATCACCCCCACACAACACTTGTTGGACCTGTTCAGCTTCGGTGATGGCTGACATCAAGGAGGTTGGTGTAAGCAGGCGGATGTGCTCCCTTAAGCTGTCTGGACGCAGGCCCCAAACAAAGGCTTGGAGGGCCAGCTCCTCTTGGTCTTTATCATTGAATGTAGGGTAACCCTGCCGTGCATATCTGCGAAGGTCAGCTGCATAAGCACCCAGGCTTCGGATAGCCCTCTCTGGCGGCTGAGGAGTTGGTCCCTCACATCATCACCATAAACATGGCGGCCAAATCTGCATTGTAAGGCTCCCTCTACCCCTGGTCACCTGGAGCGCTCCTCCGGTTGGAGGTCGGTGAGAACTTGTAAGGCCTTCCCCTCTAACACTAGTGCTACTTGGATTGCAGTCTCTTCTGCTGACCATGCATTAAGCTGGGAAGCTAGCTGCACTTGAGTGAGGTATGTTTCTGGCAGTGTTTCCCCATTATAACGTGGCAGTTTTACCTTAGCTTGGTTGGGTGGTGAGGCTGTTGGCGTTAGCGTAGCGCTGCTAAAAGTCTCTGTGCATGGTGTTACAAGGCTCTGCTTCTTCACTGGCTGGCGGGGCCCTACAGCTTTTTTACGTGTGCTGGCTCCATAAGGAAGACCAGCAATCCTTTCCCCTCTTTGGCTCTTCATGCATAGGTTACAGTCACTCACATGTAGTCTCGTAGCTGCAGTGGGCTCCTCTCATAGTTGCCCTTCCATAGCCTCACAGCGAGCGATGAGTTCCTCTATGTCTGTTAGCCTAGTCACCATTAGCACCCACTCCTGACACCAGTGTAGCAAAGCGGGCAGTGTGAGTCAGAAATGACCACAGCTGGAGGCAGATAACTGCTCTGGAACTTTATTAGGCCAAGAAAGTGCCACTGTTGCCCATGGCACACGCCTTACAGCCGAGAGGAAAAGAGACGGAAGATTTTCACACTATTATTCTCACTCTCTACTTCCTGTTGCTCCTCCTTCCCTCTCCCTAGTGGTGCATTTAAGGTCCCTCAGATAACACATAACTACTGAACAACAACAGATAACTGAACATGGTGAACACATAACATCAGACAGAACCCCACACATCACAATATGAACATAAAGCATGATAGAGACCCCCACCCCCCATCCCCTCAAGGGCGGATTCCAGACACTCTCAAAGATAAAACAAACAAAAAAAAAAACAAGAAAAAACCTCCAAGGGTGGGTGGTGGGAGTTCAATGCCAGGTGGGCCAAAACAAGCTCTTACCCCTCACAGAGACCAAACATATCCGTAGATATGTATATATATATAGAGACAATATAGACGAAGTCCATGACCTCAAAGTTCAACACAGAACAGGTCAGGTGGTCTACCCCAGTCCATGGACCACCAGACCAAAGAACTAAGTGGATCTGGCGGTCTTCCAGAGTCCCTGAGCCACCAGCTCATGGGACAAACTAGTTCAGGGGGTCTACCTGAGTCCACCAGACCCCACATCAGAGTACCAGGCGGGTCGGGTGGCCTACCAAAGTCCCAGGGCCACCGGACCAGAATACAAGGCAGTTCATGTGGTCTTCCAGAGTCCCTGGGCCCCCAGAACAGAGAGCAGAACAGGTCCAAAGATAACTGAACCAAGCAGACCGCCCGTAAAATCTACTGGAGGAAGAAGCCCCCCAGGAGACAGCTAGCCACCAGGGCTGCTCGGAGAGGCGCTCTGGCCACCGGCAGAGTGAAGAGGCCTCGCCGTCACAGGCCCGTGGCTCTGAGAGAGATCCGTCGCTACCAGAAATCCACGGAGCTGCTCATCCGTAAGCTGCCCGTCCAGCGCCTGGTGAGGGAGATCGCTCAGGACTTCAAGACCGTCCTGCGTTTCCTGAGCTTCGCCGTCATGGCTCTGCAGGAGACCAGCGAGGCCCACCTGGTGGTCTCTTCTTCGCTAAGGGGGTCACCATCATGCCCAAAGACTTCCAGCTGGCCCGCCGCATCCGCGGAGAGAGAGCTTAGACTTTCTGCTGCACATTCACCAACCAACCATAATGCTCTGCACTGTGTGTCTATATACTGTATATACATTTATAGTAATATGTACATATGTTTACTAGATGTTTTTTCTTGCCTTCTGATTGTTGCTCTGAGTGTTGCTATCCCTGTGCTGTTGCAATCCTGGAATTTCCCCATTGTGGAACTAATAAAGGCTTATCTTATCTTAACTGTAGGGGTGCTTTAAACTCAGGTGAAAATGACATGGAAATTTTAAACTGAGGAGCTGATGACAAAGAACCATTATACTCAGGAGATGATAACATGAAAACTTTAAATTCAGGAGATGATAACATGGAAACCTTAAACTCAGGAGACGTCATAGACACCCTAACCCCAGAGGGTAACACAGGAGCTCTTTCATCTGAAAATGACACACGAGCATCATACTTGAGGGAGAGTGACATGAAAACCTTGCCCTCAGGAGCTGGCAATAAAGAATCTCTACACTCTACGGATGACAACATAGAATCCTTATGCTCAAGGGATAACTCGGGAGTTTTAAACTTGAATGGTAACATGGAAATCTTAAACTCGGGGTGATGACATGGACATTCTAACCTCAGGAGATGATAACGATGACACAGGAACTTGAATCTCAGGAGTCAATGATAACATGAGAACTCTTCATCCTAAATAAAATCATTTGGGGGCCTCTCACTCAGAAGAAAACAATGTAAGTGCCCTTTGCTCTGGGAAAACAAAATAGGAGCCCTTTGCTCTGGGAAAAAAGCATGCAGGAGCTCTAGACTCCAGAAAAAATACTGGGGTTTCTTGCTCACAAGAAAACTTTTTAAACTCAGAAGAGGACAACAAAAGGCCTTTAAACTCAGGAGGTGACAACAAAAAAACTTTTAAGCTCAGAAAGTGAAAATATAACACCCTCAAGCTTAGGAGATAACATTGAAGCCCTTTGCTCAAAAGAAAACATGGGGGGTTTCAAACTCAAAAGGTAACATTGGGGCTCTTTGCTTTGGAGACCACAAAGGAGCTTTTAGCCCTGGAGACCACAACATAGGAGTTTTTAGTTCTGAAGCTATTAATACAGGATTTTCTCCCAAGTCCCAAAGCTTTAGAAATGGCTTTATAACCTTTTCCAGAGTGATAGATCTCACCTACTTTGTTTCTCATTTGTTCCTGAATTTCTTTGGATCACAGCATGATGTCTAGCTTTTGAGGATCTTTTGGTCTACTTCACTTTGTCAGGCAGGTCCTATTTAACCACTTGCGCTCCGTTGTTCCGCGGGCGGGCAAGTCTCTGCGTCCTCGTGCGCACTCGGACGCATAGTCCAGATTGTGGTGATGTAGGTGGTGTTGGCGTCCAAGCGCCACTAAAAAAAAAACTGCAGACACAGCCGCGAACAGATTAGTTCATCTGATTGACCTCTCATTCGACTAATAAGAGCCTTGAATTGGGTTTCTGAAACCTTGAAGAGCCAATGAATGAAAACCTAGGAAGGAGGACCCGCCTACTGTGAATGCAGGAGCCAATTGAAGCACAGAAATTCAGGCTGGGTGAAGAGAGATTTACTGCTGCAGCAGATGAAAACAAAGGACGCTGGACGAATCTGCTACAGACCCCGCAGCATGGAGACCACCCACAAGTGGGACCTGCACTCATTCCAGCAGAATAGACGTTTAGGATTCTCTTCCGTCATCATAAGATAAGATAAGATAAGCCTTTATTAGTCCCACAACGGGGAAATTCCAGGATTGCAACAGCACAGGGATAGCAACACTCAGAGCAACAATCAGAAGGCAAGAAAAAAACAAGCACGCAAGAGCAGCTAATATACATATGTACATATTACTATAAAATATATATATACAGCCACACAGACACACAGTGCAGAGCATTGTAGCTGGATGGAATAAATATATGAATATATAAACACAGTGCAGAGCATTGTAGCTAGATGGAATAAATATGTAAATATATAAACACCCACAGTACGGAGCATTGCAGCTAGGTGGAATAAATATGTAAGTATATAAACACACACAGTGCGGAGCAATGTAGCTAGATGGAATAATATGTAGATATATAAAAACACAGTGCGGAGCATTGTAGCTAGATGGAATAAATATATAGATATATAAATATAAACACACCCAGTGCGGAGCATTGTAGCTAGATGAAATAAGTATGTAAATATATAAACACACAGTGCAGAGCATTGTTGCTAGATGGGATGAAACAGCATAACCGTCTACTTAGTTATCCTACATGGTATGATTATGTGCCCATACATATTCTCACCCTCCATAGTGACCGGTATTTTCCTAGTTGTATGCCGGAGGGGACCATTGTGTAAGTCTATTGCATCTTTTGCATTCAAAAAACTATTAGTTTGTTACGTCTTTTTGCTATCTCTGCGAGCAGCCCTGCTTAGGTTGTACAGTCTGACAGCCGTTGGTAGGAAGGACCTACGAAACCTCTCGGTTGTGCACCTGGGATGATGTAGTCTGCTGCTAAATGAGTTCCTCAGTGCATTCAGTATGTCCTGCATAGGGTGGAACTCGGACTCCAGCAGAGATGACAGTTTAGCCACCGTTCTTCTCTCTCCTATCTCCTCCACCGGATCAAGGCGCTGCCCCAGGACAGAGCTAGCTTTCTTAATCAGTTTGTTCAGTCGCTTCCTATCGGCTGCAGTAATGCCACTGCCCCAGCAGACCACTCCAAAAGTGATGGCTGATGCCACCACCGTGTCATAGAATGTCTTCAGCAGCGCCCCTTGTACACCAAAAGACCTGAGTCTCCTCAGCAGGAACAGCCTGCGCTGTCCCTTCTTGTAGAGTGCGTCAGTATTGTGTGACCAGTCTAGTTTATTGTTCAGATGAACACCCAGGTACTTATAGGATGTCACCATCTCGATGTCTGTTCCCTGTATATTTACTGGTGCTGTGAGGGGCTGCCCATGCCTGCGGCAGTCCACCACCAGCTCCTTAGTTTTCCTCGCGTTGATCTGGAGGCAGTTCCGATGGCACCAGTCCACGAAGTCCTGGATAAGCCCTCTGTACTCAGCTTCATCTCCATTGGAGATGAGGCCAACGATCGCAGAGTCATCAGAGAACTTCTGTAGATGGCAGTGTGTTGTGTTGTGTGAGAAGTCCGCAGTATAAAGAGTGAACAGGAAGGGAGCCAAAACCGTTCCCTGGGGGGCCCCCGTGCTACTGATGATCGTGTCAGACACACAGTCCCGGGTTCTCACAAACTGAGGCCGGTTCGTAAGGTAGTCCAGGATCCATGATGACAGGTGCTGGTCCACCCCTGCGCGCAGCAGCTTGTCCTTCAGGATCATCGGTTGGATGGTGTTGAAAGCACTGGAGAAGTCAAAGAACATGATCCTCACCATATTCCCGGGCTTCTCCAGGTTGGACAGAGAACGGTGAAGGAGGAAGATCACCGCATCCTCCACCCCAATGCCATGCTGGTAGGCGAACTGGAGTGGATCCATCGCTGGTTCCACCAGGGGGCGGAGGTGAGCAAGGAGCAGTTTCTCCAGGGTCTTCATCAAGTGGGACGTCAAGGCCACCGGTCTGTAGCTGTTCAGGTCTTTGGGGTGGGAAGTTTTTGGTACAGGTACCACACAAGATGTTTTCCACAGCTGTGGTACCCTCCCCAGCTTCAGGCTCAGGTTGAAGATGTACGTCACAATCCCACACAGCTGGTCTGCACAGGACTTGAGGAGCTTTGCGCTGATGCCGTCCGGTCCCGACGCCTTCCTCGCCTTGATCTTCCTCAGCTCCGTCCTCACCTGGGTCCTGGTCAGGGTCAGGATGGGGGGCTGTGTGTTGGGAGTGGGGGGGTGTTGGTGGAGTGGGGAGTGGGCAGCAGGACTTGATAGACCGACGGAGGCCGACGACAAAGGTCGTAAATCATTCACCAAAACCGCAATATTGGAATTATGTTTTGATCGGGATCCACGAGCGGACCAGCGTCGCGTTCGTCTGACAATGGGGAAGAGAAGTTCGCCAGGACTCTGCTGCTGTGAAGAGGTAAGGTGTTATAAGCTAAATTATTATTTCTCCCTGAAAACTGTAATCCAAAAATGACTTTTGACCGATCGGTAAATTACAACCGTACGGCGCACGAAGTACGAAGTGTGTGCGCCGTGATAAACGGTTCATTTGCCGTGTTCGGACCGTGAAGGCCCCCCCCCCCCGCTGCAGAAGAGAAGCGGGGGGGGCGTTCACAGTCCGAACGCCCCCCCGGTCTGCGGGGGGAAGCATATGAGTCTATTCCTTCATGTAGCGATGGCCGTCTTCTGTAGCGGGGGTGGGGGACAACCCCACACACACACACACACACACACACACAGTAGCGAGGGGGGGGGAGCCGCTGTGAAAACATGCAAGGAGTGTAATCCATCATGTAGCGAGGGCCGAACTCCGTCTTTTGTAGCGGGGACAACCCCCCCCCACACACACACACACACAGACACAGCCCTGAGTGTGACCTTTCATTAGAGGCCAAAATGAAGATTCTACATTGAATTATTCAAAAGTTACAGATGTTTTTCCAAACTGTGCCAAACGCCTGGGAACAACCTGAGAACAAAGCTGTGTAAAATATTAATTTTTTGTGGTATTGTTACCAAATTTGGATCTCAGCTGGATAACACTTGGTTCTACATTTCTGTTGCACTTTCCAGCCGGATCGGACAGCTGTGTGTTATTTGCAAGCATTTGTATCCAAAAAAACACCGTGTCCAAATTTATTTTCTTCAACTTCAGTATGTTTAGATGACTGTAACTCAGTGGCCGGAGCACATAGAGAGATTATTTTTTTTTTGCCAAAAAATTCAAAGTGTTTTCTTTTAAAAGAGACCAACCCCATGAAGATGCTGCAAAGGGTTGAATAACAGCTTTCGATTTACTTTGGGCACGTTATTTTTTGGCATTTTTAGGAAAATTGCCCGGAGTGCAAGGGGTTAAGTGATTTCTTGATTGAGAACAGGTGTGGCAGTAATCAGGCCTGGGTGTGGCTAGAGAAACTGACCTCAGCTTTCCAAAGATGTGACAAACCACAGTTAATTTGTTTTAATGGGGGGGCAATCACTTTTTCACACAGGGCCATGTAGGTTTGGATTTTTTTTACCTTTAATAATAAACACCTTCATTTAAAATCTGCATTTTGTGTTTACTTGTTTTATGTTTGTCTAATATTTAAATTTGTTTGATCATCTGAAACATTTAAGTGTGACAAACACAAACAAAAGAGAAATCAGGAAGGGAGCAAACACTTTTTCACACCCCTGTATTTTTTGTAGTAGCTTTGCAACTTTACATCAGTAGGATTTTCTCTTCTAAGTTGGTATGATTTTAGGGGGGGGTAAATTTATTACTTTTCTCTTTTTAATTTTGCAAATTTGTTCTCATAAGTTTGCAACTTTTTTCTCATTAATTAAGCTCTTTACACTTAGAAAAGTACTTTTCTTTCACATTTAATGAATGATATTTTACATTCGTGATTTGTTTTACTCATAAATGTTTCACATTACTTTTCTTGTAAATTTGTGACTTTATTCTTGCTAATTTTCAACTTTTATCAGGAAAATGTCAATATGACTTTTGTGATTTTTTTTTTTTTAATTTTGCAGTTTTTTTCACGAGTTCAGTACTTTTTAAATTTGCAGTTTCTCTTGGATATATTTGTGACTTTTTTGCCAGTAAACTGGTTACTTTTCTCTCAGTATTGCAGAGACTTCATTCTCTGTATTTGCGTAACATGCCCCCCTCCCATTTTTTAGTGTTAATATCTTCCCAGAACAGTTGAAGCTGTTATAGCTTTCCACAAGGTTTAGGAGTGTGTTTATGGGAATTTTTGACCATTCTTCCAGAAGCACATTTGTGAGGTCAGACACTGACTGTAGATGAGAAAGCCTGGCTCACAGTCTCCTCTCCAATTCATCCCAGAGGTGTTCTGTCAGGTTGAGGTCTGGATTCTGTGCAGGCCAATCAAGTTCCTCCACACCAGACTTTCCCATCCATGTCTTTATAGAACTTACTTTGTGCATTGGACACCAGTGATTTGGAGGGGTGTCCCAATACATTTTGGTAATATAGTACATGCTAAAGTAAAAATTTAGGGTTGTTGCAAATTTGCTTTAAAAAATTGTTAATTTATAATGAAATACTGTCAAATTTCTGACACAGGGTTTTCTGTTTTAAAAATCTTGTCTCGCTCCTGTTTCAGTCAGTATCTCTGTGCTCACAGGGGACCGACTGGGCAGAACTAAATGTATTTCTGAAGTAAAGGTGGGAACTGCGTTTTGGTGGTGCATGACCCATCTGTGTGGAGTTTGCATGTTCTCCCTGTGTCTGCATGGGTTTTCTCTGGGTACTCGGGTTTCCTCCAACAGGCTAAAGTCATGCAGGTTAGGTTAATTGGCATTAACTGGGGATTCTAAATTGTCCTTAATCAATCAATCAAAGCTTTATTTATATAGCACTTTTCATACAAAAAGATGCAATGCAAAGTGCTTCACACATTAAAATAAAACACAGTTTACCCCCCCCCACACACACACACATACACATAGACACAAATACACACACAAAGAAACTTCCATCAGTATAAAACTTATGGCTTAAGACTTATGGCTGGGCACCGAGGATCCATGTTTGGAAGCACCATCCCTAGGGAACCATCACCAGCAGGGAACGTGTCAAGTTCACGGCTACAGGAACACCAGCTCTGAGACTGCCCAAGTCCAGCCCGAGGGGCCAACACCACAGGCACGATGTTGCAGCGCACGATCCCCTCAGCCGGGCAGACCAGCACAATCACAGCTCAGTGCCCCGCAACCAGAAAACAGGCACAACCCCCACGGGAGGGCCCCCCCATGAGGAAATGTCGGAGCTTGGACAGAGTGATAAAAAGTCACTGATAAATAATAAGATAGTTTGCTGATAAAAAAAAGACTAGGCAGTTTAGATGAATAAAACATCTAAATACTGTCAAAAAACATATATTCATAAATATTAATTCGCAGTAAAATAAGTGATTGTGACATAAAATAGATTTAAAATCAGAAATTAAGAGAATTAAAATAGGAAGCTAATCAAAAGTAAGGTTAAAATAGTAGGTCTTGAGCCTGCTTTTAAAACCATGGACATTCTCGGCAACCCTGATGTTCTCCAGCAGGCTATTTCACAGACGTGGACCGTACTAACTAAAAGCCACCTCACTGTGAGTTCGTGTTCTTACATTACCATACCTTATGTATGAATGTGAGAGTGAATGGTTGTCTCTCTCTCTATGTTGGCCCTGCGATGGACTGGCAATCTGTCCAGGGTGTACCCTACCTTTTGAATGCCATAACTAGAGAAAGAAATGACATACACTTTTCAAATCCATACCATAGTTGTATTGATGAAAAATCTCAAATGAGTTTGAATATGGGTGACCTCTGACCTTTAGATCAACGTCAGAGGTCAATTTTCCCTAAATCTTGTGACTGCAATAACTAGACAAAGAAATGATGTGGGCTTTTCAAATTAGTATCATCATATCAAAGACAAGTCTTAGACATCTTCTGACCTCTGACTATGGGTTTGGGGTCAAAAGGTCAAAGGTCAATGTTAACATTCCCTTTGCTCTATTACTATAGAACGAGTAAAGCTAGGGTCACCAAATTTTATACACAGGTTCGCCCTGTAATTCTCATTTCTGACTGTGGTTTTGGGATACAAGCCAGGACCGCCCCTGTGGACTCTCCCATTCCACTTCATATTTTTTTACCCCTCACCCTCTAAAGGCTGAAGTGGTATTGTCTCACCACGCCAGGTGGGTGGGTGGTGGTGGCACCGTGAACACCTACCTTGTGAACGTGATAACTAGAGAAAGAAAGGATATAAGCTTTTCAAATTGATACCAGTCCTGAAGAAATTATTGTGGTACATTTTTGTCTCCTTAAAGTTCAAAACAGCTTGCTGCTGGGATGGTACCTTTTATAAGTACCCTTTTGTACCCTTTTCACTGGGTACATTTGTGATAAACTGGCCTGGCAGAGGTGGAATGAAGACCCAAATGCTGGACTGTGAGTTAATCAACGTTTAATAAAAAACACAAAAATATAACAAGAAAACAAAACTTACGAGCAGGAGATCAAGGATTGAATAGCCAGTCGGCTAAGACATGGAAAGCACGTCGGGAGGCAAGGTAAAGCGTGGGATTCACACTAGGAGACAAAGTGAAAGACGCTAACCAAACTACAGTGCAGCGGTCCTTAAATAGTACAAATAACAATTAACAAATGATAACAGGTGTGGTTAACAGAAGCGAGGATGATTGACCTAAATAATGACAGTTGGGATAAACTGCGAACTTGAGCTAACAAAGGAAGTAAACAAAGAGCACTGTCAAAATAAAAGTACAGACTGGGATGAGTAGTGGCAAAGGATAACTAACAAGAAAGTAAGAAATGTTACAAAACGAGAAACAAACCAAACTAGAAAAGCACTCGGAGAGCGCAGACCTCCACCAAGCGCCACAGTTCCCCCCATACAGTGTTTGTGTGTACGTTTTCAGATTCCTTGACCATGAAAACATATGACTAGCAATTGGATTCACAATGATAGGATTAGTGGTTCAGTAGTTATTCACGAAAATCGCATTTTCCATAATGGCGGTTTTCTTCTGGACGGTGATCCAGATCACCACCAAAATCTAACCATCTGTAGGATACCCCATTTCTGACAATCTGTGAAAATTTCATGAAAATCCGTCCATAACTTTTTGAGTTATCTTGCTAACAAACAGACAGACAGACAGACAAACCAACGCCGATGAAAACATAACCTCCTTGGCGGAGGTAACAATACAAAAAGGAGAAAATGACCCATCAAGGCGAGGACATGATAAACATAAACCCAAGAGATGCAAATAATGTGGTGTAATCTAGGCATTACATATGTGGAGCCACTAGGGGGCGACACAGACCGGATGTTGTCAGGTGTACAGCATGATAGAGAATAATATGGCGGAGTTCGTGTGTTAATGTGTTGCAGCCAGTCAATAAAGGAGGCTCCGTGTTCACCCAAAGCAGCAGTCTTTATTTATAAAAGAACCCAACACAACATGGTGTCAGAAGTTGATGCGCTTTGAGGTGAGAAAAGTCAGCTTTGCAACCGGCTAGCGGCTATGCCAGACGAAGTTCAAAGAGCTGCAGCTGCGCCAATTGATCCAGTAATGGTGGCGGCTACTCCAGCGGCAACCTTCACCATTAAACCACCGGAGCCCTTCGACTTTGCGAGACCCCAAGAGTGGGAAAAGTGGATAAGACGTTTTGAGCGTTTTAGACTGGCAAGTAACCTGAATAACTCAGCTGAGGCGAACCAAGTAAATACGCTGGTTTATTGGATGGGAGATGAGGCTGACGACGTGCTAAGAGGGCTCGAGCTAACGAGTGTGCAGCGCCAGCAGTACGATGCCGTTAAAACAGCCTTTGATAGACATTTCGTTCCCAGAAAGAACGTGATTTATGAACGAGCAAAATTCAACAAGCGAGTGCAACAGCCGGCAGAACCAGTAGACTCGTTCATAACAGCACTCTACGCGCTGGCAGAAAACTGTGAGTACGGTGCACTTCATGATGACCTCTTGAGAGACAGGCTTGTAGTGGGTCTGAAAGATTCGTCGCTGTCAGAAAGAATGCAGCTTGACAAAGATCTTACCCTAGCTAAAGCTATAACAATGGCAAGACAATCTGAAGAAATAAAACGACAACAAACTGACCTAAGAGGTGAAACTAGCATTAACAGAACAGCCGTGGATGCGGTACACATCAGAAAAGCCAAGCCAAACAAGTTCATAATCAAGGAACAAAAACAGATTAAGTCCTCAAGGCCTCAGCAGACAAAACAAGACAGTAAAGTTTGTTCCAAGTGTGGCAAAGCACCAGCACATGCAGCAGTACAGTGCCCAGCTAAAAACGCGGAATGCCATAACTGTAAAAAACGTGGACACTATATTAGAGTCTGTAGGTCCAACCCAACTGTGAATGAGGTCGCTGACAATGCAGACAGACTTTTTCTGGGTGAAGTGGATCTAGGGGAGGATCCGTGGCTGGCAGACATAAACGTGAGAGGAAATAAAGTGACTTTTAAGTTAGATTCCGGAGCGGACGTCACAGCGGTTTCTGACCAAACATTTGAAATCTTCAAGAAGAAAAATGAACAGTTGGAAAAGGCACAAAAATCACTCTACGGACCGGGTGGAACTGCACTAACCGTGTTGGGGTCTATGACAGAGACTATTACATACGGTGACAAGAGCACTACTGAGAAAATCTATGTTGTCAAAAATCTGCGCATGGCACTACTGAGTAGAACAGCTTCCGTGAGACTGAAACTAATTGCCAGAGTTGACACTATAGACCAAGAGACAGTGAGAAAAGCGTACCCCAAGTTATGCGATGGACTTGGGCTTGTTCAAAAGCCATACACAATTAAACTGAAACCTGATGCTAAGCCCTTTTCACTCAAGGTGCCAAGGCGTGTGCCACTGCCGCTCATGGGTAAAGTGAAAGAAGAGCTCGAGAGGATGGAAAAGTTGGGAGTCATCAGTCACGTGGAGCAGCCAACAGATTGGTGCTGTGGCATGGTTGTAGCTCCCAAAAAGGACAAAGAAAAGGTGCGTATCTGTGTGGACATGACACCTTTAAATGAGTCAGTGTGTCGCGAAAGATACATCCTCCCGTCTGTGGACCAAACGCTAGGCATGCTCACAGGTGCTCAGTATTTTTCAAAGCTTGATGCAAATATGGGATTTTGGCAAATACCACTGTCTAAAGAGTTGGCCTTTCTCACCACATTCATTACGCCATTTGGCAGATACCACTTCAACCGTTTGCCATTTGGTATTTCCAGTGCTCCTGAACATTTCCAAAACATGATGGTGACAGAGGTTACATCGGGTCTCGACGGAGTCGTCTGTCACGTGGACGATATCCTGGTCTGGGGATCCACGAAGGAGCAGCACGACGCAAGACTGCACGCTGTCTTGAAGCGCGCGGAGAAAGCCGGCGTTACGTTGAATATGTCAAAATGTGAGTTTGGCAAAAGAGAGGTCAAATCTCTTCGGTTTATTGTTTCAGCAGAAGGAATGAGGCCAGATCCAGACAAAACCCAAGCTGTTCAGGACATGAAAGAGCCAAGCAACGTGAGTGAGCTCAGGAGCTTTCTCGGAATGGTGAACCAGCTGGGGAAGTTCATTCCGAACCTTTCTGAAAAGGACAAACCATTGAGAGACTTGCTTTCAACAAAGAACATGTGGTACTGGGGGCATGAACAACAAAATGCGTTTTGTAACAAGAACTGTCCTCTGCTCCTGTATTGCAGCTCTATGACCCAAACAAACCACAGAAAATATCTGCAGATGCCTCTTCATACGGATTGGGGGCAGTCATGCTACAGAAGGAGAGAGACGTGTGGTCACCAGTTGCTTACGCTTCTCGATCATTGACACCTACAGAGCAGCGCTAAGCCCAGCTGGAAAAAGAAGCGCTGGCTCTCACGTGGGCCTGCGAAAGATTCAATGACTTTATCCTGGGTCTGCACTTTGAACTAGAAACTGATCATAAGCCACTAGTGAGTCTACTGGGAGGACAAGCTTTGGATGCGCTTCCACCGCGTATACAGAGATTTCGTATGCGCCTAATGAGGTACTCATACACTATAAAGCACATCCCGGGCAAAAGTCTCACCACTGCCGACACGCTCTCACGCTTACCGCTCACAAACAGTGTTACTCACACAGACACAGATCTTATGGAGGACACTAACATTTATGTTGACTCTGTGCTAGAGGGACTCCCTACAAGCAGCAAATATCTTGCAGATCTCCAAGAGCAACTGCAGTCCGACAGCGTCTGTTCACAAGTCATGAAATACTGCACAGAAGGCTGGCCGGATCGTAACCAGCTACAGGGAGCGGTGAAGCACTACTGGTCTGAGAGAGCCGTTTTGAGTGTGCATAACGGACTACTACTGAGAGGCACGAGGTTAGTTATCCCTGCTAACATGAGAAATGCAGTTTTGGATAAGATACATGAGGGCCACCAGGGGGTGGTTAAATGCAGAGAGCGCACCCGTCAGGCTGTATGGTGGCCAGGTTTAAGCAACCAGATCAGTGAAGTTGTACTCAAATGTAGACGGTGCATACAGGAAAGAGTTAATGTGAGAGAGCCTTTAATGCCCACAGATTTACCAGAAAGGCCATGGCAGAAGTTGGGAGCTGATTTGTTCACGCTACAAGACAAAAACTACCTGTTATTAGTGGACTACTTCTCTAGGTATATAGAGATTGCCCAGCTCAGCCCAACTCGCTCTGCCAATGTCATTGTGCATTTAAAGTCTATGTTTGCACGTCACGGAATACCAGAGATACTGATCACGGATAACGGCCCGCAGTTCGCAAGTCAGGAAATGGAAGACTTTGCAAAGGAGTACTGTTTTGAGCACGTGACCAGTAGTCCCAGGTACCCCCAAAGTAACGGTGAGGCAGAAAGAGCTGTCAGAACAGTCAAAAACCTAATTAAGAAAGCCAGTGATCCATACCAAGCACTGTTAGCCTACAGAACCACAGCGTTGGCAAATGGCTACAGCCCAGCACAGCTTCTCATGGGGCGTAGGCTTCGTACCACCCTGCCAATGCTTCCAGAGGCCTTGCAGCCATGCGTGCCGAATCTGCAACAAATTCGTCACGTGGAAAAGGAGAGACGGATGAGGCAAACAGAATGTTTCAACAAAAGACACAGAACGAGAGATTTGGATAAACTGTTACCCGGAAACTCTGTTTGGATTACAGATGCGAAAGCATAGGGCACAGTGACATCTGTCCACAAAACTCCACGGTCCTATGTCATCAGTGGACCACAAGGGACAATCAGGAGGAACCGCACTCATCTTGTGCCTATGTCGATACCAAAGACTGAGATGGAACCACAACGGACCCAGTCAAATGGAAAAGACACTCCTACAGAAACTGTTTCTGAGCCCAATGCACAGGAAACACCAGGTGTCGTTAGAACCAGGTCTGGTAGAGAAGTGATAAAACCAAAGAGACTGGATCTGTAGAGTTGCATGTTAATATTCGTGAAAGCAGAGTTGAGTTCTAAAAATGCCTTCCTTAAATAGAAAATAAGAGGCCTTTGCATAATATGTTCTTACATGGCAACAGTGTTGTTGTGTATGCAGTTACTCCTTTGTTACTTTACACACACACATTCAACCTTGGATGTGCCACAATAAGCACAGACACCGTAAGTGCGTTTTTAGGAGCTGAGGCTCAGCTTCCATTTTATTGAACTAAACTTGGACTCATTACATCCCAGTGTGCATGCGCGTATTACTTTATACAAGAACTATCAATGCGCAACAATGAAATAAAATAGATCCCAATATCCATACCTAACACTCCTCCCTTCCAGCATTGATATCCCCACTAACTAAAGGTTGTTTACCTGAGTAAGTTTTAATCATAACTAAATACATCTAACCTATCTACTCTCATTCTACCATAACCCATTTCAGTCCTGGAATCGCTCTGGAGGTCTCCGAATTCTCTCTGGATAGCGCCTCTCTGGTGGAGCGTTGGCAGCAGGATTTTGAGGAACAGCAGGGACTGGTGCAGTATCACCTGCATCGGCTTCAGGCCCGCCTGTGGCTTGATCTTCGTCACTGAACTGAAAGTCACCCTGGAATGGTGTAGCGTTGGCATCCCTGTTGGTTGCTCCAGATGCATCCAACAGCTGATCCACGTGTCTACGCCACAGTAGGTCTGGCCCGATTTTCACCTCGTAGGTTAACGGTCCTGTCTGTGACACGATGGTACCAGGCTGCCACTTTTGTCCTTTGCTGCGGTAGTCTTTGGCTATCACCTGTTGTCCCACTTGGAAGGTACGCAGTGAGCGGGTCTGGGATCGGAGAGCAGATTCCGTCTGTTTTCTCTGTACACGTTGCTGTAGACTGGGTTTCAATAAGTCTAAGTGTGAGCGCAGGGGACGCTCTAGGAAGAGCATGGCAGGTGTCTGTCCTGTTATTGCGTGTGTACTGTTGCGATAGGCCAACAGAAAGTTTGCAATCTTCTGCTGTAGCGATGCACAGTCCTTATCCATGGCCTTCATAGACTGTTTGAAAGTCTGAATGAAACGTTCCGCTTGGCCGTTAGAAGCTGGATGATATGGCACAATGGTGGTGTGTTGTATGCCATTCCTTTTAACAAAGCGCTGAAACTCTTCAGAAGTGAAAGGTGTTCCGTTATCACTCACAATCTGATGCGGAAGGCCTGTGCGTGAGAACAGGGCCCGTAAGAGTTCAACTGTCTTTGCAGAGGTTGCTGTTTTTGTGCAGAAAACCTCAGGCCACTTTGAATGCGCATCAACTACGACCAGGTACATGCGGTCCATGAAAGGGCCCGCATAGTCGATGTGAACCCGTTGCCATGGTTTTGTAGGCCATTCCCACACATGCAGTGGGGCTGTTGGTGGAGTCTTTTGGGTCTGCTGACACCCGTAGCATGTCTTTGCAATGTCCTCGATCTGTCCATCAATTCCAGGCCACCATACGAAGCTTCTTGCGAGGTGTTTCATTTTCCCCACACCTAAGTGTCCCTCGTGTAGCACTGAGAGAACCCTCTGGCGCAGCTTCTGTGGTATCACTACCCTCGCCCCCCACAAAATGCATCCTTGATGCACTGTGAGCTGTTCACGGCGACTGGAATAGCCCGGTAAGGATGAGTCACCCTTGCGTGGCCAGCCTTTCAGTGTCAGCTCGTAGACTCTAGACAAGACAGGGTCGCGGCCTGTCTCTCGTGCGATCTCCTCACTTGTGACTGGTAGGGGATCCACTTGTGTCATCTGGAACATGTCCACCGCTTCCTTGGTCTTAATTGGCGGTGCGACTTGTAGTGGCAACCGGGACAACCCGTCAGCATTCCCATGGTGAAGTGTGCCTTTGTACTCAATGCTGTAGGTGTGAGCACTCAAAAACAAGGCCCACCGTTGCAGTCGAGCAGCGGCCATGGCTGGTACTCCCTTAGCTGGATTAAAGATTGAAACTAAAGGCTTATGATCTGTGAGGAGGGTAAAGTGCTTTCCGTATAGATACTGATTGAACTTTTTCACTCCCCAGACCAAACTAAGAGCTTCTCTGTCAATTTGCGCATAGTTACGCTCAGCTGCATTCAGCGATCGGGAGGCAAATGCTATTGGTCGCTCTGTTCCGTCAGTGAACCGGTGTGATAGCACGGCTCCAATTCCGGAAGGGGAAGCATCACATGCAAGCTTGAGCGGCACTTCGGGGTCATAGTGTGTCAACACGTTGTCTGAGGTCACCAACTGCTTTGCTTGCTTGAAGGCCTTTTCACAGTCCTGGGACCAGTGCCACTTAGTGCCCTGTTGGAGTAGGGAATTCAATGGGTGTAGCACTGAGGACAGGTTGGGCAAGAATTTCCTGTAATAGTTAACCAGGCCCAAGAAAGATCTCAATTGAGAGACATCTTGTGGTGGTGGGGCCTTCAAAACAGCGTCAATTTTGTCTTTGCATTTGTGTAGCCCGTTTTTGTCAATTTTGTGGCCACAGTATTCAATGTCATCCTGGAAGAATTCACATTTTGCTTTGTTGGCATGTAATCCAAATTCATTCAGTCTTTGGAGCACTTTTTCAAGATTTTCCAGATGTTCGTTGTCGTTAGCTCCCGTGATCACTATGTCATCCAAATAGCACTGTGTATTCGGTATGCCTTGTAGGACTTGATCCATTGCCTTCTGCCAGATTGCTGGCGCTGAAGCGATGCCGAAGACCAGGCGGTTGTACTGATAGAGACCTTTGGAGGTGTTGATGGTCAAGTACTTTTTGGACGACTCCTCCATCTCCATCTGTAAGTACGCTTGTGCAAGGTCAATCTTGGAAAATCGCTTACCCTGGCCCAGCGCTGCGAAGATGTCGTCAATTCGCGGTAGAGGGTACTGTTCCGCCTTCAAGACCGGATTGACTGTCACCTTAAAATCACCGCAGATGCGTACTGAGCCATTACCCTTTACCACTGGCACTATTGGCGTTGCCCATTCAGACCAGTCCACTTTCGATAGGATGCCCTCATTTTCCAACCTTTGAAGTTCATTTTCCACCTTGGGCCGGAGAGCGTATGGAACTGTACGCGCCTTGTGGAATTTGGGTACAGCGTCGTCATTCAGAACAATCTGGGCTTTCAGATGTTTTAGTTTGCCTATGCCATCTTGAAAAACTTCTCCTGCATTTTGAAGTATTTTGTTCAATTTTTCATTTGTAGAGCCATTGCTCTGCTTTTTGGTCACTGTGGCTTGCATTTCTTTAATTGACTGCCAATCCAATTGTACTTCACGAAGCCATTCACGGCCAAACAGGGGCGCACCCCCTCTCTCAATAACATACAGGGGCAGTGCACACTGTTGATCGCCATAGTGCACATTCACATTGATCACGCCCATTGGGGCTACGCGCTCCCCTGTGTAAGTTTTGAGCATTACATCTGTAGATTGCAATTGCAGATGTGAGAAGTGTGCCTGGTAATCCTTCTTAGACATGACTGACAATGCAGATCCAGTATCCAATTCCATAGTCAGTGTTTTTCCTTCCACTTTGGGTGAAACCCATATGATTCCCCTGTTGGGTCTTTTCAATGAGCAGACATCAAAGCAAGCTAAATCTTGTGCACTGTCTGAATCAGATGAGCAAGTTTCAATGTCATGCATGTCTTTTTGTTTATTTTTAAATTTGTGGAACTTTTTCTCCTTCACTGTATCTTTCACTTTCGTTTTGCACACTTTCTGTATGTGACCTGTTTTATGGCACTTGTTGCACTCCTTATCTTTAAACCAACATTCAGGTGGAGCGTGTGATTTCTTTCCACAGCGATAGCATGCATCCTTTTTCTGTTGTCTTTTGTCTATGCTGTGCATGTTGCATTCGTGAACATGGCATTCTTGCGCTATCTGCTGCTGCAGCTCGGTAGCGCCTTTAGCAGCTGCTTCCATTGACGTGGCGACTTCAATGGCACGTTTCAATGTCAGATCTTTTTCTGTTAACAGTCTCTTTTGTATGCTTTCGCTGTGCAGTCCGCACACGAATCTATCTCGCAATGCGTCTGACAGATTTCTTCCAAATGAACAATGTTCAGACAGTCTTCTCAATTCTGCCACGAATTCAACAATAGACTCTGTTTTTAACTGATTCTGTTTATGGAATTTAAAACGTTCGGCAATGACGAGAGGCTTCGGATTCAAATGCGCCTCTAAAACAGTGACAATGTCTTTGTACGTCTTATCTGCCAGTTTGTCTGGGGTCAACAAACTGCGTAGCAAGTTGTATGTCTTAGCTCCCATTACACTAAGCAGTACTGCTACCTTTTTGTCGTTTGGAATGTCGTTTGCCACAAAGTACTGATCCAACCTTTCCACGTATGTTGTCCAGTCCTCCGATGCGCTATCAAAACTGTCCATTCTCCCAATTATCCCCGCCATGGTTGGTGCCGTATTAACCGTCGGGTTTGTACTCTCTGTGTACACTTCGAGTTGCAATGAGTTAGCTTTTATCACAGTCAACAGTCACACTCACGACGACTCGTGTCCTCTCCGTGTCGGAATATCCATTCACAGATCCCGTCCTCGTCGCCAATTGTTGTGTATGCAGTTACACCTTTGTTACTTTACACACACACATTCAACCTTGGATGTGCCACAATAAGCACAGACACCGTAAGTGCGTTTTTAGGAGCCGAGGCTCAGCTTCCATTTTATTGAACTAAACTTGGACTCATTACATCCCAGTGCGCATGCGCGTATTACTTTATACAAGAACTATCAATGCGCAACAATGAAATAAAATAGATCCCAATATCCATACCTAACAAGTGTGAAAAAAAAAAAGAAATGTTACAGATTTGTTAAAGGGGGTGATGTGTTAAATTTATGCTGTCATAGTTAGTTGACAAAAGGGAACGGAAAAAGATCTCATATCAAAATGTATTTTGTGTTTTCAGCTAAAAGGGGTCAACCTAGCTTCAGTAAGGGGGATGTGGTGTAATCTAGGCATTACATATGTGGAGCCACTAGGGGGCGACACAGACCGGATGTTGTCAGGTGTACAGCATGATAGAGAATAATATGGCGGAGTTCGTGTGTTAATGTGTTGCAGCCAGTCAATAAAGGAGGCTCCGTGTTCACCCAAAGCAGCAGTCTTTATTTATAAAAGAACCCAACACAACAAATAACACATTACTAATATCCATATTACAAAAAGAGGACTGAAGGTAAAAGTGAGGGTAGGCTCATGTCTAAACAGGCAAATAATACTTATAATACAAAACTGGATGGCCATGGGCACATAATATAAATGGCAAAATAATAGTAATTAAACTAACAACAGAAACTTTCATAAACAGAAACAAATGGCAAACTCAAATAACATAATACATCCAAAGCCAAACATGAAGTCAAAAAATAGCACTGAGATGAGAAAATACAGAAAATAATCTAAAATAACTGAAAGCATGAGCACTGTGTTTCCACCGTGCTCTGCATCGTGACAACATTGCTGCACTAAAGTTGAAAGGTAAATTTATGTTTTTAAGGACACACAACTGTACTTTAACTGGTACAATTTGATAAGGTACAAAAATGGACCAGCACTAAAGGGTACACAAATGTCTCAAAATAGTGCGCCCCCAGCGACAAGCATTTGTACCTTTTTAGGTACAGATTTTTACCTCTATTTTTGGGTGTGCACATTGCAATTGTCTACTGTACGACACAACTGAAGAGATTAGGATGGCCACACAACTTTGTCGGACCCCACTGTTGATGGGAAACCAGCCAGACTCCTTTCCATTCACACGGACGCAGCTCTCCATGCTGCTGTAGAGCCACTTACTGTAAATAGGGCTACGATCTTGGGTGGGGCTCCGAGGGTTTGCAGGATACTCCAAGGAGAAGCATGGTCCATGGTGTTGAAGGCAGCCTTAAGAGCTACAGGATCTCACAAAAGTGAGTACACCCCTCACATTTTTGTAAATATTTTATTATATCTTTTTACGGGACAACACTGAAGATATGATACTTTGATATAATGTAAAGTAGTCAGTGTACAGCTTGTATAACAGTGTAAATTTGCTGTCCCATCAAAATAACTCAACACACAGCCACATTAATGTGTAAACCGCTAGCAACAAAAGTGAGTACACCCCAAAGTGAAAATGTCCAAATTGTGCCCAAAGTGTCAATATTTTGTGTGGCCACCATTATTTTCCAGCACTGCCTTAACTCTCTTGGGCATGGAGTTCACTAGATCTTCACAGGTTGCCGCTGGAATCCTCTTCCATTCCTTCATGATGACATCACAGAGCTGGTGGATGTTAGAGATCTTGCGCTCTTCCACCTTCCGTTTGAGGATGCCCCACAGATGCTCAATAGGGTTTAGGTCTGGAGACATGCTTGGCCAGTCCATCACCTTTACCCTCAGTTTCTTTGCAAAGGCAGTGGTCGTCTTGGAGGTGTGTTTGGGGTTGTTTTCATGTTGGAATACTGCCCTGCGGCCCAGTTTCTGAAGGGAGGGGATCATGCTCTGCTTCAGTATGTCACAGTACATGTTGGCATTCGTGGTTCCCTCAATGAACTGTAGCTCCCCAGTGCCGGCAGAACTCATGCAGCCCCAAACCACCTTTGTACTCCTCACCTGGTTGCTGCCACACACGCTTGACACCATCTGAACCAAATAAGTTTATCTTGATCTCATCAGACCACAGGACATGGTTCCAGTAATCCATGTCCTTAGTCTGCTTGTCTTCAGCAAACTGTTTGCAGTCTTTCTTGTGCATCATCTTTAAAAGGGGCTTCCTTCTGGGACAACAGCCATCCCAATTTGGTGTAGTGTGCGGCATATGGTCTGAGCACTGACAGGCTGACCCCCTCCACCCCCACCCCTTCAACCTCTGCAGCAATGCTGGCAGCACTCATACGTCTATTTTTTATTCTAGTGTTTCTTTTTTCCATTGAGAGAGTAGGGAAGGGAAAGAAACATTCAAAATAGTAATTCAAAATAGTAATGTACTCATGCATACTTAAATTATATGATCAGGTGGGTATAGTAACCAGAAATTCTACTCATGTAAAAGCAGTGCTTTGAAATTAATAATTAAAAGTAGACAATCAAAAATTTCTACTTGAGTTAAGGGTACAAAGAGCACCCACTTAAACTTGAGTAATGACTTCAGTCTTGAAGGTTTGAGGTTTTTCTCAAAACTTTATAACAATTTTCTTATAGTTTTCTACTTTTCTCTGTGAATCTAAAGTTGAAACCATGTTCTTCAAATTTGTAATTTCTTCTTGTAAAATTAACTTTTAGTGTACATTTGAAACTTTATTATAAATTTGTGGATTATTTTGACTAATTTTTCTGTTTGTTTTTTTTTTATTTAAGTTTTTGTAAAGGGTATACAGGTCATTACAGCATTGCATTGTTAACATTTTCATCGTACGTTCCCTTATATTTTGCTATTTGACAACATTGGTAGAATAGTTATTACAACACCCCCTTTTTTTTTAAAGTGAAAGAAAAAGTGAAATTAAAGAGAATTAAATTAAAAAACAAACAAACAAAACAAACAAACAAAAAACCAAATAAACAAACAAACAGAACAGCAAAAAACAAACAAACAGAAAATTAAATAATTAAAAGTAAAAGAGCATCTGAGTAGCTTTGGAACAAAGAGCGGGACCATCATTGAAATGGTATTTGTCAAAGATTAGATCTAATGGAAGACACATATGCGATCCAGGGTTGCCAAAAGTTCATGAACCCATCCATGTCCTGTCTCAGTGCGAATGTCAACTTTTCCATTGAGTAAATGTCTTGAATCACGTTAATCCAATTTTCAGGTGTAGGACAGTCCTTCAGCATCCATTTTTTAGTTAGGGCTTTTTTACTTGCCAATATTAAAACATTGAATAAGTATTTATCTCCTCGTCTTTCCAGTGAGTCCGGTAGTAAACCCAGATACAAAGTTATAAAAGAAAAGGGAACTGTTATTTTGAATATTTTCCCCAATATTGTCTGTACATTGGTCCAATATTGGTGGATAACTGGGCATGACCAAAACACATGAAAATGATTTGCAGTCTTTTCACCACACAAGCGCCAACAGTTCAACCCCTTATGGGTAAATTTGTTTTGTGCAGGTGTTCTGAAAAATCTTACCAAATTTTTCCATCCAAATTCTCTCCACTGCAGGGATGAGGTACTTTTCCATTGCTGTCTATTTAGCTTTTCCCATATTTCCAATTGTAAAGTGAAATTCCCCTCTTTTTCCCATCTCTCTTTTATATATGATGTGTTGTCTCCTTTTAAGTCTTGAAGACCTCGGTATATTTTAGAAATGTATCTGATCCCTGGGATCCCTTTATATGCCATTAAGAAGACCTTCAGAACACCTGACTGGGCCCTTTCCAAATCCTCCTTTTTAAGTATATTGTTTATGTGGTGTCTAAGCTGAAAGAACCTGTAAAGGTCTTGATTTATTAGACCTTGTTTTTTCAAGTCTTCAAAACTTCTTAAAGTTTGCCCCTTAAAGAAATCGTAATATTTTATCAGCCCTTTCTCTTTCCACTCTTTAAATCTAGTGTCTGTTTTATTGGGGGTAAAGGCTTGATCATAGGCAATCCATTGCAGAAGTCGATAGGGCTCTTTAGCTTGATTCTCTCTGACTATCTTAAACCAAATTTTTAGCGGGGTCTCTATCCACGGGTTAGTGTTATTCAAGAGTTTAGGTAAGGCATTGTTCCCTATTATCGCCTGTAGGGGGATGTCACTTGTTATTTGGCATTCCATCTCCTTCCATTGTGCAGTGTAGACTGGGTTACATATCTCTACTAAAGTTTTAATTTGTGCAGCTATAAAATAGTCCCTGATATTTGGCAGCGCGAGCCCACCTTTGTCTTTGTTTAGCTGTAGGGTTCTATATCTGATTCTAGGTCTCTTGCCCTGCCATATGAATCTTGAGATCCTTCTGTCTAGCTCCTGCCATGTTTTTTTGGGGGGTTCTACCGGTATTGTTTGGAAAAGGTATAGAAGACGTGGGAGTATATTCATTTTGACTGCTTCAATTCTTTGTGCAGTACCTAAGAATGGTATCATATTCCATCTTGCTAGGTCAGATTTTATTTTTGTCACCAGTGGATCATAGTTTAGTGTTATAATTTTGTTGTGTTGTTTCGGGATACTGATCCCCAGATATTTCATAGATTCCAGCTCCCAGTTAGTTTTGAGTTCACTTAGTGAAAAATGATTTGGGTCATAGTTGAATGTTAAAACTTGGGTTTTATGCATGTTTAATTTGTACCCCGATAAATCTCCATAGTCTGAAAAAACTGAGATTAGTTCTGGTAAAGAAGTGTCTGGTTGCCCTAGGTATATTAAAATGTCATCAGCAAAGAGTGCTATTTTATGTTCCTTCTGACCAAGTGTAATACCTTGAATTTTTTGATTTTGTCTTATCCATTGGCTCAGAGGTTCTATGAAGATTGCAAAGAGCAGTGGAGACAGGGGGCAGCCTTGACGACATCCTCTTTCAAGCTCAAAAGATGATGATAAATTACCATTAATCCTTATTTTAGCTGTTGGTTTTTTATATAATGCCTGTATAGTTCTAATGAAGTTGTTATGAAAATTGAAACTGGATAAGATTCTATATAGGAAAGACCAGTCAACCGAATCAAATGCTTTTTCAGCATCTAATCCCAATATGACTGCATTTAAGTTATATTTTTTTATATGATGAATTATGTGTAAAGTGCGTCGAATGTTGTCTTGTGTCTGTCTTTGTCTTATAAAACCTGTTTGGTCTAAGTGAATTAAGTCTGTCAGTATGTTTTCTAACCTTTTGGCAAAGATAATGGTAAAAAGCTTATAGTCCTGATTTAATACACTGATTGGTCTGTAGTTGGAGCATTCTAGTTTATCCTTTTCAGGTTTAGGTATAACTGCAATGACCCCTTCTCTCCAGGAGGGGGGGTTTCCCCTGTGTGGAGGACATAGTTAAATGTTTTCAGGAGGAGAGGAGATAGTTGCTGTTTAAAGGTTTTGTACCATTCTGCTGTATAGCCATCTGCTCCTGGGGATTTGTTAGCTTTAAGTTTCATAATTGCTTTTTCCAATTCTTTAGGTTGTATTTCTGACAGTAGTGTTTTATTTTGTGATTCCGTAAGTTGGGGAAGGTGTAATGTGTTTAGGAATGTCTCGGATGCGTTTTTATGTTTTTTGTGGGAGTATAAGTTCTTGTAGTAATTCTCGAAGCTTTTAAGAATATCCTGAATTCTGAATTTTATTTCCTTTGATACTGGGCCTCTGATTTTGTAGATTGCTCTTTCTGTTTGTTGTTTCCTCAATTTGTAGGCTAGTAATTTTGCCGATTTACTGCCTGCTTCATAGTGTTTTTGTTTCAGAAATGTAAGTTTCTTCTGGATTTCTATTGTGTAGATCTCATTTATTTGATTTTTAATTTCTTTAATCTTAAGCGAGCCATTAGAATGAGTGTTGTCTTTGTGTTCTTTTTCTAGGTTCTTGAGTTCTGACTCTAGTGTGATTAGTTTTTCTTGTCTCAGTTTCTTTTGGGTTGCCAGTTTTGCAATAATTTTTCCCCTTATTACAGCTTTGCACGCATCCCACAGTATTAAAGGGGATACTTCTCCATTATCGTTTTCTTCCAAATATTTGAAAATATCTGATTCCAATTCAGCAGAGCAGCACGGTGGCGCAGTGTTTAGCACAGTGGCAGCACAGCAAGAAGGTCATGGGATCGATTCCATCCTTGACCATCGTGGGTTCGATCCCACCCCCAGACCATCGGTGACCCTTCTGTGTGGAGTTTGCATGTTCTCCCCGTGTCTGCGTGGGTTTACTCCGGGCACTCCGGTTTCCTCCCACATGCCAAAAACATGCAAGTTAGGTTAACTGGCATCAAAACTGGGGATTCTAAATTGTCCTTAGGTATGGATGTGAGAGTGAATGGTTGTCTGTCTCTCTGTGTTGGCCCTGTGATGGACTGGCGATCTGTCCGGGGTGTACCCTGCCTCTTGCCCAAAAGATGCTGGGATAGGCTCCAGCCCCCCCCCCCCCCCGTGACCCAAAAGGATTAAGCGGTAGAAGATGGATGGATGGATGATTCCAATTCATCTTTCAGTGGTCCTTTCAGGACATTTGAATTCAACCTCCAGGAAAATGTATTATTTGTGTAATTTTGGATGTTTAAGTCCATATAGATCGGACTGTGGTCAGAGAGATCCATCAGTCCTATTTTACATGTTTTTACTCTTCCAATGTCTCTATTAAACATAAAAAAGTAATCAATCCTTGAGTAAGATGAATGTGGCGTTGAATAAAAAGTATAATCTTTTACATTGGGGTTGAATTCCCTCCATACGTCACAGATTCCCATTTCTTTTAGTAGCATCCGAGTTTTCCTATTTTGAGTGTTATTTTGATGTGAAGAATTACCTGTTGCATCCCAGTATGGATTCAGTCTTAGATTGAAGTCTCCACCACTAAACCTTGGGCTTTAGTTATCATTAGGTCGAATACATTTTTATAAAATTTCCATTTAGCCCCTGGTGGTGTATATACATTCAGCAGGGTGATATCTTCTCCCTCTAGCCGCCCAATTACCAAACTGTACCTCCCTTCTTTATCTTTGTGTTCTGATTTTTTTTCAAATGTAATTTTGGTTGATATCAATGTCGCTACTCCCCTCCTCCTCCCTGATTTATATGAAGATGAAGAGATCATTTTAAACCCTTGTCTATTGAGTTTATTGTGTTCCACGTCTGTTAGGTGGGTTTCTTGTAAAAATATTATTTCTGCTTTGTCTTTTTTCATTTTGCGTAGAATCTTGGATCTTTTAACTGGATTCAGGATCCCTTTTACATTATATGAGGCTATTTTGGTTACACCCTGTTTCTCCATTGTATTTTCTTATTTAGTATAACAGTGTGGTGGCCCTCTTTTTTGCTACTCAGAAACTGAAAGAACATTAAGAACATAAAAAACATTAAGAACATAGTGTACCAAACTTTAAAACAAAAAACTGTCAAAAAAACTTCCTGAACTGGGGTCTCTTTAAAGACCCTGTAAGAGCCCTGATGGAATGTAGGCTCTGAGGGAAATTCCTCAAACTCTGATACGTGTTGAGGGCCCTCTCTTACCCCTGTAAGTTGTCCCATGTTTTTAACGTGAATTTCAGATCCCAATCCGAATTTGTAATTTTTTTTTTTTTTTATGCCTATACCCTATGAGATTGTGTGCACCCTCCCACCCCCACCACAGCAAACCTTCACTCTAGTACAGTATTTGTTAGTGTGGGGAGAACATGTGGGTCATTGTTACATTTCTATTTTAACAAGATTTTTTTTTTTTCGTTTAAATTAAGAAGACATTTGTTTCTAATGCTATAACTGCTCCATGAAAGGTTTTACCACATGCTGATTCTGCATCTCCTTTAATGTTTGTTACCTTGTAGGAGGGGGGATGGAAGTGCAGAATGACTGAAAAGAGAGAAAAAAACAAAAAGGTCGCTATTCCTTCCTGGAACTAGAAAGCTTATCTTTGTAGCTCTGGGGCTGGGTTTCCCGCTGCTGGCCCGTGGATTTAGAAGGTCTTTGAGTGGACCACGTTTGAGCTCTGATCCTCTCGCTCAGATTTGCTGCGGGTTTAAACACCGTTACCGGGAGTCCTCTTCTCGCCATGTCAGTTGTTGCTTCTTCCGCTGAATTGTAGAGACATGACTCTTCACCGTAGAAGACCCTTAACTTCGCCGGAAATGGCGTCTGAAAGCGTAGATTCTTTTCCCGTAAAACCTTTTTGGCGTCGTTATATTCCCGTCGCTTTTTAAGAACCTCAGGGGCGTAATCGTGCTCCACGAAGACTTTTCTTTCTTGATGCATAAATCCTTTTTTCTGCCAAGCCCGTCTTACAACCTCTTGTTTTATTTTGAAATCGGAGAATCTTACCAACACTGAACGCGGGTGTGCTTCTGCCACTGGCTTTGCGGCTAATGTACGATGGGCCTTTTCTATTTTCAAATCGGTGGTTTGTGGAATATCCCACTTCTCTCTCAATAAGGATTCCACGCATTCCTCCACTGTGTTGAAACCATCTTCAGCTCCTTCTTTCAGACCGTGAATTCTGATGTTATCTCGTCTCTGTCTTCCTTCTTGGTCGGCTAGCTTAGCCTCCAGCCTTGACTGTTTTCTGTGTAAATCCAGCATAGAATCTTCAAGCACTTTTACTCTTTCTTCAGCTTCCAAGATTCGGTTTTCGGCCTGGTCCAATCTGCTGTTCGTCCTTGTTAGTTCCTCTCTGAATTCATGAAATTCGGCCCGAAATCGTCATAATTCGTCATATAGCGATTTCAGGCTAACCTTTTTGTTAGCTAGGCCCAGCTCTTCGTCTCCTGAATGGAGGTCCTCGGGATCAGATTCTGCGGCCGCCGCGCGTCCTGACCTGGGGAATGCCAGTTTCTTCTGTTTGTGGTTAGGCATGGTGTTTTTGTCTTTTGATTTTTATTCTTCCAAAAATCCGGTAAGTCTGATTTTGACGATGTTTTCCTTGGATTGGATCTGGGAGGTTCAGCGTTAAGTTGCTATCACCATGGCGTCCAGACCGGAAGTCCCATACGTCTATTTTTAAAAGACAACCTCTGGATATGACGCTGAGCACGTGCACTCAACTTCTTTGGTTGACCATGGCGAGGCCTGTTCTGACTGGAACCTGTCCTGTTAAACCACTATATGGTCTTGGCCACCTTACTGCAGCTCATTTTCAGGGTGTTGGCAATCTTCTTATAGCCTAGACCATCTTTATGTAGAGCAGCAATTTTTTTTGTCAGATCCTCAGAGTTCTTTGCCATGAGTTGCCATGTTGAACTTTCAATGACCAGTATGAAAGAGTGTGAGAGTGATAACACCAAATTTAACACACCTAATCCCCATTCACACGTGAGACCTTGTAACACTAACAAGTCACATGACACTGGGGAGGGAAAATGGCTAATTGGGCACAATTTGGACATTTTCACTTAGGGGTGTACTTACTTTTGTTGCCACCGGTTTAGACATTAATAGCTGAATGTTGAGTTATTTTGAGGGGACAGCTAATTTACACTGTTATACAAGCTGTACACTGACTACTTTACATTGTATCAAAGTGTCATATCTTCAGTGTTGCCCCATGAAAAGATATAATAAAATATTTACAAAAATGTGAGGGGTGTACTCACTTTTGTGAAATACTGTATAAAGGCAGATAGATAGAGATGGCAGTCCTTGCGAAATTCATAGGCCTTCTCTATTAATAGGCGAACAGCAGCGATGTGGTCTGAGGTCGAGCGGTTGGGCATAAAGTCTGCTTGTTGAGGGCGACAGCCGCCTCGGATGGCTGAAAGGGCACGACTGAGGAGGATCCTGGTGAAGAGCTTACCAGGAATGGACAAAAGGGTGATGCCTCTGTGATTGCTGTAGACGAGTTTGTCGCCCTTTCCCTTCCAGAAGGTGAGGATGATGGCCCTGGTCCAGTCACTGGGGAGCTGCTCTTTCACCCAAACATGATTGATGATGTGGTGAGCCACTGGATTGTGCAATTTCAGCCCATCTTCAGCATTTCATTCAGTCATTCATAGCAAATTCCATTCATAGCACAGATTCCAGGGACTTTCCTGTTGTTTATCTTGGTCAGACTATCTGATGACCATGGTCTGCGAGCGGGTCCCTGGCATGTAGCCATCTGGCTGACCTTGAATATGCTGATGATACCATCCTGTTCAGCCCATCCTACAGTCAGCTGAGAGATGCTCTAGTTGTCTACCACGAACAGGCAGCAAAGTTGGGCCTTCAGGTGAGTTGGGCAAAGACTAAGCTAATGCATGTCGGCGACAGACCAGACTCACCTCCATTACAGCTCCGGAATGATGCCATCAAGTTTGTCAATTTCTTTGTGTATCTGGGCTCCACAGTGACTAACAACGGGGACATGAAACCAGAGATCAACAGCAGAAGTGGCCGAGCTGCATCAGCCTTACAGGCACTATGGAAACCTCTCTGGCACCATCATTCAGTCTCCCGTAAGACGAAGCTCTGCATATACAATGTGTCAGTCCTCTCCATCTTACTCTATGGGTCAGAGACACGGCCACTGAATAAGACTCTGGCCTCAAAAGTGGATGGGTTTGATAGTTGGACCCTTAGAACCATCAAGAACATCAGGTGGCCCCAGGGCACTTCTAATGACGCGCTCCGAGCTGGCACACATCAGCCTGTAGCATCCCACCTTATTACACAGCGGCGTATCCACTTGTTTGGCCATGTCCTCCGCCTCCCACCAGAACATCCAATAAAAGCCATCCTCATGTTCGACCCCAGGGCCTCAGAGTGGAAAAGACCTCAGGGCAAGCCACGCACCAGATGGTTTGATGTGGTGGAGAGAGACCTCCGGCAGCTCGGAGTCTCTGTTGACGATGCAGAGGAGCTGGCCCAAAACCAGCAATGTTGGCACACACTTGTTAACCTGATTGGCTCTACGCATGGTGAAGGCCACCCAGCCCTCACCCCGCAGAAGTAGTAAGCTAAGTAAATAACATTGCAACAGATTACATAAAGCTGATCTTGTATACTCTGATTACAGGGCAAGAGGTCAAGTGCATCATGCATATGTAAACCAGGTAGATGCACACTGAAACCGTAGAAAGTTTTAAGACAAATGCACATGTACACACATGTTTTGACTGATGGCAGCAAAGTATTAGTGACAAAGTGGATAGTTACAGAACAGAGTTGTTCAAATGTCAGTACTGCTGCTGTGAAGATGACTTTAATCTTGCTGTCAAAACAGACTGTCCTTCAACAGAGACAGGCCTTTTCCCTCCCCAAACCCTTTTAGTGGCAAATCCTGCATACCAGTGTAATTTTGCAGAGAAGTTAGGTCCAGCCATCCATCCATCTATCCATCCATCCATCCATCCATCTTCTATTGCTTTTCTGGAGGTCCAGGTCACGGAGGCAGCAGTTCAAGCAGAGAAGCCCAGACTTCCCTCTCCCCAGCCACCTGCTCCAGCTCTTCAGAGAGGATACCAAGGCGTTTCCAGACCAGCTGGGAGACATAGTCTCTCCAGCGAGTCCTGGGTCTTCCCCGGGGACGTGCCCGAAACACCTCAAGTGAGAGGCGTCCAGGAGGCATCTTGATCAGATGCCCATACCACCTCAACTGGCTCCTTTCAATGTGGAGGAGCAGCGGTTCTACTCTGAGCCTCTCCCGGATGACTGAGGTCCTCACCCTATCTCTGAGGCTGAGTCCAGCAATCCTACGAAGAAAGCTCATTTCAGCCACTTGTATCCACGATCTCGTTCTTTCGTTCATCATCCAAAGCTCATGACCATAGGTGAGGGTAGGAACATAGATTGACTGTTAAACTGACAGCTTTGCCTTAGAGCTTAGCTCCCTCTTCACCACAACAGACCGGTACAACCTCCGCATCACTGCAGATGCTGTTCCAGCCCGTCTGTCAATCTCTCGCTCCATTCTCCCCTCACTCGTGAATAAGACCCCAAGACACTTAAACTCCTCTACTTGGGGCAGGAGCTTGTCCCCAACCCAGAGAGAACAATCCACCTTTGTCCGGCTGAGGACCATGGACTCGGACTTGGAGGTACTGATTCTCATCCCAGCTGCTTCACACTCAGCAGCAAACCATCCCAGTAAGACCTGTAGGTCATTGTTGGATGAAGCCAGCAGGACAACATCATCTGCAAGCAACAAAGATGAGATCCTGTGGTCACCAAGCATGACACCCTCTATTCCCTGGCTGCACCTAGAAATCCTGCCCATAAAAAATTATGAACAGGATCGGTGACAAAGGGCAGCCCTGGCGGAGTCCAACTCTCACTGGGAATGAGTCCGACCAAGTGTTGGCAATACAAACCAAACTCTCACAACGGTTGTACAGAGACCGAATAGCTCATAACAATAAGCCCAATACCCCACACTCCCGAAGCACCCCCCACAAAAAACACGAGGGACGTGGTCGAGTGCCTTCTCCAAGTCCACAAAACACATGTAAACTGGTTGGGCAAACTCCCACGAACCCTCGAGGATTCTCAAGAGGGTAAAGAGCTGGTCCGATGTGCCACGGCCAGGACAAAAACCACATTGCTCCTCCTGAATCCGAGATTTGACCAATGGCCGGACTCTCCTCTCAAGTACCTTGGCATAGACCTTCCCAGGGAGGCTGAGGAGTGTGATCCCTCTAAAGTTGGAGCACACCATCCGGTCCCCTTTTTTGAAAAAAGGAACCACAACCCCGGTTTGCCATGCCAAAGGCACTGCCCCCAATCTCCACACAATGTTTCAGAGGCGTGTCAACAATGACAGCCCTACAACATCCAGGGCCTTGAGGTACTCAAGGCAACTCTCGTCCACCCCCGGGGCCCAGCCACCAAAGAGATTTTTAACCACCTTGGCGACCTCAGCCGCTGTGATAGGCGAGTTGTCCACAAGCCATGCTTCCTCTGTGGAAGGCGTGTCAGTGGGATCGAGGAGATCCTCAATGTATTCCTTCCACCGCCCGACGATATTCCCAGTCGAAGTCATCAGTGCCCCGTCTGCACCATACACAATGCGGACAGGGAGCTGCTTCCCCCTCCTGAGCCACCGGACAGTTTGCCAGAATCTGTTCGAGGCCGACCAAAAGTCTTGTTCCATGGCCTCACTGAACTCCTCCCATACCTGAGTTTTTGCTTCAGCAACCACCCGAGCTGCACTCCGCTTGGCCTGCCGGTACACCTCAGCTGCTTTGGGAGTCCCACAAGCCAAACAAGCTTGATAGGACTCCTTCTTCAGCTTAATGGCCCCCGTCACCACTGGTGTCCACCACTTGGTTCGGGGGTTGGCACCACGAGATGCCCTGACGACCTTGCGGCCGCAGCTCTGGGCAGCCGCTTCAACAATGGAGGTAGAGAACATGGCCCATTCAGACTCCATGTCTCCAGACTCCCTCGGAATGTGGTTGAAGTTCTTCCAGAGGTGGGAGTTGAAGATCTCCCCGACAGGGGCCTCAGCCAGACGTTCCCAGCACACCCTCACTATACGTTTGGGTCTACCAGGTCTGAATGGCAGCGTCCCCTGCCATCGGATCAAACTTACCACCAGGTGGTGATCAGTTGACAGCTCTGCACCTCTCTTTACCTGAGTGTCCAAGACATATGGTCGCAGGTCTATTGACACGATAACAAAATCAATCATTGACCTGCAACCTAGGGTGTTCTGGTGTCAGGTGCACATATGGACACCCTTATGCTTGAACATGGTGTTCGTTTTGGACAAACTGTGGTTAGCACAGAAGTCCAATAACTGAACACCACTCGGGTTCAGATCGGGCAGGCCATTCCTCCCAATCACTCCCCTCCAAGTTTCACTGTCATTGCCCACGCGTGCATTGAAGTCCCCCAGTAGGACAATGGAGTCTCCAAGAGGAGCACTCTCCAACACCCCAGTCAGAGATTCCATAAAGGGTGGGTACTCTGAACCATCATTTGGTGCATAGGCACAAATGATGGTCAGGACCCGTTTCCCATCCTGAAGGCACAGGGAATCAACCCTTTCATCCACTGGGGAAAACTCCAATATAGAGGCAGAAAGGTGACGGGATACAAGAATGCCCACCCCTGCTCATCGCCTCTCACCCCAGAGAACTTCGGAGTAGGCCAAGCTCCAGCCCCTCTCCAGGAGACTGGCCCTTCATTCATCATCACCTTATCGTGGTGGTGGTGGGGAAGGGGGGTTATGTCCCTTAAGGCACTTTTCCACTAGCCCAGCACACCTCGGCACGTCTCGATTCACTTCGACACGGTTCGGCTCGCTTTTGTCTCCATTACAACCGTGTTAAGCTGGGGTGGGTGGGATTTCTATAACAGCAAGGCGGCGCCACACTCCCGTGATGTAAAACACGCGACCCAAGCAAAACATAAACATATGCGGCTGTATAAGGCGGCTCCTCGGTCTGTGGCTTTTTTCACCGTAAATGCCAAAAAAGGACCGCTAGACAAGGGTACAGGCAGCAAGATGAAACACTCTGGAATAGTTCTGCAGCTTCTGGGAGAGCCAAAGACATGAGGATACAAACTAGGTCATATATGACAGTAAGCTAATGTTGCTAATGCTAGTTTGCTATAAGTACGTCGTACTACACTTTAATGTCTGCAAGTTATCGCTGTTAGGTACTAAAATATGTACGCTGTGTGTGTTTCAGATGGCTCTGTTGTGGGGAAATTACCGCTTCATTCGGTCTGGGCGTTCAGCACAGCCTGTCACGGATGTCATCAGCCTGTCACTGATGTCAGCACAGCTTCACAAACGATCAGTGGTTATAGAGCTTAAGAATGTCTGTAGAAACGTTTATTTTCTGTACAACAAATTGCTCCGATCTGCGTGAAAATCATGGAGAGACTGTTGAGACATCATGGACGTACCTGCTTCTGCAGCAGAGTCTGAGGTGGTGTCATAGAAAAAAATGATCAGCTGACACAACTTGATCGCCATGTTAACTATATTAGCCACAAAATATATATTCAAAAAGTAAACAGTACTGAGTTAGGTATAATAAGATATATTTGACAGTTATGATGCATTTTAGGCCAAACCAAACTTGATCTAGGATTAAAAGCAATTAAAATAATGCAGTCACAAGGTTACATGGAAAATACTTGATTTACTAGATACATGTACTGTAGAAATATATATTCTCTGCATCAACAATGTACTAGACATGCATTCATGTAGTATTGCACTGGGAATTGCACTGACAATAAACCTCTGAAATTTCTGCAGATGTCTCTTTTTTATATGTGAGCGTTACCACCATGTGGCATAAATTAAATACTGAAAGATTGGAAAAGCTAAGAATAATCCAGCAGTTTGAGAAATCACTTTTGGTCTGGTGTAAGTCTGTCAACAGAATTATGAACCATAAAGCAGTTTGTGTTAAAATGTTAAATCCCATTAAACCTAATCCGGGGGCTTCCAATCATGTGTCATGGGGGCCCAAGACCCTGCAGGTTCTCTCTTCTACCCAGTCTCTTCAGCAGGTGCTCTCACTGATCAGTCAGTGGAAGAAGTTCAGTGGAATCTGCTGTTGAAGACACTGGTTGGAGGTAAAGCCTGCAGGGTCTTGGCCCTCCATGGCACATGATTAGACACCCCCGCCCAAACCCATTATGATGAAGAGCAGATGCTAATATGACCCAGAATTCCTCCATATACTGGTACTGTCACTAAAGTATGCAGGGTCTTCTGCGGTGGCACATCCAACAATACAGTCTTCAGTTAATAAAATAATTGTTTTGGTTACTTTTTTCTTAAAAATGAGCCATTATTTTCAAGGTCACCGATAAATCCTTTGTACAGTTGACTCTTTTCCCACCAGTGTCTTAACAGACAAAATAGAAAATCATGATGCAAACACATAAGTCACTAAATTGTTTATTACAATCAGCAGCAAATTCCAGATTATTCAGAATGTGCAAAATTCAAACTGTAAAAAAAAAACTGGAATGGTCACACACGGCAGCCATGCTGCCTCACTGAGAAGCAACTGGATCGGCCCCTCGTACTGGTCCTGGTTCAGCAGATCTTCAGCCTGCATCTCTGTAAATAGTGAGGCAAGGTCCAGTTGGGGTGGACAGTTTCCCTCTTGCCTAGACAAAAGACAAATGGGTGGTGGTTAATTAAAGCAAGTTTAAAACATATTTGGGAAATACACTTGTTGCTAAAAGCCAGTGGTGGAATGTGAATTAATGAATGAATCTTTATGTCGGATTGATTAAAAGTAAAGATTAAACAAAAATAGAATAATATAACAAAGGGGAAAAAAATCTAACAAGGTCAAATTAAACAATAACTCCTCTGATTATACAGTTCAACATGGGTTATCTGAAATGGGTGATGGCTGAAGCTGCAGCTTATATTGCCCACCATATTTCATCCAAGAATTCAAAAGAAAAACAAAACAGGAGGGATTACAATTTGAATGTGACAATAAAGTACTTCGTTGTTGTATTTAACCACAATTTTCATGTAGCTGCACTTTGGTAGATTTTACAAGGGCTGGGTTACATTTAAAATCATCTGTTTTTACTGTGGCCTCAGCAATCAGAATGAATTAATACATTCACTTGAATGGAATATAGTACTTTAACTGAAGGTGTGCATCACCGAGTATGGAGTAGCTCAGTCAAAATATGAAGTTTTTATCAATAAAAGTTTGTCTTGTCTGTAAAAGTGTCTCTTGTTGCCCTGGCTTCATGTGTGGGCGGTGTTTTGTACTAGCATTGCTAAAATATAAAAGGAAGCACTACAATGGGTCTCAAATATTTGTAATGTGTCCTGTTACTTCATGAGTAAATACTTCATGAGTATTTTGGGCGCATGCGCACGCAGCGACCAGCAGCTTGGTGATATAGTGCGTGTGTGCGTGTGTGTGTTTTTTGTACTTTTTTGCGTTTTTAGAAAATCCTCTGTGTCGTTTCTGCCCTGGAGCGTTTGTGGAATATATGGCGAACAGCTCCCTGGTATCTGCAACATGGATTTCCTCTCATATCTCGCACTGCTGCTTTCTGTGTTCTGGCTCTTTGTCTCTGAGGTAAACGCGTTCAGCTCCATGGCGAGCAGAATAGCGGGCAGAATACAATATTCCAGGGACGTGTTGCTGCGCTTTAACGCAGCTGGTGCAGAGTCTCTGATTGCGCCCAAATTTCAGCTGCCGGACTTTATTTTGAGAGACGGACACAGCGGTGAAAAAAGAAGCGGCAGGAGGAAGCGTGGAAGACGTGGAGGTGTGAAATTGCGCCTTAGGAGACGTCAGTTTGGTAACATTCCTCTTCCTTCGATCATTTTTGGGAATGCACAGTCTGTGAGAAACAAGGTGGAGGAAATTCAAGGCAATGTACGTTACCAGAAGGATTTTAAGAACTGCTGCGTCATGGCTTTCACTGAATCTTGGCTTACTGCGCATGATCGGGATGCAGACCTGTGGATTGACGGCTTTGGAGCTCCGCTGCACTCGGATCGGCAGGAAGAGGTAACTGGGAAGCGTCAGGGGGGCGGAGTATGTTTATACATTAATAAGCAGTACTGCACATCTGTCACGGTCAGAGAGCGCATCTGTACACCCCATGTGGAGCTGCTGTCTGTGTCACTACGCCCCTTTTACTTGCCTCGAGAGTTTCCCCAACTTTTCATCACAGTTGTGTACATTCATCCGAGGGCAGACGCTGACTCCGCCTCCAGCACCATCTCTGATGTGGTGCAGCGGCTGCAGTCAATTTCTCCAGAGGCGCCAAATTTCATTCTTGGGGATTTTAACCATGTTTCGTTAAAGAAGACACTTAAAAACTTTCATCAGTATGTCTCCTGCCCAACCAGGCGAAAAAAGACATTGGACCTGTGCTATGGATCCATAGAGAGGGCCTATAAATCACTCCCCCTTCCTCCTTTAGGATCCTCAGATCACAACTGTGTTCATTTGCTGCCCACATATAAAACAGCTCTCAGAAGAGGCAAGGTGGAGATGAGAGACATTGATGTGTGGACAGAAGATTCAGAGCACAGCCTCCAGGAATGCTTTGACTGTACAGACTGGAAGATGTTTAAAATGGCCTGCAGGGATGATTTGGACTCTCTGGCTGAGCTTACATGCTCATACATGGCTCACTGTCAAAATAAGTTTGTTCCACGTAAACGTGTCAAAATATACCCCAACAACAAACCATGGGTTACTAAATCAGTTAAATCCTGCTTACAGAGGAAAGCTCTTGCCTTTAAACAGGGGTCTGTTTCTGCGCTACAAGTTGCCACCAAGGAGCTGAAGGCCGAAATTTTAAGAGCAAAACAGAATTATAAATCAGAGTTGGAAAGCAAGATGGCAGCAAATAAACTTGGTTCGGCCTGGGCCAGTATGAAAACTATCGCAGGCCTTCAGAGCACAGAGCGCAGTAATCGTGTGTTTTTAGATGGTTTTAGTTCAGACACAGAGCTGGCTAATGCTCTTAATTGTTTTTATGGTCGTTTTGACTCCTTTGATTTTAGCACAGAAATCCAAGATTTGAAACAGAAACTCAAAGACAATCAGCACTTTAATATTGAGATGCAGGATGTTAAAAGGGAGTTCCGCGCTGTAAAAGTGAACAAAAGTCAGGGCCCTGATAATATATGTGGACGCCTGGTAAAGTCCTGTGCACATGAACTGAGTCCTATATTTCATTATATTTTCAATAAGTCCTTACAGACACAACATGTGCCTAAGATCTGGAAAGATGCCGTGGTTGTTCCCGTTCCAAAATCCAGCTGTCCTAAAACGGTAAACGACTTTAGACCAGTTGCTTTGACTTCAATTTTAATGAAAATTTTTGAAAAACTGGTCAGACGTGAGGTCCTAAGGCAGACTGAACATGCATTGGATCCTCTGCAGTTTGCCTATAGGCCTCACAGAGGAGTGGAGGATGCCACTGTCACTCTGTTTGACATGCTTTTTAAACATCTGGATTTTAATGGGACACATGCCAGGCTTTTATTTGTGGACTTTTCTTCTGCCTTTAATACAATCCAACCTCATATTTTAGTTGAAAGGCTCCTGCAACAATTTGATTTAAGCAATAATCTGGTGGGTTGGATTCTGGATTTCTTAACCAACAGGACGCAGAGAGTAAGGGTCAATGGCACATTGTCTGACCTAAAGTGCTCTTCTACTGGCTCTCCTCAGGGGTGTGTGTTGTCACCACTACTCTTCATCCTGTACACAAACATGTGTCGGAGCAGACATGACAACAGACACATTATAAAGTATGCTGATGACTCAGTCATTGTCAGTCTCCTCCAGGATGGTGAGAGTGGCCACGGCCCAGTAGTTGATGACTTTGTTCACTGGTGTGAGGATTCCTACCTGCAGCTGAATACAACAAAAACGAAAGATATGATTATTGACTTTAGGAGGAAAACTCCCAGGCACAAAGTCACCATACTAAAAGGCCAGACCACTGAATGTGTACAATCGTACAAATATCTTGGGACAATTATTGATAGTGGATTGAACTTTGAGGTGAACTGTGAAAGGGTGTGCAAAAAGGGTCAGCAAAATTTGCATTGTTTGAGGAAACTTGCACGCTTCCAAATTGACCGAACCATAATGACTATGTTCTATCGGGCTTTTATTGAATCTGTTTTATCCTTTTCTTTAATGTCATGGTTTGGTCAGATAAAACTGAAACAGAGGAAATCCTTGGATCAGGTAGTCAGATGGTCCAGTCGTTTGCTTGGTGAGTCACAGCTGAGCCTGACATCCCTGTACACCAGACAAGTACAGAGGATGGCCGACTCGATTTTAAATGATGACTCCCACCCTTTGCACTGCAACTTTCAGCTTCTTCCCTCCAGACGGAGGTTTGCTGTCCCAAAAAGTAGAACCCAGCGCTACAAAAACAGCTTTGTCCCTGCTGCTGTCAAAGAGTTGAACAAGCTATAAAAATTATATTGTACATATTTTATATTTACCTATTTTGTAAGATGTGTGCCTGTGTTTGTGTCTATGTTGAATGTAATTAGTGGCTTGTAAATATGGATGTCACCAACTGCAAAACAAATCTACCTACGGGTACAAATAAAGTAACCTGAACCTGAACCTGAGTTTATTGATGATAGACTATAAACTACACATATAAAGTAAATTATATTGACAACTGAACATCTCACATTTGCCAAAACATACAGTTATGAACATAACTCACAAAGGATCACACAAGTGATCTGACAAAAAAATAAATACATTAACAAGCGGTTTATTTTACAGTTGATGTGCCATATTCACACAATCAAATAAATCTCAGTTCAGTCCCTTTTATATTAAGTGGAAATTGTGCTACTTTGGTTTTGACACTTTACCTATAAAAGCAAAGGATTTCAGTACGTTCCACAGTGGCGAGGTCCGTTGTGGGGAGGCTGATTTCCTCTTGCCTAGATGAACGACAGAAATGGATGGTGGTTAGTTTCAAGCAAGTTCAACACTTATACAGGCACATCTCAAAAATTAGAATACCATGAAAAAATTCTATATTTTTTTCACTCATTTCAGAAAGTGAAACCCATATATAGATTCATTACAGGGACAGTGATATATTGAAAGTGTTTATTTTAATATTGATGATTACGGCTACAGCCCATATTAACCAACACCTCAGCGGCCAACATTTATATTTAAAAACTATTTTTTAAAGTTAATTTTATGTAATATTCTAATTTTTTGCCAAATTGAATTTGAGGTTTTCAGGGGCTGTAAGCCATAATCATCAAAATTAAAATAAATAAACGCTTGAAATATATCACTGTCTGTGTAATGAATCGATTTTATATACGGATTTCTCTTTCTGAAATGAGTGACAAAAAATATTGAAGTTTTTCATGACATTCTAATTTTTGGAGATGTACCTGTGTTAGGGAAATACACCTGTGAAAGTCAGTGGTGGGATGTGACAAAAATGCTTCGTTTCCCTGACAAGCACTGCAGGATCCATAGAATAGGTGTGTGGGTCTATTCTGACGCTTTAGAAAATTATATGAATGACTTTATAAATCACTGGTTTGAAAAAGCAATTTTAATATGACGAGATTTCGGCTCCTGTGGTTCATTTCACCAGTATCCACAATATAAATAGGGAGGCTAACCCCTGGCATGTGGAAACACATTCTAGCATTAAATTGCACACAATTTAATGCGCAGCACCAAAGTGCAGCACGTACACAAACCAGGACTTTAACCAGGATTAACATATTTCATCGTTTTGCTCTCACAAGCGAATACTTAGGAGAAAACAAGCGCGAATCAGCAGAGTTGGCTACTAGCTAGCTAGCTAGCTACTAGCTAAAACTCGTTAGCCAGCACAAAACGGTGCTGTATGGCTCAAAAAAAGTGAGCTTACCACCAACAGGATAAATAAGCGAACAGATGCACATTATTACAAATCACTCACCATCGATGGTTCTCTCACGTTCGTCTTCAGCTTGTCCGTAGTCCGGTTCTATGCTGGGCTGCCATCTGTATCGGTCCGGGTCACTCCTCACTGTGGATCTGCCACCAAGCAGAGAAAACTCCGCACCTCTTCGTTGAACCACGGTGTAGAGTTCCGCAAAACCTACAACGCTGTCTGTATTAATATCGTATTTACTCCGTGACCGAGTTAGTCTGTGAAATATTGCAAATGGCGGTCGTGTGTAGATTCATCAGAAGACGGTCGCTTTCGTGACGTTACGACCTGACCAATCAGCAGCGACCAGTCTTTTGACGTCACAACACGGCACGACTCAGCACGGTTGTACCCTGCCCTTGAGCGGGGACGAAAATCGCGGCTGTTAAACCATGTTGGGGCTAGTGGAAAGAGTTACAAAGCGTGCTGAGCTGTCCCGTGTTGGGCTAAGCGGGGCTAATGGAAAAGGCCCTTTAGTGATCCCAGGAGCTATGTTGTCCGGGGTAATTTGCCTCTGGTAGGGCCACCCAAGACAAACTTGTCCTAGGTAAAGAGCCAGACTAAGAACGATCCAACAGACTCTCATGATGAATGCTAGAACAAGGATTCAGTGTACCCTGCCCGGTATGGGGTTACCAGGGCCCCACCCTGGAGCCAGGCCTGGAGGAGGGGCTCGATGGCTAGCGTCTGGTTTCCGCCCATGGGACCCGGCTGGGCTCAGCTCGAAGGAGTTACATGGGTCCACCCTCCAGTGGGCTCACCACCTACAGGAGAGACCATGGGGGTCCGTTGCTATGTGGATCAGGTGGCACTCAAAGGTGGAGACCTTGGCGGTCTGATCCCAAGCTTCCTAAACTGGCTTTTGGGAGAAGTTAGGTCCGACTAAGCAATCTGATTGGACAATAGGGATTCCAGGAGTGAAGGCCTTTATACTCCACAAGAACAAATAAATTTGTTCTCTCTCCCAGTGCTGCAAGAACAAAATGATGCTGATCACTTCAAAAATTTGTTTAAGCATGCTTGATGGCAGTGTTTCCAGGAGGATGGTGGGAACATTGCTCCATGTGGTGAAGATGGCTTCATGAAGAACATCCACAGCCTGGAACTGATGTGTGTTTTGTAAACTTCCCGTCATCCATCCCAGAACGTTTTCAAAGGGATTTAGATCAGTGGAACACACAGGATGGTCCAAAGAGCGATGTTATTCTCCTGGAAAAAGTTCTTCATCAGGTGAGATTTGTGAACTATAGTGTTGTCCTGTTGAAAGACCCAGTCATTACCGCACAGACGAGGGCCTTCAGTCAAGAGGGATACCCGCTGCAACATTTCCACATAGCCAGCCGCCGTTTGATGCCCCTGCATAACCTGCAGCATCATTGTTCCATTGAAGGAAAAAGCATCCAGATCATGATGGCGCCTTCTCCACTGTGCTGCATAGAAAACATCTCCAGTGGGATCTGCTTGTCATGCCAGTAACGTTGGAAACCATCAGGACCATCCAGGTAAATTTTTTTTCTCATCAGAAAATAAAACTTTCTTCCACCTTTCACTGCCCCATGTTTGGTGCTCCATTGCAAAGTTCAAACGGGCAAGTTTGTGGCGAGGGAGGAGACGCGGCCCTTGAAGATGTTTTTGTTCTTTAACCCTTTGATGCCGTCTTATGGTTATTGGGTACAGTCAGCATCAGTAAGGGCCTTAAGTTTGGTCGAGGATCAGCCTGTGCCATCTTCACCACATGGAGCAACGTTCCCACCAGCCTCCTGGAAACACTCACACCAAGCATGCCTAAATGAATTTTTGAAGTGATCAACAAGAACAGTGGGACTGTGGGGGCATGGGGTTGGGGTTTCTCCACCCAGAGAAGGCAGAGGGATGAGGAGGACAATGGACCGAAGGAGAAGGTGTCACCGGGGGGTATCAGACAGGACTGTTGGTTCTATGCGCCCCCCTGGGGAGAGTAAGAGATGCCGGAGCCGTGGAAAGACGAAAGGTGTCAGAGCGGTGCCGGCATTATGCTATGTTAATGTGCCACACAATTCTTTGTTCATACAACAATGCGTATGGTCGGAAGTTCCAGGTCTTGATGCATGGGACTAACGATATAAAAGAGGAATGCACAGAGACCCTGGACTCTCTTTTACTGTAAATTATGTTGGAGAAGGAATAAAGCTTCTGTGTCATCCAGCTCTTTGCCTTGCCTGCCTCCTTTCTCCACATTGGTGACCTGAGACGTGCCATAGAAAGCGAGCCGAGCACCACCCCGGAGACTGTCTGGAGGGAGAGCATCAGCGCCGCATGCGTGGTCTCAGTTGAGCTCCCAGACTTCTGGCTTCACAACCTGACTGCATGGTTCTTGCACATAGAAGCCCAGTTTGCACTCCGTGGAATAACAACGGATGATACCAGATATTACTACGTGGTCGCTGCGCTGGATGCGCGCACCACGCAACAGGTGACAAGCCTGGTCCAGGAGCTGCCGGCCCAAGGAAAATATGAAGCGCTCAAGAGGATGTTTCTCCAGCGCTAAACTCTTTCTGACCGTGAGAGGGCAGAGAGGCTTCTAACACGTTCGGAGTTAGGGGGCAAGTCAGCAGTGGAGCTTATGGAGAGCATGTTGGCGCTGAGGGGGAAGGTGACGAATCTTTCCTGTTTGCCCACTTGTTCCTCAGGAACCTACCGGCTACAGCGAGGGCGATCCTGGCCAATTTGCCACGGCTGTTTACTAAGAACTACCGTGCCCTGGCGCAGGAAGCGGACTGCATCATCTTGGCAACCAGAACTCCCAGCGCACAGACAGTGGCACTGGCATCCATGAGGGACTCCAGCGAGGTCGAGGAGCCATTCGTGGTAGCTGGGACGGCAGACACCAGAAGACGAAGGAACGGGGCAATCTGTTTTTATCATCGCCATTTCGGCTCGAATACCCAAAGCTGCCTGTCGCCATGCCAATTCAAGAAGCCGGGAAGATGGCACATTCGGAATTCGGTGGCATCTGCAACCAATGGTGACAGGAACAGATTGCTTTATGTCACAGACACACGTTCGGGGAGATGGTTTTTGGTGGACTCCGGGTCCCAGAAGAGCCTCGTCCTGCCAGTCAAGGCAGACAGGGTGGCAGGACGCAGCGGTCCCGAGATCACAGCCGCCAACAGATCCACCATCAGGACATTTGGCGAATGGACACTGACGATTTGCTTACACGGATACAACTTTCAGTGGCAATTTGTGAGAGCTGCATGTTCCGGCCCCATTTTAGGTGCAGATTTTTTATGTGCTTATGGGCTATTAGTTCATTCATTCCTTCATCTTCTTCCGCTTAATCCTTTTCGGGTCGCGGGGGGGCTGGAGCCTATCCCAGCATCTTTGGGCGAGAGGCAGGGTACACCCTGGACAGATCACCAGTCCATCGCAGGGCCATTAGTTGATGTTGCTAATAGTAGATTAGCGGATGCTGTCTCTTTTGCCTCTTTGCCCTGTACAGCTCAGGAAATTGGGTCGACAACACTGGCTAGTCACAGTCCTGACATTTTCGGCTACGATAACGAAGCACGGGGTCGAACATTTCATAACTACAAAAGGCCTGCCGGCATTCGCGCAACCTCGGCGCCTGGACGCAGCTAAACTGGCCAGCGCAGTGAAGAGTTTGCCAACTTAGAACAGTTGGGCATTGTCAAGTGCTCCAACAGCCCGTGGGCATCCCTGCTACACATGGTGCCTAAAGCCGATGGGTCGTTGCGACCATGTGGCAATTTCTGGCATCTGAACAACACTACGGAATACAATCGCTATCCTATTCCACACATCCAGGATTTTTCCGTACACCTGGCCAGGGCGCATGTTTTTTCCAAAGTGGATCTGGGCTGCGTAACCGTGGCACCAGGTCCCGGTGCATACGGAAGACCTTCCAAAAACAGCTGTAATAACTCCTTTTGGCCTTTTCAAGTTTTTACGCATGCCGTTCGCATTAAAAGGCACTGCGCAGACCTTTCAGATGATGATGGATGCAGTGCTTCGCGACTTGTCCTTCACTTTTGTCTACTTAGACGACATTCTGGTATCCAGCGCTTCTGAGGAGGAGCACATCGACCATCACAATACAGTTTTCCAGAGGTTGGAAGCCCACGTGCTGATAGTTAGCCTGGCGAAGTGCCAGTTTGGTGTGCCAGTGATTAACTTTTTGGGCCACCATATTTCGCCGGAGGGCGCAATCTCATTACCGGACAAGGTACGTGCTGTGTCGGACTTTCCGTACCTGCAGACTGTGAGGGCACTACAAGAGATTTTGGGAATGGTAAATTCTTATGTTTCCTTCCCCGGGCAGCCCAGCTGATGCAGCCATTGTACGCCACGCTTAAAAAAAAAAGAAACCTGCAGAAAACATTGATTAGACTCCCGAGCGAGACCAGGCTTTTACGAACACCAAAACAGCGCTGGCGGATGCCGCATTGCTAGCCCATCCGGATCCGTCTGCACAGATAGCGCTCACTACAGATGCATCTGATGTTGCCATAGGGGCAGTGATGGAGCAGTGCATCTCAGGTTCGTGGCAGCCACTCACATTTTTCAGCAGAACTTTGTGCGACAACAAACGCAAATACAGCACATTCAATAGAGAATTGCTGGCTGTCCACCTGGTGACATGCCATTTCCAGTTCTGGCTGGAGGGGCGTGAGTTCACTGCGTTCATAGACCATAAGCCACTGATATACGCTATGTCCAAAGTTTCAGAACTATTGCTGTCGGCCCAGCAGCAACGGCAGTTGGCCGCAATTTCGGAGTTTACTGCCAACATTCAACACGTTGCCAGTAAACTCAACGTCGTGACCGATTGCCTGTCGTGCGCATTAATCGCCCCGGTCTACATGGGAATAGATTTCCCCACCATGGCGGCGGAGCAAGCTGGGGACGCGGACATTTGCTCGCTCCAGTCTGCGCCAACTGGGTTAAGGCAGGAGAGCAGGGTGGTGCTCTGCAACATCTCCACCGGCCGCCCGTGCCCAATGGTCCCAAGCTCTTGGCACCGTCGCGTTTTTGAGTCGGTCCACTCCCTTTCGCACCCGGAAGTGCGTGCTTCAGTGAAGCTAGTGGGGGCGAAATTCATCTGGCCACGCTTGCACAAGGACGTGAAAGAGTGGGCTGCAGCTTGCGTCATGTGCCAGTGGGCCAAAGTGCACAAGCACACCAGAGCCCCCCTCGAGCTGCTCCAAATCCCGGCTAGGAGGTTCGACCACGTCCACGGGGGTTTCGTGGGACCCCTCCCGCCATCGCAAGGTTTCACGCACCTTTTGATAGTCGTGGACCACACCACGCGCTGGCCTAAAGTGGTCCCGCTGGCTTCTACCACGTCTGCAGAAGTGGCACGAGCTTTTTTGTCAGCTTGGGTTGCACGTTTCGGATCTCCATCGGACATCAGGTCCAACAGGGGTCCATAATTCGTTTCAGAACTCTGATCCATGATGGCCCAGAGCCTGGGGGTCAAAATTTACCGCACTACCGCGTACAACCCCCAAGCTAACGGGTTATGCAAGGGTTTTCATAAGTCGCTTAAAGCAGCGCTCAGAGCTTCGCTCACGGACACAAATTGGGTCGACCTCCTGCCCTGGGTTCTTTTAGGGTTACACTCTGCACCTAAGGAGGATTTGGCAGCCTCCCCGGTAGGAACTTGTTTTTTCTCAGCCGCTGCAGATCACTGGAGAGTTTTTACCAGAAAGCCCCGCACCCGAGGCTGGTCCACCCGTGCAATTTTTACACAGGACGGAGGCTGTGAGTGTACCGGGCCCGGCCCACCATTGTTTTCCCCGCACATTTGTCAGAAATAGCTTGCAGAACGCCAGTTTTGTTTTTGTCAGGCATGATGCACACCGGACCCTGCTGCTCTCACCGTACAACGGACCGCTCGTGGTGTTGGAACCTGGGGCGAAGCATTTTGTGTTAGACTTGGGGGGACGTAGGGAGACTGTCTGCATCAACAGGCTGAAGCCCGCTTTTGTGTTGGCAGACGAGCAGGTGATGTTGGCCCAAGCTCCCCGGCGCGGACCACCACCATTGGTGGCTCTGCAATGTAGCATCATCTCACTTTGGCTCAGCAACAATTATTCTTCTGCTTAAAGACATTTTTGTTTCATCCAGGAATAACGCAAATAAATGGATTTTCTTCCCCCAGGCCACAGCTGAAATCCCCTTTTGTTAAAACCAGCCTAAGGAATTTCCCCAATGTCCGGCTGCACTTTTATTGCCCCCATAAAACCTACACAGATCCACGACTCAGTTAATTTCCTTAAACTGTGGACATGCTGGATTTAAACAACTTTAAAGTACATTATTACAAACTCAATTCTAAACCTTCATTCTTTTCAGAACTATGAAAATGCAGATGGACTCTGATGTGTTTGATGTGGAAAATCAATAATATGTGTGAAATGCATTAATCTGTGATTTTATATATATATGCATGTTGATGTTAAATGAATGTTTATTCCTGCATGTTGATTTAGAAGCACTGCTTATAAGATACACTAAGGTTAGTTTAGTTATACATAAGTTTGTAAAAGTACATTCCAATGCATTTAAAACTGTGTATTCCTGTGGACTGATATCATGTGTCACCAGTCTTCATAGAACCCCAGCTTCTTCATCCTATTGGTCTCTCACAGACAAGGCCTGTTATTGGACTAAAGGTTCATCGAGCCCGCCCACGAAGGACGCTCATTGGCTGAGATTCTGGTCAAGCCGGAATCCCGCGAAACTCAACAGAGCTTATAAAAAGGAGAGAGACTTTTTTCGTCAGCTCTTCTGCTCCGGACCTCTTTTCCTCCCCGGATTTCTTCCCGGCTGCCCTTCTTTCTGATCTCCTCCATTGTCTACACACAGCAAGGAAGAACAAAGGACCACATGGCGCTTTTCTGACCACAGCAGATAATTTGTTTATGTAACTTTGTATTTTCTTCTTCTCTTAAATGCCTAGGAATTCCTTTTTCTTTGAGCTCAATTCTTAATCGGAGTCAAACTCCAATTCTTAATTTATCACTTTTTGTTAAACTTTCTGTAAAACCGCCGTTTGTTTAATTTTAAGGTAAACTTTAATCTTGACTTTATTTTTATAATATTTTTCTTGACCAAGCACCTCCCAGAAACTATTTTTATCTAAAGTCCGAAAGTTTCTTTTCTAATTTGAAATCGGATTAGATATCTTTTAATTATTACCGAAGACCTCTTGAAGAAAGACGCAGCTCCCACATAACGTGCAGCTGTAGGATCAACACACAGCTGTCCCACATCACTCTGAAGAGACGTCGGCACCATCTGGCTAAGACCCGTTTCAACTGTGGGTCATACAGCCCAGAATCCAGCCTCCTTCGACCGCTTGAATCTAAAGGTTGAGCTGTGAACCCTTGAAGTATCTGCTGGCAGATATTTCCCTCACATCCACAAAGTCTTGGGCTGAAAAAGGACGACAGAACTGCCATCACTGAGGATCACGTGAGCTGAAAAACTTTAATTCATCTGCTGAATTAAACTTGAGGTTCGGTACTAATTTATATATCTAATCAGATGCAAATTAAGAAGCCCTTAACATAACTCTCCTTTTCATTAAAATTCCGTTTTTATTTTCTTAAGATTAATTTAGGACTTTTTCATAATTAGCAAACTTTCTCCATAAATTTGCGTTGTTTTTGATAATCTGTTAACTCAAACTGATAGAAATTCGTTTCTGTTTAACCCTGGTTCCGAAAATATTGACATTGTTAATCTATCATTTACAAGATTGATTTTATGATTAATGAAATTATTTCGATGTCTATTAATCATTTCGTTTAATAAATATTTAAAAATGAGAAGTTGTTGGGAATTTATTTCATTCTGAGTCTGTTTCAAGCCCAGGTATCGAATTCACGGAAAATTTTTGAGACTGATTATTGATTAATTTGAGTGATCAAACAGGTATAAAGTGAAATTAAAGATCAAATTGCTTCTTAAAGATAGAAGCTGGTGCCCCTTACGAGTGTTATTAACTTTTCTGATGTATATGAAATGAGATTTGAGCTCAGATTCCAATACATCAATATAAATTAAATAATTCATACCTGATCATATTTATTATTTATTAATATCCATTTTCACGTTACATATATTGGTGCCCCGTGTGAGGCTTGGTTGAACTTGAAACGACTCAGAAGGAAATTAATACATAAGCTTGTGTGTGATTTTGGTCAATTTTAACTCACAAAGGTGGTTCATTGTCTGCAGCCAGTCTATTGTCTGTCTCTGTGTCACGAGGGGGAGGGGGTGAATTCGCCCCCCTGATTACTCCTGATAACTGCTGTGTGTCTGCTGACCAAGGTGGGGGTGAAGACCCCCACTGCACCCTAGTCAGTTTAGTTTTTGTTGTTTAATGCATGCTTAAAAGTGATTACACGCTGAATAATTAAAATAGGCCTGGGAACAAAATAGCGAAGAAATCCTATTTGTTTTCCCCATTATTTCAACACCTCACAGGCGAAGCAAACCCTTGGGATTTAATTGAATTAACCATTGTATAAACTTGTTGAATAAAGTTTAGGGAGACTAAAGTTTTCCCGCCTTTGGAAAGCAAGGCGTGGTTTTATGGACTGAAGCTTCAGCTGCATCCACGTGGCACGTGCACGCTCAGTCGCGCACGCGACCGTCAAGCTGTGCATGAAAAAAAAACTGCGCATGTGTAGATCGGCTCAGCGACGCCATCTTAAGTCTAGGTAGAGTTCCCTGTAGCCGCCATTTTGAGTAGAGATCCTTGACTCCTTGTGACGTCATTGGGTTTCCTCTGCTGGAAGTGCAGACGAAAACTGCCTCCATCTTGTGGTGAAATATAGGAACTGCAACTTTTATTTAAACTTATAATCTTTAAAGACGATTTATAACCAAATTAAGTAATCAAAGTAACTTCAAAGCCATTCATATTATTCGGAATAAACTAAATTTAACACTAATCCAAACTTTTATGCCAAGAATAAAAGGAAAAGGACCTGTTGGCTTCTGAAAGTTTTTTCTCGGTGGTGAAACCCTACTAACTGCATAGACACCTATAGCAGGAACACATATAAACACTCCTATTGTATTTAATCACTTATATAACCACATATTATAATCTTTTAAACTAAAAGCAAACATATTTACACACTTTTAAGCAAAAGTTACAAACTTTGAAGCTATATGTGTGCTTATTTTGCTGTTTTTAAATGTGATATGGTGTGATTCCCTTCTCACAGAAACCCAGTTTTAGATTAAGGATTCTAATGCTGATGTTTACTCAAGAGTAACATTAAAGTAGAATTAGTCCTGTGCATTTTAACAAATTTACAGACTTATTGAATATTTATAATTTTTCCTCTTTCTCAAATTTAGGAAACCACATTAAGCAATTAACACTTAAGAGAAGCTCTAGGTGTTATTTAAACTCATTGTGTCATTTCTGGATTCATGTTTTCTCTACAGGAAAAGAAAAACATTTAACCAACCTGCATAATTTTCAAATTTTTCCCAGGATTTAAAAGAAAAGTCAAAAAGGTGCAAACATTGATTATTCTGTAAATAAGAAATTTATAGATCACAATCAAGAAAGATCACTATTGGCTTCAATCCTAAGAAATCCTTGGATATCAAATATTCAAACAATTCACTTGTTTCTAATTTGTAAATATTTTAAACATTTAATGCTTCAAATGGAAATAGGCTTTAACAAATAAAACCAAAGGAAAGCCTTAACTTTAAAAGAAAGTGGAAACTTATAATCTTAAACCTTTAAAGCATTTAGCCTCTTTTGCTTTTGGATTTCTTTTGTAAATAAAATCCTCACTTTCAAAGTGGCATTTTGCAAAATCCCAAAGCTAGTTATTGATGATAAATTCCAATACTAGACTTGAAAATCAAAGGAAAGAAGTCAATCCACACCATTGAAATTTCAGTTTTGTTTTGCGAAACAAATTCAATCCAATTTCAATTCAACTTTATTTATCAATACAGTTTCAGCGAACGAATTAATTGAAGCATCACTACATTTCTAAATAATTTCAAAATTCTATTTCCCATCCTGCAAGCCTACAAGTTGAAACAAATTCTAAAGGAACTTTCAACTATCATGGTTGTAAAATAAAACACTCAAGGTTAAACCTTGTTGAACAAATTTAAGAATAATCAACAAGTTGAATTTTTTTTTAAAAGGCTAAATAACAACGGTCAAACATGACGAGTCATCAGACAACCGACCAATTTACCAAACTGGATGACCTTCAAACAACATTGGAAGCATGGACTTCTAATTTAATTTCTAGCTTCACAACACGGGTCAAGGAAACACAGCCCGAAGAATTGGAGCAACTCACTGAAGAACTTTTGAATGGACACACTGAGAAACCACCAGAAGGCAAGGACCTCACCAGTGTGTTAAGTAAGTTTGCGCTAACATTAGTCGCAAGATTAAAAGTAGCCGAGAACGAGCTAGCAAATCAACAAACAACGATCCTATCTCTCCAAGAAGAGAACGAGACACTGAAAGGAAATTTGGAACAATCTCAAGAGGAGAATGACAAAACTCAAAACCAACTGGATGAAGCGGTACAAGATTTGGACCGTGCAGAGTCACAAAAGGAACGGTTGATGCATAACAATGACATGCTTCACCAAGACAACAATGAACTTGAAGATGCCCTTCAAGACACAAAGAAGGAACTCAGAAGAGTTGAAGGTCAACTTGAAAATGTGAAGAAGGATTACAAGGAATGTCAACTGCTCCTAAAGGAAAGACATGAACACCGGGACATCCACCGCGCTCCCTCGCCCGATTCCCGTTTCGAATACGGACGACCGCGTGGACAGCGTGCGTGCGCCCCTTCAGATCACGACCTTGACAAGATCGCGCGAAATATCACCAAATTTGATCCAGGACCTACGGGTTCACCTGATGCCAAAGTCTATTTACAGGACATTGATTACTACCTGCGTAAGTATCCTGATGCTACGACAGACGATCGCATCTATCTGATCAAACTAACATCTAACAGGTCAGTGTCAAAATTCATAGACCGACAACCGACAAACATCAAAGCAAACTACATGCTGCTCCACGAAGCCATCGAAAAGGAGTTCTCCGACGACTGCCTACAGGCAGGGCTAACCGCAGCCCTAGCCGTGAAGCAAGGACGCTCAGAGCCAACACAAGCCTACTACCAGAGACTCCTACTTGCATATTTTGGATCTCAGAATACACCAGGGATGGAAGAAGACCACAATTTCAAGACCCTCTTCATCCAAAACCTCCATCCCACTGTGAGTCATTACCTAGGAGTTACAGCTAACCCAAGGTCAAACTCAATAAGTCAGCTGAGAGAGTTTGCACACTATGCGTTCCAAAAACAGCAACAAAGTCGCAACAAGCACGCTGAGCCTGCCACAGTGCTAGCTATTAGCGATGCATCTAACACCTTGAAGTTGGAAGGAGCTCCTCGCTCTACTCCACCTCCTACACCGCGAGTACACCAACAGCCGAAGCATTTTCCCAAGCGACCTCAGCAAGGTCAAAACCAAACTAGGTCCTCTGGATACCACTTTGGACCAACTTTGCGAAAACCCGACTACCGTCGTAGACCATATCCGAGGGATAGGTCACGAGAACACGATACGGACTACCATGATGACAGATACCGATACGAAGACACGCGTAACCGCGACAAATGGTCTCCATCCCATCACAGAAGCTCAGAAGCAGAGACCTATCACAAACCTTGGAAGGAAGAAGAAACTCCTACATTCAGTCGAGAAGCTATTGAAATTGTCCAACACCTTCTAGCAGAAATTCAAAGCAACAAAGAGAATAAAACTGCTAACATTCTAGCCATATCAGCTGTGCCAACTCAAAACAAGCGTTCCAAACGAAGGAAACGCAAGAAGAAAATCCCTCATGCAAATGAGGAAGGACTAAAGGACTCAACGCAGTCCAGTGCTGTTATGGCAGCCCAACCACAGGTCACAGACCACTCCTCTAATGACATTTCGCAACTCTGTGTCGAACCACCGGTTCCACAATTCCTATGCGATTTAAACGAGAGGGGGGTGGCACGGAAATTCTACCTCCCACTGACCCTTGAAGACATGGTGTGTCAGGACGCTGTTTTAGACACCGCTGCTGACATCACTCTCATGTCACACACCCTTTTTGACAAACTACGTGTAGCCGCGAACCGCGCTAACAAACATTTGAAACTGGAACCCTGTTCATTAGCTGTGCGACCATATGCGCTCACTAAAACAACCCTGTTGGGCGTATCACTACTAAACATGTCCATTGGACCCATGACCTTGACACATCCGGTCTACGTGTCCAAACTTGACGCCATTCCATTACTTGTTGGCAAAGACCTACTGAACCGTTTTGAGCCACTGATTGATTTCAAGAACCTCAAACTATGGGCTCAAATGCAACACCCTCACCCATTTGACCCAACAAGAACAACTGAATCACAGTGCTTTGTTCTAAACACTTTGGACACCCCAAGTCTCACACAACTAGCACTGTTGGAACAACTGCAACCGAGTGAAAGCGACCACCAAGACCAAGGTGAGTACTGTCCACGAGAAGTCAAAAGTCACCTTCAAATACAAGGTCAAGCCAAACACTCAAATGATCTTGAAAACTCAATGGCCGAGCAGAAAACCCCAAACGGCCCTCTTAAAACCCTTGATACCCATGATTCAATGGTGGTGTCACATTTTGAAACCCTCCCACCCGCCCATGAGGCCTGCATGGTCACAAGAGCCGCACCAACCGGCTCTCTAGACCCTCTGAAATCTCAAGTTTTTGCAACAACGAACCCAACTTTTGCAAACGCAAGGCGCACAGTCACTCAACCGTGCAACCAAATGATCCATGAAACCGTCAAACACCGGTCAGTTAAAACGGTACATGCGCTACCCGCATCTAAACCCTATAACATACCAAAATTGAAACCACTTCATGCGACACAATCTTCTCTGCAGCTATGCAATGGCACTCCTGATAATGCTTCCGACGAACCATCATCGCCACCGCTCAGAGTTCCTCGAAACCAGAGGGGGGTGATGACTGCCAATGCCCATAACACTCCAGCTGCAGAGCACAAAAGCGTCAAAACGACATACAAAGCTCCCAAGGCTGTATGCCAAAACCATTCGGACCAATTCGCCAAACGACAGAAAGCGTATAACGATCAAAAACTCTTGCATGACAAACTGCGAAGGGGGGACAAGATCTTCCACCCCACATTTGTACCACAGACACCTGAAATAAATTCACAGGAAAGGAAAATCACTCCTAAATTCCTACCCGAGTGGATGAATCCACACATTGTCAACAACAAACTTTGGCCACTCAAGAGCCAAATTCAGGACCCCATTTTCAAATGGGCTCACCAAAATCAGTGTAACCTTTACCAAAACCCCATGGGACTTGTCGGGTACAACACTGTCAAAGTAAGTCCATAAATAAGATTAAAATCAAACCTACATCTGACGGACTTCCGGTCTGGACGCCATGGCGACTGCAGCTTAACACTGAAGTTCTCAGACCCAATCCAGGATAACACCTTGAAAATCAAACTTAACGGATTTTTGGAGGAGTGAAAATCAAAAGACAAAATCATCATGTCTAAAGGAAAACAGAAGAAACTGAAATTCTCCAGGCCAGGACACGTATCGGCCGGAGAATCCGAACTGGAAGATCTCCGTTCAGAAGACGAGGAACTGGTGATAGCTAACAAAAGGGTTAGCCTGAAATCACTATTTGAGGAGCTACGACGATTTCGCCGAGATGTTACGGCCGAATTTCGGGAATTCAGAGAAGAATTGAAAAGGACAAACAGCAGAGTGGACCAGGCCGAGAACCGAATCTTGGAAACAGAGGATCGAATAAAAGTGCTTGAAGATTCTGTGCTAGACCTACGCAAAAGACAAGCAGCTATAGAGGCTAAGCTAACCGACCAAGAAGGAAAACAAAGAAGAGACAACATAAGAATTCATGGTCTGATAGAAGGAACCGAAAATGGTTTTAACTCAATGGCAGAATGCGTGGAATCCTTACTAAGAGAGAAATTGGATATTCCACAAACCACCGACTTGAAGATAGAAAAGGCACATCGTTCATTAGCCGCTAGGCCGGCGGCGGAAGCGCCCCCACGTTCGGTGTTGGTAAGATTTTCCAATTTCAAAATAAAACAAGAGGTTGTAAGACTGGCCTGGCAGAAAAAAGGATTTATGCACCAGGAGAGAAAAGTCTACGTGGAACACGATTACGCCCCGGAGGTCCTTAAAAAGCGCAGGGAATACAATGACGCGAAAAAGGTGTTAAGAGAGAAGAAATTGCGCTTTCAGACACCATTTCCTGCGAAGTTAAGGGTCTTCTACGGCGATGAAACGTGTCTCTATAATTCGGCGGAAGAAGCAACAGCTGACATGGCGAAAAGAGGGCTCCCGGTAACGGTATTTAAACCCGCAGCAGACCCGAGTCAGAAGATCAAAGCGCAAACATGGACAACACAAAGACCTTCAAAATCCACGGACCAGCAGCGGGAAACCCAGCACCAGAGCGTCGCGGATAAACTATCCGTTTTCAGGTTGGAATAGCGACCTTTTTTTTTTTTTTTTTTTTTTTTTTTTCTTTTCTCTTGAATCAATCCGCACATCCAACCCCCCTCATACAAGGTAACAAACATTAAAGGAGATGCATATTCAGCATGTGGTAAAACATTTCATGGAACAATCATATTATTTGAAACAAATAAGTCTTTGTAATAAAAAAAAAAAAAAAAACTTGTTAAAATAGAAATGTGACAATAATCCACATGTTCTCCTCATACTAACAAATACTGTTTTTGCGTGAATGTTTGATGTGATGGGGGTGGGAGGGTGCACACAATTTCACAGGGTTTAGGCATAAAAGGAAAAAAAAAAAAAAAATCATTACAAGTTTGGATTGGGTTCTGAAACTCACGTTAAAAGCATGGGACTACTTTCAGTGGTAAGAGAGGGCCCTCAACACGTAACAGAGTTTGAGGAATTTCCCTCAGAGCCTTCACTCCATCAAGGCTCTTACAGGGTCTTTAAAAAGACCTCAGCTCAGGAAGTTCTTATGACAGCTTTTTGTTTTAAAGTTTTTTACACTACGTTCTTAATGTTTTTCTTGTTTTTAATGTTCTTTCAGTTTCTGAGTAGCACAAAAGAGGGCCACCACACAGTTATACTAAACAAAACAACACAATGGAGAAACAGGGTGTAACCAAAATAATTTCATATAATGTAAAAGGAATCCTGAATCCAGTTAAAAGATCCAAGATTCTAGGCAAAATGAAAAAAGACAAAGCAGGAATAATACTTTTACAAGAAACCCACCTAACAGACGTGGAACACAATAAACTCAGTAGACAAGGGTTTAAAATGATCTCTTCATCTTCATATAAATCAGGGAGGAGGAGGGGAGTAGCGACATTGATATCAACCAAAATTACATTTGAAAAAAAATCAGAACACAAAGATAAAGAAGGGAGATACAGTTTGGTAACTGGGCGGCTAGAGGGAGAAGATATCACCCTGCTGAATGTGTATGCTCCCCCAGGGGCTAACTGGAAATTTTATAAAAATGTATTCGACCTAATGATAACTAAAGCTCAAGGTTTAGTGATATGTGGTGGGGACTTCAATCTTAGACTGAATCCATACTGGGATGCTTCTGGTAATTCCCCACATCAAAATAACACCCAAAACAGGAAGACTCGGATGCTACTAAAAGAATTGGGAATCTGTGACGTGTGGAGGGAACTCAACCCCAGTGTAAAAGACTATACATTTTACTCAACTCCACATTCATCTTACTCAAGGATTGACTATTTTTTTATGTTTAATAGAGACATTGGAAGAGTAAAAACATGTAAAATAGGACTGATGGATCTCTCCGACCACAGTCCGATCTACATGGACTTAAATATCCAAAAATACACAAATAATACATTTTCTTGGAGGTTAAATTCAAATGTCCTGAAAGGACCATTGAAAGATGAATTGGAATCAGATATTCTCAGATATTTGGAAGATAACGATAATGGAGAAGTATCCCCTTTAATACTGTGGGATGCATGCAAAGCTGTAATAAGAGGAAAGATTATTGCAAAACTGGCAACCCAAAAGAAACTAAGACAAGAAAAACTATCCACATTAGAGTCAGAACTTAGGAACCTAGAAAAAGAACACAAAGGCAACACTCATTCTACTGACTCGCTCAAGATTAAGGAAATTAAAAACCAAATAAATGAGATCTACACAATAGAAATCCAGAAGAAACTTACATTTCTGAAACAAAAATACTATGAAGCAGGCAGTAAATCGGCAAAATTGCTAGCCTATAAATTGAGGAAACATCAAACAGAAAGAGCAATCTACAAAATCAGAGACCCAGTATCAAAGGAAATAAAATTCAGAATTCAGGATATTCTTAAAAACTTCGAGAATTACTATAAGAACTTATACTCCCACAAAAAACATAAAAACGCATCCGAGGCATTCCTAAACACATTAAACCTTCCCCAACTTACGGAGTCACAAAATAAAACACTACTGTCAGAAATACATCCTAAAGAATTGGAAAAAGCAATTATGAAACTTAAAGCTAACAAATCCCCAGGAGCTGATGGCTATACAGCAGAGTGGTACAAAACCTTTAAACAGCAACTATCTCCTCTCCTCCTGAAAACATTTAATTATGTCCTCCACACAGGGGAAATCCCCCCCTCCTGGAGAGAAGGGGCCATTGCAGTTATACCTAAACCTGAAAAGGATAAACTAGAGTGCTCCAACTACAGACCAATCAGTGTACTAAATCAGGACTATAAGCTTTTTACCATTATCCTTGCCAAAAGGTTAGAAAATATACTGACAGACCTAATTCATTTAGACCAAACAGGTTTTATAAGACAAAGACAGACACAAGACAACATTCGACGCACTTTACACATAATTCATCATATAAAAAAATATAACTTAAATGCAGTCATATTGGGATTAGATGCTGAAAAAGCATTCGATTCGGTTGACTGGTCTTTTCTATATAGAATCTTATCCAGTTTCAATTTTCATAACAACTTCATTAGAACTATACAGGCATTATATAAAAAAACAACAGCTAAAATAAGGATTAACGGTAATTTATCATCATCTTTTGAACTGGAAAGAGGATGTCGTCAGGGCTGCCCCCTGTCTCCACTGCTCTTTGCAATCTTCATAGAACCTCTGAGCCAATGGATAAGACAAAACCAAAAAATTCAAGGTATTACACTTGGTCAGAAGGAACATAAAATAGCACTCTTTGCTGATGACATTTTAATATACCTAGGGCAGCCGGACACTTCTTTACCAGAACTAACCTCAGTTTTTTCAGAGTATGGAGATTTATTGGGGTACAAATTAAATATGCATAAAACCCAAGTTTTAACATTCAACTATGACCCAAATCATTATTCACTAAGCAAACTCAAAACTAACTGGGAGTCGGAATCTATGAAATATCTGGGGGTCAATATCCCGAAACAACTCAACAAAATTATATCACTAAACTATGATCCACTGGTGACAAAAATAAAATCTGACCTAGCAAGATGGAATATGATACCATTCTTGGGTACTGCACAAAGAATTGAAGCAGTCAAAATGAATATACTTCCACGTCTTCTATACCTTTTCCAAACAATACCGGTAGAACCTCCCAAAAAAACATGGCAGGAGCTGGACAGAAGGATCTCAAGATTCATATGGCAGGGCAAGAGACCTAGAATCAGATATAGAACCCTACAGCTAAACAAAGACAAAGGTGGGCTCGCGCTGCCAAATATCAGGGACTACTTTAAAGCCGCACAAATTAAAACTTTAGTAGAGATATGTAACCCAGTCTACACTGCACAATGGAAGGAGATCGAATGCCAAATAACAAGTGACATCCCCCTACAGGCGATAATAGGGAACAATGCCTTACCTAAGCTTTTGAATAACACTAACCCGTGGATAGAGACCCCGCTAAAAATTTGGTTTAAGATAGTCAGAGAGAATCAAACTAAAGAGCCCTATCGACTTCTGCAATGGATCGCCTATGATCAGGACTTTACTCCTAATAAAACAGACACCAGATTTAAAAAGTGGAAGGAGAAAGGGCTGATAAAATATTACGATTTTTTTAAAGGGCAAATCTTAAGAAGTTTTGAAGATTTGAAAAAACAAGGCCTAATAAATCAAGACCTTTACAGGTTCTTCCAGCTTAGACACCACATAAACAATATACTTAAAAAGGAGGTTTTGGAAAGGGCCCAGTCAGGTGTTCTGAAGGTCTTCTTAATGGCATATAAAGGGATCCCAGGGATCAGATACATTTCTAAAATATACCAAGGTCTTCAAGACTTAAAAGGAGACAACACATCTTATATAAAAGAGAGATGGGAAAAAGAGGGGAATTTCACTTTACAACTGGAAATATGGGAAAAGCTAAATAAACAGCAATGGAAAAGTACCTCATCCCTGCAGTGGAGAGAATTTGGATGGAAAAACTTGGCAAGATTTTTCAGAACACCTGCACAAAACAAATTTACCCATAAGGGATTGAACTGTTGGCGCTTGTGTGGTGAAAAGACTGCAAATCATTTTCATGTGTTTTGGTCATGCCCAGTTATCCACCAATATTGGACCAAGGTACAGACAATATTGGGGAAAATATTCAAAATTACAGTTCCCTTTTCTTTTGTAACTTTGTATTTGGGTTTACTACCGGACTCACTGGAAAGACGAGGAGAAAAATACTTATTCAATGTTTTAATATTGGCAAGCAAAAAAGCTCTAACTAAAAAATGGATGTTGAAGGACTGTCCTACACCTGAAGATTGGACTAACGTGATCCAAGACATTTACTCGATGGAAAAGTTGACATTCGCACTGAGACAGGACATGGATGTGTTCATGAACTTTTGGCAACCCTGGACCGCATATGTGTCTTCCATTAGATCTAATCTTTGACAAATACCATTTCAATAATGGTTCCGCTCTTTGTTCCAAGGCTACTCAGATGCTCTTTTATCTTTATTTACTTACTTTTTCTTTTTGTTTGTTTTTTTTTGTTATTTGTTTTTTGTTTTTTTTTCTCTTTAATTTCACTTTTTCTTTCACTTTAAAAAAAAAAAAAGGGGTGTTGTAAGAATTAATCTTCCAATGTTGTCAGAAATCAGAAAATAAGGGAACATGTGATGAAAATGTAAACACTGCATTGCTGTAACGACCTGTATACCCTTTACAAAAACTTAAATAAAAAAAAAAAAAAAATCAAACCTACATCTGAGAAATAACTGTAGCTAACTACTAGCCTCAGGTACACTCAGTCAAATTTCTCCAATCAGTTAACTGCATCAAAACTTCCAGAAAGGAAAGGGTATATTAAAACCAAATTAGCCCTTAAACTAATTTCAAAGACCTCTGTAAAATCTAATAAACTTCAATCAACTTACTATTACCAAATAGTATACACAAGACATTCAACACCATTAGCTTGAGCTAATAATCTTAAAACTCCCATCAAAGGTGAGAAAAACAAGCACAAGGTTTAGAGTTCAATCTCTTAAGCTCTATTCTGTAATTTCCCAGTTTTGGGATCAATAAAGTACATCCATCTAAAAGAAATCATTTCACCTCTGAGAGGAATTCTCATTTGCCAACCAGGTATCTAAAGAAAGATCAACAAGAAGATTAAGATCCGAAACCACTCACTTTTGTTTGCTGAGATGATGGCCCTCCTGTTTATCAGTTTAGCCATCTGCCTAGCAATCACACCCACTGTTACCCAGTCAGAATTGGGCCAAGCCAAAACGAAAGGTCAAAGATCCTCGGATGGATTCTTAATAACAGCCTCATCGTTAGAGCCTCTAGCTAACCTTAGCATGCCCACTGTTAACTCGGTCAACACCGTTAAACCAAAACGCCAGGTTGTCAAACCACAAATCGTTACCAAAATCTTACAAGACACTGTGTTGGTTTTGAATGCTTGCTCCGAAGCTTCAGTCAAACTCAACAAGGTCTTGAACTCTTTGCTCTTTGTGTTAAAGGTTGACTATGCTCACACACAGCCAATGTCTGTTACTCTCAGAAGTAGCTAGAAACATTAGCTTTTCAGTTAACGCTTTAGCAATGAATATGCTCTCTCATCATATCCTTTTTGCAGTAAATCCAAATTTACTTCTCATTGCCATCCAAAGAATGATAACGACATGCTATGCCCACTCAGTTTTTCTGAACAAAAGCCTCAAACACCCTATGATTTGGACATCTATGGAACCATGGTTTAGTCTAACTAAACAAATTCAATTTGAACCTCCTTGAGTCACCTCAATACTGATTAGTCTGAATCTACCTCAGATATGAAAGAATTTTATTTTTGCTTTTGACTAAGATTTTTGGATACTTGCATGTGTATATACAAATAATCCTTTATACTTTATTTAGATTTTATGTACATTTAAACTGTTTTTGAAACCTTGAATAGATATTTTTCAGCAAACCCAAAACATTTATATCAAGTATGTCAAAACCCTATGAAGTTTCTTAGCAACAGAGACAGGATGAAGATCTTCAACGCTGCACGTGCTAAAGGAGAGATTAAACACCAGGACCAGCAGGTGCGGTTCTACCCAGATTTGGCCACAGGAATCCAGCAATTGAGGAAGCAGTTTGATCCCGTACGTAAGGAGCTGCGCAACCTTGGGATTCGTCATGGTGTAATCTATCCTGCGAGACTGCTGACCACGTATGAGGGCAGAACCCACATTTTCAAGACCCCAGAGGAGGCGCAGGAGTTCATCAAGAAGATCAAAGAAGAAGAAGAGACTGGTGGGAGCTAAGCATGAACAAAATATAAGGTAGAATAATTAAGCATTTGCACAGGCATCTGACTGACTTGAAGTAAATAGTAAGTTTACAAAATATAGATTGTATTATATATTAAAAAAACAAAACAAAAACAAAACAAACAAAAAAAAAACTATGATGTACAAAGTTGTTAAAAATTTTGGAGTTAAGTTGGAAAACTACAGAGGAGAGTTAATGTTACGTCATTAAAAGCAGTAGAGTTAGGGTGATTGGGAGGATGAAGAAGGAGTGGCTTAGGCTGTTCCCCGTGGGTGTGGAACAGTCGATGGCTATATCGGGAGACAGAATTTTTCTTTTGATTTTGGGGGGTTTGCCACAAGTGTGGGAAGGGGAAATTTGTTTGTGTGTAGTTTGTAGGATGAATGTTCAACCACTCATGTTTTTGCTTCTCTGTATGAGCATGTTTACACTGCAAGGTAATCCCAAACTCTCTATTGATCATGGACCAAAGTGTTAATCTTAATTTAACTTCATGGAATTGCAGAGGTCTACAAAATTTAAAAAAACTTAAACAAGTTATGAATAAAATAAAGGACATGGGTTCAAGAATTGTGTTTTTACAAGAAACTCATCTGATAGAGGAGGATGTTAAAAGAATTAGGAGTAGATGGCAGGGAAGTGTATTCACCTCTTCATTTTCATCCCGAGCCAGGGGAGTTATGACTCTCATACATAAATCAGTTCCTTTTCAGGTGAAAAATGTAATTGGAGACAAATTTGGAAGATATGTAATCATTCAAGGTTCTTTGCTATTAGAAAATATAAATCTTGTGAACTTATATGGTCCCAATATAGATGATCAGAAGTTCTTTGCTAATTTATTTCTCATCTTATCATCACTTACAGGGCAACATATAATAGCAGGGGATTTTAATTGTACATTGAATCCAGGTGTGGATAGATCAACAGGACTGGATTGTACGCACATTGGATGTAGGATGACTATTAATCATTTTATGAAAGAATTGAGATTGTTAGATATATGGAGAGAAATGAAACCACAAGTTAAAGCCTATTCTTGTTATTCCAGTACCTACAAGACATTCTCACGTATTGATTATTTTTTGATTTCCACAGAATTAAGGTCCAAGATTCAAAACTGCTTTTATGATAACATCGTGATTTCTGATCATGCACCCTGTTGTCTAATATATGTAGATAAAAAATTGACAAAGGAATCAGGTAGATGGCAATTTCAGCATAAATGGCTTCAGGATGAGGAATTTGTCAAGTATATAGAAAAACAGATAGACGAGTTCTTTGACATCAATACTACACAAACATCAGCATGTGTAAAGTGGGAGGCTTTCAAAGCTTTTATTAGGGGACATATTATTAGTTATACAGGATCAAAATCTAAGAAGACTCGAGAGGAGAGAGCTAAATTGGAACATAAAATAAAAAGTCTTCAGGAAAAAGTGTATGCAGGAAGTGACCCAAGGTTGGAGAATGAATTACTGATTTTGAGAGCTGAATACGACAAAAAATCAGCGAATAGAGCTGCCTCGAGTCTTCTAAGATTGAAACAATCTTTTTATGAACAAGGTGAAAAATCAGGAAAATTATTAGCATGGCAGATTAAACAATTGGAAATTAAAACACCAATTACCAGTATTATAAGTAACGGACAGGTAGTTATAGATCCTTTAGAAATTAATAGAGCCTTTAGAGATTACTATGAAAAATTATATGATACCAAAAATGAACCTGATTTAACAAAACTAAATGGGTTTTTGAACGAACTATCTATACCGTGTATTCCAAATGAAAACAGGGAGATATTGGAGTCTAAAATTAGTCAAGAAGAAGTTGGGCTAGCCATTGATAATATGAAATCAGGAAAAAGTGCAGGACCAGATGGTCTTCCAGTTGACCTTTATAAAAAATTTAAGAATAAATTAATAAAACCTTTTTTGGAAATGGTTTTAGAAGCATTTCAAAATAATAATTTACCATCATACATAAATAATGCCTTAATTATACTGTTGCCAAAACCAGGTAAGCCCTCTAATAAATGTGAAAATATGAGACCAATAAGCCTATTAAACGCCGACCTTAAGATAATCTGTAAAATTTTAGCAAGACGAATACAAGAAATTTTACCAAATATTATTAATCGAGATCAGAATGGCTTTATAAAGGGTAGACAAGGCTTCCATAATGTAAGAAGACTATTTAATATTATTTATTTTAATAAAGAAGCACCGGATACAGCTCTCCTATCATTGGACGCCGAAAAGGCCTTTGATAGAGTTGAATGGCCCTTTCTTTTTGAAGTCCTACAAAGGTTTGGACTTGGAAATAATTTCATAAAATGGGTTCAAATAATATACAATAATGCTACAGCAGAAATCCTAACAAATAACAATATTTCAAAACCAATAAAAATCAATAGAGGATGTCGACAAGGCTGTCCACTTTCACCTTTACTGTTTACTATGGCAATTGAACCTTTAGCGATAGCGATACGTTTACATTCACAAATATATGGAATTAAAGTTGGACCAACAGAACATAAAATCTCCCTGTACGCCGATGATATAATTTTGTTTATGTCGAATCTAAAAAAATCAATTCCAACCTTGTTGAATTTAATAAAGAATTTTGGGGAAATATCAGGATATAAAATAAATAAAACTAAATCTTCAATATTAATGCTAAATGAGACCCAGAGAAATTACCCAGCCCCTGAGGTAAATCAATTCAATGTTGTAAATCAGTTTAAATATTTAGGAATCCAAATTATGCCTAAGCTAGAATCAGTCGCCAGTGTCAACTATGAAGCCTTAATGTCAGATATCAATGAGTTAACTCAGAGATGGATGTCACTACCAATGTCGATGATCGGGAGAATCAATATACTTAAAAGTAATATTTTACCTAAAATACTTTATTTATTTCAATACATTCCCTTATCACCACCTTTAGATCTATTCTCAAGAATAAAAAAAAAGTTAGTGGAATTTATATGGAACAACAGGAGGGCTAGATTACGTTTGTCTTTATTATATTTACCATTTGATCGTGGAGGTCTGAAATGTCCAAATTTTATGTTGTATTATTGGTCGGCACAACTGACGTCTATGACATATTATTTTTCATCAAATGATCTCCCTCACTGGACTGAAATGGAATCATACAATTTACCTTTACCTCTTCCCATATTCATATACTCAGATTCGGCAAAAAAATTACAAAAACAAGTTAAAAATCCATTTGTAAAGCATATGATCAAAATATGGTGTGAAGCTAAAAACTATTTAAAAGAACCACAGTTATTGTCACAATTTAGTCCAATATGGGGTAATCAATATTTTAAACCAGGGAGAGCGGACGCTGTATTTAAAGTATGGAATTTAAAAGGGATACAAAAGATTCAGGATTTATATTTGCCATGTGCAGACAACATAATGTCTTTTGAAGAGCTGAGGATCAAATTTAATCTCAATAGAACACATTTTTTTAAATATCTTCAACTTAGAAACTTTATTCGATCAAATCAAAATAAAGCTCTCACTCGACCTATTTATTCATCCTTGGAAAAAATGATGATGAAAGATAGTAAAAGAAAGGGTATTATTTCAGAGTTTTATAACTCATTGACACTATCTTCAAGTGAAAATTCACTGAAAAGATTAAACTACTGGAAAGAAGATCTGCAAATTGAAATTTCAGAGGAACAATGGGAATTGGCTTGTACAGAAGCTCAAACCAAATCAATAAATGCACGCCTTAAATTGATACATTTCAAATGGTTAATGCGGATGTATGTTACACCGGAGGAGTTAAATAGATATAACAAAAATATACCAGATACATGCACAAAATGCATGGAAAGTAAAGGAACCCTATTTCATTGTTTATGGGAATGTAGATTAATAAGAATGTTTTGGGAGGAGGTGAGGGTAACAATTGAAAAAATAATCTCAAAACAAATCATATTGAATCCTAAACTGTTTTTGTTGGGTCTGTACCCAGAAAAGCATAATTTCAATAAAAGTGAAAGAACATTCATAGACCTCAGTTTGCTTAATGCCAAAAAATGTATTGCACTATTATGGAAAAAGACTCATAGACCAGATGTGACTCAGTGGTTAAGACAGATGTTAACAAACCTTCCATTAGAAAGAATAACATATATACTGAAATCAAAGGAAATTGTGTTTGAGAATATATGGAGACCTTTTATTGATTATGTAAAAAATTTAAACATAACTCTTGAAGAAGAAGGTGAATGATGTGTGTGGACCTTGTAAATTCCAAACTGGTGAACATAATATGTATACTAATGTATTGGATTGTCTAGACTAAACAGAGGAGCATTGTTGAAGACTTGATTTTGTTGGTGGTTGTTGGTGTTTTTAGGGTATTTTTTTTTTTTGTAGTACTTTAGTGTTAGTGTTTGATTGTTTGTATCATGTTTGTTAAAAAAAAAAAAAGGTTCAATAAAGATATTGTGGAAAAAAAAAGTATGTCAAAACCCACATACTTCTAGTTCACTTTTTTTTTGCACCCAGAATTTTTAAGTCTTTACAGGCTTATACAGAACTTTAGTATATCCTAGACAATTATGCAATGTTTATATTTGGTCACGCCAAAATTAATTTTTGAAATTTCCAGAAGTTTTTCAGAAAACCAAATTTAAGGACCTACACTTTGGAATAGATACTGTTTACAAGCTTAAGACTTACCGACATCAGAACTTTAGTTCAGCATTTGGATCAAGCCTCGCCAAATTGGGATTTGATGCCTAGGATTGCTATCAACGCTGAATCAATGTCACCATTGATACCAGAGGGGGGACTGTAGCATCATCTCACTTTGGCTCAGCAACAATTATTCTTCTGCTTAAAGACATTTTTGTTTCATCCAGGAATAACGCAAATAAATGGATTTTCTTCCCCCAGGCCACAGCTGAAATCCCCTTTTGTTAAAACCAGCCTAAGGAATTTCCCCAATGTCCGGCTGCACTTTTATTGCCCCCATAAAACCTACACAGATCCACGACTCAGTTAATTTCCTTAAACTGTGGACATGCTGGATTTAAACAACTTTAAAGTACATTATTACAAACTCAATTCTAAACCTTCATTCTTTTCAGAACTATGAAAATGCAGATGGACTCTGATGTGTTTGATGTGGAAAATCAATAATATGTGTGAAATGCATTAATCTGTGATTTTATATATATATGCATGTTGATGTTAAATGAATGTTTATTCCTGCATGTTGATTTAGAAGCACTGCTTATAAGATACACTAAGGTTAGTTTAGTTATACATAAGTTTGTAACAGTACATTCCAATGCATTTAAAACTGTGTATTCCTGTGGACTGATATCATGTGTCACCAGTCTTCATAGAACCCCAGCTTCTTCATCCTATTGGTCTCTCACAGACAAGGCCTGTTATTGGACTAAAGGTTCATCGAGCCCGCCCACGAAGGACGCTCATTGGCTGAGATTCTGGTCAGGCCGGAATCCCGCGAAACTCAACAGAGCTTATAAAAAGGAGAGAGACTTTTTTCGTCAGCTCTTCTGCTCCGGACCTCTTTTCCTCCCCGGATTTCTTCCCGGCTGCCCTTCTTTCTGATCTCCTCCATTGTCTACACACAGCAAGGAAGAACAAAGGACCACATGGCGCTTTTCTGATCACAGCAGATAATTTGTTTATGTAACTTTGTATTTTCTTCTTCTCTTAAATGCCTAGGAATTCCTTTTTCTTTGAGCTCAATTCTTAATCGGAGTCAAACTCCAATTCTTAATTTATCACTTTTTGTTAAACTTTCTGTAAAACCGCCGTTTGTTTAATTTTAAGGTAAACTTTAATCTTGACTTTATTTTTATAATATTTTTCTTGACCAAGCACCTCCCAGAAACTATTTTTATCTAAAGTCCGAAAGTTTCTTTTCTAATTTGAAATCGGATTAGATATCTTTTAATTATTACCGAAGACCTCTTGAAGAAAGACGCAGCTCCCACATAACGTGCAGCTGTAGGATCAACACACAGCTGTCCCACATCACTCTGAAGAGACGTCGGCACCATCTGGCTAAGACCCGTTTCAACTGTGGGTCATACAGCCCAGAATCCAGCCTCCTTCGACCGCTTGAATCTAAAGGTCGAGCTGTGAACCCTTGAAGTATCTGCTGGCAGATATTTCCCTCACATCCACAAAGTCTTGGGCTGAAAAAGGACGACAGAACTGCCATCACTGAGGATCACGTGAGCTGAAAAACTTTAATTCATCTGCTGAATTAAACTTGAGGTTCGGTACTAATTTATATATCTAATCAGATGCAAATTAAGAAGCCCTTAACATAACTCTCCTTTTCATTAAAATTCCGTTTTTATTTTCTTAAGATTAATTTAGGACTTTTTCATAATTAGCAAACTTTCTCCATAAATTTGCGTTGTTTTTGATAATCTGTTAACTCAAACTGATAGAAATTCGTTTCTGTTTAACCCTGGTTCCGAAAATATTGACATTGTTAATCTATCATTTACAAGATTGATTTTATGATTAATGAAATTATTTCGATGTCTATTAATCATTTCGTTTAATAAATATTTAAAAATGAGAAGTTGTTGGGAATTTATTTCATTCTGAGTCTGTTTCAAGCCCAGGTATCGAATTCACGGAAAATTTTTGAGACTGATTATTGATTAATTTGAGTGATCAAACAGGTATAAAGTGAAATTAAAGATCAAATTGCTTCTTAAAGATAGAAGCTGGTGCCCCTTACGAGTGTTATTAACTTTTCTGATGTATATGAAATGAGATTTGAGCTCAGATTCCAATACATCAATATAAATTAAATAATTCATACCTGATCATATTTATTATTTATTAATATCCATTTTCACGTTACAGCAAAGTGGTGATCCCTCGGCAGGGACCTGCGCTCGCGAAATTAATGTGTTCCCCCCCTCCCTCTTTCCCTCCACACGGGGGGGATAGTGCCTCTTCTGGGTGTTCGGGGGGGTGGGCTCTGTGGGGGCATGGGGTGGGGGTTTCTCCACCCAGAGAGGGGAGACGGAAGAGGAGGACAATGGACTGAAGGAGGAGGTGTCACCTGGGGGTATCAGATAGGACTGTTGGCTCTATTGCGCCCCCCCCCCCCCCCCCCGGGGAGAGTAAGAGATGCCAGAGCCGCGGAGAGAAGAAAGGTGTCGGAGCGGCGCTGGCATTATGTTATGTTAATGTGCCACACATTTCTTTGTTCATAAAACAATGTGTACAATCGGAAGTTCCAGGTCTCGATGCATGAGAATAAAGATATAAAAGAGGAATGCACAGAGACCCTGGACTCTCTTTTGCTGTAAATTATGTAGGAGAAGGAATAAAGTTTCTGTGTTGTTCAGCTCATTGCCTCACCTGCCTCCTTTCTCCACAGGACTACTCACTACTTTTTAAGCACTTTTTGTTCCATTTGGGGGTTTTTTGGGCTATGGTCTTAAACTTTTGATCAGCTGATGAACACCTTGTTTGACTTTAAATGCAGTTTTCAATAAATTGCCTACTCTCTATTTTTGTTTCTTCCTCCTATTTCTTTCTTTCTTTTTTTGCATTTTGAAGATCTACTTAGAATCTGGTTACGATCCACCAGCTCGAAATGCAAATGCTTGTAATTTTTTCCCCTGATCTCAAGATTTTGATAAGGAGTGTATATAAACCTTTTTGGTCCCCCAACAAAATCTCATTGATCCCTCAGCAATCTCTCCTGGTCTCTCAGTGATCTTTCAAGATCTTTCAAAGACTTTCTGAGATGGAAATATGTTCAGCACACCTGGTTGGACTATCACTGTATCATTTTGATTTGCTCTTTACATTCTGACTTCTTCTTTTAATTGTCCTTCTCCACCCTCTTAACATCATCATTCTATCTCCAACTCCACACCCTTAGCTGTACCTTTTCATGTATTTCCCCATTCTCTCACTCAGTCTTCTTCCCTGTCATTTCACCCAATTTGTTTAGCTTATACTATCTCTCTTGCTCTCTCTCTCTCTCTCTCTCTCTCTCTCTCTCTGCTTTCCTTTCTTCCCTCGCCATCTGATACTTGAAGCCATATGGTCTAATTGTAACCATCTGTGTGTTTGAATACAGTGGTAGCTCTGTGAGATTCTGAGAAACTTTACCATAGTAGAGAGAGGTGACACCTTCAGACACATTTGCATCCTGCCATCACAGACTCCAGAAAATAAAAACATACAGAGAGGAAACTGTTTCAAAGGAGGTTTTTTTGACCCCATTTATGTCACTGTGGTAAATATTTTCATATCAGGCTTTTGTGAAGTGACAGCACACCAGACCACAAGGATAAGTGTTTCACAGAAATGGAAATGGGGTGACGAATTGTTGGGTAAATGGCCCTCTTCCTCTGTGTGTCTTGGGAAAACATAATACTGCCAAGCTTTGTGCATTGTCTACTGCTTTGAAAAATTAGAAATAATGCTTTTTTGTCGCTTACACACACACACACACACACACACACACACACACACACACACACTAAAAAAAGGCAAAAAGACAGGTAGGAGCAGAAAAAGTGGAACAATAGGAAGAGGATTATTTTTACATTACATATAATATGAATTTCAATCCACAAAAAGTCTGTTTTGTTCCAGTTTTTTAGAACGCGAGGATACACAGATCCTTTTTAGTCGAAATTTGTTTGTTTATTGATTCAGTTGAATATTTTAGATAATTAAAGTAGTAGACAAAAAGATGGTACCCTTGATTTAATAATGTGTTGCACTACTTTTTACAGTATGCATTTGCCAAGAGGTTGTTTGCCCCAGTCTTCCCGTGCAAATTGCTCAAGCTGTCTCAAGTTTGAAGGGTGGCATCTCCACACTCCAGTTTTCAGATCTTTCCATAGATGTTCAATTGAATTAAGATCTGGGGGCTCCTTAAAAATAGTCCAGTGTGTTTTCCCAGCCATTCTTGAGTGCCTTTAGCTGCACGTAGTGAGTCATTATCCTCTTGGAGGACCAATGACGTGCGACTAAGACCAAGCTTTCTGACACTGGGCACTAAGTTTTACTCCAGAAAGCCTAGATAGACTTGAAACTTCATTGTGCCCTGCACAAATTCCCTATCTCAGATGCAACAAAGCAGTCCCAAAACAAAACTGAGCCCCCTTTTCACAGTAGGTATGGTGTTCTTTTCTTTTAAAGCTTCATTTTCCTTCTGTAAACATACAGCTGATGTGACTGGCCAAAAAGCTCCACTTTTGTCTTATCAGTGCTAAGGATATTCTCCCAGATACTTTGGGGCTTGTCATCATGCATTTTGGCTGGCTTTGTTAATGTTTTTGTAAGTAGCGGAGCCCTCCTGGTCTTCTTTCATGGAGCCCAGTATTGCTCAAAATGTGACCTATAGTGTGATCAGAAAATGATGCACCTTGACCTTGGAGTTCAGCTTTAATTTTGGATGGTTTCTTACTCAGGATTTCCACTGACTCTGGAAGCAGTCCATTGCAGATGCAGTGTGGACAGAGCCTTGTGTCCATCTCTACCAGCTCCATTTGTGTTTTGAAGCAGCATGGATAAGGACAGGGTTCGAAATACAAGATCCCACGAGAATTATATAAAATAATGCAAGATCTTGAGAAAGACCTGAGAGAGACCAAGGAGAACCAATTGCGATCACGTGATATCAACAAGGAAGTACTGGCTCTCCACCGGGAATTTTGTCCTCTAATAATACATAAGTAGCCCATTAATTTTAATTCTGTGAAATGTTTGTATGTTATGTCAAAGTTTGTATCTTCTCAGACACAGTGGTCGAAAAGTAGACCTCAGAAAATAATGTGCAATCCTTAAATAGTATTTAATGAACAAAGAGCTATTAAATACAGTAGATACTGGGGCTTTTCCTTGCGAACTGGATTCAGCATCTGTCAAAAATAGACTCCTTGCATATTTTTATCGATCTGCATCCGACAAGCCGGATTTGTTCCACAGTGATCCAGACCAGGTGGGGAGTAAAACATTAATTAGAATGGAAACTACTTGCTGCAGAGACCAGATTGCAGCCATGATGGACCACATCTGGAGTCAGGCTGTTTTTGTACAATATACACTATTTTTCTGATTAACCTGGGCTTGCATTTTCCTTTGTGTCCACTGTTATGTTTAAAAATGAGGTGCTGATAATGAACATGAACCAAACTATCCTTTATTCAACACACAGCTGAATATATACAGATGGGTGGCATCGCCCTGCACCATGGCCAGTATGCCATGTGATGTCATCACCTACGGCGAGCAACTACGTCCAAACATCACATTTATCCCCCACCTTGAAAAAACCAAAGAACTTTATACAGCTAACTGGGCACCCAGTTAGACCACTGGTATACCTGCTTTACCGAGTGGATTATTTTGCCACTGTTGTTGGTCACGTTCTGACTACACACAAGAGTCCAAATTTTTAAAACTTATTCATAAAGTCCTGAAGAAGAAGCCATCTCTATTGTCATTCAGTCCATACAGCCAATCATGTACAGTAGAACGAAATTATGTTTCTCCTATCTACAGTGTTAATCACATGTAGAATCAGAGAGGTCGCTGCCATGCAAGTCACCACCACAAACAACTTCTCCTTCCCACTTTCTATTATGCTGAGCACCAAGCTAGAAGGCAGGAAGTACCATTTTTATATGGTCTTTGGTATGACCTGGCCCAGACTTGAACCCCCAACCTCCAGTTGTGGAGCGGATGCTTTATCAATTAGGCCACCATTCCGGTATTTTTTCTTTAAGTGGCAGGGTCTCTACCCAACCCGGGCAGAGCGGTGCTCGGGCTGTGTCTCCACCACAGGCTCCAGTGGACATTCTTTGGAGATTGTGGGTCTTGTATCACCGACGTCACAGCCCCATCCTGTCATGTCCACAGCCCTCCTCTGATCTGGGGCCGAAGTCGGTGTCACTTTTCTCAGGTGACTGGCATGCCAGTGTGACCCGTCAGTGAGATAAAAGGTGGGTGGGGCCAAATGCACTGTGATCTGCATCGGTGTTGTCCAAAACGACTGCAGCTTGCGGGCACAGCTGGGGCACCGGATCCGGATCCAATCCAGTACTGCAAGCCCGGGTTGCTTCACTTGGCATTTCCTGTCAAACCTTTGCTTCATATGTTGCTATTGTTCGACCACCCTCCCCCTAGGTGAGGGCCTTTCTGTCAGGGTAGTGTCCAATGGGGGGCATAGTCGGTCCAGGGGAAAGTTTATCTTGCGTCCTAGTATTAGGAGGGCTGGGGAGCTGCCCGTCGTGGCATGAGGCATCACTCTGTAATGTAGCAGAGTGCTCCGTAGTGCAGCCGAAAACAGGAGCCCATCCGCTAGGTGTGCCTTTAGACCGTTCTTGAGGGTCTGCTTGAATCTCTCCACCCCCCATTCACCTGAGGGTGATAGAAGGCAGTTTTTATGTGCTTGATGTCTCCTTCCCCCCACAAAGGCAAATTGCGGTCTGTTGTCTGTTGTGATTGCGTCTGACATGCCCCAGCGGGTGAAAAGGGAGGTGAGGAAATCGGTGACTGTGTTGGTGGAGAGTGAGCCGGTGGGCAACACCTTGGGCCATTTTGAGTGATCGTAGGCCACTAAAAGAAAACGTTGGTGTGAGGGGTACTATGCAGTTTGCTGCATATGTCCAATTGGATGTGTTTCCATGGGGCCGATGGCCATGGCAGTGGCTGCAGGGACGGGGGTGGCGGCGCACCATTTTTCCGCTGGCTAGGCAGGGCATAGAGTCTTTCACCATGATCCGTGTAGTGCCTTCTAGCCACACAGACATCACTTCCGCATGACAGATCGTCTCTGACCCTGTAGAATTGTGCCAGTCCTCCCAGTACATTGGCAGGCCAGCCCTCATGAATAAAGGTGCGCAGCTGGGTCAGTGTCAGGTCCTGTTCAGATGTCGCCTGGAGCTTTTGCAAGGAGACAATGTTTTGGAGTGGCCCATCCAGCATGTGGATCAGCTCTGGCTCCAGGGGATCTCGGTTGCCATTTGGAGTGGGGTTAGGTGTGGCCTGCCACAAGAGGTCCACCACTACATTTTCTCTGCCTGGCGTAAACTGGGTGTTGAAGTTGTATGCTTGTAGTCTTTCTGTCCACCTGTAGATGCACAGAGATTTGTGCCCTGACCCCGATGTTTTCAGCAGCGCTGTTAGGGCCCTGTGGTCTGTCCGCAGTGTGAAACATCATCCATACAGGTACATGTGCCGACGTTCACATGCCCAAATGCATGCCAGTGCCTCCCTCTCCCCCACTGAGTACTTCTACTCAGCCGAAGTGAGTGACCTCGAGGCGAACACCACTGGGCGCTCAGTTCCCCTTTGAAGTTGCGACAGAATGCCTCCCATTGCTGTGTTGGAAGCGTCGCATGTCACGAACATAGGGCTCTGTAGGTCGAAGTGGGTGAGTACTGGTGGAGAGGTGAGCTGTGTCTTCAATTGGCTGATGGCGGCGGCGCATGCCGGGGTCCACACCCAGGGTGCATCCTGCTTCAGGAGGGTGCGCAGTGGCTCTATCGTCTTTGAGTAACGGTGACATTATATCTGGCCCAGGAAACACACACGCAGGCTCAGGTGAGATTTAAGAGTTTTATTCAGCAACAGGTGTATGTATGCGTGAGTGAGGAATGTAAATGTTTTCTTGGGGACAGGAAAGCACCGAGGGCTGAACAGACACCGTACAGCCAGGCAACCCTGAGGACAGAGCAAAGGACAGTGGATGAGCGATTATCACAGCGGAGTGGTGAAAGTAATAATGTGGCTTACTTGCAGACGTATTGGTGGCTGGCTTTGGCAAGAGATGCTCCCGCCTAGGAGACAGCGCCCTGCTGCGCTCGATGGAGAGAGACTGCGAGGAGAGGCGATGAAGGGATACTTCCGCCGCCAGGAGGATCCACCTGTGCACAGGGGAAGATCTTTGGAGAACAGATAAGTGATAACCTTACGTGAGGATGACGAGTTGCGGCGTTGGCCGAGAGGAGTAGGCAAACACAGAGCTTGAGCATGGAGATGAGCTGACGGCTCCAGGCCGAGGCTGCGGGCAGAGCAGGTAAAGTAGAGGCAGCCTAATGAGGCACAGGTGTGCGCACGGCTGGAGCGGATGACAGGCGGGAGCGAGTTGTGACAAACGGGGAGTGAAGCACCCATAAAAGTTTGCCATGGCCAAAAAGAATGAGAGCTGTGTGGGTCATGGTGGTTCGGGTAGCTGCAGTACCGCCTCAGTATTTGAGTGCAGTGGGCTCAGGTCCTCTGCAGTTAGGTGGAAACCCACAAACTCGATGTTCATTGCTCCAAAGATGCACTTCTCCCCATTGAGTGGGAGGCCATGTTTTGCTAGCACCTCCGATACCTTTTCAAGGCGGGCATTGTGGGAAGCCGATGATGTGCCTTGCACCATGATGTCATCCAAGTACACCCCCACCCCTGGGAGACTGGCAAAGATAGTAGCCATGATTTTATGAAAACAGCTCGGGGCAGAACTGAGGCCAAAGGGCATGCAGGTGGACCTGAACACTCCCATGTGAGTGACGAAGGCTGTTACATTGTGGCTGTCTGGATGAAGAGGGACCTGCAGGTAGCCTTGGCGGAAGTCCAGTTTGGAAAAACTTTTGAGCAATGGAACGCCGCTGTCAGTTCCTCTGTCGTGGGCAGGGGATATTTGTTCTGGATCACCGCCTTTTTCACCATTCTGAGATCAATGCATGGTCATAGGCCACCCGTCTTTTCTTTCCCACCACTAACTTGGAGATCCAGGGGGAAGCATTGACCCACTCAATGATGCCGATGTCCAAAAGCTTCTGTAGTTCTGTCATGACATCATCCCGCAGTGCGAGGGGAAGTCAGCGGAGAGGCTGAATTTTTGGTGACACCATGAGATCAATGAGTGGTCGATGGTTGAAAGAGGTGAGGCAGTCCAGTCCCGCGAAGAGCACCAGCCAACGGTGCTGCCAGGATGAGGAAACTGTCAAAACGGCAGAGCCCCTTGGGTCGGTGATGGAGAAACCCAGCTCGCTGATCAGCTCGATGCCCAGCAGGTCAGCCCCCCGGCGAGTTACTTGGATGGTGAACAACGGGATGGTTTTAGGGCCGCAGCATACAGAAAAGGAAAGCGTCCCTACCATGCCGATTCTGATGTGCCTGTAGCCAAATAAGTCCTCCGCATTAGCTGTGATGGCCTTCCAGGGAAACAGTTTCCTGACCATAGCCATGCTCAGAAGAGACCTCGAGGCCGCCGTATCCAGTAGCAGCAGCAGCACGTCAACACCGTCCAGCTCCACTGTGTATCATTTGAATGGCCAGCTTTTGGCGCAGACTGTGTGAATGGTGAATGGGCTTGACAGGCAGGCCGTTGAATTTGCGAAGGTAGAGCAGCAAACTCTAGCAAAGTGGTTTAGCTTCTTACAGTGGTAGCATTTCAGCCCTCTGGCTGGGCAAGTGGATGTCTGGTGTCTGGATGAACCACAGTCATTGCAGGGTAGGCCCTCACCCGTGTTGTCCCATTTCCTACCCCTTTTCTGGTTGTAGTGGGGAGATGCAGGGTTGGATCGCCAGGTAGCAGTGGTGACTGTAATGATGGGGTTGTTCTGAATTGTGTTACAGCACAAACTGTTATTGAGTCAACACCAGGGAAGGTGAAGAGCTGGTGTGTACCGGAGACAGCTAGTAGCTAGACAGTGTTGTTCATGTATTATCAGACTGTTCTTTAATAAAGGTCCCAGTAAGCAAGGGTAATGCTTTACTGTCCAGTTTGTATAGTCACAGGAAACAAAACAAACTGAAATATGGTGGCAGCGGTGAGTGCTGAATTTTAGGAGCAACAGTGAAGTTAGAAACGCTGAGTGAACAATGATGCTAGCTAGCTGCTGAGCTTTGATGGGATTGCTGGCTAATGGAGCTGCGAGGACATTGTTCAGACAGCACAGATTGAAGGACTAAAGACACCTGCTCTATGGAGTATGGACTCCAGCAACCTGGCCAAGTCATGGAAGACATGGAAAGAGGAATTCACACTCTACACTGAGCTTGCAATGCCAGATGCTGATGAGACTTCTAAAGTCAAAATATTCTACTACCTCGTCGGAGAGAGTGGGAGAGAGCTCTGCAACACCCTGATGAGTGATGATGATTCAGCGAGGAAGACCGTAAGCACAATGATAAGAAAATTTGATGAACACTGTACTCCTAAAGTAAATGAGACTGTAGAGAGGTATTGCTTTTTTGCAAGAAACCAGGGACTGAATTAAAGTATTGACAAATACACGACAGACCTGAGAATGTTGGCCAGTACATGCAACTTTGGTGAGCTAAGAGATTCTTTGATCAAAGACAGAATTGTGTGCAGTACACATAGCTCCAGTTGGAGAGAAAGGCTTCTCAGAGAGGATAACCTGACGCTTGAGAAATGCTTACAAGTATGCAGAGCTATGGAGAGTTCACATGGGCACAGCAGAACCATCGAGGGACAATGTGTGGAGGAAGTACATTCTCGCAAATAGTCAAGGAAGAAAGAGAAGCAAAAAGAGATACAGCATCTTGCAAGTTCTATGGAAAAGTGCATGAAAAGCTCAAGACAAAGTTGTAGTGAAGGGGTTAATACTAGGAAGTGACGTGATGACACAGCCGGCTGGTGCTATCATCACACCAGCCTATAAGTAAGGGGAACCAGCCATCTTAGCTCTCTCTCAAGACACAGCGATATAGGAGCTTAGTGCTCAGCCAACCTGTATTGTATATTATATTACTGCGTGTAATAAAGTTCGTGTTCCAAGCAACACCACTCTCTGTGAGTCTCTCCGGGTTTCCAGACATGGCATTTGGCAATGAGAGTTAAACCATGGAGGCGTGCATGAGGCCACTGAGACCATTTTTGGAAGACCCCGGTGAGCCATCTGTTCCTTGGTCGCATTGGTTTGATGCTTTCACCACCTACTTATTGGCGTTTGGCCTGGACGAGATAAACGAGATACGGAAGTCAGTTCTACTGTATCACTATCTGGGCATGGAAGGTGGACGTATTTACGGCACGATGAGACCAACAGTAACGTATGGCGAGGCGGTCAAGCAGCTAGCTAGCCACAGCACTTCACGCTATGATGACTACAATGTGTGTGTTGGTTTGCTAACCAAGTACTTTGATGTTCCAGAGAATGTGATGGCCCAGAGGTCCATGTTCTACCAGCACCGATAGCAAGAGGGTGAGTCGCTCATACAGACCATGGACACCCTTCACTGTTGCCACCCTTCACTGTCCCCTCCCTCCCTCCCTCCCTGCCACTGATTGTCACTTCCTTGTGGTAACGTATCGTCACTTCCTGTTTTGCTGTCTGCCTGTGTGGTTTGCTCTCCAGCGATCCAGCCACTAGCTATGGCTACTAGCTCTCTTTCCTCTCCTCCTCTGGTGTGCTCTCTCTGTCAGATGTTTAGCTACACCTCTGCCTCTTTTAGTGATAACGGTAAATGTAATAAATGTTGTCTTTTTGAGGCGCTCGAGGCGAGGTTGTCTGATTTGGAATCCCGGCTCCGCTGCATTGAAACACCGTCTGCGCCAGTTAATCTCGACGGACGCCCATTAGCTGCAGCGGAGCTAGCTAGCTTAGGTTCCACTGTCAGCGGTCCTCCGGCTCTCCTCAGCAGCGAGGAGACTGGGTGGGTGACGGTGAGAAGGAAGCCTAGTCGCAAAGCCCCGGTTCACCACCAACCTGTTCACGTTTCTAATCGTTTTTCCCCGCTCAGCGACACACCCGCTGAGGAAAAAACTCTGATCATTGGCGACTCTGTAGTCAGAAACGTGAACCTAGAGACTCCAGCGGCCATAGTCACATGCATTCCTGGGGCCAGAGCAGGCGACATCGAGTCAAATTTGAAAATGCTGGCTAAAAGTAACTCTAAATATTCCACAATTGTTATTCACGCCGGCATTAATGACATCCGTCTCCGGCAGTCGGAAGTCACGAAACTTAATATAGAATCGGTGCGTGACTTTGCAAAAACGATGTCTGCCACTGTAGTATTCTCTGGGCCCCTCCCCAATCTGACCAGTGATGACATGTTTAGTCGCTCGTCATCCTTGAACCGCTGGCTGTCTGTGTGGTGTCCTAAAAATGACGTGGGCTACATTGACAATTGGAGCTCTTTTTGGGGAAAACCTGGTCTTATGAGATGAGACAGCATTCATCCCACTTTGGATGGTGCTTCTCATTTATCTAACAATCTGGCATCTTTTTTATCCAAATTTCCAAAACCATGACTACTCAGAGTTGGGACCAGGAAGCAGAGTCACAGTCTTACACGCCTCTCTGCAGCTCCTCTTCATCCGCCACCCCTCAGTTTAGCCCCTGTCTTCCCCATCAGAGAATCGTTGTCTGCTCCCTCCAAAGTAAATAAAAATATAATGTATAAGCATCCCAAAGTGATAAAGCAAAATATTGGTAAAACTCAAATTAAACATAAAGCCTCTAAATTGATTGATTTGGCCTCTGTTCCTCCTCATAATTTAAAAATTAAATGTGGTTTATTAAATATTAGGTCTCTAACTCCCAAGTCTCTGTTAGTCCATGATCTGTTAATTGATCATCAGATTGATTTAATTTCCCTTACAGAGACTTGGTTAGGGCAAGAGGATTATGTTGGTTTAAATGAATCAGCTCCCTCTGGTTATTTAAACTGTCAAAATCCCAGAAGTTCTGGTCGTGGAGGAGGAGTAGCAACAATTTACCATTCCAAATTACTAGTTAATGTAAAGCAAAAAACATGTTATAATTCCTTTGAGGGCCTGGTCCTCAGTGTTGGGCACTTTAGCAATTTCAGGTTAAACCCAATTTTATTTGCCATAGTTTATCGTCCCCCATCAACCTATTCAGAGTTTTTATCCGAATTTGCTGATTTCTTAGCTGATTTAGTGCTGAAATCTGATAGAATAATTATAGTAGGGGACTTTAATATACATGTGGATGTAGATAGTGACTGCCTTAATGTGGCTTTTAATTCAATATTAGACTCGATTGGGTTTTCTCAGAAAGTAGGAAATTCTACTCATTACCTCCACCATACATTGGACCTTGTTCTGACATATGGCATAGAAATAGAAAATCTTGTAGTGTCTCCTCATAACCCTGTACTGTCAGACCATTGTCTGTTAACCTTTGATTTTACTATTTCTGACTATTTGGCTCCTAAAGAAACATATTATCACAGTAGATGCCTCTCAGATGATGCTGTTTCCAAATTTATGCAGATTGTTTCCTCTATGCCATGTGTCAACACAACAGAAATAAGCTATAGACAGCTTGCTCCTTCTGTAATTGATAACATGGTGGATAGTGTTTCAGCTTCTCTGCATCAGGCTCTAGACTTGGTGGCCCCCTTAAAAAAGAAAAAGTCTAATCAGAGATTTTTAACTCCTTGGTTCAACACAGAAACTCGTAGCTTAAAACAGAAGACTCGTCAATTAGAAAGAAAATGGCGCTCTACTAATTTAGATGAAATCTATTTAGCTTGGAGAAATCATCTTTTAATTTATAAAAAATCTCTTAGAAAAGCTAGAACGAGTTATTACTCTGCATTAATAGAAGAGAACAAGAATAATCCCAGGTTTCTTTTCAGTACTGTAGCCAGGTTGACAAAGAGTCAGGACTCTGTCAATCCTAGCATCCCCTTAGAGCTTACTAGTCAGGACTTTATGAACTTTTTCAATAATAAAATTTCATCCATCAGAGATAAAATCAATCAGATTCTTCCCACAGTTAATTTAAATACTGTAACTACTACAACTCCTTCTATTGATGTCTGTCTTGATGAGTTTACTCCAATCGACCTTTGTGAGTTAGACAAAATAGTTTCCTCATCCAAACCTTCAACTTGTCTTTTAGACCCTATTCCTACCAGGTTATTTAAAGAAGTCTTCCCACTTATTGGGAGCTTTATTCTTCATATAATCAATTCTTCATTGACTTTAGGCCATGTACCGCAGGCTTTTAAAACGGCTGTAATTAAACCCTTACTCAAAAAGCCAACGCTAGATCCAGGAGCTTTAGCTAACTATAGACCAATCTCTAATCTCCCTTTCATTTCAAAAATCTTAGAAAGAGTTGTTGCTACGCAATTATTTGACCACCTGCAGGGAAATGGTTTACTTGAAGAGTTTCAATCTGGGTTTAGAATCCATCATAGTACTGAAACAGCCTTAGCGAAGGTCACTAACGACCTCCTCATTGCATCTGATAATGGACTAGTTTCTGTACTTGTCCTTTTAGATCTTAGTGCAGCTTTTGATACTATTGATCATAATATTCTACTTGATAGATTAGAACACTATGTTGGACTTAATGGAACTTCGTTGCAGTGGTTTAGATCTTATTTATCTGATAGGTTCCAGTTTGTTCATGTAAATGATAAGTTTTCTTTCAGCTCAAAGCTTAGTCATGGAGTTCCACAGGGATCTGTGCTAGGCCCTACTCTTTTTAGTTTATATATGCTTCCGTTAGGCAACATTATTAGAAAGCACTGTATACATTTTCATTGTTATGCAGATGACACACAATTATACCTGTCAATGAAGCCAGATGATACTAATCAATTAGCCAAGTTAGAAGCCTGTCTTAAGGAAATCAAAGCTTGGATGACTTGTAATTTCCTGCTATTAAATTCAGATAAGACTGAAGTCATTCTTGTTGGTCCAAAAAACCTTAGAAATTCCTTTCCAAATCAAACTTTCAGTTTGGATGCAGTTACTCTTTCTCTTAATAGCTCTGTGAGGAACCTTGGAGTTATTTTTGATCAGGATTTGTCCTTCAATTCACATATTAAATTTGTTTCTAAGACTGCCTTCTATCATTTGCGTAATATTGCCAAGATAAGGAGCATCTTGTCTCAGAGTGATGCTGAGAAGCTGATCCACGCTTTTGTTAGCTCGAGATTAGATTATTGTAATTCTTTATTATCAGGCTGTCCTAAAACATCTTTAAAAAGTCTTCAGCTGATCCAAAATGCTGCAGCAAGAGTTTTAACAGGTACTAGAAAGAGAGATCATATCTCTCCGGTTCTGGCCTCCCTTCATTGGCTTCCCATAGAGTTTAGAATTAAGTTTAAAATCCTTCTTCTTACTTACAAAGCTCTAAACAATCAGGCTCCTTTTTATTTAAAAGATCTGATACTACCGTATCATCCTAACAGAGCACTACGCTCCCAAAATGCAGGATTACTTGTAATACCTAGAATCTCCAAAAGTACAATGGGAGGCAGAGCCTTCAGTTATCAAGCTCCTCTCCTGTGGAATCAGCTGCCAATCCGGATTCGGGAGTCAGACTCCATCTCTGTTTTTAAGAATAGGGCTAAAACCTACCTTTTTGATATAGCCTACAATTAGGGAGGGATCATGTGTTTCTGAACCCTCCCTTAGTTATGCTGCTAATAGGTTTAGTCAGCCGGGGGAGCTCCAGTAATGCACTGGGCCTCACTCCTTTCCTCACTCTCTATGAAATATTTTTTTTTTTGCTGGTCATTAACATTTGTTTGTTCTCTCCCATAGATTGAGTCCCCATCGTGCTGTTTGCTCTCTACATGTCTGTTCTTTTCTTCTTCTCTATCCCCTCACCCCCCAGCCAGTCGCAGCAGATGACTGCCCCTCCCTGAGCCTGGTTCTGCTGGAGGTTTCTTCCTGTTAAAAGGGAGTTTTTCCTCTCCACCGTCGCCAAGTGCTTGCTCACAGGGGATCGCCTGATTGCTGGGGTCTTTCTGCAACTGTGGGGGTCCCCCCCTACAGTTGATAGTGCTATGAGATGACTGTTGTTGTGAAATGGCGCTATATAAATAAAGTTGAATTGAATTGAATTGAATTGAATTGAATTGAATTGTTTGGCTAACACATGCAAGTTTGGACACGGGGAGGACAGACTGATAAGGTTTCAGTTGGAGTGCTTCACAGCGAGTTTGGTGATGCAAACCGTACTGGGGAAGCAGCCAGACGACCAGACAGTGGTAGACATGGGGATGAAGCTACAGGAGAAGCTGCCGGAGTTCATGCACTACCTATCGGTGTCAAAGGCAAGGGAATTGGTGTTTCAGCTGGAAATGACGGCTCAGGTAGCAACGCAACTGGCGGGACCACATCCGTATTCCCCATAGCTAGTTTGGCTGGTGCAGATGGTTGCCCCGGTTGCTGTGCCTGCCAACTCCACACCATTTCGGGAGGGCCCTGAGTGAGACACCGCAAGACAGCAGGGTACCATAGGGCTAAACCATGACAAGCTAACCAAAGAGCACAGCACAAAGAGTGGATGCAGCACTAGAGGAGAATGCAGCACAAACAGTGACCACAGCACAAGGGGTGAACACAATGCAGAGAACGAACACAACACAGAGCAGGAGCAGTGACCAGACTCACCTCTGTTCCTTGCCCAGCATGAGCTTCAGAGAGCCGTGGCAGAGCTGCAGGAGAGGGAGCCCGCATCTATCTGGAATGACGCGGACAAGAGAACAGCCGTCCCATTTGTGCAGGAGGAGCGCTGCCCGGAGGGGGGACAGCTGCCCGATTCGCCTCAGATCCTTGCCCAGCATGAGCCCATGGGAGCCACTGCAGAGCTGCAGGAGAGGGACCCCACGCACACAGAGAATCCAGAGACAAACCAACGCGATACGGATGTTAACTATGATGATAATGACACGACACAACATACGTCAGACAAAGGAGAGGAGGAACCGAACCACTTCAGAATCTTCACTCAGCACCAGTCTACAGGAGCTACGGCTGAGCCAACAGGTGAAGAGTCCATGACTGTAAGTGACACAGGAGAGACGCCGAACATCTTCAGGATCCACGACCAGCACTGGCCTCCAGGACTGCCACTGTAGCGTTGGGTGAAGAGTCTGTGACCAACTTGGCAACAATGGAGCCGTTACAACCCGACGGATGCCCCACAGCAAACGTGAGTACCACACCATTACAACCACAATGCCGAATGCAGCCATACAGAGCGCCACTCACAGTGATGAACTGGGTTCGGGTCTGCAGAACCAAGCAACTGGGCTCACAGTCGGCTCATGTAGCGTGGGACTCAGCATCTCCAAGGGCGCGTCCACCGCAGGCCCACTACAAGGCCCCTCCAGCAGAACCACCTTCTCTATGGAAGACTGTTAAAAAAAAAGGACTGTTTAGTTAAGAGCAGGACTGCCAGGATGAGTGGCAGAATAATCCACTCAGCCCCGCTGGGTTAAGCGGCGGTCCACCCACTAATCCTAGTTAAGATTGTTATTGTTATTGTTGTTTATGCCAAATTGGGGAGGGTTACAATTTGGCATTAACCAAGAAGCTATAAACCAAGTGGAAGAAAGTCAGAACAAATAAAAACAATTGTTTGCTGGAATACTGATTGAGAAAAAGCTGGTGAAATTTCAGATAGATTGTGGTGCATCCTGCAATGTGATACCTGTAAATCTGTTCAATCCTGATACACAGTTGGAGCACAATGATAAAGTCCTGGTGATGTACAACAAGATGCGGTTGCAACCAGTGAGAAAATGTAGAGTCAAGTTGAGAAATCCTAGGAACAAGAAATTGTACAAGCTTGAGTTTCAAGCAGTTGATAAGGATTTTAAAATCCCCCCCTACTGGGTAGAAAAGCAAGCAAAGCCACGAAACTCATAAAAGTACAGTATGAGAACATATGGGCAACTGACTGCGTTGTGACTGCAGAGTATGTGAGTGAAAGCCACTGGACTCTGGAGGAATAACACAAGAGTTCAATGATGTGTTCACAGGAGATGGTTGCTTGGAAGGTGAATACATGCATAGACCCAAGACCACTGAACAAATGTCATTTTCCTCTTCCAACCATTGATGACATCTTACCAGACCTGTCAAAAGTGAAAGTTTTTACTCTCTGTGATGTTAAACATGGATTTTGGCATGTGAAATTAGCAGAGGAATCAAGCTATCTCACTACTTTTGCCACACCATTTGGCAGATTCCATTGGCTGAGGATGCCAATGGGAATGAGCCCAGCTCCAGAAGTTTTCCAGCATAAGCTAACTCAAGCACTGGAGGCCTTACCTCGCTTTTACATCATAGCAGATGATATTCTGATCACTGGAGAAGGTGAAACACTCCAGGATACAAGGAAAGACCATGACAACAAACTGCGGCAGTTTCTGTGGAGATGTAGACAGAAAAACATCAAACTGAATGTCGAAAAGCTCAAACTCAGGACACAGGAGGTGCCATATATTGGACACCTGAATCAGAATCAGAATCAGAATCAGATTTATTGCCATTGTTCATGTAGTACACAAACTAGGAATTTGTCTCGGTGCAATGCTGCAACATTAAAACATGATAAGATAAAGAGATAAACTAAAAAAAAAAAAAAAAAAAACTTAAAGACTAAAACCATGCAATAAGTGTAGAATAATAAGTAATAATAATAATAATAATAATAATAATAATGAGTAATACTAGTCACAGCAGTTTTAAATAAATTAGCAAGTAGCAGATGATGTGCAGTCGATAATGCAACAGAAAAACAGTGATGAATGACATGAGTCTGGTTGAGCTGCTGTATATAGTGCACGAGAGTCAATAAGTCACTTAATGTTCAGCAGTCAGATGGCAGAGGGGAAAAAGCTGTTCATGTGCCGGGAGGTTTTAGTCTGAATGGACCGAAGTCTTCTACCTGAGGGGAGGGTGGCAAACAGTACGTGACCAGGGTGTGAAGGATTGGCCATGATCCGGCCTGCACGCCTCTGGGTCCTGGAGATGTACAGATCCTGGAGAGATGGGAGCTTGCAGCCGATCACCTTCTCAGCAGTGCGCACGACGCGCTGCAGCCTTAGTCTGTCCCTGGCAGTAGCTCCTGCGTACCACACGGTTATGGAGGAGGTGAGGATGGACTCGATGATGGCCGTGTAGAACTGCACCAACATCTTGGTGGGTAGCTTGAGCTTCCTCGGCTGCCGCAGAAAGAACATCCTCTGCTGGGCCTTTTTGATGAGGGAGCTGATGGTTGGCTCCCACTTGAGGTCCCGGGTGATGGTGGTGCCCATGAAGCGGAAGGAATCTGCAATGGTGATGGGAGAGCCTGTGATGGTGAGGGGGGGCAGGGGGGTTGTGACTTTCCTGAAGTCCACAATCATCTCCGCTGTCTTCAGAGCATTCAGCTGCAGGTTGTTGTGGCTGCACCAGGACACCAGCTGGGCCACCTCTCTCCTGTAGACGGACTCATCGCCGTTGGAGATGAGCCCGATGAGGGTGGTGTCGTCCGCAAACTTGATCAGCTTAACAGACTGGTGGGTGGAGGTGCAGGAGTTGGTATAAAGGGAGAAGAGTAGGGGGGAAAGTACACAGCCCTGGGGTGATCCGATGCTGATGCTAACAGAGTCTGAGACAGACTTCCCCAGCCGCACATGCTGCCTCCGGTCCGTCAGGAAGTCGGTGATCCACCTGCAGAGGGAGTCAGGCACGCCGAGCAGGGACAGCTTGTCCTGGAGCAGAGCGGGGCAGATGGTGTTGAATGCAGAGCTGAAGTCCACAAACAGGATCCTGGCGTAGGTTCCCGGGGAGTCCAGGTGCTGCAGGATGGAGTGGAGGGCCAGGTTGACTGCGTCGTCCACAGACCTGTTGGCACGGTAGGCAAACTGCAGCGGGTCCAGGAGGGGAGTGGTGATGGACTTGAGGTGGGACAGGACCAGGCGCTCAAAGGACTTCATGACTACAGAGGTGAGCGCTACAGGTCTGTAGTCATTAAGTCCAGTAATCCGTGGCTTCTTGGGGACAGGGATGATGGAGGATTTGAGGCAGGTCGGCACGTGGCATTGCTTAAGGGAGGTGTTAAAAATGTCTGTGAAGACAGGAGCCAGCTCTTTCGCACAGTGTCTCAGGGTGGAGGGAGACACGCCATCCAGACCGGGGGCCTTGCGTGGGTTCAGTCTGGAGAACTGTCTGTGCACGTCCTGCACACTGATGACAAGGGCAGGGGGGAGGAGGAGGAGGGGGGGACCGCTTTTGATGAATTAGCGGCCAAGGAGGCAGTGGAGCTGGGTGGAGGGGGGGAGTTGGACACAGCTGACGAGGTGTCAAAACGGGCGTAATGTTGGGACAGTTTTTGACAAAGGGCTTTGTCATCCTGACCTTTAGAAGCCTGAGGCCGATAGTTGGTGATTTGCCTCAGTCCTCTCCACACAGAAGCCGAGTCATTTGCAGTGAACTGCTGCTGGAGTCTCTCAGAATACACAGATTTAGCTCTCCTCAGCTCTCTGTTAAACCGATATTTAACCTCCCTGTAGCAGTCCCTGTCTCCACTTTTCGACGCTGCTTCCTTCTCCTTCCTGATCTGTCTGAGCTTGGCAGTGAACCAGGGCTTATCATTAGAGTACCTCACCCTGGTGCGCGATGGAAGAATGTTCTCCTCACAAAAGTTGATGTATGAGTTCACAGTGTCTGTGTACTCATTAAGATCATGTGTGGCTCCTTTAAACATGTTTCAGTCAGTTATTTCCATGCATGTGTTCAGTTTCTCTCCAGCTTCACTGGTCAATTTCTTCCTGGTGGTCACAACAGGTTTAGTGAGCTTCAGTCTCTGTCTGTATGTGGGAATGAGGTGGACCATCACGTGATCAGATAGTCCGAGCGCAGCGCGGGGAACAGCGCGATACACGTCCTTCACTGTGGTGTAACAGTGATCTAGTGTGTTCTCACCTTTGGTTGGACATTTAATAAACTGTTTGTATCGGGGGAGCTCGTGACTCAGATTGCTCTGGTTAAAGTCGCCAACCACAATAACCAGGGAGTCCGGGAAAGTCCGCTCCGCATGTTGGATGTGATCTGCGAGTGCGTGCTGAGCCACGCGCGCGTCTGCGTCGGGAGGGGCGTACACAGCGATCAATACGAATGAAGCAAACTCCCGCGGGGAATAAAATGGCTTGCAGTTAATGGAGAGAAATTCTAGGTCGGGAGAACAGTGCCGGGAAATCACGGTTACATCAGAGCACCAGCTGCTGTTAATGTAAAAGCATACTCCTCCTCCTTTAGACTTACCGGAGAGCTCTGTGACGCGATCAGCACGAAACAGCTGAAATCCCTCAAGGCTGATCGCGCTGTCCGGAGTAGAATCATTAAGCCAAGTCTCAGTAAAACAGAGGGCGGACGAATTAGCGAGGTCCTTAAATCACATCAGCAGTCTCAGTTCGTCTACCTTGTTAGAGAGAGAGTTGGTATTGGTCAGAAATATTCCAGGCAAGGCTGTGCGCGTGCCCCTCTTCCGAAGCCGTTCGAGAGCTCCCGCACGTTTTCCTCTCTTCCGCCGTCTCACTTTTTAGGCTAGAAAGTGGACCAGATCGGCGGCAGGAGCCAAAAAAAACGGGAGAAGGTCCGTGGGAGTGAAAGACCTGATATTTAGAAGCTCTTCTCGGGTATAAGAGCAGGCAGACACACAACTGATGAACAGAAACAAACAACCTGCTGACAGCTGATGGATTAAAGGTGGATCCAGAAAAGGTGCATGCTATTAAAGAAATACCAAGACCAACTGATGTAAAAGGTGTTCAGAGACTAGTCGGTATGGTGAACTATTTGTCAAGTTTTATGATCACCTCTCAGATGACTGTGAGACGCTAAGACAGCTGACACACATGGAGAGTGTGTGGGACTGGTCTGAGGTGCATGAAGAGACATTCAAAAGACTGATAGAAAAGATAACACAAGTGTAGTGTAGTTATTTACAATATAATGTGAGGCACAGGGTGGTGGCTCCGCCTTCCAGTCACGCCACCACCTGCAACTATAAAAGGGCTGCAGGCAGGAGGCGGTCTCTTTTGGCCATCCTCTGCCTGGTGGTTGTGTGGGTTACACCTGTGCCCTCCTTTAATAAACGTATGTTTGGTTCGACACTTGGCCTCGTCCTTTGCTCCATATACAGACATAACATTTTGGTGACGAGGATAAAAAAAAAGGATTAAGAAAGTATGGAAGCGTGTGGGTCTAGGGTTTGGCTGTTTCTGGAGCTCCTGGGTGGGTCACCTGTTCCCTGGCCGAGGCGGTGCGCTGTCTTCCTGGCTTACATGATGGCGCTGAACCCGGGGAGAATGGACAGGCTGAGGGTAAGCTCGTTGTTGGTGCACAATTTGGGAACTGGAGGCCAGCGGATACTGAGCACGTTTGGCAGCTCAGACAGCTTTGAGGACGTGGCCGTGCTGATGGCATGCAATTTTCGTGCCCTGCACGATGTCACCATCCGGAGGAGCGGGTTTCGACAGTCCTGCCAACAGCTGGAGGTCCCCGTTACCACACAGGTAGTGGACCCGGACAGCGATGGGAGCATAGAAGAAGGCTCAGGAGATGCCAATGCTATGGATTTGAGGTCTGCCCCAGGGAAGCCCATGCGGTACTGCTTCAAGGCCAGAGACTGTCCGGCAAGAGAGAGGCGCTGCGGCAAGTGTGGTCGCCTGCGTCATTTTGCCAGGGTATGCCGCATGTTCGAGCAAGGAAGTCCTCAGTATAAATTGGACCCTCCCGCCCTGACAGTTGCTCACACTGTGTCCACAAGCACCAGTGGTTACACATTCTGTGTGGTGGAGTTGGATGGTGTGGGGGTGCCATTGCTGATCGACACGGGAGCGGTGGGTTCCCTGCTGAATTGGACTACTGTAGGATGATTTTTCCCACACTACAGGATTGGAGGTGACCCAGGGCCGCTTTGTAGATATGAAGTAGGACGGCTGGCCATGGTGGGATCGCTGAGACTGACGGCCCGGTATAAATCGGTGGAGGTGTCTGTCCTGGAGTTCACCGTGACGGCCTGGGGTGACAACTTAATGGGCTGTGACCTTTATTATGGTTTGGGCTTCGCCATTGAATGCGGTGCTGGAGAGGAGTGGTCAGGCTGTGGACTGTGGGACCGACCGACTCCGAGAGTGGAGGACGATGTAGTGTGGGATTAAAAACTGCCTGGCACCCCAGAAAGTGATCAGGACCAGTATCGCTCAGGGCCATCACGGGGAGGTCACTGTGCTGCAGCCCAGGTCGCCTGGGACAAGGGTGCTGGGCGGCACGGTGGGACGCCTGCAATGGTGGGCAACGCTGAGGAGCTGGTTCCATTTGTTCCTGGAGCTTGGCTGAGGTGGGCCGGTGAACAGGGAGCCACGACGGCGATGGCTGCGGCGGATTCAAAAGAGGTTGGGGCCAGACCAGTAGGCACAGCGAGGCAGCGTGCCACGCAGGGACCCTATGAGCCGAGCAGAGCCCCTCTGGGAGTCACGGATTGGATTCGGGAGGAAGAGCGACCACGGCAGGTACAGGCAGGTCGGCGGTTGGAGGTGTGCCAGGATTGGTTATGCGTCATGGCCAGACAAGAGGATGCTCATCTCCAGCTGTCGGACGGTTCATGGGGGCACCTGAACGAGCTGCAGCGTGCCCAGGAGGGGACTGAGGGATTTGGACCCGGACAAGTGGAGCAGCCGGTGGTGATGAAGACGAGGCGCATCAGTGCTGAGGTGACCTGCTGCGGCCCAGGAGGCTGGCTGCCTCCAGGGGTGGACTGATGACAGGGCGGTCCAGGGGGCCCATGGACTTGTTTTCTCCGGCCGTATACATATAGGTTGATTATTGTGCATGTGTTTGGAATGTTTTGTTATGTGTGTATTATAAGTTGATTGTTTATGTATGTAGTTCTAGGGGATTATTTGGTGTATTTTATTTTAGTTTAGGAACACGGCAGTCATTTTAATTTGTAGATGGACTTTTGTTTTAGTACAAGCGGCAGAATAATGCGCTTTGCCATGTGGGGTGGGACGGCAGTCCACCCGCCCCCCCCCCCCCAGTTTAGTTGTTTTAGTATGAATGTGTTAGGCCACTTGTGTTATGTTGTTTGTCATCTTAGTGTGTGATTCAGGTCCTAAATTGGGGTGGGTCTGAATTGTGTTTGTGTTTTGGACTTCTGCGAAAGGGGGGGGGTGTAGTGTAGTTATTTATAATATAATGTGAGGCACCGCGTTCCGGTCACGCCACCACCTGTGACTATAAAAGGGCTGCAGGCAGGAGGGGCGGTCTCTTTTGGCCATCCTCTGCCTGGTGGCTGTGTGGGCTGTGGCTGTGCCCTCCTTTAATAAGCATATGTTCAGTTCGACACTTGGCCTCGTCCTTGGCTCCATATACAGACATACTGTAACAACAAGTACCTGCTTTGAAGTACTACAGCCCAGAGGAGGAGCTGACCTTGTAGTGTGATGCTAGTGAAACTGGTCTAGGAGCTGCACTAACACAAGGAGGTAAACCTATAGCATATGGGAGTAGAACCCTCACACAGACAGAGAGGGGGGTATGCTCAGATCAGAAAAGACTGTCTGGCTATTGTGTTTGGCATGGAAAAATTCCATCAGTATTAGGGGTGTAATGGTACGCTAAAATCACGGTTCAGTACGTACCTTGGTTTTAAGGTCACGGTTCGATTTATTTTTGGTACAGTAAGGAAACAAAATGCAAAACATAAAACTGCTTATCTTTTGTATAAGCAGGAACAGCTCTGACAAAAAAAACCTGCAAACTGCCAGCAATCAATTGTCCAATAAATAAAATGTATACAATGAAATAAATTAATTCTCTTTTTAGCAAATGAACAATGTAGACAAGTGCAACAATAGAAGTTTGAATAGTCTGAATTATTCTTTTATTCCTTATTGCCTGAAGCAGTGATTTTAACCAGGATGCTCTAGTATCTTCAGGTTTCTATGAGAAATTAATTATCTAATTTCACTTTTTAATTGGTCAAAAAAATACAAATTTGTCATTGTTATGTATCGGTTCTGAAGGCACCCATGCACAACAATAGCAAATTATTTGCAATTTTTTGGACAATTAAGAAGGAACTTACCCGGGCACCCTTAAAAAAAATTGCCTAAAGTGCAGCATTAACAGATTTAGCTTGTTCTTAAAAGGATGGTATTATTTTCTGGCTGAAGCGGGCACAACAAGAAACTTCATACCGGGGCTCAGTTAGCTTCATCATGTGTTTAAACCTGGTGTTCTCAATAACTGAATATGGCCTTAGAGCCGCTGCTATAAAAACACCAAAGCCATTTGTTATTACTTTGGCTCGATCTGAAAAGCCCCAAGAAGCTGTCTAAATGCCGCTGGAAGCTGTGCTTGTACTGTGCTAGGTTTTTTCTTTTTTTTCGTGCTGCAATGAATATTCACGTTCACGTAGTACCGTTTCAAATGAGTCAACAAGTTCAACATACTGCCAAAAGTATATCCGATGCGGTCGGGGCGCTGGTGAGATGAGTGCAGCGTAGATGTGTTTTTTGGAGCTCCCCACAGCACGGAAGTATTATTGTTGAAAACCGTCTTTTTTTGGGGGGGGACACTGGACTCTCCACTTTCACTGCTTTTTTTGCCCTTTCTGCCCTACAATTAAGCAGTAGGTGAAAATGTCGGGTAAAACTACACGAGGGGGAAAGGAGCTGGCCACTCGTTTACTAACATGGAGGCTAACACGAACCAAGACCAGGCTAGCAAGAAATCACCGGACCGATCACCAGCTGAAGAGGAAGATGAGATTCCACTGGCTTGGTGCAAACTATCAAACAAACTCTTGCAGTCTTTTAATGAGCGGTTTGATAAGTTCGAGCAGAGTTTTCAGACGATTTTATCCGCCCAGCGGGAGCTCACGGAAAGGCTGTCTATCACCGAGGGTCAGATGGCTGATCAGGAGCATCACATTCACGATATGGAAACTTCCTTCACGGAATTGCAGCAAGAGAATAAAAAGCTGCGGGCCAAGCTTTCTGACCTTGAAGGGAGATCCAGGCGGAACAATATAAGAACTGTTGGCATCCCGGAAGGTGAGGAGAAAGGTAGGCCAACCGAGTTTGTCTCCAGCCTGATCCCAAAGCTGCTGGGGGGCGATAATTTTACCAAGCCGGTCGTCATTGATAGAGCGCACTGCATACAGCAGCCTAAACTGCCAGAAGGATCCAGACCACGCATGATCATCGCACAAGTACACCTAACACAGGAGAAAGAAAAGATCCTACAGCTCGGGAGGCAGCACTCCATGGAGTATGAAGGAAACCAAATTTTAATCTTCCGGGACTACACTGCAGAGGTGATGGAACAGCTTTCGTGAGGTTCTACAGCTGTTGAGAGAGAAGGAGATCCGGCACTGTCTGTGCTTCCCAGCAAGGCTCCACATTCACTACCAGGGGCATGTGAAAGCTTTCAATGATCCAGACGAGGCTAAGATTTTTGTAAATCAAAAACTCTGAAAGCTCATTTCTCAAAAACACAATAGAGGAGAGTCTAAACTTGTTCAAAGCAGATTTTCTTAATGGTTTTCATTTTCAAGGTTCAATTTATGTCTTATTTTGTGTGCTGTGGGGGCGGTCTGTTGGAGGTGGTGTTCTTTTTTCTTTTTTTTTTTGACCAGTGATCCCAGGTGTGGATGAGGGTAATTATGCTTCGTTTGGGGAGGCTTTGGGCAGGGGGTTTGTTGGGGTGTTTGTCATTTGTTTTGATTAATGTTTTTTGGTTTGGATTGGCTGCCTTACTGAATGTTAAAATTGTTTCTTGCTGTAATGTTGATGGCACCGCATGTGAGCAATGCTCTTGATCATATATCTTTGGTCTCTTGGAATGTACGTGGTTTCGGTCATCCTGTTAAACGAGCTAAAGTTTGTTCAAACTTGAAATCATTGAAATCTGACATTATATTTTTACAGGAAACCCATGTTAAAGCTACCCAGCACAGAATACTTAGGGTCAACTGGATCTCACAGGTCCATCAATCACCATTTACATCAAAAGCCCAAGGGGTCGCTATTCTCTTCCGGAAAACTGTGCCTTTCCGATTTCAGTCATCAATAGCTGACCCAAATGGCAGGTTCACAATTTTAAGTGGGCATATTAATTCATTTTCTATTACACTGGTTAATATTTATGGGCCGAACACGGACAATCCGGCATTTTTTCGAAAAGTGTTTGACATTATTCCGGATGATGATGTAAGCCATTTAGTGATGGGGGAGATTTTAACTGCTACCTAGATCCATATTTAGATAGGCTGTCCTCTGCTCCACCACCTAATATTCTTGCTGTACAAACCATTAATAACACAGGGTTACAAAATAATTTTTTGGTAAGTTGTCTGTGTTTTTTCAACTGATTTAAGACAATTTTGCACTGCTGAATCCGAAAATGACATCCGTTTCTCTTGAGTGGGTGCTAAGTAAAAACTTGTACTTACTTAGTACTTACTTAGTACTGTGCATGTACAAAGGTAAGTACATGTAAATTGAATGTTACAGCATCATTGTTCAAAATTCAGAGAATTTCAAGACATAAAAAAGAATTTTGCATCATATAAAGCAAAAATACCTGTACATGTAAACAAAAACGTATAAAACAGCATGTGGCTATAATTCAAAAAGTTGACCTGATTGAGCAAAACCAATGGGATTTTTGGATTCAGCACATCAAAATTGTCCTAAATCAGCTAAAAAACACTTAGACAATAAATATGGTGTTGACCAGTGTAATTTTATGAAATCAAAGAAGGTGGTTGACATTTGGAGACTGCAGCATCCATCTGATCGTGATTACTCCTTTTATTCACATGTACATAGATCATACACATGGATTGATTATTTTTTTTTTTTTTTATTTAAGTTTTTGTAAAGGGTATACAGGTCGTTACAGCAATGCATTGTTTACATTTTCATCACATGTTCCCTTATTTTCTGATATCTGACGACATTGGAAGATTAATTCTTACAACACCCCTTTTTTTTTTTTAAAGTGAAAGAAAAAGTGAAATTAAAGAGAAAAAAAAACAAAAAACAAATAACAAAAAAAAACAAACCAGTAAAAAACAAACAAAAAGAAAAAGTAAGTAAATAAAGATAAAAGAGCATCTGAGTAGCGTTGGAACAAAGAGCGGAACCATTATTGAAATGGTATTTGTCAAAGATTAGATCTAATGGAAGACACATATGCGGTCCAGGGTTGCCAAAAGTTCATGAACCCATCCATGTCCTGTCTCAGTGCGAATGTCAACTTTTCCATCGAGTAAATGTCTTGGATCACGTTAGTCCAATCTTCAGGTGTAGGACAGTCCTTCAACATCCATTTTTTAGTTAGAGCTTTTTTGCTTGCCAATATTAAAACACTGAATAAGTATTTTTCTCCTCGTCTTTCCAGTGAGTCCGGTAGTAAACCCAAATACAAAGTTACAAAAGAAAAGGGAACTGTAATTTTGAATATTTTCCCCAATATTGTCTGTACCTTGATCCAATATTGGTGGATAACTGGGCATGACCAAAACACATGAAAATGATTTGCAGTCTTTTCACCACACAAGCGCCAACAGTTCAATCCCTTATGGGTAAATTTGTTTTGTGCAGGTGTTCTGAAAAATCTTGCCAAGTTTTTCCATCCAAATTCTCTCCACTGCAGGGATGAGGTACTTTTCCATTGCTGTTTATTTAGCTTTTCCCATATTTCCAGTTGTAAAGTGAAATTCCCCTCTTTTTCCCATCTCTCTTTTATATAAGATGTGTTGTCTCCTTTTAAGTCTTGAAGACCTTGGTATATTTTAGAAATGTATCTGATCCCTGGGATCCCTTTATATGCCATTAAGAAGACCTTCAGAACACCTGACTGGGCCCTTTCCAAAACCTCCTTTTTAAGTATATTGTTTATGTGGTGTCTAAGCTGGAAGAACCTGTAAAGGTCTTGATTTATTAGTTAGTTAATTCCCTTCACACCATGTTGGTGTATAGGGCGGCGCCTATCTCCGTTTCTCTGACCCTAGGCCACACAGCTACTGTAAGTAGTGAAAGCTACAGCGGGGGGTCAGTCCTCTGGTAGCTCTGTGCGTAACTTTACTTTCCCCGTTCCATTATGCGGAGCACCACGCTAGAAGGCAGAAAGTACCATTTTTATATGGTCTTTGGTATGACCCGGCCGGGATTTGAACCCCTGCCTCCCGGGTGTGGGGCGGATGCTCTACCAACTGAGCCACCACTCCGGTCAAAAAAAAAAATGTGTCTTGATTTATTAGGCCTTGTTTTTTCAAATCTTCAAAACTTCTTAAGATTTGCCCTTTAAAAAAATCGTAATATTTTATCAGCCCTTTCTCCTTCCACTTTTTAAATCTGGTGTCTGTTTTATTAGGAGTAAAGTCCTGATCATAGGCGATCCATTGCAGAAGTCGATAGGGCTCTTTAGTTTGATTCTCTCTGACTATCTTAAACCAAATTTTTAGCGGGGTCTCTATCCACGGGTTAGTGTTATTCAAAAGCTTAGGTAAGGCATTGTTCCCTATTATCGCCTGTAGGGGGATGTCACTTGTTATTTGGCATTCGATCTCCTTCCATTGTGCAGTGTAGACTGGGTTACATATCTCTACTAAAGTTTTAATTTGTGCAGCTTTAAAGTAGTCCCTGATATTTGGCAGCGCGAGCCCACCTTTGTCTTTGTTTAGCTGTAGGGTTCTATATCTGATTCTAGGTCTCTTGCCCTGCCATATGAATCTTGAGATCCTTCTGTCCAGCTCCTGCCATGTTTTTTTGGGAGGTTCTACCGGTATTGTTTGGAAAAGGTATAGAAGACGTGGAAGTATATTCATTTTGACCCAAGAATGGTATCATATTCCATCTTGCTAGGTCAGATTTTATTTTTGTCACCAGTGGATCATAGTTTAGTGATATAATTTTGTTGAGTTGTTTCGGGATATTGACCCCCAGATATTTCATAGATTCCGACTCCCAGTTAGTTTTGAGTTTGCTTAGTGAATAATGATTTGGGTCATAGTTGAATGTTAAAACTTGGGTTTTATGCATGTTTAATTTGTACCCCGATAAATCTCCATACTCTGAAAAAACTGAGGTTAGTTCTGGTAAAGAAGTGTCCGGCTGCCCTAGGTATATTAAAATGTCATCAGCAAAGAGTGCTATTTTATGTTCCTTCTGACCAAGTGTAATACCTTGAATTTTTTGGTTTTGTCTTATCCATTGGCTCAGAGGTTCTATGAAGATTGCAAAGAGCAGTGGAGACAGGGGGCAGCCCTGACGACATCCTCTTTCCAGTTCAAAAGATGATGATAAATTACCGTTAATCCTTATTTTAGCTGTTGGTTTTTTATATAATGCCTGTATAGTTCTAATGAAGTTGTTATGAAAATTGAAACTGGATAAGATTCTATATAGAAAAGACCAGTCAACCGAATCGAATGCTTTTTCAGCATCTAATCCCAATATGACTGCATTTTTCTCCTCTCGGCGCCACACCAGTCGGCTGCCTTTTGCAACAGCGGCTCGATTCCGAGTTTTTTTTCCCTTCCTCTCTCTTTTGATCACTTTTTTTTTTTCACCCCACTTATATCACGGACACACAGATCATCCCAAATGTCTCCTGAGCCGGTGGACGGAGCCACTGTTTATAGCAGGATACGATATAACAGGGAAGAGCTGCTAGCATTTAACCGCCACCCGGTCCCACTGGAAAAACTCGACATACCGAGAGAACTGAGGCGAAAACGCCACGGCTGCCGGGCTGGAGTAAGGCGGAGGACAAAAAATATAAGGTACAGACCCTCCCTTCCATCTGTTGTCATGGGAAATGTACGGTCGATACTGGGAAAGTTAGATGAGCTAGCGGCTATCTCCCGTTATGATAGCACTTACCGGGAGTGCTCTCTCCTTTTGTTTACTGAGACGTGGCTAACTGAACTAGCAGCAGATGCTAACATTGAGCTGGAGGGTTTTCACACGATACGAGCTGACCGAACACCAGAGAGTGGCAAAACTAGGGGCGGTGGAGTGATCATGTATGTTAACAACAACTGGTGCAGACCGGGACATATCACCGTTAAACAACGACACTGCAGCAAAGACATAGAGTTGCTAGCTGTTAGCATGAGGCCTACATATCTCCCGAGAGAACACTCACACGTGATCTGCATTGTTGTTTATGCAAATCCGACGGCGAACGCTGGGACAGCGCGTGACGTCATCCATTCAGTAACCAGCAGGCTGCAGACAGAACACCCAGATGCTCTTCTCCTCATCTCAGGCGATTTCAACCACGTTTCACTGTCTCCCATTCTGCCCACTTTCACCCAGTATGTCACATGCCACACTAGAGACAATAAAACACTGGATTTGTTCTACGCAAACACTAAGGAGGCGTACACCTCATCACAACTCCCCCCACTTGGGAGATCGGATCACAACTTGGTTCATCTCCGACCGGTGTACAAACCCCTAGTGCACAGACAACCTCCGGCCATGCACACTGTGGAGTTATGGTCTGAGGAGACAATGGACACTCTAAAGGACTGTTTTGAAGCCACTGCCTGGAAGCAGCTCTGCGATCCACATGGTGAGGACATCGATGGCCTCATTCACACCTTCACGGGCTACCTCAGCTTCTGTGTGGACAAATCCGTTCCCACCAAGACCATACGGCGTCACTCAAACAACAAACACTGGATCAACCCTGAGATAAAAACACTTCTGAGAGAGAAGAAGAGGATCTTCAGGTCGGGGAACAGGGAGATGCTGAAGTCCGTACAGAGGGAGCTGAGGAGAAAGATCAGAGAAGGCAAGGACAGCTTCAGGAAGAAGATGGAGGACAAGCTGCAACAGAGCGACATCAGCGGGGTCTGGAGAAACCTCAAAACCATCTCGGGGCTCCAGAATACCTCCCCCCAGGCCACGGGGGGCAGGGAGTGGGCGAACAACCTGAATCTGTTTTTCAATAGATTTGACCAACCGCCCTCCCCCCTGTCTGCACAACAACCACTGCTGCCTCTAAGAAATCAAGTCCTGCTACCCACTCCCCACTCCACCGACACCCCCCCCACTCCCAACACACAGCCCCCCATCCTGACCCTGACCAAGACCCAGGTGAGGACGGAGCTGAGGAAGATCAAGGCGAGGAAGGCGTCGGGACCGGACGGCATCAGCGCAAAGCTCCTCAAGTCCTGTGCAGACCAGCTGTGTGGGATTGTGACGTATATCTTCAACATGAGCCTGAAACTGGGGAGGGTACCACAGCTGTGGAAAACATCTTGTGTGGTACCTGTACCAAAAACTTCCCACCCCAAAGACCTGAACAGCTTCAGACCGGTGGCCTTGACGTCCCACTTGATGAAGACCCTGGAGAGACTGCTCCTTGCTCATCTCCGCCCCCTGGTGGAACCAGCGATGGATCCACTCCAGTTCGCCTACCAGCATGGCATTGGGGTGGAGGATGCGGTGATCTTCCTCCTTCACCGTTCTCTGTCCCACCTGGAGAAGCCCGGGAATATGGTGAGGATCATGTTCTTTGACTTCTCCAGTGCTTTCAACACCATCCAACCGATGATCCTGAAGGACAAGCTGCTGCGCGCAGGGGTGGACCAGCACCTGTCATCATGGATCCTGGACTACCTCACGAACCGGCCTCAGTTTGTGAGAACCCGGGACTGTGTTTCCGACACGATCATCAGTAGCACGGGGGCCCCCCAGGGAACGGTGCTGGCTCCCTTCTTGTTCACTCTTTATACTGCGGACTTCTCACACAACACAACACATTGCCATCTACAGAAGTTCTCTGATGACTCTGCGATCGTTGGTCTCATCTCCAGCGGAGATGAAGCTGAGTACAGAGGGCTTATCCAGGACTTTGTGGACTGGTGCCATCGGAACTGCCTCCAGATCAACGCGAGGAAAACTAAGGAGCTGGTGGTGGACTGCCGCAGGCATGGGCAGCCCCTCACAGCACCAGTAAATATACAGGGAACAGACATCGAGATGGTGACATCCTACAAGTACCTGGGTATTCATCTGAACAATAAACTAGACTGGTCACACAATACTGACGCACTCTACAAGAAGGGACAGCGCAGGCTGTTCCTGCTGAGGAGACTCAGGTCTTTTGGTGTACAAGGGGCGCTGCTGAAGTCATTCTATGACACGGTGGTGGCATCAGCCATCACTTTTGGAGTGGTCTGCTGGGGCAGTGGCATTACTGCAGCCGATAGGAAGAGACTGAACAAACTGATTAAGAAAGCTAGCTCTGTCCTGGGGCAACGCCTTGATCCGATGGAGGAGATAGGAGAGAGTAGGATGGTGGCTAAACTGTCATCTCTGCTGGAGTCCGAGTTCCACCCTATGCAGGACATACTGGATGCACTGAGGAGCTCATTTAGCAGCAGACTACATCATCCCAGGTGCACAACCGAGAGGTTTCGTAGGTCCTTCCTACCAACGGCTGTCAGACTGTACAACCTAAGCAGGGCTGCTCGCAGAGATAGCAAAAAGACGTAACAAACTAATAGTTTTTTTTGAATGCAAAAGATGCAATAGACTTACACAATGGTCCTCTCCGGCATACAACTAGGAACATACCGGTCGCTATGGAGGGTGAGAATATGTATGGGCACATAATCATACCATGTAGGATAACTAAATAGACGGTTATGCTGTTTCATCCCACCTAGCAACAATGCTCTGCACTGTGTGTGTTTATATATTTACATATTTATTCCATCTAGCTACAATGCTCTGCACTGGGTGTGTTTATATTTATATATCTATATATTTATTCCATCTAGCTACAATGCTCCGCACTGTGTTTTTATATATCTACATATTATTCCATCTAGCTACATTGCTCCGCACTGTGTGTGTTTATATACTTGCATATTTATTCCACCTAGCTGCAATGCTCCATACTGTGGGTGTTTATATATTTACATATTTATTCCATCTAGCTACAATGCTCTGCACTGTGTGTTCATATATTCATATATTTATTCCATCCAGCTACAATGCTCTGCACTGTGTGTCTGTGTGTGTGTGTGTGTGTGTATATATATATTTTATAGTAATATGTACATATGTATATTAGCTGCTCTTGCTTGCTTGTTTTTTCTTGCCTTCTGATTGTTGCTCTGAGTGTTGCTATCCCTGTGCTGTTGCAATCCTGGAATTTCCCCGTTGTGGGACTAATAAAGGCTTATCTTATCTTATCTTATCTTATTTAAGTTATATTTTTTTATATGATGAATTATGTGTAGAGTGCGTCGAATGTTGTCTTGTGTCTGTCTTTGTCTTATAAAACCTGTTTGGTCTAAATGAATTAGGTCTGTCAGTATATTTTCTAACCTTTTGGCAAGGATAATGGTAAAAAGCTTATAGTCCTGATTTAGTACACTGATTGGTCTGTAGTTGGAGCACTCTAGTTTATCCTTTTCAGGTTTCGGTATAACTGCAATGACCCCTTCTCTCCAGGAGGGGGGGATTTCCCCTGTGTGGAGGACATAATTAAATGTTTTCAGGAGGAGAGGAGATGGTTGCTGTTTAAAGGTTTTGTACCACTCTGCTGTATAGCCATCAGCTCCTGGGGATTTGTTAGCTTTAAGTTTCATAATTGCTTTTTCCAATTCTTTAGGATGTATTTCTGACAGTAGTGTTTTATTTTGTGACTCCGTAAGTTGGGGAAGGTTTAATGTGTTTAGGAATGCCTCGGATGCGTTTTTATGTTTTTTGTGGGAGTATAAGTTCTTATAGTAATTCTCGAAGTTTTTAAGAATATCCTGAATTCTGAATTTTATTTCCTTTGATACTGGGTCTCTGATTTTGTAGATTGTTCTTTCTGTTTGATGTTTCCTCAATTTATAGGCTAGCAATTTTGCCGATTTACTGCCTGCTTCATAGTATTTTTGTTTCAGAAATGTAAGTTTCTTCTGGATTTCTATTGTGTAGATCTCATTTATTTGGTTTTTAATTTCCTTAATCTTGAGCGAGTCAGTAGAATGAGTGTTGCCTTTGTGTTCTTTTTCTAGGTTCCTAAGTTCTGACTCTAATGTGGATAGTTTTTCTTGTCTTAGTTTCTTTTGGGTTGCCAGTTTTGCAATAATCTTTCCTCTTATTACAGCTTTGCATGCATCCCACAGTATTAAAGGGGATACTTCTCCATTATCGTTATCTTCCAAATATCTGAGAATATCTGATTCCAATTCATCTTTCAATGGTCCTTTCAGGACATTTGAATTTAACCTCCAAGAAAATGTATTATTTGTGTATTTTTGGATATTTAAGTCCATGTAGATCGGACTGTGGTCGGAGAGATCCATCAGTCCTATTTTACATGTTTTTACTCTTCCAATGTCTCTATTAAACATAAAAAAATAGTCAATCCTTGAGTAAGATGAATGTGGAGTTGAGTAAAATGTATAGTCTTTTACACTGGGGTTGAGTTCCCTCCACACGTCACAGATTCCCAATTCTTTTAGTAGCATCCGAGTCTTCCTGTTTTGGGTGTTATTTTGATGTGGGGAATTACCAGAAGCATCCCAGTATGGATTCAGTCTAAGATTGAAGTCCCCACCACATATCACTAAACCTTGAGCTTTAGTTATCATTAGGTCGAATACATTTTTATAAAATTTCCAGTTAGCCCCTGGGGGAGCATACACATTCAGCAGGGTGATATCTTCTCCCTCTAGCCGCCCAGTTACCAAACTGTATCTCCCTTCTTTATCTTTGTGTTCTGATTTTTTTTCAAATGTAATTTTGGTTGATATCAATGTCGCTACTCCCCTCCTCCTCCCTGATTTATATGAAGATGAAGAGATCATTTTAAACCCTTGTCTACTGAGTTTATTGTGTTCCACGTCTGTTAGGTGGGTTTCTTGTAAAAATATTATTCCTGCTTTGTCTTTTTTCATTTTGCCTAGAATCTTGGATCTTTTAACTGGATTCAGGATTCCTTTTACATTATATGAAATTATTTTGGTTACACCCTGTTTCTCCATTGTGTTGTTTTGTTTAGTATAACTGTGTGGTGGCCCTCTTTTGTGCTACTCAGAAACTGAAAGAACATTAAAAACAAGAAAAACATTAAGAACATAGTGTAAAAAACTTTAAAACAAAAAGCTGTCATAAGAACTTCCTGAGCTGAGGTCTTTTTAAAGACCCTGTAAGAGCCTTGATGGAGTGAAGGCCCTGAGGGAAATTCCTCAAACTCTGTTACGTGTTGAGGGCCCTCTCTTACCACTGAAAGTAGTCCCATGCTTTTAACGTGAGTTTCAGAACCCAATCCAAACTTGTAATGATTTTTTTTTTTTCCTTTTATGCCTAAACCCTGTGAAATTGTGTGCACCCTCCCACCCCCATCACGTCAAACATTCACGCAAAAACAGTATTTGTTAGTATGAGGAGAACATGTGGATTATTGTCACATTTCTATTTTAACAAGTTTTTTTTTTTTTTTTAATTACAAAGACTTATTTGTTTCAAATAATATGATTGTTCCATGAAATGTTTTACCACATGCTGAATATGCATCTCCTTTAAAGTTTGTTACCTTGTATGAGGGGGGTTGGATGTGCGGAGTGATTCAAGAGAAAAGAAAAAAAAAAAAAAAAAGGTCGCTATTCCAACCTGAAAACGGATAGTTTATCCGCGACGCTCTGGTGCTGGGTTTCCCGCTGCTGGTCCGTGGATTTTGAGGGTCTTTGTGTTGTCCATGTTTGCGCTTTGATCTCCTCACTCGGGTCTGCTGCGGGTTTAAATACCGTTACCGGGAGCCCTCTTTTCGCCATGTCAGCTGTTGCTTCTTCCGCCGAATTATAGAGACACGTTTCATCGCCGTAGAAGACCCTTAACTTCGCAGGAAATGGTGTCTGAAAGCGCAATTTCTTCTCTCTTAACACCTTTTTCGCGTCATTGTATTCCCTGCTCTTTTTAAGGACCTCCGGGGCGTAATCGTGTTCCACGTAGACTTTTCTCTCCTGGTGCATAAATCCTTTTTTCTGCCAGGCCAGTCTTACAACCTCTTGTTTTATTTTGAAATTGGAAAATCTTACCAACACCGAACGTGGGGGCGCTTCCGCCGCCGGCCTAGCGGCTAATGAACGATGTGCCTTTTCTATCTTCAAGTCGGTGGTTTGTGGAATATCCAATTTCTCTCTTAGTAAGGATTCCACGCATTCTGCCATTGAGTTAAAACCATTTTCGGTTCCTTCTATCAGACCATGAATTCTTATGTTGTCTCTTCTTTGTTTTCCTTCTTGGTCGGTTAGCTTAGCCTCTATAGCTGCTTGTCTTTTGCGTAGGTCTAGCACAGAATCTTCGAGCACTTTTATTCGATCTTCTGTTTCCAAGATTCGGTTCTCGGCCTGGTCCACTCTGCTGTTTGTCCTTTTCAATTCTTCTCTGAATTCCCGAAATTCGGCCGTAACTTCTCGGCGAAATCGTCGTAGCTCCTCAAATAGTGATTTCAGGCTAACCCTTTTGTTAGCTATCACCAGTTCCTCGTCTTCTGAACGGAGATCTTCCAGTTCAGATTCTCCGGCCGATACGTGTCCTGGCCTGGAGAATTTCAGTTTCTTCTGTTTTCCTTTAGACATGATGATTTTGTCTTTTGATTTTCACTCCTCCAAAAATCCGTTAAGTTTGATTTTCAAGGTGTTATCCTGGATTGGGTCTGAGAGCTTCAGTGTTAAGCTGCAGTCGCCATGGCGTCCAGACCGGAAGTCCGGATTGATTATTTTCTAGTTGATTCCAGATTAATTTCCAATATTAACCACATCAACATAATAATATCTGATCATAGTCCAATCTTAACCTTAAGGTGTTTTCCCCTAGTCAAGTTTATAGTTGGCACTTCAACCCTTATCTTCTCGAGGATCAGACTTTTAGAACATACATCATCACACATATGTATATCACAGTACCTTGAGACCAATGATAATGGGGAAGTGAATGATACAGTATTATGGGAAACACTCAAAGTGTATATCAGAGGGCAAATTATTTCTTAAGAAACAGCATTGAAAAGGGCTAAGAGAAGTAGATTGGGACAGATTGAAAAAGAATTATGAATAGCTGAACAGGTTTACAGAAAATCATTGCTTCAAGCAGATTATTGTCAGAAGCCGAGCCGGCTTGGTTTCCCCGGCTCGGTCCTGGCCTCACTGTGGGTTTAGGTGCCACTGGTTATGTATGTATATTATGTATTTCAGTGTGCTTCTGTATCCTTAGCCACTGCTCTCGGGCCAACAGCTGTTAGGCGGTTCTCTTCGGCTCACTCTTCTGTTTAGTACCAGCTGACAGCCTGCCGGTCCGACCATGCCACCTCACTTATTATCATCAGCTGTTCCCAGTTCCGCTAATCATCTTTCCTGGTCCTCGCCCAGATGCTCCTCATCTTACTATCACCAGCAATGTGTGTACTTAGGCAGCTTTTTGCCAATCACACATTGCTGGTTCATTGCATTGTCTGCCATGCCGTCGGTTAGCAATTACTGTCAGCAATATCACGACGTGTTAGCCACTGCACATAGCCGTGGTTCTGTTGCGCCCTTGAAGTGATGTCGGCTCTGGGCGCAACCGTGGTTAACACGTTTCTCCTCTTACGTTTGCTGGGCGATGTCAGCCCCTGAACGCCAACAGTAAGTGTTTTCTTGTGTTTTTGTAAGTCTTCACCTTTTTTGGGAACTGTTGTCATCTGTCTTTACGTTAATAAATGTGTTGTGGTGTAACTCTAGCACGTAGATCCTCATCATTTTCTCCCCTCTCCGTGCGCTGCGTAGAGTGCACGGGAGGGTTCATAACAGATTATAATACAATTCTGAATTTAAAATATGAGTGTAACTCTATTTTGGAAGATCACATGGGCAATATTTTACTTAAACTTAAACAGCGGCATTTTGAACTTGGTGACAAGCCACAAAAGTTATTGACAAGGCAATTAAAAGGAGAACAAGCAAAACGAGCCATTTACAAAATAAGATCTACGTAAATCTGGAGGGATGCTTTCAGACTTAAGGGACATAAATGAACGTTTTAGAGAATTTTACTCAGAAATTTACCCCTCTAAATCTACAGCCACACAGGAAGACTTTGATAAGTTTTTTGATTTGCTCCATTTCCCCAAGTTAGATGTAGCTTCCAGGGAAAATCTGGACGTAGAGTTCTCAATGTCTGAGTTACAAGATGCCATCAGAGCATTCTCCACCAGGAAGGCGGCAGGTCCTGATGGGTTCGGGCCAGAATTTTACAAAGCCTTTCAAGGGGTCCTTGCACCTTCTTTGCTGAGAATGATTAGGTACATGTTTCAGAACAGACAGCTTCCATGTTTTTTTAGTGAAGCCAATATCTGTGTTTTATTAAAAAAAGACAAAGATGAAACTGACCCAGGTAGCTATAGGCCTATTGCTCTACTAAATTACGACTTGAAAATAATTACTAAAGTTCTAGCAAATCGGCTCAGTAAAATTATAGCAAGTATTATCCAGTAAAATTATAGCAAGTATTATTCACCCGGATCAAACAGGATTTATTCCTGAAAGGTATTCATTCTGTAATGTTCGCAAAATTCTTAATATCATGTATGCTGATTATAGCAAAGATGACAGAGCTGCTATACTGTCTTTAGATGCTCACAAGGCATTTGATATGATAGAGTGGCCGTACTTAATTGCGGCGCTCAAGAAATTTGGGTTCGGCAACATTTTTATAGAGTGGGTTAAAATCTTGTATAGCAACCCAAAATCCGCCATCTTAACAAATGGGGACAGATCTAATCTGTTCTCTTTACAACGTGGTGTCCGTCAGGGGGACCCACTGTCCCCTTTGCTGTTTAATATAGCACTAGAGCCCCTGGTCATTGGTATCAGGGGGCACCCAGGCATTAAAGGCATTAGGTTGGGCAGTATTGAGACTCGTGTTACCCTGTATGTGGACGACCTGTTGGTTTGTTTAGCTGATCCTGTGGCTTCAATCCCAATTTTATTAGAATATATTAACTCCTTTGGAAGCATCTCTGGCTATACTATAAACCGGGGAAAGAGCAAATTCATGCCCTTAACAGTACCAACTCACCGATGACTTCTTGACAAAATTGCCTTTCAGAGAGATGGAGGAAGGTTTCACTTATTTAGGGCTTAGACTAACTAAAAACCCTCAACATCTTTTCACATGTAACTTTATAGAAACAATAGAGAAACTTAAAAAATTGAGTTTTGGAGAACACTGCCTCTATCTACGATTGGTCGGGTGAATGCAATTAAGATGGTGAGCCTACCTAGGTTTTTATACCTTTTTCAGAATTTGCCCATATACTTAAATGCATTATTTTTTTTAAGAAGCTCAATTCTATTATTTTACCATTTGTGTGGGGTTACAAATCACGTAGGATATTTAAGGCCCACCTCCATAAACTCACTAGCAAGAGTGGCCTGGGACTGCCTGTTTTTAAACATTACTACTAGGCAGCTAATTCCACGGCCTTAACCTATTGGAAGTGTGCAAGTGACAATGTCGAGGAGCAACTTGAAGCTGCTGCTGTTACAATGTCCTCACTTCCCGCTCTTCTCTGATTCTACCCCTGTAGTTAAATTAACTCAGCAAAATTTCACTGTGAAGAACTCCGTGCAGATACTAAAACAGATAAAAGTGGCTTGTCGGGTTTCAAATGTTTCCATACATGCTCCAATATGTAAAAATCACTTATTTTTGCCTGGGCAGTTGGATGGGGTGTTTACAGTCTGGAAAGAGAGGGGTATCAGAAGTTTTTTCAGATTTGTGCATCAATGACCAATTTGCATCATTCGCTCAGTTAAGTGCTAAATTCAATCTTCCAAACTCACACTTTTTTCGCTACCTCCAAGTTAGGCATTATGTCAAAGAAAATTGTCCACAATTTGCTTCCACTTTCACAACCCACCCTTTTCTTGAAAACCTCTTGCTCCCTCCACATTCAAAACATTTAATATCAAAATTTGTGTGTTCTTTCACAAACCCAGTTTCCTTTGATTTTATTAGAGAAGCGTGGGCCAAAGACTTGAACTCTGAAATATCTGTAGAACTCTGGGAGACGGCACTGTCCCAGGTTCATTGTTGTTCTATTAATTCCAGGTACAGATTAATTTAATACAAGGTGTTGCACAGACTGCATTACTCAAAAACAAAGCTTAATCATATTTTTCCAGCTGTGTCTCCTGCCTGTGATAGGTGTCATGTTGCTGAGGGTTCATTAGCACATCTGTTGTGGTTTTTGCCCTAAACTGCACAATTTTTGGTCGGCTGTATTTGAGCAGCTCTCAAAAGCCTATTTCAGAGACATTCTGCCTAACCACGAACTGGCCATCCTTGGATGCTCTACAGAGACTTCATTTTTACCGCACGACACACAGGTTGCTCTGCATCTGGGCATGGTTGTGGCCAAAAAACTTATTCTTCTTACCTGGAAGTCTACCTCTCTACCCTCTTTTTCCCATTGGCTCAGCGAGATGTTGTCTGTTATTCAGATGGAAAGACTGCGGTTGCACAAACCTAAAAAACAGAACAAACTTAAGAGACTCTGGGGTCCCTTTCTAGCCCAGTGTCATATCAACATACATTCTTAGGGACCTTAGATCCCAAGAGCAGGATTATGGAAGAAAAGAAAAGAGAAGGAAAGAGGGGGGGAAAAAAGGAGGAAGAAATAATGTACATCTATTATTAGGCGGCAGCTTTTTTGTTTTGTTTTGTTTTGTTGTTTGTTTTGCTTGTTTTTTTTGTTGTTGTTGTCATTGTGGTGTGTGAGTGTGTAGGGGGTGGGGGGCATTTATCTTCAAGTTGTGTGTTTGTGTTGTCTAAGTTATGTGATATTTATTATGTGAAAATACATAAATGAAATTTTTTTTTAAAAAAAGTATATCCAATGCTGTTTTTGTCTTATTCACTTACCTTTGTCCATTGACGTATTTCTGGCTTCTCCGTACAGCCAGCCACGACATTCGCTAGTAGAACAACCACAAGATGCACTGTTTACATGTATGGCGTGAGGCAGTTACACTTCATGTCCATCACTCCGCGTGGAACCTCAGTACGCCTCTGCACCGAACCGAAGGTTCCATACCGAAAAATTTGAATACAAATACATGTACCGTTACACCCATAATCAGTATACTTATGGCAGACCAGTTAATGTACAGAGTGACCACAAGCCTCTTGAAAATATTGTCAGAAAGCCACTTGTGAATGCACCAAAAAGACTGCAGAGAATGCTGCTGAGATTGCAGAAATATGACACAAACATCACTTTTGTTCCATGATGCCACATGCTACTTGCAGACACATTGAGCAGAGCATATCTACTAGAAAGTCACAAAGGACAGACTGAACTGGAGACAGAGGTTGTTAACATGCTGGAGTACTTACCAATTTCAGCAGACAGACTATGTGATATTTGCTCTGAAACACAGAAGGACATGAAGCTACAGATGCTCATAGACATCATCAAGAAAGGATGGCCATACAACAAAAAGGAAGTGCCTGCAGCTATAAAGCATTATTATTCCTTCCAGGAGGAACTGAGTACACAGGATGGACTGGTTTTCAGAGGTGAAAGAGTCATTATCCCAGACACACATCGCAGACACATGGTGCAGTAAATACATTCTTCACATTTGGGGATTGAAGGATGCCTCAGAAGGACAAGAGAGTGTGTTTATTGGCAAGGAATGAATGAACAGACATTTATTGCAAAATGTGATGTCTGTAGGTCATTGGATGTAAGACAGCAAAAAGAGACACTATTGCAGATAAGCCATGGGCTAAAGTAGGCACTGATCTCTTCAGCTTTGAAGATAAAGACTACTTAATAACTGTGGACTATTATTCCAACTTCTGGGAGATTGCTTACCTTCCAGGTACAAGGTTCTGCACAGTGATCAGGAAACTGAAAGCACACTTTGCAAGGCAAGGGATTCCAGACATTGTGATTTCTGATAATGGTCCCCAGTATGCATCAAAAGAGTTCCAAAAGTTCAGCCAGACATGGGAGTTCATTCATAGAACATCCTCACCAGGCCACCCACAAAGCAATGGAAAAGCGGAGTCAACGGTGAAGACAGCCAAGAGATTGATGTGGAAAGCAAAGCTGGCTGGTAAAGATTCTTATCTAGCGATATTGGATCATCGCAACACTCCAACACAGGGTCTGGACACAAGCCCAGCACAAAGACTTCTGAATAGGAGGACGAGGACCCTCCTGCCCACCAAAGATAGTCTCCTGAAACCATAGATATCACACAACAGGAATGGACCACTAAACAACCAACTGAGACAAGCTAAGTACTACAATCGTACAGCAGAGGACATGGACACTCTGAAACAAGGTAACAGAGTGCGAGTTCAGCCCTTTGAACCACACACAACCTGGAGGAAGGCCAGAGTGGTTGAACCCATTAACCATAGATCAGAATTACTCAATTAGCGGCCCGTGGGCCACTTGCGGCCCAGAAGCAACCTTCAAGTGGCCCGCAGGCCCAGACCACACCAAGGAAATATAAATTTATGAAAAAAATAGGAAGGAATGAGAGTGACTTGGGGAATGACGGTCCGCAAGCACGCACATGAACAACGCGCATGACCGTCATCTGTGCGGAGCTCAGAAGCACCCTGCCCATGTGACAGTTCCAGTCAGAGGCAGAGCAAACCTTCCAGGCAGTGTCTCACTAGGGTCATTGTCCGAGAGAAACATGAGCTTATTAAAGTACTTTAAACGTGGAAAAAATCAGAAGAGGTATGTAAGCAGTGGAAGCATTTATGGTGGTTTTAACCCGTTGGTAACAGGAACGTGGTTAGACTTCATATGCAGGGAAAGAGGCAAGAGTGACTGAATTGCTGAGGATTTTGCTTCACCAGCCACTACAATAATTTATGTTTATCATCATGTACCTGGCAAGTTAAGATGACCAAAATTCACGAAGTCATTGACTTTAATCCATCAGCAGCTTTCAGACAAACTAAACGTGTCAACATTTGGATTTCAAAATAAGGGAGGTTTTTCCTGCTATCTGGTTGGTGAGGAGATTTCTAAAAAACTATAAATATATAGAAATATTTTAACAGAAATTACTGAATCTTTGGTAATTTAAGTTAATTTAAGACACGGTGGTGGCAACAGCCATCACTTTTGGAGTGGTCTGCTGGGGCAGTGGCATTACAGCAGCCGAAAGGAAGAGACTGAACAAACTGATCAAGAAAGCTAGCTCTGTCCTTGGGCAGCGCCCTGACCCAGTGGAGGAGATAGGAGAGAGAAGGATAGTGGCTAAATTGTCATCTCTGCTGGAGTCCGAGTCCCACCCTATGCAGGACATACTGAACACACTGAGGAGTTCATTTAGCAGCAGACTACATCATCCTAGGTGCGCAACCGAGAGGTTTCACAGGTCCTTCCTACCTACGGCAGTCAGACTGTATAACCTAGGCAGGGCTGCTCGCAGAGATAGCAAAAAAAACGTGACGACCTAATAGTACTGAATGCAAAATACGCAATAGACTTACACAATGGTCCCCTCCAGTATATACAACTAGGACAGTATTGGTCACTACGGAGGGTGACAATATGTATGGGTACATATTCATACTATGTACGATAACTAAGTAGACGGTTATGCTGTTTATTCCATCTCGCTACAATGCTCCGCACTTTGTATATATATTTATATATTGATGTGTATGTATGTATATCCACTGCTCTTATTTATATCTTCCGTATCTTCTTAATTATTGCTCTGAGTGTTGCTATCCCTGTGCTGCTGCAATCCTGGAATTTACCCATTGTGGGACTAATAAAGGCTTATCTTATGAGATCTTATCTTATCTTATCTTAATTTATATCATTAAATATAATTTTATAAATATTTTTTCTTTGAAATCAGAGTTAACTTAAACTGTGTATGTCGCCAAACTGCGACAAAACCCCTAGTGGTCAACAGTGGTAAAGATTTTTTTCAATAAAATATTCAGATCAGATGTCACAACTTTCCAAGGCTATAACTTGAAAGTGGTAAGAGATAATGGCTTACTGTCAATTAGAAAGATGTAGAATATGATCCAAAGTTTCAGATAGGAGTAAATTTACGCATCTAATTTGCATACAAACAAACAAAGACATTCATCACTTACCGGCATCCTTTTGCGGCATTCTGGTTGCTATTTTGTCCTCTCCCGGTTTTAACTTAGTGGGAGGTGTTTCGGGTACGTCCCACTGGGAGGAGACCCCGGGACAGACCCAGGACTCGGTGGAGAGACTATGTCTCCCAGCTGGTCTGGGAACGCCTTGGTATCCTCTCTGAAGAGCTGGAGCAGGTGGCTGGGGAGAGGGAAGTCTGGGCTTCTCTGCTTGAACTGCTGCCTCCGTGAGCCGGACCTCCAGAAAAGCGGTAGAAGATGGATGGATGGATGGATGGATGGATGGATGGATGGATGGTTTTTGCTTTCTCTCCTACATCCAAAAACTGTTATTGATTATTCCACCTTAATTTCACTTTTATTCCACAGCAATTACTCTTATATGACAACATGCAACCGGGGATTGCTCTCCAGTCACATGGCGCTCCAGACACCGGCAGGTCAAATCAATGAGCTTCACACACCCTGTGTTATAAGAAGATGTAAACATCTACCTTCATAAGCTAAACAATCTCTTTTTAGAACCATAGTTGGCAAATCCGGGACCAAATCCTCCAAATTTGCTCCTCGGTCTGGGATCGTGTCTGTCCACAACAATCGGTGCCCACCATTTTGTGTTGTAATCTTCTTCTTCTTCTTCTTTTAGATTTGATGGCAACCAGCTTACAGACGCATTACCACCACTGACTTGACCATCATCACTCGACATTTTTGTATTCCTCATAACTTTTCTTCTTCTTCTTCTTCTTCTTCTTTTAGATTTGATTGGCGGTTGTCAAACAGCCTACAGGTGCATTACCGCCACGTACTTCACTCTGTATCATCACTCTATCTGGTCAGGAGCTGTAGTCCTTCTGTCATTATTGCTGTGTCCAACTGAACCTCAACTCTCACTTCAAACATCACTCTTCTTCGTCTCCTCGTACTTCACTCATATCATCACTCTATCTGGTCTGGAGCTGTAGTCCTTCTATCATCATTGCTGTGTCCAGTCAAACCTCAGCTCTATCTTCAGACATCACTTCTTCGTCTTCTCATACTTCACTCTATATCATCACTTCACTCTATATCATCATTCTACACATCTTGTCCGTGGCAACTCAAAGACAACAAAGAAGGAGGGTTTCTTCCTCTTTGGTGTATTACGTGTCATCCATGAGTCCTCCTACACGTGCCTGCCACCTTGTGAACTGGCATGATCAGTATAAATCCTCAATACAGCTGGGCAGTGTTTCTGCATGTCATTATCAGTTGACAGGCACAGTGCCACACTCTGTCATTATGGGCACATGAAATCACACAGCTTAAGGGTTAAATTATTGTTCTGTTCTGGCTCTGCAAAACTATGGTCAAAAGTATAACTTGTATAAGGAAAAAAAGTCCAATTTTTACCACAATCTGTTTCAAATTCATAAAAAAACAGTAATTTTATTTTTTTTAAAAATAGACAAAAATTAGTCATAAAATAATCCACAAATGTATAATAAAGTCTCAAATGCACAAGAAAAGTCAATTTTACAATAGGAAATTACAAATTTGAGGAAAATTGTTTCAAATTTAGATAAATTTACAGAAAAAAATAGAAAACTATAAGAAAATTGTTATAAATTTTGGAGAAAAACCTCAAACCTTCAAGATTGAAGTCATTACTCAAGTTTCTAAGTTGGTGCTTTTTGAATCCTTATCTCTACTAGAAATTTTTGGTTGACTGATATGTGTGTATAATGGAATGTGTAGTTATAAAAAGAGATTCCTACTCACACGTGGTGATTTAAAACAAAACAAACCACAATAGTGGATGTGCAATGTTTGTTAATGTTATCAATCTTTTCTTTGGGGGGGGGGGGTTGTGCACTGAAGTGTTTGACAGTTCATTTTTTATTCGGCTAAATGCATTTTGTGAGGTGCCAAGGTTAGTGATGAACAGGATGTAGTATATTTTATTTCAAAGGGGAAACAAATGTTAATGCTACGAACTGGACACTGAGTTTTTATGCACTGAATAAGATGTGACCAAAATGGTTATTTACAGAATTTTATTTTCCCATTCTATTTATTTGTTGTTCAAGAGGAAAAATACAGTGGTGTGAAAAAGTGTTTGCCCCCTTCGTGATTTCTCATTTTTTTGTTTATCACACTTACAGACGTGGACAAAATTGTTGGTACCCCTCTGTTAATGAAAGAAAAACCCACAATGGTCACAGAAATAACTTGAATCTGACAAAAGTGGTAATAAATAAAAATTCTATGAAAATTAACCAATGAAAATCAGACAATGCTTTTGAATTGTGGTTCAACAGAATTATTTTAAAAAACAAACTCATGAAACAGGCCTGGACAAAAATGATGGTACCCTTAACTTAATATTTTGTTGCACAACCTTTTGAGGCAATCACTGCAATCAAACGATTTCTGTAACTGTCAATGAGACTGCTGCACTTCTCAGCAGGTATTTTGGCCCACTCCTCATCAGCAAACTGCTCCAGTTGTCTCAGGTTTGAAGGGTGCCTTCTCCAGACGGCATGTTTCAGCTCCTTCCACAGATGTTCAATAGGATTTAGATCAGGGCTCATAGAAGGCCACTTTAGAATAGTCCAATGTTTCACTCTTAGCCATTCTTGGGTGTTTTTAGCTGTGTGTTTTGGGTCATTATCCTGCTGCAAGACCCATGACCTGCGACTGAGACCAAGCTGTCTGACACTGGGCAGCACATTTCTCTCTAGAATACCTTGATAGTCTTGAGATTTCATTGTACCCTGCACAGATTCAAGACACCCTGTGCCAGATGCAGCAAAGCAGCCCCACAACATAACAGAACCTCCTCCATGTTTCACAATAGGGACAGTGTTCTTTTCTTGGTATGCTTCATTTTTGTGTCTGTGAACATAGAGCTGATGTGCCTTGCCAAAAACTTCCAGTTTTGTCTCGTCTGTCCATAGGACATTCTCCCAGAAGCTTTGTGGCTTGTCAACATGCAGTTTGGCAAATTCCAGTCTGGCTTTTTTATGATTTGTTTTCAACAGTGGTGTCCTCCTTGGTCCTCTCCCATGAAGTCCACTTTGGCTCAAACGATGACGGATGGTGCGATCTGACACTGATGTACCTTGACCTTGGAGTTCACCATGAATGTGTTTAGAAGTTGTTCTGGGCTCTTTTGTTACCATTCGTATTATCCGTCTCCTCCTGCGGCCATGTCCAGGGAGTTTGGCTACAGTCCCGTGGATCTTAAATTTCTGAATAATATGTGCAACTGTAGTCACAGGAACATCAAGCTGCTTGGAGATGGTCTTATAGCCTTTACCTTTAACATGCTTGTCTATAATTTTCTTTCTAATCTCCTGAGACAACTCTCTCCTTTGCTTCCTCTGGTCCATGTTTAGTGTGGTACATACCATGTCAACAAACAGCACAGTGACTACTTGTCACCCTTTAAATAGGCCGACTGACTGATTACAAGTTTGTGGACACCTGTGATGTTAATTAGAAGACACATCTTGGTTGAACATGTCCCTATGGTCACATTATTTTCAATCTTTTATTTATTACCACTTTTGTCAGATTCAAGTTATTTCTGTGACCATTGTGGGTTTTCCTTTCATTAACAGAGGGGTACCAACAATTTTGTCCATGTCTGTAAACGTTTCAGATCATCAAACAAATTTAAATATTAGACAAAAATAACAGAAGTAAACACAAAATGCAGTTTTTAAATGAAGGTGTTTATTATTAAGGGTAAAAAAAAAATCCAAACCTACATGGCCCTGTGTGAAAAACTGAACCCCCATCCCCCCGCCCTGCTGTTAAAACATAAATTAACTGTGGTTTATCACATCTTTGGAAAGCTGAGTTCAATTTCTCTAGCCACACCCAGGCCTGATTACTGCCACACCTGATCTCAATCAAAAAATCACTTAAATACGACCTACCTGACAAAGTGAAGTACACCAAAAGATCCTCAAAAGCTAGACATCATGCTGCGATCCAAAGAAATTCAGGAACAAATGAGAAACAAAGTAATTGAGATCTATCAGTCTGGAAAAGGTTATAAAGCCATTTCTAAAGCTTTGGGACTCCAGTGAATCACTGTGAGAACTATTATCCACAAATGGTGAAAACATGGAACAGTGGTGATCCTTCCCAGGAGTGGCCAGCCGACTAAAATTACTCCAAGAGCGCAGCGATGACTCATCCAAGAGGTCGCAAAAGACCCCACAACAACATCCAAGAACTGCAGGCCTCACTTGCCTCAGTTAAGGTCAATGTTCATGACTCCACCATAAGAAAGAGACTGGGCAAAAATGAATGAATGAATGAATGAATGAATTTATTTCGGATAGTACAGTACAGGTTAAAAGAAACTGAATAATATAACAACAAGGTCAAATTAGACAAAGACTCCTCTTATTATACAATTCCACGTAAGTTATCCGAAATGGGTGATGGCTGAAGCCACAGCTTATATTGCCCACCCATGTTCCATCCAAGAATTCAAAAGAGAAAAAAGAGAAAACAAGACAAGAGCGATTACAATTCAAAACAAAGCTAAGACAAAATGTGACTGAGAGAAAAAAGAAACTAAGCTAGGCTAAGTTAAGCGGTTACTATTCAAAAACAAATCTAAGACAAAATGTGACAGAGAAAAAAAAGAAAAAAAAAACTAAGCTACAACACAACACAGGCTGGATATGTCAATCCTTATGTGAGTTTACATGTCATCTTGTAAATATGTTTGGAGTATTTCTTCCTTTAGTTTTTGTTTAAATTGTCCAAGCATTGTAACCATGATTTTAATTCAGGTACAAAATCGTTCCATAATCTGACTCCTTGCACTGAAATACAGTGTTGCTTGGTGGTTGTTCTCACTGTAGGCTTTTGTAATATACATGTTCCTCTGAAGTGATATCGTTTCTCCCTTGTTTGGAACAACTTTTGGATATTTGCGGGCAGTGATAAATTCTTCACTTTGAACATTATTATTGCGGTTTTAAAGTCAACCAGATCTTTCAACTTGAGAGTTTTTTGTTTAAGAAAAAGTGGGTTTGTTGGTTCCCTGTAAGCTGCTTTGTTTATTATTCTAATAGCTCTCTTTTGAAGCATAAAGAGTGGATATATGTTTGTTTTATATGTATTTCCCCATACTTCATTACAATATGTCATGTATGGGAGTATTAATGAATGATACAAGGTGTATAGTGTGGGTTGATTCAGCAAATATTTCACTCTGTGTAATATTGCAATTGATTTGGATACTTTACCTTTAATATAATTAATATGTGACTTCCAACACAGTTTGTTATCAATTATTACTCCAAGAAATTTAGTTTCAGATACCCTTTCAATCTCTACACCATTTACACTGAGTTTGGGTACTGGGTTGTTGTGATGGTTGTTAAAGACTATAAATTTTGTCTTACTTAAATTGAGCGTTAATTTGTTTGAATCAAACCACAGTTTAAGCTTTCCTAATTCCTTTCCGAGTGTATCCAGAAGTTGTTCCAAATTGTTTCCACTGCATAACAGATTAGTGTCATCGGCAAACAATATTAAGTCCATTTTTTCTGAAACTTTACATATATCGTTTATATACATGTTGAATAATAATGGTCCCAAAACTGAACCCTGTGGGACTCCACAGGTGACCTTCAGTAACTCTGAGTTTTTGTTGCTAACACATACATACTGATATCTATTCTTTAAGTAACTACTTAACCAGGACAGTGCTACCCCTCTAATACCACAATTTTGTAGTTTCTTTATTAATAAATTGTGATCTACTGTATCTAATGCTTTTTTAAGATCTAGGAATACTCCAACTGAATACTCTTTATTTTCAATGGCTGTTGATATTTTTTCTGTAAATTCCATTAGGGCATATGCAGTTGTCCTCTTGTGTCTGAACCCATATTGCTGCTCACACAATAAATCATTCTTCAGTATGAAGTTGTCAATTCTCTCATAGAATATTTTTTCAAGTATCTTGGAAAATTGCGGTAATAGTGAAATTGGTCTATAGTTTGAGAGTTCCCCTCTGTCGCCCGTCTTGTATATTGGAATTACTTTAGCTATTTTCATTGCATTGGGAAATATACCTGATTGGAGAGACAGGTTACAGATACACGTCAGTGGTTTTTACTATGCATTCGATAACAGTTTTGACTAATAGCATGTCAATACCATCACAGTCCGTAGATGTTTTACTTTTGAACGATTTAACAATTTCAATGACCTATCTTTCGTCTGTGTTCTTTATGAATATGGAGTCTTTTACAGCAGTGTTATTGTATATTGTATCACCTGTAGGCACCGTAGTGGGTATTTCTCGGGCCAGATTAGGTCCAATGTTAACAAAAAAATTATTAAATTCATCTGCAGGTGAAGCTATATTCACACTCTGAGTTGTTTTATTATTTTTTGGAATATTAGTTGAGTTGCTTGTATTTCTGCTTTTATTTCCAAGGATACTGTTGAGTATTGTCCATGTATTTTTAATACTGTCTTTGTTTTTCTCCAGTTCTTTACTGTAATAGTCTCTTTTACTACATCTTATTATATATGTTAACTTATTTTTGTATGTTTTATACCGCTGCTCTGCTTCTTTTGTCCTTTTCTTTAGGAAAGCTTTATATAATAAATTTTTCTTTTTACACGCCTTTTGTAGTCCTTTGGTTAACCATGGCTTATCAGCAAATTTGTGTTTAAGCTTTTTTTTTACTAATGGGCAGTTTTTTTCATAAAGAGTGGTTGCAATGTTTATAAATGTGTCATAGGCTTCATTTACATCTGATACATAGACTTCTGTCCAGTCTTGCTTCAGCAAGTCCTCTTTAAAAGAATTGATTGCATTTGGTGATTTGTATCTGAATGATTTTGAAATTTTTTCTGCGTTGGGCCCCGTGTGGCCATGGACAAGTGCAAAGGTTGGCAAGTGGTCACATATCATTTATCAATAATCCACTTTCTATTTTCTTATCGATAACATTGACAAACAGGTTGTCAATAAGTGTAGCGGAGTGAACTGTGATTCTACTGGGATGTGTTATTGTGGGATATAGACTCATGCTGTACATAGAGTTCATGAACTCTGTAACTACATTTTGTTGATATGGATTTATTAAATCAATATTGAAATCTCCACAAATTGCTACCATTTTCTTACTAGTAATATTATTGTACAGCTTGACTAATTTATCTCTGAATGTCTCAATGCAAGTTCCCAGCATTCTATATATACAGCTTATGATTAGATTTTTTGTTTTGTCTAGGTCAATCTCAACAGTAACACATTCCAAGATCCCTGGTAGTGCAAAGGACATTTCATTTACAGGCTTACACCTATACAGGTCATCAATATACAGTGCAACACCACCACCCTTTTTTTGAGTTCTGTTAATATAAAACATCGGCTATCCCTCTATTGCCATCAGGGGAGCCTGTTCTTCATTAAGCCAGGTTTCAGAGACTGCAATAGCTGTGAATTTTCTGTCTAGCTGTTTTAGATAGTCCTGAATCTGTGGAAAGTTTTTGTTAAGACTTCTGCTATTGAAGTGTATTATTGACAGTTTACCATCTAATTGCACTTGACTTTTGAATTGCTTTTCAATGTAATATTCACAGTGGTTATGAATATTATTGAAAAAGTGGTTATCAGGATCAATATCATTCTCCATCTCTTGTGGTTTATGTTCAGCATAATGGCATGTTTTCAGAGTTTGAGTTTCCTCACTCTGTGTCAGATGACTTCCTCCAGCTGGGGATAATTGATGTCTACTCGAGTCGGTCATAAGTTTTTGTTTATTTTGCTTATTTTTTTTAAAGTACTTTGGCATGGTGTATCAAAAGAACTATTCTTATCGTGTGTATGAATATGGATTATCATTGACTCATAATTTTCTTGATCGGTGTTCATCTGTATTTATTTAAGTCAGTAGCATCTCTGATCATTATACTCCTTGCTTGCTCTGGTGTTCCATTTAGTTTAATCCAAATTCTACAATTTCTTGTCCAGGTTGCCTGTATCTTATTTTGTTTTTTCAGCATCCGTGCCTGCCGTGCTAATTCAGCGGGTTTTTTTGTCAGGTGTTCATTTAGGTAAACTTGAGTTCCCTGTAGCTTTCTGGCCTGCCTCAGTATGTCATTCTTTACCCTTCTGTTCACAAAGTGCATCACAATTGATTTCTTTGTTTTGGGATCTTTCTTCGGTAAAGCATAACAGGCTGAAATTGCATTGGCTTCTACCTTAATGTCTCTATTATTAAGAAACTGAAGCACTTGATTTTCTAAGGAGACTGATTCACTCATGGGAGCATCTTCACCATTCAGTCCTGTTGTGGCATGGGCGTATGACTGATATCTGATGTCTAGTCCACTTATAACTAGGTCATCAATACGAGAACCTTGTTCAAGATCCTCGACGCGTTGCTCCAAAAGACGCCCGCGTTGCTCCAGGTCCATAATTTTTTTGTCTTTTTCTTGAATTATTGATTGTAGGGCTTGTACATCTTCTATTAGGCCTATTATTTTGGCCTGCTGGCTAGTCAATTTGGCCAATTCTTCTGACATAAAGTTCAGAGATTTTTTGATTTCTTCCATTTCCTCTTTTTTTGGTGGCATTTTACTGACCTGTGGATAGAAATAAACAGTGAATCCAGCTAGGCCTCAACTAGCCCGGCCGCTGCTGGTCCCTCCGCTCACCGCCGCTGCAACCGAGCTCCTGCACAGCTCCTCCGCCAAGTAATGCCGCACAGCTCCGCTGATCACCGCAGTCGATCACCGCCGCCTGCCGCCGTCTGCCTGGGCGGTTACGCTGCACACCGCCGGCGCAGCCGAGCTCCACTGATCACCACCGCCAATCACCGCCGCCTGCCGCCGTCTGCCTGGGTGGTCACGCCGCACACCGCCGGTGCAGCCGAGCAGCGCTGGTCACCGCCGCTGATCACCGCCGCCTGCCGCCATCTGCCTGGGTGGTCCAGGTGGCCCCCGTCTCTCACCAACGTCGCTCCCGAGCTTCGATCCGGCTCGCGCTCGCACTCAGCTGCCGCCTCGGTTAGTTTCTCCGGTAGGTCTTCATCGGGGGCTGAGTCGCTTCATGTCTGAGTTAGGTGGCACAACTGGGCCAGCGTTAAGCTAACTAGCGTTAACTAGCGTTAGCGTTAGCTTTGCAATCGCTTCAGGTAGCAGCAGCAGCTCTACCCGATTAAAGGGGGTATTCCAGCGGTTTTCTTACGGTGGTGGGAATTCAGCCCGTGGGTGTCTGTCACGAGCGCCGATCGCTGTAGGTTGGTTATTTTAATGGCAAAAAGCATTGGCTTAGTCTCAGCACTGAGAAAGTGTGGCCATCCCGGTCGCCATCTTGGAAAAAATGGCCTACATGGCAGAGTTCCAAGACAAAAACCACTGCTGAGCAAAAAGAACACAAAGGCTCATCTCAGTTTTGCTAGAAAGCATCTTGATGATCCCCAAGACTTTTGGGAAAATACTCTGTGGACTGACGAGACAAAAGTTGAACTTTTTGGAAGATGTGTGTCCCATTACATCTGGCATAAAAGTGACACAGCATTTCAGAAAAGGAACATCATACAAACAGTAAAATATGGTGGTGGTAGTGTTATGGTCTGGGGCTGTTTTGCTGCTTCAGAACCTGGAAGACTTGCTATGGTAAATGGAACCGTGAATTCTACTGTCTACCAAAAAATCCAAAAGGAGAATGTCTGTTTGTGACGTCAAGCTGAAGCGCACTTGGGTTCTGCAGCAGGACAATGGTCCAAAACACACCAGCAAGTCCACCTCTGAATGGCTTAAGAAAAACAAAGTGAAGTTTTTGGAGTAGCCTAGCCAAAATTCCTGACCTGAATCCGATTGAGATGCTGTGGCATGACCTTAAAAAGGTGGTTCATGCTCGAAAACCCTTTAATGTGGATGAATTACAACAATTCTGCAAAGATGAGTGGGCAAAAATTCCTCCACAGCACTGTAAAAGACTCATTGCCAGTTATTGCAAACACTTGATTGCAGTTGTTGCTGCTAAGGGTGGCCCAAGCAGTTATTAGGTTTAGGGGGCAATCACTTTTTCACACAGGGCCATGTAGGTTTGGATTTTTGTTTCCCTTAATAATAAACACCTTCATTTAAAAACTGCATTTTGTGTTTACTTGTGTTATCTTTGTCTAATATTTAAATTTGTTTGATGATCTGAAACATTTAAGTATGATAAACATACAAAAAAAAATGAGAAATCAGGAAGGGGTCAAACACTTTTTCACGCCACTGTATTTCTTCTACTTCAACTTCTGCTCAACCCCAGCACTGTTATTATGTTTTTATGTACATTTGATGTGCCTTTGTCATGAGCCAAGCGCACATTTAAAACCGAAAAAAGATAATGAATAAAAAGTGCATATTTTTCGTCATAGTTGCACTAACACAGAGGCAAACAAGTACAGACCACAGATGCCAGGTGAGACATACCACACTGATGCACAGAGGCCATGCAGAACCAGATCAAGATGCTTGGTTGTGAAACCCAGAAATCTAAATGATTTTGTGTGCACTATGTGATGTGTAATGTATGGTCACCATGTAACTTCATAAAAGAAGGGGGAGAGAAATGAGGAAACAAAAAAAAATGTTGAACTAAGATTGTTTCTCTGTTACTGTTAAGTTCATGTATATCAGGAGTTATTTCAGGTTAATTCAATTCAATTCAATTCAACTTTATTTATATAGCGCTATTTCACAACAACAGTCATCTCATAGCACTTTCAACTGGAGGGGAAACCCCCACAGTTGCAGAAAGACCCCAGCAATCAGGTGATCCCCTGTGAGCAAGCGCTTGGCAACGGTGGAGAGGAAAAACTCCCATTTAGCAGGAAGAAACCTCCAGCAAAACCAGGCTCAGGGAGGGGCAGTCATCTGCAGCGACTGGCTGGGGGGTGAGGGGATAGAGAAGATGAAAAGAACAGACATGTAGAGAGCAAACAGAATGATGGGGACTCAATCTATGGGCGAGAACAAACAGATGTTAATGACCAGCAAAAAAAAATATTTCATTGAGAGTGAAGATAGGAGTGAAGCCCAGTGCATTATTGGAGGCCCCCCAGCTGTCTAAACCTATTAGCAGCATAACTAAGGGAGGGTTCAGAGACATATGATCCCTCCCTAATTGTAGTCTATATCAAAAAGGAAGATTTTAACCCTATTCTTAAAAACAGAGATCGAGTCTGACTCCTGAATCCAGATTGACAGCTGGTTCCACAGAAGAGAAGCTTGATAACTGAAGACTCTGCCTCCCATTGTACTTTTGGAGAGCCTAGGTATTACAAGTAATCCAGCATTTTGGGAGTGTAGCGCTCTGTTAAGATAATAGGGTAGTATCAGATCTTTTAAATAAAAAGGGGACTGATTGTTTAGAGCTTTGTAAGTGAGAAGAAGGATTTTAAACTTAATTCTAAACTCTATGGGAAGCCAATGAAGGAAGGCCAGAACCGGAGAGATATGATCTCTCTTTCTAGCACCTGTTAAAACTCTTGCTGCAGCATTTTGGATCAACTGAAAACTTTTTAAAGATGTTTTAGGACAACCTGATAATAATGAGTTACAATACTCTAATCTAGAGCTAACAAAAGTGTGGATCAGTTTCTCAGCATCACTCTGAGACAAGATGCTCCTAATCTTGGCAATATTACGCAAATGATATAAGGCAGTCTTAGAAACGATTTTAATATGTGAATTGAAAAACAGATCTTGATCAAAAATAACTCCAAGGTTCCTCACAGAGCTATTAAGAGAAAGAGTAACCACATCCATACTAAAAGTTTGATTTGGAAAGGTATTTCTAAGGTTTTCTGGACCAACAAGAATGACTTTCAGTCTTATCTGAATTTAATAGCAGGAAATTACAAGTCATCCAAACTTTGATTTCCTTAAGACAGGCTTCTAACTTGGCTAATTGATTACTATCATCTGGCTTCATTGACAGGTATAATTGTGTGTCATCTGCATAACAATGAAAATGTATAAGATAAGATAAGATAAGATAAGCCTTTATTAGTCCCACAATGGGGAAATTCCAGGATTGCAACAGCATAGGGATAGCAACACTCAGAGCAACAATCAGAAGGCAAGAAAAAACAACATCTAGTAAACATATGTCCATATTACTATAAATGTATATATATAGACACACAGTGCAGAGCATTATGGCTGGTGAATGTGCAGCAGAAAGTCTAAGCTCTCTCTCCGCGGATGCAGCAGGCCAGCTGGAAGTCTTTGGGCATGATGGTGACCCCCTTAGCGAAGAAGAGACCCACCAGGTGGGCCTCGCTGGTCTCCTGCAGAGCCATGACGGCGAAGCTCAGGAAACGCAGGACGGTCTTGAAGTCCTGAGCGATCTCCCTCACCAGGCGCTGGACGGGTGCTTTCTAATAATACAGTGCTTTCTAATAATGTTGCCTAACGGAAGCATGCATAAACTAAAAAGAGTAGGGCCTAGCACAGATCCCTGTGGAACTCCATGACTGAGCTTTGAGTTGAAAAAAAATCATTACTGACATGAACAAACTGGAACCTATCAGATAAATAAGATCTAAACCACTGCAACAAAGTTCCATTAAGTCCAACATAGTGTTCTAATCTATCAAGTAGAATATTATGATCGATAGTGTAGGGAGTTTGAAATGAAGAAGCGATGTGATTTTATAAATCAAAGTTTAATATCAGCTTCACCTCCCTAACATGTCTCATCTCGGTGCAGAAGCAGAATAAGAGGTCGAGCGCAGTCAGACCTTCATACTTATACCCACACTCAACAAAAGACATTGCATATCAAAGCCGACATCCCGCATTAACATAATCCCCCCTCCATTGTCCTCCGTCTCCTCCACCTGACCCTGGGTGGTCAGGGAGTTCGATCCGGTCTCCACCACTGCGACTCCGTCTGTTCTTTGATCCTCGCTGGCGGTTGAGACCTCTTGTCCTGTTCTGAGGCGTGAGGTCATTCCACATATGTAATCACTAAACATTCTAATATGTCTATACATATGTAGGTATGGAATATATGATTAATATAAGCCACAGCCCCCCCCCCAAACGACAAAGAAAAGGACAATCAAATTAAGTTTACAGTTTAAGATAATCTCTATGACATATTATACTGTTAAACCTCTTGACAGGGAAAACAAGGAAAAATCTTTTCAGCAGTCATGCTCCTGTAGAAAATTCAGTGGTAACAACAACAGTATAGTAATATCACAAATCATCCTTAAAACTGTCACAGCACAATCTGATAACATAGTTAACAACTCTTTGTCAATTTGCATCAGTCCCTGTGCCGTCTGGGTTTTAATCTTCTCCCAAATCTGCTGTAGGTCCGCTTTGGCGTCCTGGTGGGACCCTCCTGTAAGGAATCTGCAGCTTGGGGAGGAGAGTGGTTATTTGTTCCCTGCAGGGGGGCTGAGTTTTTTTTCTTGGGGGTCTACCCCACCAAGGTGCTCTCGCCACCCGTGCAGGTTCGTCACTCAACAAGAAGGCAGGTTTAAGTCTGTCAATGCTGACTGTTTCTTTTCTGTCCCCTAAATCAAGCACAAAATGCTTATCACCAGGTTCCAGCACTCTGAATGGTCCGTCGTATGGTGGACGGAGGGTTGATTTTAAAGCTTCGTGTCTAACAAAAACGAACTCGGCGTTTTTTAAAGCTTGGGGGACAAAACCCGTGGAAAAGAGTGATGTGCCAGTCCGGGGAGCGTGTCCGGTCCGGTGCTGCCTAAGGGCCTCAGGGCTGGAAGATGCCCAGGCTCTGGATGCTCTGGTAAAAACTCACCTGGGAGTCTGAAAGGTTGTGCAAAAACTAATTCTGCAGGGGAGGCGTCTAGATCCTCTTTAGGCACAGAACGCAACCCCAATAAAACCCAGGGAAGTTTATCCACCCAATCTGTATCCATTAGTGAGGCCCTGAGGGCGGCCTTTAAAGATCTGTGAAAACGCTCGCATAACCCATTAGCCTGAGGGTGATATGCGGTGGTGCGGTGAATTGTCGCTCCTAAGCTGCTGGCCATGGCTGACCACAGCTCTGAGACAAATTGAGGCCCCCTATCGGACGCGATGTCCGATGGGACGCCGAAACGTGCCACCCAGTTTGTTAAAAAAACTCGAGCGACTTCCGCAGCTGTGGTTGACGCCAAAGGGACTGCCTCCGGCCAGTGCGTAGTACGGTCTATCATTGTTAACAGGTGTGTGAAACCTTGAGACGAAGGTAGTGGTCCCACAAGGTCGACATGAACGTGGTCAAACCTTCTGGCTGGGATTTGAAAAGGCTCTAGCGGAGCTTTTGTGTGTTTGTGTATTTTGGCGCGCTGACAAGACATGCAAGTTTTTGCCCATTCCTTTACATTTTTGCGCGGGCCCGGCCAAACAAACTTTTCCGCGACCATTTTAACCGAGGCGCGCGAGGGAGTGAACCGAGTCGAAAATGCGGCGGCGCCATGCAGCTGGGACTACCGGGCGAGGTCGGCCGGTTGACACGTCACAGATTAGGGGGGGTACACCGTCACGTAAACCCCTTTCCTCCAGTCTTAACCCTGTTGGTCCAGACAGGAGCGCGCGCACGTCCGCGTCACTGCTTTGTTCCTCTGCCATGGCTGCGTAATCTATCCCTACGTGAATTGGGGCCGCATACGCGTCCGCATTGGCGAAGAGTTCTGCGGCTGAGGTAGTATACTCTGTCTCCTCGTGCTCTGGCGATGTCACAGCGTGATAGAGGCAGTCTGCTACCACGTTAAGTTTGCCTGCCACATGTCGAATGTCTGTGGTGAACTCTGAAATTGTAGCTAGCTGTCTTTGTTGCCTGCCTGACCATGGTTCTGAAATTTTAGACATCGCAAAAGTGAGCGGTTTGTGGTCTACAAAAGCCGTGAAACGCCGCCCTTCTAACCAGAACTGGAAGTGGCGGATGGATAAATGAAGCGCTAGCAGCTCCCTGTCAAATGTGCTGTATTTGCGCTCGGTTTGGTTTAAAGATTTGCTAAAAAATGTTAAAGGTTGCCAGGTTCCGCCAACATGTTGTTCCACGACTGCCCCTATGGCCAGGTCTGAAGCGTCTGTGGTTAACGCTATGCGGGCCGAGGGATCGGGGTGAACCAACAATGTGGCATTCGCTAGAGCACTTTTTACTTCCGCGAAGGCGCGTTCGCGCTCCGGGGTCCATTCGACCGTGTTGGAAGGCTTTTGTTTTCTGAGCGCGGCATACAGAGGCTGCATGAGTTGAGCTGCGCGGGGGAGGAAACGGTTGTAAAAATTCACCATTCCCAAAAATTCTTGCAGCGATCTGACCGTTTGTGGTCGTGGAAAATTTTTTACCACGCAGACTTTCTCTGGCAATGGGACTGCCCCCTTCGGTGAAACTCTGTGTCCCAAAAAATCCATTTGTGACACGCCGAATTTGCATTTGGCTGGGTTGATTATTAACCCGTGCTCTTCTAGTCACTGAAAAACTGTAGTGAGGTGTTGTTCGTGTTCTTCCTCTGACGGGCTGGCTACCAGCATATCGTCGAGGTAGACGAACACGAAGGGGAGGTCGCGTAATACCGCGTCCATCATACGCTGAAAGGTTTGAGCAGCGCCTTTGAGGCCGAACGGCATCCGCAAAAATTCAAAAAGACCGAAAGGGGTTATTACAGCCGTTTTAGGAATGTCTTCCGCTCGAACGGGGACTTGGTGATAGCCGCGGACCAGGTCTATTTTAGAAAAAATGCGCGCACCCGCCAGATGTAGTGAAAAATCTTGGATGTGAGGAATTGGGTAGTGGTCATGCGCTGTCGCATTGTTTAATCTGCGGTAATCGCCGCAAGGTCTCCAAGAACTGTCGGTTTTCGGGACCATGTGGAGTGGCGATGCCCAAGGGCTTTTCGAGCGCCTAATAATGCCTAATTTTTCCAGGGTGGTAAACTCGTCACGTGCTATGGCGAGCTTGGTCGCGTCTAAGCGCCGAGCTTTGGCAAACACAGGTGGGCCTGCTGTGGGGATGAAGTGTTCAACCCCGTGTTTCGCTACTGTTGCTGAAAATTTGGGAACTGTGAGTGCTGGAAATTGGGTGAGGAGTTGGTCAAACTTACTTCCTGCTGTTGTGACGCTGACTTGCACGGGTGGTGGAGAAATTCGAGCTGAGCAGGGGATAGAAGAAAATGACATTAACCAAGTGCATTAACCAAGCGTCTATTTGCTAGATTGACTAACAACCCATGTGCACACAAAAAATCAGCGCCCAACAAGTTAAAACTCACCGCCGCTACAAATAAATGTCCATCTATAGTTGCGGCCGTGGATGCAAAGAGGCAGGTTCCTTTCACCGAAAGTGTCGATGATCGAGCCGTTGACTGCCATCGCTCCATTTCCCCGGGGACCCATGGCCCGGTCTGAGTGGGAAGGGGTAATAAAGCTCAGCTGAGCTCCGGTGTCGATAAGGAACTGTCTCCCGGTGTGTCCGTCAGTCACATAAAGCAGCTTATTCGTCTCGTCGAGAGCCGCAGCTGTTAACGGTTCTCGGCTTGGGCGTTTCCCGAATTTTTTGAATTTGCAGGGGAGCACGCATTTGTACGCCCTCTCGGCGAAACGGTGGTGGTAATAGCAGAGGTCGTTCCGCCTGCTGCGCCTTGGTCGTGTCGCTGCCATGGTGGGCGGGCTCTGCTCCGTTATCTGTGGTTCTCCGCTGCCCTGGGCTTCCACGCTGAGATCTGCAGATGCTGCTGTGGCCATCTGTTCGCCGCAGGCGTTGATGAGCCGCTGCGCTTCTCGGGCCAGCGCGCGGAAGTCCTGCTGGGTGCTGCACCGCATGTTGTCCAGTGTCCCTCTCATGTGTGGCGGCAGAGTGCTGAGGAAGGTGTGTTGGAAGAGGAAGTTGTCGTTGTCCTCTTCCTTAAGCTGCAGCATGTCCTCCATGAGGGCCTTGGGTCTGCATCCTCTGTGGCCATAGATCGCCAGGATCTTCTCTGCTCTCTCCTCGGCTGAGGGGACGAAATTCTCAATGATGGTCGCCTTTAGTTCTCTGTATTTGTGGTGGGCGGGCGGTTTTCGAATTATGCTCCGCACGCATCTTGACGTGGCAGCGTCGAGTTTGGCGACGATGTGATCAAACTTCGTCTCGTCCGCCATTATGCCCGCCAGTGCAAACTGAGCCTCAGCTTGCTGGAACCACGAGCTCGGGTCGTTTTGCCAGAACTCTGGCAGCTTGACGGTGACGCCGCTTGTGTGGGCCGTCCTTGATGTGTCCGCCGGGTGAGAACGCCTTTCTTCTGTCCTCACGGCGGAGCTGGGGATGGTGCTCGATTGAGCCCTCTCTGTGGATTCTGCCGTGGGGGGACGTCTTCCATCCGTTCCCCTGTCTGCATGGGCGCCGGCGCTTGCCTGGGTCGCCTCCGATGAGTTCGTTGCGGGAGAACGTCTCTGTTCCATCCTCACGTCTGGTCACCAGTGTAGGGAGTTTGAAATGAAGAAGCGATGTGATTTTATAAATCAAAGTTTAATATCAGCTTCACCTCCCTAACATGTCTCATCTCGGTGCAGAAGCAGAATAAGAGGTCGAGCGCAGTCAGACCTTCATACTTATACCCACACTCAACAAAAGACATTGCATATCAAAGCCGACATCCCGCATTAACATAATCCCCCCTCCATTGTCCTCCGTCTCCTCCACCTGACCCTGGGTGGTCAGGGAGTTCGATCCGGTCTCCACCGCTGCGACTCCGTCTGTTCTTTGATCCTCGCTGGCGGTTGAGACCTCTTGTCCTGTTCTGAGGCGTGAGGTCATTCCACATATGTAATCACTAAACATTCTAATATGTCTATACATATGTAGGTATGGAATATATGATTAATATAAGCCACAGATAGTATCAAAAGCTACACTAAGGTCTAAAAGGACAAGTACAGAAACAAGTCCATTATCAGATGCAATAAGGAGGTCATTAGTGACCTTCACCGAGGCTGTTTCAGTACTATGATGAATTCTAAACCCAGATTGAAACTCTTCAAGTAAACCATTTCCCTGGAAGTGGTCAAATAATTGCATAGCAACAACTCTAAGATTTTTTAAATGAAAGGGAGATTAGAGATTGGTCTATAGTTAGCTAAAACTCCTGGATCCAGCGTTGGCTTTTTGAGTAAGGGTTTAATTACAGCAGTTTTAAAAGCCTGCTGTACATGGCCTAAAGTCAATGACGAATTGATTATTCGAAGAATAAAGCTACCAATAAATGGGAAGACTTCTTTAAATAACCTGGTAGGAATAGGGTCTACAAGACAAGCTGAAGGCTTGGATGAGGAAATTATTTTGTCTAACTCTAAAAGGTCAGTTGGAGTAAACTCACCCACACAGATATCAATTGAAGGATTTTATCTCTGATAGATGAAATTTTATTATTGAAAAAGTTCATAAAGTCCTGACTAGTAAGCTCTAAGGAAATGCTAGGATTGACAGAGTCCTGACTCTTTGTCAGCCTGGCTACAGTGCTGAAAAGAAACCTGGGATTATTCTTGTTCTCTTCTATTAATGCAGAATAACTCATTCTAGCTTTTCTAATAGATTTTTTATAAATTAAAAGATGATTTCTCCAAGCTAAATAGATTTCATCTAAATTAGTGGAGCTGTAGAGGATGACTTTCACAAACGAGACTGAGTTTATTTCTCAGGGTTGGTTTATTGCAAGGTCACATCCTCTAACAAGAACAGGATCTCGGGAAAAGAGGCAGCGCAATCATCCAACACAGCTCTTATAGTCTCACCAGACACAAATCCTCCCACATCAAATCACACACCCCCAACCCACAGTCTTAGGTAAACATCCAGCGCCCGAGGCTCCTTGGCGTCTCCATTGTCCTCTGACCCTCTAGCCTCTGGGGCTCCTGCTGGGGCATTCTCTCCAGCTTCACCTCTCCTTCAAGGCCAACTTCACACCTCCCGTAGGTCTTCGCAGGGTCAGGTCCTCTTTGGTCCTTAAGACGTGAAGCTTCTGGAATATGCACCATCATTCCTACTAGGTGAATGCGGGGGATATGAATACAATATATGCGTCTTAAATATGCGCCATAGAGCGCCATTTTCTTTCTAATTGACGAGTCTTCTGTTTTAAGCTACAAGTTTCTGTGTTGAACCAAGGAGTTTGAAATCTCTGATTAGACTTTTTCTTTTTTTAAAGGGGCTAGCATACCTGGAGTCTGATGCAGAGAAGCTGTAACACTATCTACCATGCTATCAATTACAGAAGGAGCAAGCTGTCTATAGCTTATTTCCATTGTGTTGACACATGGCATAGAGGAAAGAATCTGCATAAATTTGGTTACAACATCATCTGAGCGGCATCTACTGTAGTAATATTTTTCTTTAGGAGCCAAATAGTCAGAAATAGTAAAATCAAAGGTTAACAGACAATGGTCTGACAGTACAGGGTTATGAGGAGACACTACCAGATTTTCTATTTCTATGCCACATGTCAGAACAAGGTCCAACGTATGGTGGAGATAATGGGTAGAATTTCCTGCTTTCTGAGAAAACCCCATCGAGTCTAACATTGAATTAAATGCCATATTAAGGCAGTCACTATCTACATCTACATGTATATTAAAGTCCCCTACAATAATTATTCTGATTTCAGCACTAAATCAGCTAAGAATTTGGCAAATTTGGATAAAAACTCTGAGTAGGCTGATGGAGAACGATAAACTATGGCAAATAAAATTGGGTTTAACCTAAAATTGCTAACAAGCCCAATACTGAGGACCAGGCCCTCAAAGGAATGGTAATGTGTTTTTTGCTTTACATTAACTAGTAATTTGGAATGGTAAATTGTTGCTACTCCTCCTCCATGACCAGAACTTCTGGGATTTTGACAGTTTAAATAACCAGAGGGAGCTGATTCATTTAAACCAACATAATCCTCTTGCCCTAACCAAGTCTCTGTAAGGGACATTAAATCAATCTGATGATCAATTAACAGATCATGGACTAGCAGAGACGTGGGAGTTAGAGATCTAATATTTAACAAACTGCATTTAATTTTTAAATTATGAGGAGGAACAGAGGCCAAATCATTCAATTTAGAGGCTTCATGTTTAATTTGAGTTTTACCAAATTTTTGTTTAATCACTTTGGGATGCTTATACATTATATTTTTATTTACTTTGGAGGGAACAGACAATGATTCTCTGATGAGGAAGACAGGGGCTAAGTTGAGGGGTGGCGGATGAAGAGGAGCTGCAGAGAGGCATGTAAGACTGCGACTCTGCTTCCTGGTCCCAACTCTGAGTTGTCAAGGTTTTGGAAATTTGGATAAAAGTGATGCCAGATTGTTAGATAAATGAGACGCACCATCCAAAGTGGGATGGACGCCATCTCGTCTAATAAGACCAGGTTTTCCCCAAAATGAGCTCCAATTGTCTATGTAGCCCACGTCGTTTACAGGACACCACACAGACAGACAGTGGTTGAAGGATACTGTGTCAAACATAATCTCATTATTAGTCATTAGTCAAAGATCTTAAATCTTGAATCTTCTTGCTGACATACTGTGACATACACTGTGACGGAGAGTATCTCAGGTAAACTGTTATAATCTTGCACCTTATTGGGTCGGAAATAATACTGAATTTCTGTTGGTAACCCAAGTATAGAAGTCTGGGACTGTTTGTTGAATTGTTGAGAATATTGAAAAGACAGAACATTCCATGTCACATGTGAAATTTGTGTGGAAATGCTCAAGTTAAGGAGAAAGTTTTCTTATGATGAAGAAAAAAAAAGGAAAAAACTTCTGAAGGAACAGGGATGTAACAATGGGATTGTTCTGAATTGTGTTACAGCACAAACTGTTATTGAGTGAACACCAGGGGGAGTGAAGAGCTGGTGTGTACCAGAGACAGCTAGTGGCTAGAGTCTAGCCACTAGCTGTCTCTGGTACACACCAGAGTGTCTAGCCGCTAGACACTGTTGTTCATGTATTAGTCAGACTGTTCTTTAATAAAGTTCCCAGCAAGCAAGGGTAATGCTTTAACCATCCAGTTTGTATAGTCACAGGAGACAGAACAAACTGAAACAGTGATGGCCTGTGCTCGTGGGGTCCGATGGAGGGTTTGCTGGTTAGGCGGCGTTAGCTGCATTGATAGCTGGATGGCCATTTCCATTTGGGATGCCATCCTCACAGGCTCGTCTAATTTCAGGTCGTCCCCTGCCAGTATCATCTGCTCCCACGGCCACTTAATCCTTGTATTTTCTGCTAGCTTGTCATGTATCAGCTCTTTCTCTAAGTGGCCAAAGGTGCACGTGCTCACCAGGAAGTGGAGTTCGGTGACATACTGATGTCACGTCCACCCGTTGACGGCGCCAATTAAAAGCGATTCTTCTTGAGATTGCACATGTCGGCGAAATGTCTGTTCATCACAGAAACATTCTTTGTATGTCCTTGCAGGGCTGAGAGAGTAGAACACACGCTGTCCCTCACTACTGAGACTGTGAATCAGCACCCCCTTTAGCCTCTCGTCGCTAGCATTGTTTAAACTAGCAGCGCTGATAAAAGCCTGGAATTCCTTGTGCCAGTGGAGCCAGGGGATCGGTGGCTCACCTGGTACAGCGAGGAACGGTTGCACAGGTTGTAATATTGCTGTTTTTCTCCTCATCACCATTGTTATGTCTAAGAATGAGGTGCTGACAACAGACGTGAACCGAACTCTTCTTTATTAAACACACAACGGAATATGATGGGAGGCGCTGCCCTGCACCATGGCCAGTTCATTACATGATGACATCACCTACAGTAAGCCACTAGTCCAAACATCACATCCACGTCCTGGGAGGTTGGCTACTAGGAGTGGGAATCTTTAGGCATCTCACAATTTGATTTGATTACAATTCATTACTACTTGAATTTACTTCCAATATCTTTTAATAAAACAAATGGAAGAAAAATGTGGTAAGTCACACGGAATGTTACATTTGCCAACATGTTTTCCACTTCAAAAAATCCAACATACATAAAATGTGCGTGCGTGTGTGTGTGCATGCACGCACTAGATATGTTTTCCTCTTCCATTAACACCTGCCACTGCAGAGGTGGGTGGGAGATTTTTGCTGGTATCAAAATCTATGCTCTCAGTCAAAACGTCTGAGTTCACATGCAGTTCCTTCTGTGTTCAGCTTCACTTCCTCCTTCATATTCCACCTTTTACTGCAATCAAATGCACATTTTTAGGTTAAGTTTAGAGTCGTGATTATGGTGAGCCACCTGAGACATCACAGTAAAGCAGGGGTGTCAAACTCATTTTAGCTTGGGGGCCACATACCGTCAGATTTAATGACCTACTTCCGGCGCCACACGAGTCGGCTGCCTTTTTGCAACAGCGGCTCAATTCTGAGTTTTTTCTTCCTCTATCTTTCCAATCCGGTGACAACTTTCTGATCCGGCGACACCTTACACACGTTATACATCACGGACACACAGATCGCCCCAAATGTCTCCCGAGCCGGCGGACGGAGCCACTGTTCACAGCAGGAGACGGTACAGCAGGGCACAGCTGCTTGCACTTAATCGCCACTCGGTGCTAACGGAAAAACTCGACGTACCGGGAGAAATAAGGCGAAAACGACGTGGTTGTCGGGCTGGTGTTAGACGGCGGACAAGGAATATAAGGTACAGACCCACCCTCCCATCCGTTGTTACGGGGAATGTACGTTCTATATTGGGAAAGGTAGATGAGCTAGCGGCTATCTCGCGCTACGATAGCGAATACCGGGAGTGCTCCCTCCTTTTGTTTACCGAGACGTGGCTAACTGAACTAGTAGCAGATGCTATCATTGAGCTGGAGGGTTTCCACGCGATACGGGCAGACCGAACACTAGACAATGGCAAAGCAAGGGGCGGTGGAGTGTCGATCTATGTTAATAACAACTGGTGCAGACTGGGACACATCACTGTTAAACAACAACACTGCAGCAAAGACATCGAGTTGCTAGCTGTTAACATGCGGCCTACCTAGCTCCCGAGGGAATACTCACACGTGATCTGCATTGTTATTTATGCAAATCCGACGGCGAACGCTGGGACAGCGCGTGACGTCATCCACTCAGTAACTGGCAGGCTGCAGACAGAACACCCAGATGCTCTTCTCCTCATCTCAGGTGATTTCAACCATGTTTCACTGTCTCCCATTCTACCCACGTTCACCCAGTATGTCACATGCCACACTAGAGACAATAAAACACTGGACTTATTCTACGCAAACACTAAGGAGGCGTACACCTCATCACAACTCCCCCCACTCGGGAGATTGGATCACAACTTGGTTCATCTCCGGCCGGTGTACAAACCCCTAGTGCACAGACAACCTCCGGCCATGCGCACAGTGAAGTTATGGTCTGAGGAGGCAATTGACACTCTAAAGAGCTGTTTTGAAACCACCGCCTGGGAGCAGCTCTGCGATCCACATGGTGAGGACATCGATGGCCTCACTCACACCATCACGGACTACATCAGCTTCTGTGTGGGCAACACCATTCCCACCAAGACCATACGGTGTTGCTCAAACAACAAACCCTGGATCAACCCTAAGATAAAAACACTTCTGAGAGAGAAGAAGAGGATCTTCAGGTCAGGGAACAGGGAGATGCTGAAGTTCGTACAGAGGGAGCTGAGGAGAAAGATCAGAGAAGGCAAGGACAGCTTCAGGAAGAAGATGGAGGACAAGCTGCAACAGAGCGACATCAGCGGGGTCTGGAGAAACCTTAAAACCATCTCTGGGCTCCAGGATACCTCTCCCCAGGCCACGGGGGGCAGGGAGTGGGCGAACAATCTGAATCTGTTTTTTAATAGGTTTGACCAACCACCCTCCCCCCTGACTGCACAACAACCATTGCTGCCACTGAAGACATCAAGTCCTGCTGCCCACTCCCCACTCCACCATCACCCCCCCACTCCCAACACACAGCCCCCCAACCTGACCCTCACTAAGTCCCAGGTGAGGACGGAGCTGAGGAAGATCAAGGCGAGGAAGGCGTCGGGACCGGACGGCATCAGTGCAAAGCTCCTCAAGTCCTGTGCAGACCAGCTGTGTGGGATTGTGGAATACATCTTCAACCTGAGCCTGAAGCTGGGGGGGGGGGGGGGGTACCACAGTTGTGGAAAACATCTTGTGTGGTACCTGTACCAAAGACTTCCCACCCCAAAGATCTGAACAGCTACAGACCAGTGGCCCTGACGTCCCACATGATGAAGACCCTAGAGAGACTGCTCTTTGCTCACCTCCGTCCCCTGGTGGGACCAGCGATGGATCCACTTCAGTTCGCCTACCAGCATAGTATTGGGGTGGAGGATGTGGTCATCTTCCTCCTTCACCGTTCTCTGTCCACCTGGAGAAGCCTGGGAATGCGGTGAGGATCATGCTCTTTGACTTCTCCAGTGCTTTCAACACCATCCAACCGATGATCCTGAAGGACAAGCTGCTGTGCGCAGGGGTGGACCAGCACCTGTCATCATGGATCCTGGACTACCTCACAAACCGGCCACAGTTTGTGAGAACCCGGGACTGTGTGTCCGACACGATCATCGGTAGCACGGGGGCCCCCCAGGAAACGGTTTTGGCTCCCTTCCTGTTCACCCTTTATACTGCGGACTTCTCACACAACACAACACACTGCCATCTACAGAAGTTCTCTGACAACTCTGCGATCGTTGGTCTCATCTCCAACGGAGATGAAGCTGAGTACAGAGAGCTTATCCAGGACTTTGTGGACTGGTGCCATCGGAACTGCCTCCAGATCAACGCAAGGAAAACTAAGGAGCTGGTGGTGGACTGCCGCAGGCAAGGACAACCCCTCACAGCACCAGTAAACATCCAGGGAACAGACATTGAGATGGTGACATCTTACAGGTACCTGGGTGTTCATCTGAACAATAAACTAGACTGGTCACACAATACTGACGCACTCTACAAGAAGGGACAGTGCAGGCTGTTCCTACTGAGGAGACTCAGGTCTTTTGGTGTACAAGGGGCGCTGCTGAAGACATTCTATGACACGGTGGTGGCATCAGCCATCACTTTTGGAGTGGTCTGCTGGGGCAGTGGCATTACAGCAGCCGATAGGAAGAGACTGAACAAACTGATCAAGAAAGCTAGCTCTGTCCTGGGGCAGCGCCTTGACCCAGTGGAGGAGATGGGAGAGAGAAGGATGGTGGCTAAACTGTCATCTCTGCTGGAGTCCGAGTTCCACCCTATTCAGGACACACTGAATGCACTAAGGAGCTCATTTAGCAGCAGACTACATCATCCTAGGTGCACAACCGAGAGGTTTCGCAGGTCCTTCCTACCTACGGCTGTCAGACTGTATAACCTAAGCAGGGCTACTCGCAGAGATAGCAAAAAGACGTGACAACCTAATAGTATTGAATGCAAAAGACGCAATAGACTTACAAAATGGTCCCCTCCGGTATACAACTAGGAAAATACCGGTAGCTACGGAGGGTGACAATATGTATGGGTACATAATCATACCATGTAGGATAACTAAGTAGACGGTTATGCTGTTTCATTCCATCTAGCTACAATGCTCTGCACTATGTGTGTTTATATATTTATATATTTATTCCATCTAGCGACAATGCTCCACACTGTGTGTTTATATAGTTACATATTTATTCCATCTAGCTACAATGCTCCGCACTGTGTGTGTTTATATAGTTACATATTTATTCCATCTAGCTACAGTGTTCCGCACTGTGTGTTTATATATTTACATATTTATTCCATCTAGCTACAATGCTCCGCACTGTGTGTGTGTTTATATATTTACATATTTATTCCATCTAGCTACAATGCTCTGCACTGTGTTTATATATTTACATATTTATTCCATCTAGCTACAATGCTCCGCACTGTGTGTTTATATATTCATATATTTATTCCATCTAGCTACAATGCTCCACACTGTGTGTGTGTTTATATATTTACATATTTATTCCATCTAGCTACAATGCTCCGCACTGTGTTTATATATCTATATATTTATTACATCTAGCTGCAATGCTCCGCACCGTGTGTCTATATATTTATGTTTATATGTACATATGTATACTCGCTGCTCTTGTTTTTTCTTGCCTTCTGATTGTTGCTCTGAGTGTTGCTATCCCTGTGCTGTTGCAATCCTGGAATTTCCCCATTGTGGGACTAATAAAGGCTTATCTTATCTTATCTTATCTTATCTTAAGTGGGCCGGACAAGTAAAATAATAGCAAAACAACCTAATGGCAACTCCAAATTTTATTGTTTGTTTTAGCACAAAGAAGTACAAGTACATTATGAAATGTTTACATTTATTGAACCATTGATCTTTTACAAAATATGAACAACCTAAATGATGAATCTTCAAAGTATGAACAACTTGAATTTTTTTTTCTTTTCTGCTCTGTTTTGAACTGAAGCTGCTGACGAACAATATCTTAATTACTAAAAAAACAAATGCCATTTAAGGAACCAGATATCATATTGCGTCCATCTACTGTTTAGTCCTGAAACCTGTTTGTATTTTGAACAGTGACCCCGGTTACATGGTTACAATAAACCAATAATGCCAATAATTAGTTTTCTCATGTTTACATGCACTGAATAAACAGATTACTGGAGGATAAACCACTTGAGTTAATGACTCCAGCTGCATCGCCTTTATCGGATTATTCTGTTTACATGGCAACTTGAATAATCAGATATGGTCAATGGACCATGTTTACATGTACATGAATAAACTGATTATGATTGGATTTCAATCCAGATTAAGACTCTTAATTTTTGCCATGTAAAATAACATATTTATAAGCTATAACAATTCAAAATTCAACCTCGAACCAGATCAAGTAATTTTTGACAGATAAAATGTTTCAATCCAAACTGGGAGCCTTAATGAATTTTTGGCAGATGACATGTACATTTTATGGATTCTACTTACAATATATAATTATAGGAGACAAATAATGCACAAACACTAGTATTCATAGGAAAGAAAAGCTTTATTTACTTTTACATCATTATACACAGATTTTGTTAATTTCAGCACACTTTTATAAGGCATGTGGTGGCACAGGAGGAGGTCTGACTCGCACCCAGGACTTTGGAGAACGGGGGAAGGAAGGAGACATGGTAAGGCGGGTGCCTCAGGTGAGAGAGAGGAATACAGGTGCTGTGGCACCCTGGGGAGGAGAGTTGAAAAAATGAGAAGCAGGGTGAGGCGCCAGAGTGCCAGGGGGGAGAAAAGTACTTAAGACGTGCCTTCACACTGGGAATTGCAGGTGTGAATGCATTGAGATGTAAAGTATGTATGATAATGACATGTACTCTCTGTGCCAAAGGACAGAATGTGAAGATGTATACAAGGTTGGCTTTGGCACCCAGAGAGCAGTCTTACTATGCTGTTGGAGGAATAAAGTCAGTGTCTACAGAGCTTGTGTCTCGTCTTGTTCATTTCTCTACACTGGTGGCCTTGAGACGTGAGAATGGAAGACAGACCGAGCACCTTTACGGGGACATCCACACTAGGATTTCCCTCCAGGACCCCGGCCGCATGTGTCATAGCGGTAAAACTTCAGGACTTTTGGCTTCACAACCCGGCTGCCTTGTTCATTCATGTGGAAGCACAGTTCACTCTCCGCGGAGTCTTGGCAGAATCAGAATCAGAATCAGAATCAGAATCAGCTTTATTGGCCAAGTATGCACAACACATACAAGGAATTTGACTTTGGCTAAAAACTTGCTCTCGTTGTTCAGGTGGAGGATTTAAATAAGGATTCAATGACAACAGAGTATGTACAGTAAATTACAGTCTGTCCACGTTTCTATAAAAAAGATGCAAATATATACAGGAATATATGCAGTTATTTACTCAGACTAACCACACTTTGCAGAAATATATGAAAAAATATACAGTCACACAGTATTTCAATGTGAACTCAGATTCAGTGATATAATGTGAATGAAGTAAAAAGCAGTGTGAGAGTTATGTGCAATGTAATAATGGATGAAAAGTCATGAGTACAGCAAACAGGTAGGACTAGGTGAATGTTAGGAGTTCATCAGAGTGATGGCTTGAGGAAAGAAACTGTTCCTGTAACGGGTGGTTTTGACCTTCAGTGATCTGTAACGACGACCAGAAGATAGAAGTTCAAACAGTTTGTGGCCGGGGTGTGATGGGTCAGCACAGATGTTTCCCGCCCGTTTCCTGGTTATGGACCGATATAAGTTCTCAATGGAGGGTAGGTTGGTACCAATGATCCTCTCCGCAGACTTAATGATCCACTGCAGTCTGGTCTTGTCCTGTTTAGTGGCAGATCCAAACCAAACAGTGATGGAAAAGCAGAGGACAGATTGGATGATGGTGGTGTAGAAGACAACCAGCAGCTCCTGAGGCAAATCAAACTTCTTGAGCTGACGCAGAAAAAACAACCTCTGCTGGGCCTTTTTCTGGACAGTGTCTATATGGGAGGACCACTTCAGGTTCCGGGAGATTGTGGTACCCAGAAACTTGAAGGAGTCCACAGTGGACACTGTGCTGTTGAGGATGGTGAGTGGGGGGAATGAAGGGGGGTGTCGCCTGAAATCCACAGTCATCTCCACCGTTTTGGCTGGGTTAAGTTCAAGATGGTTCTGGCTGCACCAGAGGATCAGCTGCTCCACCTCCCGCCTGTATGCAGACTCATCATCATCCCGGATCAAACCGATGACTGTGGTGTCATCCGCAAACTTCAGGAGCTTCACCGAAGGGTCCTCTGAGGTACAGTCATTGGAGTAGAGGGAGAAGAGCAGTGGGGAAAGGACACGTCCTTGGGGGGCGCCAGTACTAATTTTTCGGGAGCTGGATGTAAATCTCCCTAGCTTCACCTGTTGCCACCTGTCAGTCAGAAAGCTGGAGATCCACTGGCAGGTGGAGGGGGGCACCTTGAGCTGGAGGAGTTTCTGATGAAGAATGCCTGGGATGATGGGTTGAACGCTGAGCTGAAGTCGACAAACAGGATCTTGGCGTACGTCCCTGGGGAGTCGAGGTGTTGCAGGATGTAGTGTAGTCCCATATTCACTGCATCATCCACTGACCTGTTTGACCGGTAGGCAAACTGCAGTGGGTCCATCAGGAGGCCTGTGATGACCTTCAGGTCCAATCTCTCCAAGGATTTCATGACCACAGAGGTCAGGGCAACAGGTCTGTAGTCATTTAATCCTGTAACAGAGGGTTTCTTGGGAACTGGAATGATGATGGAGCGTTTGAAGCAGGAAGGCACTTCACGCAGCTCCAGTAATCTGTTAAAGATCCGGGTGAAGATGGGGGCCAACTCGTTGGAGCAGACTCTCAGGCAGGACGGAGACACACCATCAGGTCCTGCAGCCTTCTTGATCTTTTGTCTCTGAAAGACCCGGCGCACCTCCTCTTCACAGATCGTTAGTGCTGGTGGGAGGTCAGAGTGGAGGAGGGATGGAGTTCCTGGGGCTGCAGATAATCCTTTTGTGTGGGTGGGAGGTGAGAACTGTAGGTTCTTTTCAAACCTGCAGTAAAAGCTGTTTAGGTCGTTAGCCAGCTGGAGGTTTTCCACAGGGTGGGGGGATGGTCTCCTGTAGTTGGTGATATTCTGCAGGCCTCTCCAGACAGAAGCAGAGTTGTTGGCTGAGAAGTTTTTTGGTAACTTCACACTGTAGCTCCTCTTAGCAAGCCTGATCTCCTTCGTCAGCATGTTTCTGGCCCGCTTGTACAGAGTCCAGTCACCAGTCCTGTAGGCCTCCTAGACGAGATGAAATACCACTACGTGGTGGCTTCGCTGGACCTGCGCTCCACTCAGTGCTCTGCTCCGAGCTCCTCCAGCCCAGTGAAAGTACGACGTGCTCAAACAACAGCTGTTACAGCGTAACACCCTCACGGATGGAGAGAGAGCAGAGAAGCTCCTCTTCCACTCGGAGCTTGGAGACGGATTGGCTGTGGAATTGATGGAGATCATGCTGGCACTGATGGGCACGGATGGCGAATCTTTCCTCTTCGCCCACCTCTTCCTGAAGAAACTACCGGCTGTGGCATGGGCAATCCTGGCCAACTTGCCGCTGCTGGCAGCGACTACCACTCGTTGGCTGAAGAAGCAGACCACATTATCCTGGAGTTTTGGTGTCCAGACAGTGAGACCCAGATCAGCGGCGGAGCCAGCAGAGGTTAAGGAGCCGAAGGTGGTGGCCGGGACGGCCACTCGGAGACACTGGAACAGGACGACGTGCTTTTACCGCCAGCATTTTGGCGCTGACGCGCAACATTGCCTGCCCCTGTGTAGCTTCAAGATACTGCAGAAACGGACCAACCAGCGGTCAGTAGCAGCTACGACCACTAACAACAGGGAGAAAATGCTCTTCATTGAAGACACACGTTCCAGCAGACAGTTTTTAGTGGACTCCAGTTCCCAGAAAAGCCTCATTTTGGCAGTCAGCACCGATAGGCTGGAGGAAGGCTGCAGCCCATCACTAACAGCCATGAACGGATCCCCCATCAGGACTTTTGGTGAAAGGTCAGTTACTGTATGTTCGCATAGACGCAATTACAAGTGGGACTTCGTGGTAGCTGCATGTGCGGTTCCTATCTTAGGTGCTGATTTTCTGTGCACTTGTGGTCTCCTTGTCGATGTTGCTAACAGGCGTTTAGTGGATGCTGTGTCTTTTGCTTCACTACCTTGTATGGCTCAGGGAGTCGGGCCACCAACACATGCAAATTTTTTAGCCTCAGGGGATAAGCACCAGCATTTACTTTCCCAGTTTCCCGCGCTTACGGTACCCACCTTTTCCGCTACCGTGACCAAGCATGGGGTCAAACATTTCATCACGACGAAGGGCCTGCCAGTTTTTGTGCGTCTGCACTGCTTGGACACAGCTAAACTAGCCATCACGCGCGAGGAGTTTGCTAACTTGGAACGTCTAGGGATTGTTAGGCACTCCAATAGCCCTTGGGCGTCCCTGCTGCACATGGTGCCTAAGTCCAATGGATCCTGGCGGCTGTTCAGTGATTTCCATCGCCTGAACAATGTCACTGAACACAACCACTACCCCATCCCTCATATCCAGGATTTTTCCATGCACCTGACCGGGACGCACATTTTTTCAAAAGTGGATCTTGTCCGTGGTTACCACCAGGTCCCAGTTCACGCCGTGAATGTCCCAAAAACGGCAGTGATAACTCCTTTCGGCCTTTTCGAGTTTATACGCATGCCGTTCGGGTTAAAAGGCGCAGCCCAAACTTTTCAAAGGATGATGGACGCGGTGCTCCGTGACTTGCTGTTCGTTTTTGTCTACTTAGATGACATTCTGGTGTCTAGCGGATCAGAGGAGGAGCACCTTGCCCATCTCAAGCAAGTTTTCCGGTGGTTGGAAGCACACAGGCTGATAGTTAATCCGGCGAAGTGTCAGGTCGGGCTGCCGGTGATTGATTTCTTGGGCCACCGCATCTTGCCGGAGGGCGTGGTTCCATTGCCAGACAAGGTACGAGCGGTGTCAGAGTTCCCATGTCTGCAGACAGTGAGGGCGCTGCAGGAATTTTGGGGGATGGTCAGTTTTTACAACCGTTTCCTTCCCCGGGAAGCCCAGCTGCTGCAACCACTATACTGCACTCAAGAAAATGAAACCTGTGGATAGCATTGACTGGACCCCTGATCGGGTCCAGGCATTCACAGGCACCAAAGCAACGCTCGCCAACACGGCTTTGCTGGTCCACCCATCCCCATCGGTGCAGTTAGCGCTCATGACAGATGCGTCTGACATCGCGGTAGGAGTCGTGGTAGAGCAGTACATCTCTGGTTCGTGGCAACCTTTCCCCTTTTTCAGTCATACCTTGTGCGACAACGAGCGTAAGTACAGTGCTTTTGACAGGGATCTGTTGGCTCTCCACCTGGCCACACATCATTTTCAGTTCTGGCTCGAGGGTTGCAAATTTACCGCATTTGTCGACCACAAGCCCCCTAACCTACATGATGGCCAAAGTCTCAGAACCATGGTCGGCCCAGCAGCAACGGCACCTGGCCGCAATTTTGGAATTCACTACCAATATTCAACATGTAGCCAGTAAACTTAATGTTGTGGCGGACTGCCTGTCGCGCGCGTTAGTTTCCCCAGTCTATGTGGGTATTGATTTTTCCACTATGGCCGGCAACCAACCTGGGGACGTGGACATTTGCACGCTCCGATCCACGTGTACCAGGCTAAAACTGGAAAACAGGGCGGCACAAGAGGATTGCCCCCTCTTGCTTTGCGATGTCTCCACCGGCCACACATCGATTTGGTGGGCCCCCTTCCACCATCGCATGGGTTCACGCAACTTTTAACAATAGTGGACCACACCACGCGTTGGCCAGAGGCAGTTCCGCTGGCTTCCACCACATTTGTCGATGTGGCCCGCGCATTTTTGTCATCCTGGGTCACACGTTTCAGTTCCCTGTCAGATATCAGTTCCAACAGGGGTCCACAGTTCGTTTCAGAACTCTGGTCGGTGATGGCTGAGAGCCTGGGAGTCAAAATCCACCGAACCACCACATACAACCCACAGGCTAACGGGTTGTGCGAGAGGTTCCACAGGTTGCTTAAAGCCGTGCTCAGAGCCTCATTGAAGGATGCAAATTGGGTTGACTGCCTGCCTTCGATCCTACTGGAGTTGTGCTTCACACCTAAGGAGGATTTGGCAGCTTCCCCGGCGGAGCTCGTTTTTTTGTCAGCCATTGCGGATCCTGGGTGAATTTTTGCCGGAAAATCCCATGCCCGGGGCCAACTTGTCCACGCACATTTTTTCTGGCGCAGGGACTAGCAGCGTTACAGGGCTGGTGCACCATTGATTTCCCCACACCTTCATTCCGAAGCGTTTGGAGAACACTGAGTTTATTTTTGTTAGACACGATACCCACCGAACCACGCTACATCTGCCTTACAACGGTCGCTTCAGAGTTTTGGAAACGTGTGTTAGACCTGGAGGGGCAGAAGGAAACCATCTGCATAGATAGGCTGAAGCCCGCTTATGTTTTAGCAGAGGAGCAGGTGGTGCTGACCCCGGCAGGGTCGCCCACCCACAGGGGACCCACGAGTTTGTTTTCCCCCTTCAGAGAACCGTTTGTAGGAGACCAAGGTTTTCCCCTCCCCACCTTTTCCCCCTACAGAGAATTGTGTACCGGAGACTGAGTCTTCTCCCTATCCACCGCAACAGGAAGGCCCTTCAGTCAGCCCGGCAGCTCCACGTTACAGCCGGTACAGGCGATTGATCAAGCTTAAGGCACTGGATGGTTAAAACCCTTTCTGGGTGTTCGGGGGGAGGGGGTAGTACAGCGGGAGGTGTGACTCACACCCAGGACTTTGGGGAACTGGGGGGAGGGAGACATGGTAATGCAGATGCCTCAGGCGAGAGAGAGGAATACAGGTACTGTGGCACCCTGGGGGGAAGAGTTGAAAAGGTGAGAAGCAGGGTTAGGTGCCAGAGCGCCAGGGGGGAGAAAAGTTCTTAAGATGTGCCTTCACACTGGGAACTGCAGGTGTGAATGTATTGAGATGTAATGTATGTATGATAATGACATGTACTCTCGATACCATGGAGAGAATGTGAAGATGTATACAAGGTTGGCTTTGGCACCCAGAGAGCAGTCTTACTATGCTGTTGGAGGAATAAAGTCTGTGTCTACAGAGCTCGTGTCTTGCCTTGTTCATTCCTCTATAGGCAAAACATTAAAAGTTCATTCATTCATTCATCTTCTTCCGCTTAATCCTTTTCGGGTCGCGGGGGAGCTGGAGCCTATCCCAGCATCTTTTGGGCGAGAGGCAGGGTACATTAAAAGTTGCTACAGGATAAAATGTCATATCTGATTATTCTAACAGAAAACTCATGGGTCTAAAATTATGACTAATCCCTCATGTATTAAATATTAACAGACATACATTCTGTTTTGCTCAAAAACAGCCATAGGAACGGCTTTAGCCAAGCAAGGCGTGCTCCCACAGCGAGCTGGTCAGTTTCTGGCGGCCCGTCACTGTTGTCAGCCAGCAGCTTCTCTTGTTTTGAACATGTTCAGAAAATTTTGTGACAAGAAAAACTGGTTTCAACTGTAAAATCAGTCAGCAAACAGCAGCAAACTATTGCACCCACCCCCCCGAACCCCAATGAACCACCAACTGTCAGCGTGAACATCCCCCAGCACCCGTCGCGCTGCAAGACACGGGAGTAAATGCATTTTTAAAGAACAGTTATTAAATACAATAAATACCATGACATTTCAGTGTGTGCCGGATACAGTATCTATAAAAAAAAAAGACATTGCATATTTTTAGTGATATGGTAGAGAAGGGACTGCATTGGAGTCAGTAGAAATCAGGGATCACTTTTGTGTCTGCTACTCTTGTGCAACCCCAAATGGATAACTTGGGAATAGCAGTTACTTTATTGAAAAAGTGCTATTATTTAAGGGTGCTTTCACAGGGTTTAGTTTGTTTCAATCGAACTCAAGTTTGTTTTCTCCATTAGTGTGGGTTGTTTTGTCTGGTGAGAACACGGTAATCGCACTCAGGTGTGCACCAAAACATCCATACCGAGACGTCCTAAAAGAGGTGGTCTCGATTCAAATCAAGTGGCGAACTCTGGTGCGGTCGTGCAAGTGAGAAAGGGACCGCACTAAAACAGGACCAGCAGCAACTGTAAAATATTTTATGCCACTATACATACCTGATGGAGTTTCAAAAATATCTGTTGCTGAGCATGTCAAGGTTCTGGAGGATTAATGAACTTTAGCATGTTATTTTCTAGCCGTAGCCGCGCTTCATTTTCAAACTATACGATTTGCTGAAAGTGGTGTATGCACTTAATGTAATAAACGATAACCAGAGCAATGAAAACCCACATGTATTATGCTACGATTTGTATCATTTTCTTCCCAGAAATGCATAAATGCACAGTAGTCATCCTACTTCCTGTATTTACCTTTCCTGTTCTTGCAGCAAAAAAATCTGACCAATAAGAACAGAGAACGTTCTGACGTAAGTCTCACAGGATTTAACGTGAGGGAATTTGGTCCACTTGAATTTTTGCCTTTGTGAAAGGGAACCAAACCAAGGAGAAAATGATACAAAATAACAAACCTATCAACTGATTTGGATCAAAGTAAACGAATTTAGGTGTGAAAGCACCCTCGGTTTCACACTTTGCAAATTCATCCCGTGGGTTGGGCTGGACTCTCTAGTGGGCCAGTTTCAGCCCACGGGCCATAAGTTTGACACCCCTGCAGTAAAGGAATTAAGGTTATTAGGCTGAGGAGTTATATTTTACATCTTCTTATAAATCCTCTCACTTCTCTCATCTCTCCCATTTTACAGCATATAGTTATTTCCACAATCACCACAAGGTGCTGTTTTGCATGACTGCCATTGTGTCGGCCACAATCATATAGTTTTACACCAGTGGAACACAAAAAAAAAAAAAATGCATTTTGGTTTGTTTTTGTATTCCACAGTTTCTAAAGGATAGGAAACTCTCCTGGACACGTCTTCATTCCCCTGATACTGTACATGGACTATTTCATTTTGCTTCTGTGGCAGTGTTGTGGTACTGATTTTCAAGAACAAAGGTGATGCTCTGAGCTGTAGTAACTACAGAAGCATAAGGTTGATCAGCCACACTATGAAGATATGGGAAAGAGTTGCTGAAGTCAGGTTAAGAGGAGAGATGACAGAGAACAGTAGTACAGTTGCATGCCAAGAAAGAGTACTACAGATGCAATGCTTGCTCTAAGAGTGTTGATGGAGAAATATAGAGAAGGTTAGAAGGAGTTGCACTGTCTTTGTGGATTGCGCGAAAGCATATGATAGGGTGCCAAGAGAAGAAGTGTGGTACTATATGAGGAAGTCAGAAGTGGCAGAAAAGTATGTGAGGGTGGTGCAAAACATGTATGAGGACAGTGAGATGGTGGTGAGGTGTGCTGTAGGAGTGACAGATGGATTCATGGTGGGGGTGGGATTACATCAGGGATCGGCTCTGGGCCCCTTCTAGTTTGCTATGGTGATGGACAGGGTGACAGATGAGATCAGGCAGGAGTCTTCGTGGACAGTGAGGTTTGGAGATGACATTGTGATCTGCAGTGAGAATAGGGAGCAGGTGGAAGAGAACCTAGAGAGGTGGAGGTATACTCTGGAGAGAAGAGGAAAAGTCATTGGAAGTAAGGCAGAATACATGTGCGTAAAAGAGAGGGAGGCAGGTGTAACAATGACGAAGCAATGAGATGAGGTAGTGAAGGTAGGTGAGTTTAAATAATTGGGGTCAACCATTCAAAGCAATGGTCAGTGCACAAGACAGGTGAAGAAGAGCGCAGGCAGGATGAAGTGGGTGGAGACAAGTGTCAGGGTGATTTGTGACAGAAGGATAGCAGCTAGAGTGTAAGGGGAAATTTACAAGACAGTAGTGAGACCTGCTATGATGTATAATTTGGAGACGATGGTGCTGACAAAAAGACAAGAGGCAGTGTTGGAGGTGGTAGACTTGAAGATGCTAAGATTCTCATAGGGAGTGACTCAGAGGGACAGGATTAGAAATGAATATATCTGAGGGACAGCTCAGTTTGAGCGGTTTGGAGACAAAGCAAGAGATGTAAGGCTGAGATGGTTTGGACATGTGCAGAGGAGGGATAGTGGATATACTGGGCAAAGGATGTTGAAGATGGAGCTTCCAGGCAGGAGGAAAAGAGGAAGACCACAGAGAAGATTCATGGATGTAGTGAAGGAGGACATGGAGAGGGTTGGTGTTACAGAGGAAGATGCAAGGGATAGGGTGAGATAGAAGCAGATGATCCGCTGTGGAGACCCCTAAAGGGTACAGTCGAAAGGGAACAGCAAAATTAAGTCTCCCTATCCTGATGGTAATGTTTTATTACCATCAGCCTGAAGCTGGGGAGGGTACCACAGCTGTGGAAAACATCTTGTGTGGTACCTGTACCAAAGACTTCCCACCCCAAAGATCTGAACAGCTACAGACCAGTGGCCTTGACGTCCCACATGATGAAGACCCTGGAGACTGCCCTTGCTCACCTTCGCCCCCTGGTGGGACCAGCGATGGATCCACTCCAGTTCGCCTACCAGCATGGCATTGGGGTGGAAGATGCGGTGATCTTCCTCCTTCACCGTTCTCTGTCCCACCTGGAGAAGCCCGGGAATGCGGTGAGGATCATGTTCTTTGACTTCTCCAGTGCTTTCAATACCATTCAACCGATGATCCTGAAGGACAAGCTGCTGTGCGCAGGGGTGGACCAGCACCTGTCATCATAGATCCTGGACTACCTCACAAACCGGCCTCAGTTTGTGAGAACCCGGGACTGTGTGTCCAACACGATCATCGGTAGCACGGGGGCCCCCCAGGAAACGGTTTTGGCTCCCTTCCTGTTCACCTTTTATACTGCAGACTTCTCACACAACACAACACACTGCCATCTACAGAAGTTCTCTGATGACTCTGCGATCGTTGGCCTCATCTCCAACGGAGATGAAGCTGAGTACAGAGGGCTTATCCAGGACTTTGTGGACTGGTGGCATCGGAACTGCCTCCAGATCAACGCGAGGAAAACTAAGGAGCTGGTGGTGGACTGCCACAGGCAAGGACAACCCCTCACAGCACCAGTAAATATACAGGGAACAGACATCGAGATGGTGACATCCTATAAGTACCTGGGTGTTCATCTGAACAATAAACTAGACTGGTCACACAATACTGACGCACTCTACAAGAAGGGACAGCGCAGGCTGTTCCTACTGAGGAGACTCAGGTCTTTTGGTGTACAAGGGGTGCTGCTGAAGACATTCTATGACACGGTGGTGGCATCAGCCATCACTTTTGGAGTTGTCTGCTGGGGCAGTGACATTACAGCAGCCGAAAGGAAGAGACTGAACAAACTGATCAAGAAAGCTAGCTCTGTCCTGGGGCAGCGCCTTGACCCAGTGGAGGAGATAGGAGAGAGAAGGATGGTGGCTAAACTGTCGTCTCTGCTGGAGTCCGAGTTCCACCCTATGCAGGACATACTGAATGCACTGAGGAGCTCATTTAGCAGCAGACTACATCATCCTAGGTGCACAACCGAGAGGTTTCGCAGGTCCTTCCTACCTACGGCTGTCAGACTGTACAACCTAAGCAGGGCTGCTCGCAGAGATAGCAAAAAGACGTGACAACCTAATAGTTTTGAATGCAAAAGACGCAATAGACTTACACAATGGTCCCCTCCGGTATACAACTTGGAAAATACCGGTCGCTATGAAGGGTGAGAATATGTATGGGTACATAATCATACCATGTAGGATAACTAAGTAGACGGTTGTGTTGTTTCATTCCATCTAGCTACAATGCTCCGCACTGTGTGTGTTTATATATTTACATATTTATTCCATCTAGCTACAATGCTCCGCACTGTGTGTTTATATATCTACATATTATTCCATCTAGCTACAATGCTCCGCATTGTGTGTTTATATATTTACATATTTATTCCATTTAGCTACAATGCTCCGCACTGTGTGTGTTTATATAGCTACATATTTATTCCATCTAGCTACAATGCTCCGCACTGTGTTTATATATTTATATATCTATCCCATCTAGCTACAATGCTCTGCACTGTGTCTATATATATATATATATATATATAGATAGATAGATAGATAGATAGATAGATTTATATTTATATGTACACATGTATACTTGCTGCTCTTTTTTTTTCTCTTGCCTTCTTATTGTTGCTCTGAGTGTTGCTATCCCTGTGCTGTTGCAATCCTGGAATTTCCCCAATGTGGGACTAATAAAGGCTTATCTTATCTTACCTTATCTTTATTTTGATCCACAGTATACATAAACATAATTACATGAACTCTTTGTTCAAGACTGTGAATGTCGTCCGTCATCAATTTTTACATTTTAGCATAAGTAAAATTGAAACGATCAAAACCAACGACAACAGTGTTTTGGTTGTGAAGAGAAAGGAGCTCATTAATTTATTGAGTGGCAATATTGATGATGGATACCTACAAATTTAACACAAGTTGGTTCAGTAACCCAAAATTTGTACTAATTTCAGTCTTAGTTGGACAAAAATAGTCATGTGTTCATATACTTTTTACTCTTTCATGAATGTAAAGTCTTTTTTCTGTTGCAAATCCAACTCAAGGATTGGACCTTCACTGTCAAACCAGTTTTGAGCAAATGTGTCTTGATTAAATCTAACGACCGTAAAAACCTTCAAAACCTCTGGACATTTTGGCTCAATCTGAGATAAACCCTCTTCATCAGCCTTGCACAGTTCAGCTACTCAACTCCTCATCCTGTTGGGTGTCTGAGTCATATTGGCTTCTTTGCCAGAACACGCTGTGGGATCACAGCTGTGAAACGATGGCCCTCTCAGCCACAGTCACTCCTTTCTCATCCTTCTGTCTTGTCTCTCCTCCCCTTGTGTCCTTGCTCCTCATTTTCTTTATCATGGTTGTGTCTGCGTCATGGGTTGTACGTAAACGTGGGAAATGAAGTTGATTTGAGGTCACGGTGATAGTAGGATTTATGACCCACAATGGATGAACTGCATGTGAATGTGATGTTACCAAAACAGCTTCTTGATAATGTTTCAGCTGTCTGTGGTGTGAGCGGGCCAGAAGTGTTCACAGGGGAAGGACATGCAACCTGAAGACATAACACTCACAGAAACACATTCACATATAAACACAAATACGCACTGACTTGCTTGGTCTCTCTCATTCATCCATGTGAGCACTGTGTACCCGTTGCGTTGGAAGAGGGTTGTGGTATCAATAAGGCAAATTAGTCACACTTTTGAAGGGCTTTATTTGCTCAGAAAACCAAGAATAAGAAGTAGTGAAATATTAACAGGGGACTAATGGCTCTTTGACACCTTCATCAGAACTTGAAAGGTGCACTTTCTCAGTTGACTTTTGTGCCAAAAGTTGCCAAAAATGTTCAGATATGAAGTGTTTTAGATCCTTAAGTTAAACATTTTAAAGTTATAATGCATTTTAGCCAACTTTTCTATGTAGGTTTGCACTCTGAACTCTGTTGGGTTGATCACTGAAAATTGCCCATTTAAATCCAGGAATTTCTGAAAAGGATTGTTGGTTGATGGCCTTCTCAGAAATCGGGCTGGGGAAAAAAGGTGTCAAAACTTCCACAGAGTTTGAAGAAAACTGCAAGAGAATTCAGACAGATGGCTTCAAATTTGGTCGGGAAGATCTAAAGAGATTTGTGAACCAAAGTTTCTAAGTTGCCATTTTTGTATGGAGAAGGGAAGTTCCATGGCTCACCGTGTAAAATGTGTTGTCGAGTTGGCCTCACATATTTCAGCCTTGATTAAGAGTTGATCAAGAATGGGGCAGTGGTCGAGTGTTTTGGACAGCTGTCTCACAGCTAGAAGGTTCTGGGTTTGAGCATCCCAGTGAGCATGTTCCTCTCTGAGTTTGTTTGCTCTGTTCTCCCTGTGCATGCCGGGGTTTCCTCTCACAGTAAAAAAAAAATGCTTCTTGCATTGACTAATGATTCTACATTAACTGTAGGTGTGGATGTGCCTGTTGGCTGTCTGTGTGTTGGCTCTGTTATGGAATGGTCATTTATCCAGGGTGTGCTCCGCTAGTGACAGCTGTGATCCTGAGGTGCACAAATTTTTTATGGCAGTAAAAAAATTGGTCCAGCAAGATCTTCTGGCATAAGTAAGTTGCAGGAGCTTAATAAGAAAAAAATATTCATACTACTTTGTCAGCTATTTTCAATTTAACTGACATAGGTCTTCTTCTAAACATATGCTATGCTAAGTCAGCCAAGGAACAATAGAAAAGTATGCTTGTTTTGTATTTATTTGTTGCACTTTAAATCCATTCAGAGATAGCACTATTAAATATATTCACTCACATTCCTCAGAATTCCATCCATCCATCCATCTTCTTCTGCTTAATCCTTTTCGGGTCGCGGGGGGCTGGAGCCTATCCCAGCATCTTTGGGCGAGGGGCAGGGTACACCCTGGACAGATCACCAGTCCATTGCAGAGCCAACACAGAATGACAGACAACCATTCACTCTCACAGTCATACATACCTAAGGACAATTTAGAATCCTGTTTGATGCCAGTTGACCTAATTTGCATGTTTTTGGCCTATGGGAGGAAACCGGAGAAATCCCAGAGTAAACCCACGCAGACACGGGGAAAACATGCAAACTCCACACAGATCACTGTTGGTCGGGGACTGGGATCGAACCCAGGATCCCCCAGCCAAGGGTGAGTTGCTCAGAATTCATTTAACAAAATCCAGAACACTATAAGTCAATGTTAAAATGTTGAGGAAATCCAACAGGTTGTCAGCATTGTCAAGGAGACAAAAAAGTGATACAGTGAACACATAAACAAAGAACCTGTGTCTTCTTGGGGATAAATACAATCTCAAAAGGGATTTTTCAAGTCTTACATTCACAGTGTGTCCATTGTGGCGCTGGCACTGACCATGTGACAGAATATTTTGTAATCAACAATGTTTTGATTGTTACTGACTTTATTTTTGAATTTCTCAAATTGCAGTGCCTGACTTTAATATAAATCTGTACCAAATCAGCATGAGAAAAAAAGTGACAAGTGACAAAGCTATGTCTTTGTAAAAGCAGCAATAGAATCTGTGTAATGATCCTCTATTTTATATGCATATAAAGCAATTTCTACTGAAATTGTGGCGTCTCTGCCCTCACAGCAATCTACATTCAAATCAGATCAGACCAGTTTTATTCAGGCATCATGAGGCGGGTATTTGGCTCCACCTAGTGGCCTTTTATTTTAATCACATGTGATTGCAGGTAATGTACATTAAATTCAAATTCAAAAAATTCAAAAAAAATTCAAACGTTTATTTCAATTAAATGCGGATCATTGTCCGCATTTTTTTATGGCAAAGATTTTATGCCGGGTGGCCGGCGTGACGTAGCCCTCCCCATTTTAACCCGGGCTTGGGACCAGCACTGGGAGTACAATGGCTTGTGCCCCCCTTGTGGCTGAGTAACCAACTTTCCATTTTATTTTGCTGAGCAGCGAGCTAGAAGGTGTAAAGTACCGGGGGCTTTTTTGTTTGGTTGGTTTTTTGTTTTTACATGGTCTCTGTGTATGCAAACCTGGTGATGAATGAGGCAAGATGAAGGCTGCGTAGAACACAGCTTTACTGATGACAGGAACAGCGGTTACACGGTAGGCACCTGGCTGGGCATCCAGCACAAGAGCAAGTTACCTGGTGATTTGCCTGGTATATAGAGCAGTGCGGTGACGTGACAGGATGTCCAAGTCACCACACTGCACTTCACAGTAAAGCGCCATCACAACATCCACACCCCCCCCCTTTAGAAAGTCCAAAAACCACTCAAACAATTCAAACCCACCCAAATTTAGAACCCGACTCACACTCTAAAATAACGAAAACTAATGTACTTAACCGCCCTAACACACTCACACAAAATAACCTAAAATAGGGCTGGTGGGTGGACTACCACACAGCCCACACGGCATGGTGGATTATTCTGCCACTGTGGTGACCCAGCACACTGCAGACTGACACCATTTCACACTCAGCAGGGCTGGAGGAAACGGAGGACAATTTACATACGGACAAAGAGCCCCAGGGGGCAATCAGAACAATGGACTGTGGTGTATACATCCCTGGATGAGGGAGAGGACATCCGGGTGCCAGTTGGTCACGCTAATGATATGTATTGACTGATATGTATATCAATATGCTAATGTGCCATGCATTCTTTCTGTCTGTATAACGTGTATAAAAGAGCTTGCTATACATGCCTCAGGAGCACAGTAGCTCACTTAGCTACAATGTGTGTCTCATTATGTTGGAAGAAATAAAACTTTGCACCCTTCCAGCTCGTCACATCTCGCCTGATCATTTTCCTCCACACCACCAGGATAAACTAAAAAAAGAGTCCTTCAATAAACTAAAAATTTTGTAACGTCGGGGCCATTTTAAGGGAGCCAGGGATTTCCCAGCATGCTTTGCCAGTTTGAAACGTTACTGTGTGTGTTAAATGTGTTATTTCTGAGTTACACTGCTGTGTCATTATAACTGCATTATAATGACCCAGCAGTGTTCAGCAGGATTAGGGCAAGATGTATCTGTGTGTGTAACCATGATTGAAACGGAGGTCTGGGGGAATGACCTCCACTCCTCTGTGTGCTCAGAAGCAGGTTGGGGGGTCGGGGTGTGTAAAATAAATCAGGTTGATCACAGCCATCTGCTCCATTGTCTTTTTGTGTGAACCCTGCAAACGTCACACTGGTGTCAGGAGTGGGACATGGAGCAAGATGAGGATCCAGGCGGAGGTACAGCAGCCGGAGCGATTCGTCGCTCAGCCGGGAACGGAGTATAGAGCTGAGACGCCGGCCCCTGGAGAGCTTCGCTGCGATGGACGGAGCAGAGCAAACCAGCCCCGTTTTCCGCCCTTTTCAGGGCAGGACGGGCTGGCGATTCCAGAGCAATTAGGAGCGGCAATCGACCGGGAGATGACGGTCCCATCCATCCAGCAGCGGGCCAAGATTCCCCGCTACAACGGCGAGAACCTGTTGGATGACCGCCTGGCCCAGGTCGAGTTGGCTGCCGCGCTGATCATCAGAGGAAACCACCGTGCTGAGAGCGAGTGGAGGAGGAGCTACGGCAGATCACAGCAGCGCGTGCACGAAGGAAACAGCCGTGGCGACGCGAGGAAGGACGGCTTCCGCTGCACAGAGCCAGGGTACATGGCATGGTACCGCCCCGCACACAGCGCATGACAAACTGGCCCCTCGCCGACGTTAAATTAGAGCGAGGTGGCATGGACGGGGAAAAAGCCGCCTCCTGCAGATGTTTCTCCCGGCAGATGACGTCACAGAGGCCTTTGGAGCGCAGCAGCAGTGGAGCGAGCAGGACAGATACGGTCTTTTCTCGGGATCGGCAGGGGCTGGACGCATGGACGCGGGCCAGCGGCCGACTGGGAGGTCCTGGCAGCGGTGGGAGTCATGGGACTCCCGCTGCCAGAGGAGGGACTGTGCGTGTCCTACCGCCACCCGATGCTTTTCCTTTCAGTGACGTCACAGAGGCTCTCGGCGCAGGAGCGACGCAGCGGAGCGAGCAGGACGAAGATGCGGCCATTTCCCAGGCGCAGCAAGGGCTGGACGCATGGACGCGGGCCAGCGGCCGCCTGGGAGAACTGGCAGCGGTGAGAGTCGGCCGGAGCGGGCCTGGGACTCCCGCTGCCAGGGAAGGGACTGTGCGTGGTCCTACAGAGGCTGTCAGATGTGTCCATCCGCCCGCTGATGGCCAAACCGGAACCCTACCCCAACCAGATACTCTGACCGAGACTCAGATGGCCCGTGCATGCCGCCCTGGCACCGGGCTGACTCGCGTTGGATTTCTGAAAGTGGACTTTGAATTTTCTGGGGACAGAAACCAGTCCAGTGGGGGGCAGTGTAACGTCGGGGCCATTTTAAGGGAGCCAGGGATTTCCCAGCATGCTTTGCCAGTTTGAAACGTTACTGTGTGTGTTAAATGTGTTATTTCTGAGTTACACTGCTGTGTCATTATAACTGCATTATAATGACCCAGCAGTGTTTAGCAGGATTAGGGCAAGATGTATCTGTGTGTGTAACCATGATTGAAACGGAGGTCTGGGGGAATGACCTCCACTCCTCTGTGTGCTCAGAAGCAGGTTGGGGGGTCGGGGTGTGTAAAATAAATCAGGTTGATCACAGCCATCTGCTCCATTGTCTTTTTGTGTGAACCCTGCAAACGTCACAATATCAACACAATAATATATAACCCCATAACATAACATGCATAAGAACTATAAACAAAACTGCAACAGCACAGTCACTTGGGCGGTAAAGGTGGAACCGACATGGCCGGGGGCCCAAGGCAGTCCCTCAGCAAGCGCGCCCCTGGAAGCAGCAAGCCCCCGGGACAATGCCTGATCTTCTGAACGATGAGGTCCGACTTCTTCATCACCACCACCGACTCCCGTCCCAAAACCGGCTCCAGAGTCCCAGTCGTGCACAGCTTACCACCTCCATAACCATACAACGACGCCGGGTTACTTTTAATCCTGTAGTGGGTGAAGAACTTCTTCACCGTGGCCCAGTTAAGCAATGATGATCCCCTCTGCCGCCGTGTTGAGCAACAGTGGCACCTTAACGCCGTCCAACTCCACTGCACAATACGTGTACCCATCTGTGCTAGGGGACACTGTTATGTCTGAATAATGGGGAGTTGGAGTCACCATTAACTGAACACTGAACTGCTTTATTCCTGCGTACAACACAATATATACTCCAGCCAAAGCCCACCTTACGTCATCGTTCCCCAACCCCTCGGCTGGATTAGGGCAAGCCTTGAGACACAATTCTCATATATAACATCCCCCCCGCCTCCGCCACAAAGTCCCAGAACTTGCCTATTTTCCTTTTTTTTTTTTTGAATGAACCAATAAACATATTAACATTAATGCCAACATTTCCATCAACTTTACTGTTTCTCTTTATATATATATATATATATATATATATATATATAGATAGATAGATAGATAGATAGATAGATAGATAAAGATATAGATATAGATATAGATATATATAGATATATAGATATATATACTGCTCAAAAAAATAAAGGGAACACTTTGAATACACATCAGATTTTAATGGAAAAAATAAGCTGGATATTGAAATTGTGGCAGGCTAGTCCAGCTTACTCAGATTAAAGGAACACTTTTTAATACTGTATATATACTGTATACAGTATATATATATATACGTATATAGTATATATATATATATATATATATATATATATATATATATATATATATATATATATATATATATATATATATATATATATATATATATATACAGTATATATATATATATATATATATATATATATATATGTATATATATAAGTATATACAGTGCATCTGGAAAGTATTCACAGCGCTTCACTTTTTCCACATTATGTTATGTTACAGCCTTATTCCAAAATGGATTAATTTTTTTCCTCAAAATTCTATACAAAATATCCCATAATGACAATGTGGAAAAAAAGTTTTTTTGAGATTTTTGCAAATTTATTAAAAATAAAAACTAAGAAATCACATGTACATACAGTAAGTATTCACAGCCTTTGCCATGAAGCTCAAAATTGAGCTCAGGTGCATCATGTTTCCACTGATCATCCTTGAGATGTTTCTACAGCTAAATTGGAGTTCACCTGTGGTAAATTCAGTTGATTGGACATGATTGGGAAAGGCACACACCTGTCTATATAAGGTCCCACAGTTGACAGGGCATGTCAGAGCACAAACCAAGCATGAAGTCAAAGGAATTGTTTGTAGACCTCCGAGACAGGATTGTTTCAAGGTACAAATCTGGGGAAGGGTACAGAAAAATTTCTGCCACTTTGAAGGTCCCAGTGAGCACAGTGGCATCCATCATCCATAAATGGAAGAAGTTTGAAACCACCAGGACTCTTCCTAGAGCTGGCCAGCATTCTAAACTGAGCAACTGGGGGAGAAGGGCCTTAGTCAGGGAGGTGACCAAGAACCTGATGGTCACTCCGTCAGAGCTCCAGCGTTCCTCTGTGGAGAGAAGAGAACCTTCCATAAGGACAACCATCTCTGCAGCAATCCATCAATCAGGCCTGTATGGTAGAATGGCCAGATGGAAGCCACTCCTTAGTAAAAGGCACATGGCAGCCTGCCTGGAGTTTGTCAAAAGGCACCTGGTCTGGTCTGATGAGGCAAATATTTAACTTGTTGGCTTGAATGCCAGGCATCATGTTTGGAGGAAACCAGGCACCATTCATAACCACGCCAATGCTGGTACAGCATCATGCTGTGGGGATGTTTTTCAGTGGCAGGAACTGGGAGACTAGTCAAGATAGAGGGAAAGATGAATGCATCAATGTACAGAGACATCCTGGATGAAAATCTGCTCCAGAGCGCTCTTGACCTCAGACTGGGGCGATGGTTCATCTTTAAGCAGGACAACGACCCTAAGCACACAGCCAAGATATCAAAGGAGTGGCTTCAGAACAACTCTGTGAATGTCTTTGAGTGGCCCAGCCAGAGCCCAGACATGAATCCAACTTAACATCTCTGGAGAGATCTGAAAATGGCTGTGCACCGATGCTTCCCATCCAACCTGATGGAGCTTGAGAGGTGCTGCAAAGAGGAATGGGTGAAACTGCCCAAAGATAGATGTGCCAAGTTTGTGGCATCATGTTCAAAAAGACTTGAGGCTGTAATTGCTGCCAAAGGTGCATCAACAACATATTGAGCAAAGGCTGTGAATACTTATGTAGATGTGATCTGTTAGGTTTTTATTTTTAATAAATTTGCAACTTAATAAATTTGCAAAAATTTCAAAGAAACTTTTTTTTTTCCACATTGTCATTATGTGTGTAGAATTTTGAGGAAAAAAATTAATTTAATCCATTTTGGAATAAGGCTGTAACATAACAAAATGTGGAAAAAGTGAAGCACTGTGAATACTTTCTGGATGCACTGTATATATACTTATATATAAGTGTGTGTGTGTGTGTGTGTGTGTGTGTGTGTGTGTGTGTGTGTGTGTGTGTATATATATATATAGCTGTAACACAAACCAGGCCAAGTAAACAAGCATCTGGGTAGACTGCCAGATTGCCCCACCCTGTTGGAGCAGATTATTCTGCCACTTAGTCCCAACAGGTGTCAAACATTGCAGTCCTCAGTACATAGTCTTCCAGGTACCTGGGCCTCTGACAAACTCTAGCCGGGCGTCCCCTAGAGGGGACTCTGCACCGGGCGCCGTCGGCCTTGCCTGGAAATCCTTGCCATTCCAGTCCCACCAGTCCCAACTCACATCAGACCGCCTCGTTGCAGTTCCCGTCTTCTACTCTGGTGGTGACCTCCTCAATCTGCTGGAGTACCACCGGGACCCGTCTGCAAGCTCAAATGTGTCTCAGCCCCGCTGCCTCATGATCCGCAGGGGCCCCTGTCCATAATGGCTGCAGCTTATGGGTGTGGCTAGGGTGTCTGATCCACACTCGGTCCGACACCTTCAGTCCATGAGCGCTCGCTCTGTGCCTCCTGTCAAACTAACGTTTCATTTTCTGCTGTTGCTCAGCAACGCGGTCCAGTGTACAGTCCACACTTCTCGGAGGGCAAGTCGTGGGCGGCCTCAGTCAATCCACCGGCAGGATCATTTCAAGCCCCAGCATGAGAGCCGCCGGGGAGCATCCCGTTGTGGCGTGAGCCATTGCCTTGTAATGGAGCAGCGTGCTCTGCAGAGCGTCCGGGAAAGCGATGCCATCAACCAATGAGCACTCAGTCCATTCTTCAGCATTTTGTTAAAGCACTCGACACCCCTGTTGGTCTGGGGATGGTAGAACGCGGTCTTGACGTGTTCCACACCCTTACTGCCCAAGAACTCCTCAAACACCCCAGAGGTGAACTGCAGGAAATTGTCTGTCGTGATCGTGTTCGGTATCCCCCACCTGGCAAACAGGGAGGACAGGAAGCTTGTATCCACATCCGTCGTAACTGAATTGGTTGGCAGCACTTCTGGCCACTTTGAAAATAAGTCATAGGCCACGAGCAGAAATCGCCTGTTCAAGAGTGCTGCATGTAGCTCGTCGCAGATGTCCAGCTGTACATGCCTCCATGGGCCTTTATAACACCGGCTACAGGGGTGTGTGTGTGTGGGGGGGGGGGCGCTCCGGTCTTTCCACTCTCCAAACATGGAACACAGTGTTTCACTATGGTCTTGATGTCCTTATCGATACCCGGCCACCAAACTGAATCCCTGCTGCGTTGTTTCACCCTGACCATGCCCAAATGGCCCTCGTGGAGCATTGTCAGGACACGTGGCCTCAGGGACGACGGGATCAGGGTGCAGTGTCCCCTTGCCACACACACATCGTCCCAGCAGCTAAGTTCATCTTTGACTCATTGAAAGGGTGCCAACTCACCTTGCACCTTTGTGGGCCAACCCCCCACAATCACTGAGCATAGCTGTGCCAGCACCGGCTCCCGTTCTGATTCCGCCCAAAGCTCTTGAGGGGACACTATATCCCAGAGGGTCCCGTGCAGTGCATTCACCAGATCCGCCTCTGCTGGATTGTCGCCATCATCACCGTCCCATACCATGGAGTTAGCCATGGCACGGGACAATAGATCCGCCATAATGTTATCCTTGCTGGGGATGAACTAGGTGGTGAAATTGTAGGCCCTCAGCCATTCTGACCATCTGTGGATCCTCAGAAGCCTGTATCCCGAACCCGACGTCTCCAGCAGAGTCGTGAGCACCCGGTGGTCCGTCATCAGGGTGAAATGGCGCCCATAGAGGTAAATATGCCACCGCTCACTCATCTAGACGCAGGCAAGCACCTCCCTCCCACCCACCGCATATTTTTGCTCGGCTGCCGACAGTGACCTCAATGCAAATGCCACTGAGCATTCCGTGCCGTCTTGTACCTGGGTCATCACTGCCCCTACCACAGAGCCAGAAGCGTCACAAGTCACAATGGTCAGTCAGTTAGGGTCGAAACAGGCCAACACCGGAGGGGAGGTGAGTTGGCGTTTCAGCTTGGCAACCGCCGCCAAGCAGGCTGGAGTCCACTCGCACGGTGCATCCTGCTTCAACAGGGCTCGGAGGGGTTCAGTCGTCTCTAAGTTGCGGGGAAGGAAATGTCCGTAAAAGTTTACCATGCCCGAAACAATGAGATCTCTGCGGCCTTTGAAGGTTCCAGAAGGCATAAAACTGCATCCACATTCGAGTGTAGAGGCTGAAGCCCCCTCCCGATCAGCTGGAACCCCACAAACTCTATGGAGTCTGTTGCTAAGATGCACTTCTCACCATTCAAAGTGACCCCGTGCTCTCCTAATACCTCCAGGACCCATTCCAGCCACTTGTCGTGCTCCTCCCACGACGCGCCATGCACCACAATGTCATCTGTCCACAATGCACATCATCTGTCATCTGTCCACATTGCACAATGTCAATGCACCACAATGTCCACTGGGGATGGCAGTGGCTCAGGAGGTAGAGCAGGTCGTCCAGTAACCACATAGTTGGTGGTTCGAATCCCGCTCTCCCCAGTATCCTGCCGTTGTGTCCCTGGACAAGACACTTCACCCCCAATTGCTCCTGGTGGGTCTGGAAGCACCGTGTTAGGCAGTATGCCGCCATCAGTGTGTGAATGTGTGCGTGGATGGGTGGATGGCAGGATCTGTAAAGCACTTTGGTCATCAAGAGATGAGAGTAAAGGCGCTATATAAGTGAACACCATTTACCATTTACCATCTAAATATGCTACCACACCCCTGAGATCGGACAGGATTGTCAACATAATCTTCTGGAAACAGCTGGGTGCTGAGCTCAGGCCAAACGGCATCCGGGCGTACCTAAAAACCCCCATATGGGTCACAAACGCCGTCAGGTTCCTGCTGGCAGGATGGAGGGGCACCTGCAGGTAGCCCTGTCAGAGGTCCAGCTTCGTGAACACCTGTGGCCCACTAAACGCTGCCGTGAGTTCCTCTATAGTCAGAGGTGGGTACTTGTCTGGGATAATTGCCTTGTTCACCATTCTGACGTCTATGCATGGTCTAATGTCCCCCGATTTCTTCTTGGCTACCACGATGTTGGATATCCAAGGCGAGGCATCTACCCTCTCGATGATGCCAGCCTCCAGTAATTTGGACAATTCTGCCGTGACATTATCCTGCAGCATGAGGGGAAGCCTCTGTAGTGGCTGGATTTTTGGTGCCACGCTCATATCAATGAGCGGGCGGTGATGGAATGCCTTGATGCATCCCAGGCCCTCAAATAGCACCGGCCAACGGAGGTGCCAATCAGGGTACACTGTTAGCACCGTTGAGCCGTCTGGGTCCCTGATGGAAAATCCCAGCTCATCTAGCAGGTCTATTTCCAACAGGTCTTCCTCCCGGCACACCACCTGGAACGTGAAGCTGGTTACCGTCTTCGACCCACATGTCACCGAAAAGTTGGCCGTACCCACCATTTCAATCTCCACATGACCATACCCAAACATCTTCACCGCTCCAGCGTTGATGGTTTTCCCGGGAAACAGTCTCCTCATCGTGGCCATGCACAGGATAGACCTGCCGGCCCCTGAGTGCACCATAAGAGGCACGTCAACGCCGTCAAGTTTAAGCACATGCCACTTCAACGGCCCCTTCCCCATACATGCCACACACACCTGTCTGGTGTCGCTGGGCTCCGCCGCCAACGGTCTAGCAGTGAAGGTGTGGGCCCTGTTCCACACCTTCCTCCACTGCCTTTTGCAAGTCCGCCACTGAGGCTTAACTAGCATGCTAACCCCCGCGCTCAGCGGGAAAACATGGGTAGCCAACTTCTCGCTAGCTAACACTGGCAGATTCCACAGTATTGGGGACTCCCTCTGTCTAACCATATCCGACACGTGTTCAAGCAAGAGAGCGTCTCTGGCTAGCCTTAGCTTCTTCTTCAGCCACACATTGTTGGTGCTATGAGCTAGCTTATCCAGGACCAGCTCCTCCTCAATAGGCCCGAAAGCACACTCCCTTGCTAGGCTGCGTAGCTCCGTAATGAACACCCGAATGGACTCACCTGTTCGCTGTTGACGGTCAAAAAACTTGTACCTCCGCTCAGTGACGGTGGAATGGTCCCCGAAGGTACTGTCCATCATCTTCAACCCGTTTTCCAGCGAACTGCTGCCACACAGCCCAAAAAATATCCTCTGTCCCTCTATACCAAGGTGGTGGACAAACAGACTCCTCTGTCTTTCTTTGCTGGCGTCGCCCAGGCCAGCCACAGCCACATACACGTTAAACATGCCCTTCCAGCGGGTCCACGGTATAGCTGGTGTGCCCAGGGACTGAAGGAACGGAGGTGGTTCCCTGGCACACGTGCCCATTTTTTCTCTCTCGTCGCCAAATGTTATGTCTGAATAATGGGGAGTCGGAGTTACCATTAACTGAACACTGAACTGCTTTATTCTTGCATACAACACAATATGTACTCCAGCTGTAGCCCGCCTTACGTCATTGTTCCCCAACCCCTCGGCTGGGCTACGGAAAGCCCCAAGACACAATTCTCATATATAACAAACACCATATGGATGGTTGTCGGGGCAGGCGGAGTGATTTCTTCTGTGGGCTCTCCGATTCAGATAAGTGGCACACTCTAGCATAATGCAGGCTTTCCTCTTGCCGGTCATTCCTTTGCCTTATGGTTATTTGTCACAGACCCACAACTCTTGCATGGGGAGCTTCCCGGGGCAGACCTTCGGCTGGCAGCATTGGTTTCCATAACATCTTCCTCCAAGCTATCCTCGCTATCCAAGTCCATGGCATTTGCTGTGGCGGGTGGCTCCAGCGGCCGCTGTGACTGACGCCAGTTTAGCTCCAAGGTTAGTGATAGAAAAGTTTCATATTTGTAATTTGCTTTGTCTCAGAGTCTGTGTGAAAGTGCTAAAGATGATGATGCAGCTGTATTGTGTTATTGCTTTGTTTTAGTTTGCATGTACTGTTCTGGTGTGACTGGTGCTGAGAGAGTGTGACGGTTCCTGAGAAAGAGATAATCTGTACACCAAGTTTTAACCAGATGTATTGAACCAATTACCATGGACATTTTCTCCTCCACCTCTCGGATAACAGAGAGCTTGAAGGACTGAGCGATGTGTGTTTGAGTCAGAATGATGCGCGAATAGGCTCTGAGACTGTTTATGTATTGTTCTCCACCGGCCAGTGTAATTAAATTAACTAAAACTTTGATCCTGCCTGATTCTTGACTGAAGGTTAAGAAGATGTTTTACCAGACTTCCAGTTATGGCGGCCACGTAGGAAGACGTGTTTCACACTGCTCTGCTCGTAAAAATAAAAATTTTACTAAAACTCTCTTAATTGGAACAAAAACCCATCCCAGTGTTTTGGCGCGGATATGGTAAAGACTAAGGTTGGAAAATTAGGTGGAGGAAAAGGTAACTCGACAAAACAACCCAAGCTAACAGACTTTCACGCTCGAGGCGAAACAGAGAAAACTCCAGAGGCAATGGCGGAGGAGGGAGCCAGCGGCGGAGCGGGAACAGTTGAAGAGGGGACAAACGTAGTGCTCACTGCCATTAACTGCATGAGAACTGAGTTTTCGTCTAAATTCGATGGGATCATAGCAGCGATAGAAGGTATGAGAAAGGAAATAAACGCCTGCATGGAGCGAGTGGCGCAGGCGGAGCTCCGAATATCTAGCGCTGAAGATGACATCACCAGCCTGCAAATTAAACTGCAAACACTGGAATTAAAATGCAAAAGTCTGGAAGATAACGTCCTAGACTTGGAATCTCACTCACAACAGAATAATTTGAGGCTGGTGGGCCTCCCGGAGGGAATGGAGGGACGGAACCCATGTTCCTTTTTGGAAAAGTGGATTCCAGAAGTACTGAATAACGCGGATCTGCAGTCATCGGTCGTTTTAGAGAGAGCTCACCGAATCAGCCCACCGAGAGATAATAAGACACCACCGAGGACGCTGATTATGAAGTTCCTCAACTACAGAGACAAGATGACAGTCACCAATGCGGCGCAAGCTAAAGGGGAAATTAAATTCCAGGACCAACAGGTGCGGTTCTACCCGGATTTGGCTACAGGAATACAACAATTGAGAAAACAGTTCGACCCCGCCCGCAAAGAGCTGCGCAACCTAGGGATTCGTCATGGAGTAATTCATCCGGCAAGACTGCTGGTCACATATAAGGGGAAAACCCACACCTTCAAGACCCCTCAAGAGGGGCAGGAGCTCATCAAGCAAATCCAAAAGGAGACTGGCGGGAGCTAAGCATGAACATGACAAAGGTAGAACATTTAAGCATATGTACAGACATCTGATTGATCTGAAACATATAACATGTCTACAAAATACAGACTGTATTAAAAAAAAAAAAGCTATGATGTACAACGTTGCTATAAAACTTTGAAGTTATGTTGAAAAAGCCACAGAAGAGAGTTAGAGTCGGACTCCGTCGGTCTATGATGACCATGGAAGAGAATCCTAAACGTCTAGATCCAGTGTTCTACCTTCCAGCGTTGGGCGTTGGTAGGATTCAAGCCTGGGCAGGAAGATATGGAGGACAAGATGTTGCCCATGCAGCATGTCCCCCCTCTCCACGTCACTGATGAATCCAAAGGAACAGCAGGGCTGCTACATTTTGGCACCAGCGCTGTCGCAGGAGCTGCCAGAACAATGTTGAGCACAACAGAGAACTGCCTTAGGGACTCCAACTCCGGATTTTTCCTCAGGGTTGACTCCCGAAGCCTTTCCCGTGACCGGGTGTGCCGCAAGGCAGCGGAGGTTTGAAATCAGGGTTTACCTTCCCCTAGATGGGCTACCTTCCCAGGTTGACGAGCTACCATCTACCCGAAGCATCTGGTTTTAAGGCACCAGAGATCCACCCTCGCCCCTTCTCCTATTAGTAAAAGCAGTTCCGCCGGGCTTAGAGACTAAACCACACGGGCAGGCTAGGAGTTGGACTTAGTTGTCAGAGGCTTTTCGAGACGCACGCCATAAGGAGCATTTTATGAGCACTGGGAGCTTAACCCCAGTGCCACTCCTGGCTATGACAACCTTGGAACTTAGAAGAGAGTTAATGTCATAAGAATAGTAGTAGAGTGAGGGTGATTGAGAGGTGAAAGAGAGAGTGGTTTGACTGATCCTCGCAGGTGTGGAACAGTCACTAGCTACAACGGGAGACAGAATATTTTGGGGGGATTACCACGAATGTGGGGAAAGGGAATTTGTTTTTGGTTAGTTTGTAGGATGAATGATCTATCATCCATGTTTTTGCTCCTCTGTAAGAGTATGTTCATATTGCAAGGTAATCTCAAACTCCTTATTGATCATAGATCAAAGCGTTAATCTTAATTTAACTTCATGGAATTGCAGTGTCATGACCCGAGCGCTAATATTGTCCGCGCTCGGGCCACGCACCATTCCTGACAGGCTTTGACAGCGGTGTTGTTACTCTGGCTCCCCGGGTTGTTATTGTGGCAGCGCTCGGGGGAGCTTGCTGCTGTCAAGGCCTGAACAGCTGTGCTGCATTTGCAGTCGTTAGCGGCTGGCTTTAAAAGCCGGCGCCGGCGGCAGCATCTCGCAGCAGTCTCATCTAACGTTCGTCAAACGATCGTCTGTAGAGGATGCGTTCAATGATGAGGCTGAGTTTTATTTCTCAGGTTCAGCTTTATTGACAGAACACATACTCTAGCATTCTCAAAGCAGGAAGAAGAGAAAGAACTATTTCACATCACCTCTTTATATCTTTCCAGCATCAGAACTGAAGTCACATGGTGCTTCAGTAAACATACAGTCACATGGTACTTAATCCCAGCCACAATGCAACCCTTTGAACTTTCACCATTGTCTCTTATTCATTGATGAACCGGAAATCTCTCTGGGGCATCTTCTCCGAGACAAAGGCCAAATCTCACACCTCCTCGTCATCCTCTGCAGATTCGAGCCTTTTGTCCTTCGAGACGCGAATCCTCCAACAAACATGCAGTCATACCTTTGTGGAAAATGTGAGCCCAACATATGTGCCACACATCAACGAATCCTTCTCATCCCGTTTGTAAGTGTGTTCATCGCCTATGATTATTGTTTGTACTCTGTCGTAGAGCTCACCCTTTTCCTTATCAGACGCTGAGCGAGCACTCCTCGTCTCAGCTGTCAACGATCGCTCTGTGTGTTAATTAGCAGTCTTGTTGTTTAGCCCTCGTGGCTGGTTATCTTGTCCTTCCCTTTTTCCCTAACTGTAAATAAACACCTGTGCAACTTTACTGGACTGTGGCGTCTTATGCTGGCTCGTGAGGGCCAGCCGTGACAGTAGACTGCCGCCAGAAGGAGACGCCGTTCTCGGTGAAGTTGCATTCAGGAGAACTTTGCACTTTCCTGTCTGGGTACGGTGTACTGGAAGTATGTCGTCGCGGAGGGGCTGCACTCGGAGTCCCAGCCACAAGCTGACTGAGGCGCTGGATGAAGTTGATGAAATCCTCATTGCCGCCTCCCTCCTCGACTATCATCCCGACGTACGCTGGTACCTGGACAGCGCTGAGGACGTCCTGTATTGTTTTCCCCGCTAAGCCAGCCACCCAGAAGTCGGCATAAGGAGGGATGACATCGCCGCCCAACGTGAGATACTCCGGATGTACGAGGAGGAATACGACCAGAAGCAGAGGAGAAGGCATTCCCGCTCCCCGCTTTGGGATCCCGATCCTCTCCTCGATCCAGGCCAAGAGTTCGCACCATCCAAGGCCCGTCGAAGACGTCGGCGCCGCGGCCAGAGACAACCTCAGCAAGAACCCCGTCTGGATCCTGTTCCGGGTCCCCAGAATGACCCCATCAACCAGACAGCTGTCTCTTCAGCGTCTCGCCAGGAGGGAATCCCCGCAGCCTCTCTCCCCGGGCCATCTTCTCCCACTGTCCTGTCAGCGCGCCATGCCCGGCCCGCCTCGGCTGTCGCCCCCTCCTCTCTGACGCCTTCTCCAGCTGCTGGGTGTACGAGGAGTTCTGCTCCGGCGAGCCCCATGCCGAGTCCATCACGAGCGGCTTCCCCTCATCCTTCCTGGGAGTCCTCTGCCACCATCCGGCGGGAAGAAGAAGGAGCAGCGTCCCCCACAGCAGGCACCATCCTCCCTCCGGGAGACAGGCGAGTACAGCTTCACTCTTCCCCTCTTAATAGTGATTTGTCTTGTCTGACTCCTGGGGGTGAGGTTCGGGGTTCGCAGCCCCCCGAGCCTCCACCACCTGCTGAGGTAATAACTAAGCCCACTGCCTCTGTGTCTCCCTCCGCGGAGCGTTCCTCGACGTCAGTCAAGCGTCATCGGATGAGGAGGGGGCCTGCGGCCCTGCAGCACGTAATTCCAGCCCCGCAGCCACGTCAAGGACGGAGGAGAAGAGCGGACTGCTGTATGGAGCCTGCGCCAATGACGAAGCGTCCCCGGGTCTCCACAGATGAACAGTCCGATCCAGCGGACCAGGGGCCCCCTGCCACCACGTCGTGCGGTTTGCCAGCGTGGACGACGGCGCCGGAGGGTCCTCAGGCTGCAGAAGCCATCGTGCCAGCTGCGGAGCCCCACGCAGCTGAGTGGGAGCCAGAAGACGACCTCCTCCCGTCTGGGCCCGGATCGTTGAAGTCCTGGACGGCGTTCGAACTTGAGATCAGGCAAGTGCTCAGTGTTGTCTTTGCCTTTTCTATTATTGAGCATTTTTGCCCGTCTCTTGGGGGGGCGAGCCGGGTGCAGCTGTCCACTGCATCCGAGCTTGTCTCACCGGGTTCTGGCACTGCCGGTGATTCTGATTCCGGTTCTTCTCCTTTTTCTTCTGAGCCTTCTCCCAAGGTTGCCGGTGCAGAGCAGACGCCAATCGCTGTACCGGAGGTTCCGGTTCGGAGTTGGAGGTCGGTACTGGACCTGCCCTGATTCATTTGGGGTCCGACGCGGGTGCAGCTATGACCCAATCGGGGTCCATCGCGGGTGCAGCATCGGCTCAGTCAGAGTTCGTCACTGAAGTGGTTCTGACCCAATTGGGGTCCGACGTGGTTGCAGCCGTGACCCAATCGGGGTCCATCGCGGGTGCAACGTCGGCTCAGTCAGAGTTCGTCACCGGAGTGGTTCTGACCCAATCGGGGTCCGACATGGTTGCAGCCGTGGCCCAATCGGGGTCCATCGCGGGTGCAGAATAGGCCCAGTCCGAGTTCATCACCGGAGGGGTTCTGGCCCAATCAGGTTCCACCGTGGGTGCAGCGTCGGCCCAGGCGGAATCTTTTACCGGATTGGTTCCGGCCCAATCAGCGCCTGTTTGTGTGGGATCCGGAGATGGAGCTGCAGACCCGCCGCTGAATAACGCCGAACTGATTCCTTATCCTCGTCACATTCCTTCTTCCCCCGCACCTGGAACCGCGGGGATTAACCATAGTTGGCCCGGTTCTCCCTGGCTTCTCCTCTCCGTTGGGAGACCGTCGCTGGGCTCTCTCCAGTGGTTCTGTTGGCAGGTTGATGCGGGTCCACCACCTGGAAGCCTGCTCTTCCCGTTTGGCGTCCTGGGCCGGCCCCCTGATAAACAGAACTGTATATTTGGCAACCTGGTCCGGCCACCGCAGGTACGGTCATCCCCGGCCCGGGATTCAGGTAGGCCGCCAGAACACTTCCTGCTACCTCGGTTAGCGGCTTGGATGCTGGGTGCGGGGAGGCCCCCTGAACTGTATATTATGCCTGTCATCCCGGTGTGTTTTTTTGTTTTGTTTTTTCACTCTGCCCCTCAGTAGTTTCAATGATCTTGAGTTGTTTTTTAAGGCTGAAATACTCCACATACAGCATCTAATGGTGTATTCTGATGTGTGACTTGGCCGCTTGTTTTTTTTTTTCCCATTCAGTCTTGTTTATACAGTATACCAAGTTTTTTTTGACCTTCTGGCTTAAGAAGAAGAAAGAAAGGAAGCTGAGTTAAATCTAATTTTGATAACACTTTTCCTCAACATTAAGATCTATTATGGTTATACTGAACATCATTTATGTTACTCCTATTCTGTGTTTAATGGATATATGTACCCTTGTCATGGGATTTTGCGCATGTATTTTTTTTTGGGGGGGGGACACTGGGGACCCTATGCTTTTGACCCCACTGTTTGTTTGGTATTTAGGTTTGGTACTATAGGTCTCCATTTGGAGCCAGTTTGGTAAAATGTGGTTGTCTGACTATTGCATTCCTGATCAAAAATCTTCAAAGCAGACCACCCGTTCCTTTTCTTCATCAGACATAATGCCACCATGACTATTCTCTTTGTTGGTCGTTTCTGCTTGCCTCTGAGCACTCTGTAGGGTTGCAATATTGCTGTGAGAGCTTCAAGGCAACGTGTAATTGCTGATCCATGGAGCAAGTACCATTGCATTTCTTTACCTGCTAAACATTTGCTGAAATATCTACAGTAGATCTTTATTCTGCCGAATAGGGTCTAGTTGGTTTAATTCAAATGCCAAGAAAATGAACTTGTTCAGCTTCTGCATTCAGAAGTTTTGCTATGTTTTTTTTTAATCAGTCTTAAAATTAGAATTTGAAATGCAGCCTTTAAAGTTTTCAGCTGCTAAATTCCTTGCAGAACCTTTACACTCTGATTGCTTAAAGGTGATGGTCACTTCAGACAACTGCTCATTTGAATAGTTAAGTACTAATTGGGATCTCTAAACTCTTCTGAACTATTTTTGATATTTCTCCCACGTGTGTATGGGTTCCAAGTTGAAATGAATATTTATGGGGTTAATTGTGAATTGATTCAGTTCATTGTTGTTGGCGGGCTTTTATTTCCCTTGAGCCTGCAAATTCCTTTTCATGAGTGCCATATTTTTCATTGCTTTTTTTCAGCTTTATAACAGTCTATACTATTGGGTTTTTGTTAAAGACTCTGTTTATGCTTGTTGGAATTAGCGTGGGGTTTTTTTCTTTTTTTTTTTCCTTTTTCCCCTCTCCTGTTGGAGGGATGAGACTATGTTACCCTGTGGGGGTTTTTTTTCTCTTTTCTCTTGCCCTGTATGTGTTCCTGTGTTGTATAGTGTGGGGTTTTTTTTCCCTGTGAATGTATGCCCTGGTTGTTTCCTGTTCCTGCCCTGTCTTTACTGTGATTTGTGTGGTAGGCTATCGTGCTGATTTGGTTTTCTGAGGCTGATTCTGTCCCCCCGTTGCCTGCTCCCTCATCCACCCGCCCTGGGGGGGGGGGGGGGGGGGGTTGGATGTTAACGGGCGTCCGGGAGTCCGCTCTTGAGGGGGAGGTCCTGTCATGACCCGAGCGCTAATATTGTCCGCGCTCGGGCCACACACCATTCCTGTCAGGCTTTGATAGCGGTGTTGTTACTCTGGCTCCCCGGGCTCTTATTGTGAACTAATCTACTACTACTACTACAGCGCTCGGGGGAGCTTGCTGCTGTCAAGGCCTAAACAGCTGTGCTGCATTTGCGGTCGTTAGCGGCCGGCTTTAAAAGCCGGTGCCGGCGGCAGCATCTCACGGCAGTCTCGTCTAACATTCGTCAAACGATTATCAACGAATCCTTCTCATCCCGTTTGTGTGTTCATCGCCTATGATTATTGTTTGTACTCTGTCGTAGAGCTCACCCTTTTCCTTATCAGACGCTGAGCGAGCGCTCCTCGTCTCAGCTGTCAACAATCGTTCTGTGTGTTAATTAGTAGTCTTGTTGTTTATCCCTCATGGCTGGTTATCTTGTCCTTCCCTTTTTCCCTAACTGTAAATAAACACCTGTGCAACTTTACTGGACTGTAGCGTCTTATGCTGGCTCGTGAAGGCCAGCCGTGACATGCAGAGGTCTACAAAATCTTAAAAAACTTAAACAAGTCATGAATAAAATAAAAGACATAGATTCAAAAATTGTATTTTTACAAGAAACTCATCTATTAGAGGAGGATGTAAAAAGAATTAGGAGAAGATGGCAAGGTAACGTGTTCACCTCATCATTTTCATCCCGAGCTAGGGGAGTTATGATTCTCATACATAAAACAGTCCCATTTCAAATGAAAAATGTAATTAGAGACAAATTTGGAAGATATCTAATCATCCAAGGATCTTTGTTACTAGAAAATATAAATCTAGTGAACTTATACGTCCCCAATATTGATGATCAAAACTTCTTTGTTAATTTATTCCTCATTTTATCATCACTTACAGGGCAACATATAATAGCAGGGGATTTTAATTGTACATTGAATCCCAGTATAGATAGATCAACAGGACTGGACTGTATGCACAATGGATGTAGGATGACCATTAATCATTTTATGAAAGAATTGAGATTGCTAGATAAATGGAGAGATATGAAACCACAAGTCAAAGCCTATTCTTGTTATTCTAATACCTATAAGACATTCTCACATATTGACTGCTTTTTGATCTCTACAGAATTAAGGTCCAAGATTCAAAATTGTTTCTATGATAACATTGTGATCTCTGATCATGCACCCTGCTGTCTAGTATATGTAGATAAGAAATTGACAAAGGACCCAGTTAGGTGGCATTTTCAACATAAATGGCTTCAGGATGAGGAATTTGTTAAGTACATAGAAAAACAGATGAGTTCTTTGATATCAATACTACACAAACAACGGCATGTATAAAGTAGGAGGCTTTCAAAGCTTTTATTAGGGGGCATATTATTAGTTACACAGGTTCAAAATCTAAGAAGACCCGAGAGGAGAGAGTCCAATTGGAACGTAAAATAAAAATTCTTCAAGAAAAGGTGTATGCAGGAAGTAACCCACAGTTAGAAAATGAATTACTGATTTTGAGAGCTGAATATGACAAAAAATCAGCGAATAGAGCTGCCTCCAGTCTTCTAAGATTGAAGTAAACTTTTTATGAACAAGGTGAAAAATCAGTAAAATTATTGGCATGGCAGATTAAACAGTTAGAATCTAAAACACCAATTACTAGTATTATAAGTAACGGACAGGTAGTTATAGATCCTTTAGAAATTAATAGTGCCTTTAGAGATTATTATGAAAAACTATATGATACAAAAAATTAAACTGACTTAACAAAATTAAATGGGTTTTTGGGTGGATTATCTATACCATGTATTCCAAATGAAAACAGGGAGATACTGGAGTCTAAAATTAGTCAAGAAGAAGTTGGGCATGCCATTGATAATATGAAATCAGGAAAAAGAGCAGGACCAGATGGTCTTCCAGTTGACCTCTATAAAAAGTTTAAGAATAAATTAATAAAACCACTTTTGGAAATGGTTTTAGAAGCATTTCAAAATGGTAATTTACCACCATACATGAATAATGCCTTAATTATACTGTTGCCAAAACCAGGTAAACCCCCTAATAACTGTGAAAACATGAGACCAATAAGCCTATTAAATGTTGATCTTAAAATAATCTGTAAAATTTTAGCAAAACGACTACAAGAAATATTACCAAATATTATTAATCAAGATCAGAATGGCTTTATAATGGGAAGACAAGGCTTCCATAATGTAAGAAGACTATTTAATATTATTTATTCCAATAAAGAAGCACCGGATACAGCTCTCCTATCATTGGACGCCGAAAAGGCCTTTGATATGGTCGAAGGGCCCTATCTTTTTGAAGTCCTACAAAGGTTTGGACTTGGAAATAATTTCATAAAATGGGTCCAGATAATATACGATAATGCTACAGCAGAAATCCTAACAAACAGCAATATCTCAAAACCAATAAAAATCAATAGAGGATGTCAACAAGGCTGTCCACTTTCACCTTTACTGTTTACTATGGCAATTGAACCTTTAGCGATGGCAGTACGTTTACATCCACAAATATATGGAATTAAAGTAGGACCAACAGAACATAAAATCTCCCTGTATGCCGATGACATAATTTTGTTTATGTCGAATTTTAAAAAATCAATTCCGACCTTGTTCAATTTAATAAAGAACTTTGGGGATATATCAGGATATAAAATAAACAAAACAAAATCTTCAATATTAATGTTAAATGAGACCCAGAGAAATCACCCAGCTCCTGAGGTAAATCAATTCAATGTTGTAAATCAGTTTAAATATTTAGGAATTCAAATTTTGCCTAAGCTAGAATCAGTCGCCAATGCCAACTATGAAGCCTTGGTGAATGATATGTGTGGACCTTGCAAATTCCAAGCTGGTGAATGTATATTATGTATTCTTATGTAACAGATTACCTAGACTAAACAGAGGAGCATTGTTGTTGACTTATTTTTGTTAATAGCTGTTGTTTTTATTAACTTTTTTTTTGTTATTGTTCTTTTTAATTTTTAAATTACTTTTGTGTTAATGTCTGACTGTTTGTGCCATGTTTGTAAAAAAAAAAAAAAAAAAGGTTCAATAAAAAATATTGTGGAAAAAAAAAGATGTTTTTCCAACAGTTAGCTTGTCTGCAGCCTTCAACTGGAGAGCTAGCTTGATAGCTCTGGCTAATGTTAAGTCATTCGGCACCGTAAGTAGCCTAGCTTGCAATACAGTGCTGCATGTGTGCTCCGCAAGCTGGTCACACACCATTTCATCTTCCAGCAGTCCAAAGCGGCACTCGCTAGCTAGCTGTCTCAAGCCGGCAACAAACTGGTGGATGGGCTCACCTACCTGTTGGTGTCACTGCTGAAAACGCATCCTCTAGACAGTCAAGCAGTTCGGGGTGTGGAAATGGTTGGCTAGAAGCTCCACGACATCCTCAAACTAGAAAAGCACTCGGAGAGCGCAGACCTCCGCCAAGCGCCACAGTTCCCCCCATACAGTGTTTGTGTGTACGTTTTCAGATTCCTTGACCATGAAAACATCTGACTAGCAATTGGATTGACAATGATAGGATTAGTGGTTCAGTAGTTATTCACGAAAATTGCATTTTCCGTAATGGCAGTTTTCTTCTGGACGGTGATCCGGATCACCACCAAAATGTAATCATCTGTAGGATACCCCATTTCTGACAATCTGTGAAAATTTCATGAAAATCCGTCCATAACTTTTTGAGTTATATTGCTAACAAACAAACAGACAGACAGACAAACCAACGCCGATGAAAACATAACCTCCTTGGTGGAGGTAACAAAGCTGACGTGATGAGTGTCCGTAGGACTCGCTGGCCCTCAATACCCAGGTTATGGACAAGAAGCACACGTACCCTTAGCTTGTCGAGCTGCCCGAGGTCCAGTGCGGTGATGTAGGTCTGAAAAGCCTTGAACCAGCATGGCCAAGGCACCAGCGGTTCAACCGGAAGCTCAAGAAAGGGACGGAGTGGTGTTACGCATGCTTCCATGAGTTAATCCTCAGTCGCCAAATGTTATGTATGCAAACCTGGTGATGAATGAGGTAAGATGAAGGTTGTATCAAACACAGCTTTATTCATGACAGGAACAGCAGTTACACGGCAGGTACCTGGCGTGGGCATCCAACACAAGAGGAAGTGCCCTGGTGGTTCACCCCGCTATATAGAGCAGTGCAGTGACGTGACAGGAAGTCCATGTCACCACACTGCACTTCACAGTTAAGTGCAATCACAACACTCTGGTCTAACCCGGCTGGGGCTTGAACCCACAACCTGGGCTTGAGCCCATCACACTGGTCAGTATGTGCGTCTAATGCACATGTTAAAAAAAAACACACACACACAATGATATATTTAAGTATTTCTTTAAGGGTCAAGGGAAATCATGCTGGTCTGTAAAATACAAACATAAAATAAAATAAAAGAAGTTTCTTTTCTATTTTCCTTTGTTTAAAGCAGAAGAAACTCCACAAACTAAATTTAATCTACCAAATGAATCATTCATTCATTCATTCATCTTCTTCCGCTTAATCCTTTTCGGGTCGCAGGGGGGCTGGAGCCTATCCCAGCATCTTTGGGCAAGAGGCAGGGTACACCCTGGACAGATCGCCAGTCCATCACAGGGCCAGCACAGAGATACAGACAACCATTCACTCTCACAGTCATACCTAAGGACAATTTAGAATCAAAACTGGGGATTCTAAATTGTCCAAATGAATCAAACAATAAAAATGCAAGAAACATATAGATTGTGTTGTAAAAATCTATTAAAATCTGTCTTTTCTCTAATTTAGATAATGTAATCTAAAACCTGCCTTCTAACCAATCAATAAAAAATACAACAAAATTAAAATTACATATTCAAATGCACATTAAACCTGCATGAACACTTTCACTGCACCTCATTATGAATTACTAGCTTCTTTTATGGACAGTTATTCAAAGTTATTTGGATAAAATTTGAATAGTGACATCTATTTAAACCTTTAGGCAGACACATGACCCTGCAGTGAATGGTTTACTGATATACACAACATCAATACTGCAGAGTTGATGAGGTCAGTATCAGCACAATTTGGAAGTTTGGAAACAAACCAGGTCAGACTACATTAGATTAAGCTAGAAAGACAAAAGTGTAACATGAACTCCAGTAATGGGGGTATGGGATGTGTCCTCCATTACTGGAGACACACACACTGCAGCCAGTTGCCAGGAATCATTCTTGAAAGCTTTGGATGCATCTGTAAACCTGTCCTCTCTTTGACCATGGCACATTTTCTGTATGTTTAGGTCCAGGTGTCCATCCATTCATCTTCTGCTGCTTATCCAGGAGACTAGGTCACAGGGGCAGCTGTCCAAGCAGAGAAGCCCTGCTGCAGGTGGTGAGCCTGCTGGAGGGCAGACCCGTCTGGCTCCTTTGGGTACACTGGGTCCTTGATGTAACTTTTTTCATGGGGATCAACTGCACCACTCCTGGTCTGGCCCTTTACCCAGGATCAGTTTGTCTTGGAAGATGCTACCAGGGGAAAGTATGCCCCTGTCAACATAGCTCCTGGGATCATTAAGGGCACTCAAACCCTTCCACCATGATAAACTGGCACTCCACGAAGGACCAGGTCTGCAACCTCTAAACTGAAATAGCAAATGTGTGCAGTTTCTTGGGGGTGGGGGGGTGGGGGGGTGGGGATCAACATTAAACTACAAAACATCCATCTTCTTCTTATACCACTTGATCCTTTTCGGGTTGCTGGGGGGCTGGAGCCTATCCCAGCATCTTTGGGCAAGCGGCAGGGTAAACCCTGCAGATCGCCAGTCCAACACAAAGAGACAGACAACCATTCACTCTCACATTTATACCTAAGGACAACTTAGAATCCTCAGTGGATGCCAGTTAACCTAACCTGCATGTCTTTGGCCTGTGGGAGGAAACCGAAGGAAACCCACGCAGACATAGGGAGAACATGCAAATTCCACACAGAAGGGTCACCGATGGTCAGGGGTGGGATCAAACCCACGATGGTCACGGGTGGAATTGATCCTGTGACCTTCTTGCTGTGCTGACAGTGTTAACCACTGCGTCACCAAGCTACCCCACTACAAAACATATCTGAACTTTAATATTAATGTAGGGTCAGTTTAGCCAGTCCAAATGGACACTGCCGGCTACTAAAGACACGTCCAATATCAGTTTCCTCTACTCTCCTGTGCTGATGGTCAGTGAAATGTTTGTCTCCAGTTAGCAACACCTGTGTATGTTGCAACAGTTCCTTAAATACCAAATGACCAACCAATCAAAAGCATGCCACCTAGTGGCTAAAATTAATTTTAAAAAAAATAAACTAAATGGCTCCTACACATTGACCCCTAATTTTGGGCTTGACAGAAGACAATACAATTGAAACTACAACAAAAAAGGAGCCATAACAAAGGTAAAAAAAAAAAAAAAAAATCATTTTCTATTATCACAGTTATTAACAGTGTCCAAAATAGATTACTCTGTTTACCAAAAAATATTAGCATACAGCTTCAGAAAGTATGCAGATTTTTGTTCTTGGCCTTTCAATAATATTGGATTTTGTTTGAAGTTGAACAGTTGTTGGGAGGTAACCAAGATGTCATTTATACCTGACGACATGACCTTAAAAGCTGCCAGTTTGTGCAGGTCTGTTAACCACTTGCTCCATTTGTCATGGAAATATGGAGGAATTTGATCATCCCAGCCATATTTCATCCAACATAATTCCTGTAAAATCATTTTTGCTTGAAGCCTGAAGGGTGCTAGGAAGCCAATGGGATCATACACTGAATTCATTACAGACAGGATTCCACATCTGGTGCAGGGTTGTTCCTTGATTTGAATCTTGAATTCAAATGTGTCCTATTCAATGCACCACTGAAGTCCTAGGGCCCTTTCCACAGGCAGTTTATGCTTGTCCAAGTCTAAATGGTCCACTTGCTTTGATCTGTGGTCCTCTGAAATGGTTTGTAGAACCTTACGGCTATTGCTGATCCATTTTGTCAATGTAAACCCACCCATTTTACAAAGCATAGAAAGGGTTTGGACCATCAGAGCTGCATCGTCTTCTGTGGGTAAAGATTTCAAGAGGTCATCCACATAAAAATTGTTTTTAATAGTGTCAACAGCTTCCTTCAAGAAAATATGACCATTGTCATCAGCAGTTTTTCTTAAAGCAAAACATGCACAACTTGGTGAAAATACAGCACCAAACAGATGGACCGTCATGCGGTATTCTTCCATCTCCTTATTCCAATGTCCATCTGGCCACCATAAAAGCCTTAAAAAGTCTAGATGTTCTTTTGCAACTTTAACTTGATGAAACATGGCCTCTGTATCAGCCATTATGGCTATGGGCTCCTGTCGGAATCTGGTAAGGACTCCAACCAAAGAACTAGTGAGGTTTGGTGCCTCACTAGTTTGTTTGTTGTTAAGTGATACTCCCTTGAACTCTGCACCAGTCAAACACAACACATAACTTTCCTTTCTTGAGGTGATAAACACCATGGTGGGGTATGTACCACACCTTACCCTTTGTAGCCTTGAGCTGATGCGGTGAAACCCTTTCAGCGTAGCACCTGTCAGTGACATTGGAAAGGAAGCTGGCATATTCATTGTGAAATGTAGAGTCTACTTTAAACTTTCTTTTTAGGGACTTGATCTACTGTTGAGCTACAGAAATGTTAATTGGGATAGTAATGGGTTCCCTTTTGAACGGCAACTTCATCTGATAATGGCCTTTGCAAAGTTGCAATGAGCTTTTCACTGTTTCCATAAACTTCTGATCTTCCCTGGACATTTCTTCTTCGTCACAGCACACTTCACTAAAATCGTGGTTGTATTGCTGCTGCAACATCTCTTCCAACTTTTCCACAGCAGTTCTGTTGGCAGTAACAACTGCCCACATCCCAATAAGACTGTGACGTCAGCAAGGAGGTAGTGGAGTCATGTTTTGGGCCAGAATCATGGGAAGAGAGCTGGTAGGCCCCTTTAGGGTCCCTGAAGGTGTGAAAATGACCTTATATAGAGAGAGTTATAGAGTATATATATAGAGTATATATATAGTATATATATACTCTATATATAGAGTATATAGAGTTTCTGACTGACCAATTTCTTCCATGGTACAAAAAGAAGAACTCTGCCTTCCATAGTATAATTATCTTCATGCATGACAATGCACCATCTCATGCTGCAAAGAATATCTCTGTGTCATTGGCTGTTATGGGCATAAAAGGAGAGAAACTCATGGTGTGGCCCCCATCCTCCCCTAATATCAAACCTACTGAGAACCTTTGGAGCATCTTCAAGCAAAAAATCTGTGAGGGTGGGAGGCAGTTCACATCAAAACAGCAGCAGCTGTGGGAGGCTATTCTGACACCTTGCAAAGAATTTCAAGCAGAAACTCACAAGTTCAATGGATGCAAGAATTGTGAAGGTTATATCAAAGAAGGGGTCCTATGTTAACATGTAGCTTGGACCTGTTAAGATGTTTTTGATTGAAATAGCTTTTGATTTGAGTAAATATGACCTCTTTCAGTCATAGTTCAGTAAATATGACAGCCTTCATGACCTCCTTCAGTAAATATGACTGTAACATGTAACGCATTACTTTGCAATGCATTACTGTGATGCCACTACTTTTGCAGTAATGTGCTGTGTAACGAAATTACTGTTTAAAAATTCAGTAATGCATTACAGTTACTGAAATTTGATCATATGCGTTACTCGTTACTTGTTTTATTAATATGGATAGATATTTTTAGTGCAAATAAATGACTATACAAACTGACCCTACCGTAGGTGACGCAGCCATCAGTCGACGTGACCTGTTGGAAAGAGCAGAGTCTTTACTAATGATTGGAGGAAGAGAGGAAGCTACTTTGTTTTTGTGGAAACAGATTATTTTTCCTTTGTCATGGTTAAGGACAAAAGCATATTGGTGGGTTGCAAACTAAGTGCCAGTTAAGACCTACTGCAATCTTCAGAAGCGCCTGAAAACAGCAACAAGCTCCAACAAAGCTAGTGCTAATGGCTAGCTATGCTAACACCGTGTTAGTGGATTTACTGTATTCTGAACAGCCACGGCTGAATGTAAAGTGGAAATACTCTTGTCTCAACACCCACGGCTGGATTTCAAGCATAGGTATGCATCTGGACAGCTTGTGACCCAGCAAGAATTAAACCGACTGATTGCCAGATATGTCGTTACAGACTGAAGACATGATAAAAACAGTGACTTTCCATCAGACAGCTGAGACTGTGATCCACTGAAGTTAAAACACATTTACCTGCTACCTGGATAAAGATTATTCAAAAATGGATTTTGAGCTCCATAACGAATTTGAGGGACTGGATCATGTCTCTGTCACAGCAGACATTTGGACTGTGGATAATGGACTTTTCTTTGGATCACTGCACATCGGATTAAATCCATATCATAAAGGTAAGATAAACATGGACAGCTTTATGCAGTGTTGCCAACTCTCACTCTTTTGGAGTGAGTCTCACTCTTTTTCCCTCTCTCACACCATAAACCCTATTTCTCACTCCAAAATGAGAAAATTACTGGCAGTATTACGTTGGTTTTCTTCAAATTTTTCCCACAGTAAGAGCTCTCAAGGCAGGATAAAGAAGACTGAACATGTTCTAAAAGCTCTGTCTAAAACAGTCTGTTTCATAATAATTTGGAATGTGGTGTAATGGACAGAGGGTTTTAACTATTGTTTGGTGCAAAATGTTGTGGACATTGATGCTGTCATAATACTAGGATTTTTTTTTTACCTTGAAACTAATACCTTAAAAATACTGGTATTCAATGTCATGTTTATTACTGCAAGGAAAAAAATACCACAATGTATCGCTAGAAAATTCAGATTTTTATTATAAGGCCCATGTGTCAACTTGCTGACAGAAGACACCGGGAAAGCTGCAGCTGGTATCAACATATCTACTGGGAACAAAATGAATACTTCAAATATCTTGAATCAAAATATATTGCTATTTCAATATTTTGAAAACATTAGTGGATATAGTTTGTGAGGTTTTGTGAAAAAAAAATCATAAAATAAATGTGGACATTTACAGTAAATAAAAAACAAAACCATTTCAGATCCATAAGGCATTACTCACCAAATCTATTTTTTTCTATGAATATTTTTTGTTGCTCTTGACTGACTCCAGCAGTCACATGTCCTTTTGCACAGCCAGAGAGAAGTCCTTACATGACAAGTCACAGTTCACAGATATTGCATGTTGTAGCTGCACAGTCTTTTCTTCTTCACAGGTTTATCCATGTTTAAAAGTCACAAACCCGACCAAACAGCAAGAGACATCACCAAAACATTTTCTTTGCCGGTATTTACACTAGATATGAACAATGTGCACTAAGGGAACTGTGATAGGTTAACTGTCACCCTTGACCCCAGGGGTGATCAGGGGTGACCACCACAGCAATCTGCTACTTGACCTGTAATAGAGCTAGGATCTGTTGTGTTAGGATGCCATCCAGTGGTTAGTGCAGTCAGTATGTGCAGGGCTACCTTAACTTGCTGTTAGGCCCTGGAGCTGAGAGGTTTTGTAGCCCCCCCCCCCCAACAGAATCTCAGTTTAAAAATGTGTACTAGCTATGTTTTTAATAATGGATTGCATTTACTGTATATATAGCACTTTTCGTGATACCCAAAGACACTTTACAATGAATCCATTATTCAGTCACTCCACAGACAATGATAGTGTAAGCTACCTCTGTAGCCACAGCTGCCCTGGGGCAGACTGACGGAAACATGGCAGCCAATCCATGCCAATGGCCTCTCCAACCTGAACGCACTGAGGAGCTCATTTAGCAGCAGACTACATCATCCTAGGTGTGCAACCGAGAGGTTTCGCAAGTCCTTCCTACCTACGGCTGTTAGACTGTACAACCTAAGCAGGGCTGCTTGCAGAGATAGCAAAAAAACGTGACGACCTAATAGTATTGAATGCAAAAGACGCAATAGACTTACACAATGGTCCCCTCCAGTATACAGCTAGGACAATATCGGTCGCTACGGAGGGTGACAATATGTATGGGTACATATTCATACTATGTAGGATAACTAAGTAGACGGTTATGCTGTTCATTCCATCTAGCTACAATGCTCCGCACTGTGTGTGTATATATATTTATATATTTATTCCATCTAGCTACAATGCTCCGCACTGTGTTTATATATTTATATATTTATTCCATCTAGCTACAATGCTCCGCACTGTGTTTATATATTTATATATTTATATGTACATATGTATATTCGCTGCTCTTGTTTTTCTTGATTGTTGCTCTGAGTGTTGCTATCCCTGTGCTGTTGCAATCCTGGAATTTCCCCATTGTGGGACTAATAAAGGCTTATCTTATCTTATCTTAACCACCACTGAACATTTATTCACATTCATACATCAGCGTCATGACCCATGGACACACTGGAGGCAAAGTGGGTAAAGTGTCTTGCCCAGGGACACAACAGCAAGGTGGTGGAGTGGGATTCGAACTGCCAGCCCTCCGGTTATTGGGCATCCTGCTCTACCTCCTGAGCCACTACAGTCTTATTTTTGTTTCTCCTTGAAAAATAATGCAACTTTGAGCTAGAAAACACAACTACACTGCAAAAAGTCAAATATAAGTAAAATGAATTAAACTAAAGCTGTTTATGCTTGTTTTATTGTCTGACAAGATATTTATTCCTGCTGTGCAGTCTGCCCCGGATTACCAAGTGGCCTTACCAGGGCAGGAGCCCAGGGGCCCCGGCTTGTGTGGGGCCCAAAAGAAACACTTTTTTTTTGTTAATTCTGCCATTCTCAACATTTATTGGAGGGTTTGTTTTTGCGTATCAACTTTTTATTTGTTGAGGTGTTCGTCTGTCCCACCTGCTTAATTTAATTGGTTAAGAGTTGAAATTTGACCTAATTAAGGTTGGACGTGGGCCGGTAGTGAATCCGTGGACGAATGAATGTGAAAAAAAATGAATTAACTAATGTACATAGTGGCGTCCAAAAGAGAAAAAAAAAAAGAAAGTAAAACAGGAACGTGAGAAGGAGGTTTTAAAAGCACTCCTAAATTGACAGAATTTTTTTAAAGTTGCGACACAGCCGGACAGTGTCAACTTAAAGCTGGATTCATGCTGCACCTCCACTGTCCACGTACATCCAACTGGAAACCTCATGTGACAAAATTTACATCATTGTCTCCAGTCCGTTAGTATCCACAGGGCTCTCCTGCGGACGACCGTGTGCAGACCAAATTTTACGACTGCGCGGCCTGCCCACGATCTGACTGCATTGACAGCGTATGCGCAAGATTGAACGTCCTATTCATGAGGTGGCGCTACCAATACAGCATACAAAGACAAAGTAGATGAGGAAGACAACAAGGACGCGGAAGATGAAAATAAACATACATGAATCCTTTTGCATCAGCAGCAGCTTATATGGAGAAGAGCACTGGAAAACGATAATTTCTCCTTTTTCTTGAAACAATGCCATTGTGGTTGCTACAAAAAAAATGTGCATTGCTCTCGCGTTTGTAGCCGGTGAACAAACTGGCATGTTAGCACATTTGCGCTACCAATAGGGCTGGGGCGAAACTACAAATAACAGTTGTGCGCATGCGTCAACTGCTTGGCCTGGCAGATGAAAAAAAGTGAGCATGTGCAATGCCCCGTGCGTGCTGGGCTCGTCCAAAGCGCATGCAGACCAAAGCGGACCAGAGGGGAAATACAGCATGATTAAGGCTTTACAGTCACAAGATGTTTGTCAAACTGTTAGCATTACAAATGCTAACATGGGACGCACCGGCGGAGCCGCTGTCTGAAGATCCATCAGTCACAGCGGGCAGAAGCTCCAGGCCATCGAAGTTGTAAAACACCTGTGAAAGTGTTAAAGATTCATACACACTCAGAATACTGATCCAGAAAAGGACCGAAGAGCTGCCAAAAAAAAGCCTTATTCATACTGCATTTCCCCTCTGGTCCGCTTTGGTCCGTGTGCGCTTTGGATTAGCCCGGCGCGCACACGGCATTGCACATGCTCACTTTTTTTCGTCTACCAGGCCAAGCGGTTGTCGCATGTGCACAACTGTTATTTGTAGTTTCGCCCAGCCCTATGGGTAGCACAGATGCGCTAACACACCAGTTTGTTCACTGGCTACAAACACAAGAGCGACACACATTTTTTTTTTTGTAGCAACAACAATGGCGTTGTTTTAAGGAAAAGGAGGAATTACCGTTTTCCAGTGCTCAAGCTGCTGCTGATGCAAAAGGATTCATGTATGTTTATTTTCATCTTCCGCGTCCTCATTGTCTTCCTCATGTACTTTGTCTTGGTATGCTGTGTTGATAGCGCCACCTCGTGAATGGGATAGTCAGTCTTGCACATGCACTATCAATGCGTTCAGGTCATGGGCAGGCTGCACGGTCATAAAATTTGGGCTGCACGCGGTTGTCTGCAGTAGAGCCCTGCAGACACTAGTGGACTGGAGACAATGACGTAAATTTTGACGCATGAGGTTTCCGGTTGCACGTACGCGGACAGTGGAGGTGCAGCATGAATCCAGGTTAAGGACGCTGATATCACAGCATCTGAATGTTTTTCCCCTCAAGTGCCATTTCATTTTTTTTTTTTTAATTTTGTGTACTTTATTGATCCCCAGAGAAGAAATCCAGGGCCTCCACGGTACGGCGCCATCCCTTCACCATTCACACCTAGGGCCACTTTAGAGTCTCCAGTTAACCTAACTTGCATGTTTTTGGCCTGTGGGAGGAAACCAGAGTACTCAGGGTAAACCCACACAGACTTGGGGAGAACATGCAAACTCCACAAAGAAGGGTCACTGATGGTCAGGGGGTGGGATCGAACCCGTGACCTTCTTACTGTGCTGCCACTGTGCTAACCACTGCGCCACCAAGATGATCAATTTCAATCGCATACTTCCAAATGGTGAGTATGTTTCAAAACAATGGCTTCTATATTCTCCTTCGATGGCTGTTTTGCCTGCCACATATACAGCAATTTTTTTCCCACTAAGTTGGGTTCACACTATAGCATTTGGACCGACTTTTACAGATGTTTTGAAAAATCAGAGAAATTAGTCCAAATGTGAAATTATGTTCGTGAGCAGCTTTTTTAAATCCACTGCACACCAACTTTTATGAACTTTAAAGGAGATTTTTTTAACTCCACAGCCTTGCTTGGCCATGGATGAGAGCTGTCCGCTACAATTCAGAGATGATGCCAGTCTTTCTCTTTGTCCAGTAGTTGTAAAATTTCCTTCAGTTATATTATCGTTCATCTCAGCCGGAGTTATATTAATCTGCTCTGGTGAAAGCAAAATTATAGATTTAATTCAAAACAACTGTCGGGATATTTACATTTTGAATGACAGTGAATGAGGTTAACATTGCAAAAACTGTCATCATAACAGTAGACAATGAATATCAGGTTTGTGCACACATAACCTGCTCTTTTCCTGGGTCATGGAGAAGAGCAGCTGTTTTCCCAGTAGGGCAGAGTGGTCAACATTTTATTTCCTCTGTGTAGTGAAAAACCCTATTCTGGCTTCAAATAGTTAATATTTAACTCATGAACAGAAAACACTGGCTGAGTGTGTTTTTTTCATTTTCATAATTAATGTTGTGGATTGATACAAGATATTTGTCGGTTGTTAGTCCTGATGGCATTATATTTTTCTGCTGTTTGAGCTAAACCTAGAACTTTGGGGTCATTCACTTTATTTAATAATTGGCAGTGGTTATGGATATGGAAGCTGTATCCCTATACGAAATGTCTATTGGTGCAGAAGAGTTAACAGTCCGACAAGACCTTTTCAGATCAGCTCCAAGCCAGCTGCTGCTATGGTTTATGTAGATGGTACGTTGGGCCTGTGATCAGAAGGTTGCTGGTTTGCATCTTGCTGTCAGCACCTTGTCCAAACCAGTTTACTATGAGATGAAATTTAGACTTAAAATTAAGAGGGTAGCCTTAAGATTTTGGAGTGGGTAAAGTTAAAAAGGTAGTAAATAGATATTGATTAAAATTTTGAAACAAATAAATGCCTCAGATTTCCGTACCTGTAGCCTGCTGCTTTTAAGCTACACATTAATAGAACGTACTGGCCAATCAGATTTGAGCCGTATCTGTAACAAGAATTCTAAGGGTACGGTTCCGTAGCCATAGCCACTGCCTTAGTAATTTAGGACCTTGAAGGTCAAGCTGATCCATCAGTGACCCCGGCTACAGCTCCACAATAATCCAGTAACTAGGAATAATAATCAGATAATGGTAACCAGATTTGACATGTTTACATGCACTGAATAAATGGATTATTGGACAACAAACTATGTGTGTTAATGTAATTTCACTTTATGTAACACAATAATTGTCTTTTATCTGATTATTGTTTTTACATGACTACTTTAATAATCAGATAACTCCAGAAATCCGATTATGAACAGTTTATTACTGTGCATGTAAACATGGCCATTTTACATATCATACTCCCATAAATATGTGGGAGGGCCCCAAGATTGCTCTAACCCAGGGACGCAACCTCCGGCCCTGTGTGCAGTTTATGCGTAAGAAAATTTTGCATGCTTTCCAATAGTTTTTAACTTGCCTTACACAATTTGATGTCAATTTTCTTGCTCTGTTGGCAGATAATTTTTTTTTTCCACAATATCTTTATTGAACCTTTTTTTTTTTTTTTAACAAACATGATACAAACAATCAAACACTAACACTAAAGTACTACAAAAAAAAATGCACTAAAAACACCAACAACCACCAACAAAATCAAGTCTTCAACAATAGTAGTAGTAGTAGATTAGTTTATTTGACAGGGACAGTGCAATAAACATAGACAATTAATCAAAGACAATCAATCTGATGTGTTGCACATAGAGTGTATAGCTATTAGCTAATTTGCAACTCTTGTCCCTGGATGGGCTTTAGAAAAAAGAATCAAGATAAAAAATAAACACAATAACCACATACATCAATGCAGAAAAATTATAAATACACAATTATAAATATTATAAATATTATAAATACACAAATATAACAGCCTGACTCACATTTAACATAAATATTATAAATATTATAAATACACAAATATAACAGCCTGACTCACATTTAACACATATAACATAACTCACATTTGCCTATTTCAGGCCTTCCTCCCTCCGTCACTCACTATAAACAAACACATTTATTCCTTCCCTTCATTCACTCTCACTTTGCAGACAATTAATTCATACATGAGTACATTCTTGTTTATTTTTCAGCCAGTTTTTAACATTTTTAGTGAATGTTTTAAAGTCCGTTATTATTTTAATTTCATTTGGCATTGTGTTCCAGATGTGACTGCCCTTTATAGAGAAAGCTGTTTGTCCAAATGTGGTTCTGCGGTGGAATATTTTACAGTTATTGTTAACAGAACTCCTGGTGGCTCTGCTGCTGTCCTGTCTTTGGACGAAACCAGCAAGTGGCTCGGGTGCTGATTTATGGAAACATTTGAACGTTAATTTCAGAAGACAGAGGTCAATGAAGCTCTCAAAACTCAATAGGTTGTATTTTTTTAAAACATTACAGTGATGCCACCTAATGGGCTTTTTGTCCAAGATTTTTAGGGTTTGATTATATAATGAACCTATATGTCTTATTGTGGAAGGGGCTGCTTGAGCCCAGACTGTCAAACAGTATGATATATGAGAAAAAACCATAGAATGCATATACAGTGCAGCTGCTTCGTAAGGTATGTAATATCTAATTAATTTAAAGCAGTTCAGATTTTTTTTTACTGTTTTTGAAATTTTCTTTATATGAAGATTAAATTTGAGTTGAGGATCTAGTACAATGCCAAGGTATTTGAATTCTGTAGCTAAACTGATGTCATGATCATGTATATTAACTTTAAAATGTTGCAGGTTACATTTTTTGATTGAAAAGCACATTGAGACTGTTTTCTGAAGGTTCAGCAATAGATGGTTCTTGAGGAGCCACTCTTGGACATCAACCATACTTGTAGACAGTACATCTGCAGCCTGTGCTGGAGTCTTGGCAGCTGTGTAAATAACTGCATCATCTGCATAAAGTTGGCATGTTGCAGCTGAGCAGTGTAACGGCAAGTCATTAATAAAAATGCTGAAAAGTAAAGGACCAAGAATGGACCCTTGTGGGATACCCATGCGGTTGTTTAAAAATGAGGATTTATCCTGGTGAACTTTTACACACTGTTCTCTATTCTGGAGATAAGATGCAAACCATTCTAATGTATTTGGGGAGAAGTTAAAAGATACCATTTTGGATAAAAGCAAACTGTGGTTTACAGTATCGAAAGCCTTTTTGAGATCTAGAAAAACAGCTCCTACCACATTACCCCTGTCCAAGGACTGTTTGACGTTTTCAATAAGGCAACAATTTGCTGTTTCTGTTGAGTATCCTGGTCTAAAACCAAATTGATGTGGATGAAGAAGTTGACTGTCTTGTAAGTAGTCTATCAGCTGTGTAGCTACAACTTTTTCAAGAACCTTAGATAGGACTGGTAAAATAGAGATTGGGCGGTAATTGCATATATCGTCTTTACTGCCTGATTTATGAACTGGTATGACGACAGCTTTTTTCCAGCCAGATGGAAATGTACTAGACCTAATGGAGAGATTAATGAGATGAGTCAGTGGTTTGATTAATATTTTGCTGTGCATTTTGAGAAAGGAGGTGCTCATATTGTAGATATCATTAGTTTTTGAGTTTGACAGTGTTTTAACAATACCAGCAATTAACTTCTCATTTACCTCATCGATGTGAAAAGTATCTGTTGGAAGTATGGAATTTGTGTTGTTGAGCACATTTGGCAGCACAAAATTTTTTGTTAAGTCTTCCACAGACATGCTCCTCTGTTTAGTCTAGACAATCCAATACATAAGTATACATATTATGTTCACCAGTTTGGAATTTACAAGGTCCACACACATCATTCACCTTCTTCTTCAAGAGTTATGTTTAAATTTTTTACATAATCAATAAAAGGTCTCCATATATTCTCAAACACAATTTCCTTTGATTTCAGTATATATGTTATTCTTTCTAATGGAAGGTTTGTTAACATCTGTCTTAACCACTGAGTCACATCTGGTCTATGAGTCTTTTTCCATAATAGTGCAATACATTTTTTGGCATTAAGCAAACTGAGGTCTATGAATGTTCTTTCACTTTTATTAAAATTATGCTTTTCTGGGTACAGACCCAACAAAAACAGTTTAGGATTCAATATGATTTGTTTTGAGATTATTTTTTCAATTGTTACCCTCACCTCTTCCCAAAACATTCTTATTAATCTACATTCCCATAAACAATGAAATAGGGTTCCTTTACTTTCCATGCATTTTGTGCATGTATCTGGTATATTTTTGTTATATCTATTTAACTCCTCCGGTGTAACATACATCCGCATTAACCATTTGAAATGTATCAATTTAAGGCGTGCATTTATTGATTTGGTTTGAGCTTCTGTACAAGCCAATTCCCATTGTTCCTCTGAAATTTCAGTTTGCAGATCTTCTTTCCAGTAGTTTAATCTTTTCAGTGAATTTTCACTTGAAGATAGTGTCAATGAGTTATAAAACTCTGAAATAATACCCTTTCTTTTACTATCTTTCATCATCATTTTTTCCAAGGATGAATAAATAGGTCGAGTGAGAGCTTTATTTTGATTTGATCGAATAAAGTTTCTAAGTTGAAGATATTTAAAAAAATGTGTTCTATTGAGATTAAATTTGATCCTCAGCTCTTCAAAAGACATTATGTTATCTGCACATGGCAAATATAAATCCTGAATCTTCTGTATCCCTTTTAAATTCCATACTTTAAATACAGCATCCGCTCTCCCTGGTTTAAAATATTGATTACCCCATATTGGACTAAATTGTGACAATAACTGTGGTTCTTTTAAATAGTTTTTAGCTTCACACCATATTTTGATCATATGCTTTACAAATGGATTTTTAACTTGTTTTTGTAATTTTTTTGCCGAATCTGAGTATATGAATATGGGAAGAGGTAAAGGTAAATTGTATGATTCCATTTCAGTCCAGTGAGGGAGATCATTTGATGAAAAATAATATGTCATAGACCTCAGTTGTGCCGACCAATAATACAACATAAAATTTGGACATTTCAGACCTCCACGATCAAATGGTAAATATAATAAAGACAAACGTAATCTAGCCCTCCTGTTGTTCCATATAAATTCCACTAACTTTTTTTTTATTCTTGAGAATAGATCTAAAGGTGGTGATAAGGGAATGTATTGAAATAAATAAAGTATTTTAGGTAAAATATTACTTTTAAGTATATTGATTCTCCCGATCATCGACATTGGTAGTGACATCCATCTCTGAGTTAACTCATTGATATCTGACATTAAGGCTTCATAGTTGACACTGGCGACTGATTCTAGCTTAGGCACAATTTGGATTCCTAAATATTTAAACTGATTTACAACATTGAATTGATTTACCTCAGGGGCTGGGTAATTTCTCTGGGTCTCATTTAGCATTAATATTGAAGATTTAGTTTTATTTATTTTATATCCTGATATTTCCCCAAAATTCTTTATTAAATTCAACAAGGTTGGAATTGATTTTTTTAGATTCGACATAAACAAAATTATGTCATCGGCGTACAGGGAGATTTTATGTTCTGTTGGTCCAACTTTAATTCCATATATTTGTGAATGTAAACGTATCGCTATCGCTAAAGGTTCAATTGCCATAGTAAACAGTAAAGGTGAAAGTGGACAGCCTTGTCGACATCCTCTATTGATTTTTATTGGTTTTGAAATATTGTTATTTGTTAGGATTTCTGCTGTAGCATTATTGTATATTATTTGAACCCATTTTATGAAATTATTTCCAAGTCCAAACCTTTGTAGGACTTCAAAAAGAAAGGGCCATTCAACTCTATCAAAGGCCTTTTCGGCGTCCAGTGATAGGAGAGCTGTATCCGGTGCTTCTTTATTAAAATAAATAATATTAAATAGTCTTCTTACATTATGGAAGCCTTGTCTACCCTTTATAAAGCCATTCTGATCTCGATTAATAATATTTGGTAAAATTTCTTGTATTCGTCTTGCTAAAATTTTACAGATTATCTTAAGGTCGGCGTTTAATAGGCTTATTGGTCTCATATTTTCACATTTATTAGAGGGCTTACCTGGTTTTGGCAGCAGTATAATTAAGGCATTATTTATGTATGATGGTAAATTATTATTTTGAAATGCTTCTAAAACCATTTCCAAAAAAGGTTTTATTAATTTATTCTTAAATTTTTTATAAAGGTCAACTGGAAGACCATCTGGTCCTGCACTTTTTCCTGATTTCATATTATCAATGGCTAGCCCAACTTCTTCTTGACTAATTTTAGACTCCAATATCTCCCTGTTTTCATTTGGAATACACGGTATAGATAGTTCGTTCAAAAACCCATTTAGTTTTGTTAAATCAGGTTCATTTTTGGTATCATATAATTTTTCATAGTAATCTCTAAAGGCTCTATTAATTTCTAAAGGATCTATAACTACCTGTCCTTTACTTATAATACTGGTAATTGGTGTTTTAATTTCTAATTGTTTAATCTGCCATGCTAATAATTTTCCTGATTTTTCACCTTGTTCATAAAAAGATTGTTTCAATCTTAGAAGACTCGAGGCAGCTCTATTCGCTGATTTTTTGTCGTATTCAGCTCTCAAAATCAGTAATTCATTCTCCAACCTTGGGTCACTTCCTGCATACACTTTTTCCTGAAGACTTTTTATTTTATGTTCCAATTTAGCTCTCTCCTCTCGAGTCTTCTTAGATTTTGATCCTGTATAACTAATAATATGTCCCCTAATAAAAGCTTTGAAAGCCTCCCACTTTACACATGCTGATGTTTGTGTAGTATTGATGTCAAAGAACTCGTCTATCTGTTTTTCTATATACTTGACAAATTCCTCATCCTGAAGCCATTTATGCTGAAATTGCCATCTACCTGATTCCTTTGTCAATTTTTTATCTACATATATTAGACAACAGGGTGCATGATCAGAGATCACGATGTTATCATAAAAGCAGTTTTGAATCTTGGACCTTAATTCTGTGGAAATCAAAAAATAATCAATACGTGAGAATGTCTTGTAGGTACTGGAATAACAAGAATAGGCTTTAACTTGTGGTTTTATTTCTCTCCATATATCTAACAATCTCAATTCTTTCATAAAATGATTAATAGTCATCCTACATCCAATGTGCGTACAATCCAGTCCTGTTGATCTATCTATACCTGGATTCAATGTACAATTAAAATCCCCTGCTATTATATGTTGCCCTGTAAGTGATGATAAGATAAGAAATAAATTAGCAAAGAACTTCTGATCATCTATATTGGGGCCATATAAGTTCACAAGATTTATATTTTCTAATAGCAAAGAACCTTGAATGATTACATATCTTCCAAATTTGTCTCCAATTACATTTTTCACTTGAAAAGGAACTGATTTATGTATGAGAGTCATAACTCCCCTGGCTCGGGATGAAAATGAAGAGGTGAATACACTTCCTTGCCATCTACTCCTAATTCTTTTAACATCCTCCTCTATTAGATGAGTTTCTTGTAAAAACACAATTTTTGAACCCATGTCTTTTATTTTATTCATAACTTGTTTAAGTTTTTTTAAATTTTGTAGACCTCTGCAATTCCATGAAGTTAAATTAAGATTAACACTTTGGTTTATGATCAATAGAGAGTTTGGGATTACCTTGCAGTGTAAACATGCTCATACAGAGAAGCAAAAACATGAGTGGTTGAACATTCATCCTACAAACTACACACAAACAAATTTCCCCTTCCCACACTTGTGGCAAACCCCCCAAAATCAAAAGAAAAATTCTGTCTCCCGATATAGCCATCGACCGTTCCACACCCACGGGGAACAGCCTAAGCCACTCCTTCTTCATCCTCCCAATCACCCTAACTCTACTGCTTTTAATGACGTAACATTAACTCTCCTCTGTAGTTTTCCAACTTAACTCCAAAATTTTTAACAACTTTGTACATCATAGTTTTTTTGTTTGTTTTGTTTTTGTTTTGTTTTTTTAATATATAATACAATCTATATTTTGTAAACTTACTATTTACTTCAAGTCAGTCAGATGCCTGTGCAAATGCTTAATTATTCTACCTTATATTTTGTTCATGCTTAGCTCCCACCAGTCTCTTCTTCTTCTTTGATCTTCTTGATGAACTCCTGCGCCTCCTCTGGGGTCTTGAAGATGTGGGTTCTGCCCTCATACGTGGTCAGCAGTCTCGCAGGATAGATTACACCATGACGAATCCCAAGGTTGCGCAGCTCCTTACGTACGGGATCAAACTGCTTCCTCAATTGCTGGATTCCTGTGGCCAAATCTGGGTAGAACCGCACCTGCTGGTCCTGGTGTTTAATCTCTCCTTTAGCTCGTGCAGCGTTGAAGATCTTCATCCTGTCTCTGTTGCTAAGAAACTTCATAATTAAGGTCCTCGGCGGTCCCTTATCTCTCCGTGGGCCAATACGATGTGCATTTTCCAGAACCACTGCTGATTGCAACTCCTCGCTGCCCAGCACCTCCGGAATCCACTTTTCCAGAAAGGAACATACGTCCCGACCTTCTGATTCCTCTGGAAGACCCACCAGCCTCAAGTTATTCTGTCTCGACCGAGATTCCAAATCCAAAATATTATTTTCCAGAGATTTATTTTTTTTTTCCAAAGTGCGCACCTTTAATTGAAGACGGGTGACGTCATCTTCAGCACTAGCGAGATGGAGCTCCATCTGCGCCGTTTGTTCTACACAGTCACCCAATTCCTTTCTTATTCCTTCCAACGCTGTCATAATCCCATCAAATCTAGAGGAAAAGTCCGCTCTCATTGAACTCATGGCAGCCATCAGCGCATCTGCGCCTCCCCCCGCAGACATCGCACCGTTGCCAGCCTCCTCCGCCATATATGGAGTTTTATTTGCTGCGTCACAGACCTGAAAGTCCGTTAATTTGGACTGTTTCGGCGGCTCGCTTTTTCCTTTACCTGGTTTTCCAGCCTTAGGCTTCGCCGACATATCCTCGCCCAAACGCTGGGATACGTTCTGTCCCAAATGAGAGAGTTATTTGCCGATTTTTTTTCTCCAGGAGCAGAGCAGAGCGAGACACGTCCGTCCTACGTGGCAGCCATAACCGGAAGTGATTGGCAGATAATTTTACTTAAAATCAACAAAAAAAAATTCAGGCAATAGATAATTCTAGTTAAAATTAGAAAAAAAAAAAAAAATGCCACCAAAGTAAGATTAAATAGCTTAAAACAAGTAAAATTTTCATAAAGCAAGTAAAATCTTACAGAAAACTGCACAACAAAAAGAAATTCTTGTCTTGTCAAAATTATCCTGTGAGAGAAAAACAAGCATAAACCCTTGATTTGGGATATTTTATCTTACTGAGATTTCCTTTTTTACAGTATGACAGATTGGCATAAAATTACATAAGTGAAGTATTCCTGATTCAAATAATGCACAACAGCAGAAATCAAAAAGCTGCAGAGGTTACTGGAAAGCAATGCAAATAGCATGTCTTACCTTTCTAGAAGTTCTTTCTTCTGGCCTTCTTTAAAGAAAAATCTTTCATTATGTCCTTTAAGTCTAACTCACAAATATCATCATACTCTATCGATGCATGCTTGATCCAGTCTACTTTTTACCAAGTCCACTATCCCACACACAGCTGTCTGATGTAAGCAATCATGGCCTTTCTTTTCCCTTCTCTTCCAGGTGAGTCCTTTAATGGACCACCTGTCTCCTCCATGCAGTAGTTAGCAGCTTCGCCTCCACTCGATGCTCCAGCTTAGAAATATCCTTTACGCTTTGGCATTTTTTGAGCAATTTGTTTTCTCCAAGCTCTTTTCCTCCCAATAATTTTATGAGCACCACTTTCAAACTTTTTTCCAGACATTTTGACCGAGCTAATTACTTCTTACCTCTCACTGGTGCTTGCATAGTCACATGTCAAAACAATTCCTCTGCTAGGCTATTGTTACTGGTACCCACATGAGGCATTTGTAAATTAGACCAATCAGCAGCCACACATGAATATCGAGTGATAGATATAGAATCTGACCAATTAACAACAATGTGATCTTTTTCATTGGCTCATGACAGGCCTCTGGTCTTTGTAGGCCCCTGGGCTTCAGCCCAGCCTAGCCCGTTCATTAAGGCGGCTTTGACACGGAACAAACGCACATCCTGCTTGGGACAAACATATTTAGCCCAATAAATGGGACGTCCCGATTAAAATGGGACGGTTGGCAACCCTAGGGTCAGGTAAGAAATCTTTTCAAATAGTACCTCACTGTGGAAATTAAGGTATCCAACACAGTACTGCAATTGTCACTGAGAGGTAGTTGACAGTAAATTAGTGTTAGTAATAAACAGTTACATGAACTCCTTTGAAGCAGAGTGATACATATCCAGTGAAACATTGAAGTGAAATTATCATAGATTTTTGTAACTCTTGGAATCCCTATTGTCCAGTCAGATTGCTTGGTTGGAACTAACTGTTGTATAATATATATTATAACACTCACTTTGCAACTGTCTTTATTCAAACTCCTAAAGAGACTGTCAAGTTGCACTTTCTGGATTTTATGATGTCACACAACATGCCCATGCTTTCAGATCTCTAACGGCGCGCTCTCACTGGGGCCAGTGTGTCTGCAGCTTGTCAAAAGCGATTCTTCCTCCCCTTACTGTATGTTCCCAGCTGCCCTACACTCAGATTGTTTTTAGTGCAACTGTACTTAAATGCTGCTCCCTCTTCTACATACTCAGTGTATGTGTGCATATGCTCGTACATGAGAAATCTAGCAAGGGCTGAAGCACACCTCACCAGCAAGTGTGTGTGTGCACGGTGACCCTATCTGGCTCATGGCCTAAAATACTGACTGGCTCACACACAACTTTAAAAGGAGCTGTAAAACAACACAAAGATGTTTTCTGGGTCTTTAAAACGACATATATTTGTTGAAGGATGCCACAATGTTAAAAATTAACCACTGAGAAAATGCAAAACATGGGACTTTTAAATAGCTGTAAATTTCTACCCTTTTTCTCGTAAATGCACACATTTTTCTTGTAAATCTCAAGCTTTTTTTCTCTTGAATGTGCAACTTTGTTTCTTGAGAAATTGTGTTCTTTTTTCATTGGCATATTTTTTTCTTGTAAATTTATAGCAGTTTCCTTATTGAGTCACTTGGAGTTTTTAAATCTGAAACTCTTATTCTCGTAAATTTCTGTTATTTTTTCCCAAAGCCACAAAAAGCCAGCGGTTTTTGGCAGACACGAGCGGGTTGCAGACACCTGCTTTCCCCGGCCAAGGTCAGCTCAGTTCTATAGCGGATCCGGTGGAGGTCACTGTTGTGCGTCTGCGAGTTGTCTGTGGTGTCACCTCAGGACAGCAGCCACGCCAGGATAAACTTTTGAGTGCAGACTGACCTCAGACTAACCTTGGTGTGTGTGAGCGCTTTGCAGATGCACACAGAGGGGGAAGCGCGTAGGATTTTCCTCTCCATTTCTCCCACTGAGAAAGCCACTGCAGCGGCTCCACACCTCACATCCTCACACGCACACAGGGGGGAAAGAAGGAGGTTACGGTGGGAGGGGTTACAGTGGTTTAAAAAACCGCCCCTTCCTCTGCTGCTGTTCTAATATTCAATGAGCTGTGAGCAGACGAGGCGATCGGCAGCGCGGATGAAACTTGACGGCATCGATTCTCGCTCAGTTCATTCATTTTTTAGAGCGGCTGCACAGAAGAGGAGAGGCGACCCTGCCGCCTGCGCTTCATCCGGAGGAGTTGCTTCACTTTGAAACTTTCCCAGGCCCCGTTACACCATGTCCCCGCCGTGGACGGACACCGGCGCCTCGGTACGGCATGCAAATACGTCCTCTGACGTCGGCGATCATGTGGCTTTTGGCGTAGATCCTCCTTGTGATCGCCAGTTTTTCCCTCTCCAGTCGCCCGTTGTCTGCTCGGTTATCGGGCCACCGTCACCGAGCGTCTGAGGCCATTTGGAGGCGTTTTTTCGCCCTCGGGAGGACCGTACCGCCGCTACCTGAGCAGCAGCCTAACCGGTAGGCAGGTAAGAAACCGATAAACTCTTCTGTTTTTTTCCACAAACGCACACGCGCACCAGAGCTCCCTTCCTAAAAAGTGTGGAAGTTAAAGCCGCCGCAGTTGTTTGCCTGTGCTTCTCCGCGAACATTTTAACTTGTCTCGCCGTGTGAACTTTGCCTGTCCCTGCCGTTTTTACACCTGACACCCCGTGAGCACCAAAGTTGCTAATTTTCCCCTCCTCCTCTTCGTGTTTTGAGTTTAACTTTGACGCGCCGTGGTTTTGGAGGGAGAAGGTACGGCGAGGGAGACACGCCGTACCGACTTTTTTTTTTTTTTTTTCCTCCTCCCCGTGTCGACATAACCAGCAAAACATGGCCGTCCTCTGCCGACATGTTGTTACGTCGGTGGCGAGGAGAGAGGGAGGGGGGGGGGGGACATTTGGGGAGAGTGCTTTTCTGTTCCCCCTCTGTCACTGTTCGGTCCGGTCAGAAGAAAACGCAGCACCCCCCCGGCTCACCCCTTCTCCTTTGAGTCGAACAGGGATCTGAAGTGTAACTTCAGGAGTCTGATGTTGTTTATGGACTTTATCCGTGAGACTCCGTGATGTGGGCGGAACGTACCCCCCCCCCCCCAGTGATGCCTCCCCCGCAGACACCTCCACGGTCCTGACTTCTGTCCTCACATTGCAGTGGGACTGCAACTGCTGTAAAAGTCAAGTTTGTCTTTTATTCAGAATATCAACTTTGCCTATGAGCGCCCCCCCCCCCTCACACACACACACACTGCCTTTCTCCACGGGTTAGAGGAGGACAGGTGTGTGTGTAATGTACAGAAAAGACAGTTTTGGAGCGGCAGCGGCTCTGCTGCATGGCATGGAAATGATCAGACACCGATAGAGCCAAAGGTGGCCCCATGGAGTAATGTGTACTTTGCATTTTAATCAACCAATCAGAGTACTTAACGAATCCTAGAGGAGATTTGAGCTTCCAGCAGTGCACATGCAAGCAGTTGAAAAGTGCATAGAGTGCATGCCTCCACCAGGTGCTTCAAGCATTCCGCAATGTCTGCATCCACACTATATTCTGATTAATATCTGGATCTGCAGCACATGGTACACACCCTCTAAGAGTCTGTTCAGCCTGCAGAAAGTTGTTTGTCCATTCACAGGTCTTGTCAGCCAGCGGCTTTGATATTTGCTGCTTTAGAAAAGCCCATGTTCTTTATTCCACCTTATTCCTGGGGGGGGGGGGGGCTGCTGTAGAAAGAGTTATGGGCGCAACTTCCACTATGGGGCGGAAGTAGCTTTCAAGCAGTCAGCAGCGGTGGAGTAAGCAGGTCATTTAAAATAGTGTTTTTGAACATTTCTCGACTTTGATTTAATGTATAGCCCACATACGTTTTTTTTTACATTGATCTGGCAGTTAATTTACCTACTTGTTTTTGTATTTTAGAATTTGTGTAGTTCTGGTACTTGTTGCACCGTAACACACTAAGTGCAAGGCTGCATGAAGTTAAAAAAGGGTTACTGGACACTCTGTACTGTTGCCACTCTGTACCCAAATCGCAGCGTACCCTAGCCATTCCGTACCCACTTCCATTCCTGCGTAATTAAATACAAGTATCAACATTGGGGAGTAAACTCGTTTGAAAATGAGACTGACACTCACTTGCAGACAGAAGGACTGGGAGCTCCAAAGCTGAATCAGGATGTTGGAATTATTTACACACGAATTCCTGCCACGGACTTGCTAACAAGGCTAGCAAGCTAGTAACGTAAACACCCGTCTTGTGAAGTTTTGGAGGTAGGGACAACTTTTTCAGGTGAGCCCCTCGTAAACCTAAGCATGATGTTATTTTGGGGATTTCCACAGCAGGCTGAACACAGCTGCAGAAGATGTAAAGGCAACTTCACCTGTCAGCATCTCACTCAGATAATGAATTCATGTCGTGTGTTTATATTGAGTTATAATGTATTCATGCTGCATGAAAAATTTGCCCGTTCACGTTTGGTGTGAAAGCACGTTGGAGTAGCAGCCTTATATGGTGTGATCAGAAATCACAACATCATCATTTTGGTTTGGTATTTAATTACACAGGTACAGAAGTGGGTACGGAGTGGCAAGGGTACAGTGTGTCCTGATACCTTAAAGTCAGTGACCAGTTTGCTTCTTAAGGAGCTAGGAAAGCTATCAAGTAGTTTTTTTGTGTGACAAATATTGTCAGAAATATTTTTTTTAGTTTGCTATTCTGTTGGTAAGCTTTTCAAATTAAATTTCAAGTGACCATGAAATCTGTTAAAGAAATGCTTGAGGTCAAAGCCCTTAATGTAAGAAAAAAATGGTGTAATAAGGGATTACTACATGATGTCACCAGTTTATCAACTGCTCTACATTGCAGTGCAAGGATATGAATTTGATATTAGCCTCTTCAGCATGTATTAATTAATTTACAAAATGTACATCAATTTGATGTTGAACAGTTGTCAGAAAAGGCCTGAAGGAAGGTGTTAAATAAAAAGAAAGCATTCATGACTGTAACATGAGCATTCAGCTGTCTTTATTACTTGCACACTTTTGGCTGCTCCCTATTTGGGGTCGCCACAGCCGATCATGGGTCCACTTATTGATTTGGCAAGGGTCTTACACCGGACGCTCTTCCTGAAGCAACCTTCCCCATTTACCCAGGCTTGGGACTGGCATAAGGAGTACACTGGTTTTGTGCTTCCCCCTGTGACTGGGTAACCAACTTTCCTTTCTCCATTCTGTTTATGCTGTGTACCAAGCTAGAAGGTAAAAAGTACTTTTTTTTTTTTTTTTTTTTTTTAAATATGGTCTTTGGTATGACCCGGCTGGTGGATGCTTTACCACTAGCCCACAACACTGGTACAGTATGTGCCTCAAATGCACATGGTCCTTAAAAGCAGTTTAATGGTAAATCCTGTCTTAATTTGGGTCAAGTTTTCGAAGTAGTTTGTTTAAAAAATGCTAACTAGACTGAAGGATAAGGCCAGAGAGTCCTGATTAACTCAGCACTACCCACGTGCCAGCTTCACGCATAGTTGCGTCACCGAAAACACTCCATCCCAACTCGCCTTTTCTCAGGGGGTGGGGCTTCAGTGAAACTTTACAGCAAAAAAGAGAAGACATTTGAGCGATTTCGCTCTTTATGTCTTATAAGTTATATATATATTAAAAAAAAACATGTTAGACATGTTAACAAGGGGTAAAAATACCTCAATTTTTGACTGTCACTTTAATTTTATTTTTTTTTTAAGGATCATGGGAACCCACAACTTCCAGGCTGTGGGGCGGGTGCTCTACCACTCAGCCACCTCTCCAGTCTGCTCTGTATTACACCCGACATTAAATCTAGCACCCAGGCACTGTGTTGTGGTTCGTTGTGGCTCTGACTAGATTCCATGTCTGCTTTAAGGCAAATTAGATTTTGTCCAACATTGTTGTGACCAACTTTGTTGCTGTTGAGACATTGATGCACCTCAGAGCTTTTATTTGTTCATTGCATTACCATCTTAGCAACAGAGCTTAGCTAACAGAGCTATTGTATGTAATGCCAGGCCACTTTGTAAGGTTACCTTCCCATCCCCTGATAGTAGTGGGAATTGGTATGATTATATTATACTCTTTTTGAGGTGCAAAAGATCGTATTCCCGCATTTCTGATGCCGAAGTCATTGTTATTTTTACAAAGAAAGACGTTTCCATTTTCATGACAATGCCGGAGTATCAGCAGTTATGCCCATGATTCACTCAAGGCATCATGGGGGCTAGGAAAAAGGTGGCTAGACATGCCCTTCTGATAGCGATGGGGGGAGCAGCTTCAGGAGGCAGACAGTTTGTTGTTGTTTTTTTTCTCACAAAACTTTCACAAAGCTTTTTTTTTTTTTTTTCTGGTTTCTCAGGGGCTGTGCACACAATGATTTTACCCCAAACTGGCAAACTACTGTTACAGTTCGGCTGTGTGAAAGTGTAAAGGTTTGAAATCGGTATCTCCAGAGTGGAATGTTTGTGCTGGCACATTTGTTCCTCCTCCGTGTGCATGGAGTAAAACTGTAATTGTAACGTCAGTGTCGTAGTCCATACATGCAGGCTACACATTTACTTGAATGCACATTTAGGAAAAGTAGCACAATGACTGCCAGTCAGTGCTTTTTTTGGCATTTTTTTAGTCTTATAATCCAAAATCACTCCGAGTCAAAGTTCCACTTTGTCATTAGTCCAGACAAAACTTTTGCATGCTTTCACCATTGCTTCTTTTTCCTTTTTTTGATCTAGTGCTGCAATGATTAGTCAACTAATCGACTAGTCGATCGTCAAAAAATTAACCAAGAACTAATTTGATAGTTCACTAATCCCCTGTGTATATTTTTTTTCTGGAAAAAATTAACAAGCCAAGACATTTGATGGGGTCACCTTGAGCTGTGGGTTATTGTGAAGGATATTTTTGACTGCTTTTTAAATATTTTATAGACTGAATGATTAGTTGACTAATTGGTAGTGGTGGCTCAGTTGGTAGAGCATCTGCCTCACACCTGGGAGGCAGGGGTTCAAATCCCGGCCGGGTCATGCCAAAGACCATATAAAAGTGGAACTTCCTGCCGTCCAGCTTGGTGCTCAGCAATAATGGAATGGAGGGAAATCTGTGGCGGCGCCTTGCATGGCAGCGGCCTTCTGATTCTGCACTGGGGTGTGTGTGATTGACACTGTAGATGGGTAAAGCACAATCTCGTTCTACTGTACATGATTGGTTGTACGGTTGAATGACAATAAGGGTGATTTAAATAGGTACATTTATTAGTCAGAGTAATCAAAAGCAGTTGACTTTTCAGTTCATTAAATGGTGCTTGGTGCTCACTATCTGGTTAGGTCAGCGCAGCAAAAAAGCGACTACTGAGATTTGGCCAGAAGTTGAACAGGACAAAAATCAGGATGGGAAATATCAATATCACAACACTTGGCATAAGATCATGATATTGCATAATGGGCCAAGTATTTTAATAATATCATATCATGGGGCCTCAGTTACTTGATCATTTTCCCATTCTGTATAGAGTCCTGCTTTTGTTTGCTTGTCATCATCTTTTACTGTGAAGTACCTCTATACTTCTGTATGTTCACTTTTCATGCCATCAGTCAAGGGGCGGTGAAAGATTAGCTATGAAATATAACCTGCCCTCTTAATTAATTGTGGTGTTGGTATGGATAATTGGTGCAAATTTGTGAATACCAGTTAAAAAGTTATTACAGATACTGATATTGGTGCATGTCTAGGTAGTATACTATAATGGATCTTACAAAAAGCACAATGATATCTGTATCTTACTAGATGAACATCCCCTAAATTCAGTTACCTTCTAAAAAGGTGAGTATGTCCTGTCACAGATGGTCTATTGTGTTTTTGGGGTTTTGAGTTTTACAGTTTGGATTAGATACATTAACCTATTGCAGGCTTTTGTATTGTGATGGGTGTTCTGTGGCTTTTCCAAAATAAAGTAGTATTAGTAGCAATCAGCTTTTTCTTTTCATGCATCAATATCTAGAAAATGAATCAATTGTTATATCAAAGAGGCCTGCCATAGCTATAGCAGAGGCCTGCTATAGCTCTTTAGATGCATCTTTACAATAGTAATAGTTCAAGGTCTTGAGGTCACCTTTCATCTTATTTCCATTTGTTTTAGTTTAGCTGTTTTAGCCCTCTCACTTTTGCCCCTCTGCTGGTAAGGTTAAAAAAAAAAAAAAGGAATTCTCGCGACGCCATAAGGTCAACAATCTCAGACAAGTTCACTTGGATAACTGACTCTGGATCTACCGCTACAGCCAGTGTGCATTTCATTTAGCCACCCAGGAAAGTTGCTGCCCGAAGGCTGATGGGAAGCACAGTTGGCTGCCAGTATTTTCCTCCTTTTGACTGGCTGCTCACAACTTAAAAGTTTGATCAGCAAGTGGGTGATGTGGTGCTTCAAACAAGAGCTGTTTGCCTGAGATGACCATATGAATTGTATACTTTCGCTGGTGAATCATAAAACCCTCCACTGTTTTGAATTGTTAATCTCGGCTTTCCCCAGGTTAATAGTAGATAATATCAGAAAACAAGGAAAAGCATAGTGGATTGGCTTCATGTGTATATGAGTGGTAGTAGGTGTGTCCCTTTAAAATATACGTTTGACTGACATGCATTTATTTGGAAAATTTAATTTCATGCTGTGCATATGTGTAAAAATCCTGTAATTTTTTGGGATTCAATTGTTTGACACTCATAGATTAAATGTCATCTCGGTGTCAGTGGTGTTGTTCATTCTGTTATTTTTGTTTCATATTAGATTGGTTGTATTAAGACGGTTATTATCTGTACACTCATTCACTACTAGTTACCATTTAATTGGAAAATAAAATTGGATGCTGCTTTTTTCAGAGTAAAGCATTCAACCAGTCACTTGTTATTGGTGTTTGTGTTCTAAAATATCTCATAACATTAGATGATTTTCTGTCGGCACTGGAATGACCCCACGTTTTATATTTCTAGGCATTCTCTGATCAACAGCCCCCCCCCCCCCCCCCCCGTGAAAGATGTAAGTGATTTTGATCACAGCGCAGTTAACCCTCCTGTCAGGCCGTTACCAGCAATCCCTCTGGGAATGTGCTTACCTCCGCTCACTAAGCCACGCACTCTTGCTCTTCATGTGAAGAGAAATTTGGCTCATGTTTGTTCTTCACATGGCTTCTGCTTCTGATCTGCCAAATCAGACGTTGTGTTACATAATTTGGGTAGACTGATTGATCATTTTCATTGCTAGCTAAGACAGTCAAAGCGGATACCTGCATACAGTGACTTTTTTTTTAATTCTCACACTGATGGTTGTGTTGACAAGTTTTATTGCAAAACAGGAGTATTCAGGTACCACGTTAATAATTTTAAAGACCAAAATATTTTGTTAGAGAAGTTTAAGAGATGAGTTTAAAACCCATTTTGTTGCCAAGTCAGGTATATACTAAGGACAGCATTACTGATATGTTTTTACAGTTTGACAGATGTGTTTAATCCCTTGAGCAATACTGTTTAATTTTTTTTCAAAGGGGTTGTTATTCACAGTACTGCACAAGGGATTAGTGAATTGCACAGATGTCCACATCGTACCTTGGCCAAAATGCCGCTGATTGGTCCACTGTAACACCGCTGTTTTAACCATAGGTGGAAAGAGTGTTTTTTGACCTGAGATTCAGTTTTCAGTGTACAGTCATTTGGAATATTTACCATGGTGTTCTCGGCTTTTATTTCTGAAGCAGTATTGTCTAAATAAGTTTACCCTTAATTCTGCACTGATATTATTTTACTTTTTTTAATGCCTAACCAAGCATTTTTTTGTCTCTCAATGTACTGTGACCTCTTAGAATGTCGCAGTCAAAACATCCAGCTGGGAACTGCAATGCTCTGTTTCTTCCTAGAGGCATTTTTTAAATCAGTTTACTGTAGTCAGATGGTGGAAAATGAACAAGACTCACTCTGTCACATTTATTCAAATAAGAGAAATCACAAAGCATCAAAAATGTTGTCAAATTGCAACTGAGGAACTGAATGGAAACAAAAGCTCATTTTGTGTGATTTATTCAGACAGCTTGTAGACAAGCTGTTAGAAAACAAAGCAAAACCAAAGGTGCATTTTTTTATAGTGATAAAGTTAAGTAATGGATTACATTTTTAAAACAATCTAATCTCATCAAAGTCACTCAAGACAATTGGTGTAGCGGATGAAGTAGATGCAGTATAGTCAAATATGATTTGTGTAAATGACATGTGATGTCAGATTGTTGACAGTTGTCAGACTGCCAGATGTTGCTTGTGCCAATCATGCTAACAATCTAGCAAAACTGTCTTAACTAATCTGGAGCAGATGATTGGCAGCAGATTGAGAAATCCAGTTTGTTTTGATAAATGGAAGCGGACAGGTGGCAGCTAGTATGTGTGATGTGAATATTGTTGGTGATGTATCTGTTTGGTGATGAAGCCAGGATGGTTTAAGACAGACCAAATTAATATTGGTGCACGTAACCGTATTGACTTTTCAGAACAGAGGACGCTAAATGGCTTATGGCTCAAAATGTCAGAATGTAAAAATGACTCAAATTAGATGCCATTTAAGATAAAAAGATATTTGGATAAAAGATTCCTCTGCTGGGCCTCAGTTACTTTAAATTTCTGATTAGTTGGCAATAATCAATTAGAATTTCAATACGTAAATTGCGTTCATTGTATTTACTTTGGTGGCTGATAATTGCTTGCTCTGAATCTCCAAATATGTAATGATTAACAGTAACACTTGCATTACTGGAAAAAAAATTATGTGAACATGCTGCTATCTAGAGGTGGGGCAAAAAATTGATGGTGTAGTCTTGTGATACTTTGTCTCTGATACTCTATCAATTCAGAGAAAACGTTGCAAATACAAATTTCAGTTTTTTTGGGTACCAGAGTAATACAAAAAAATTGACCTTTCAGTTTATTAGATGGTGCTAAATTCTCACTGTCTGGTTAGGTCAGCACAGCAAAGGAGGGACTCATGAGATCTAGCCAGGAGTTGAACATGATAGATTGGGATGGGAAATTGGAATATACTCTATTCACAAAAAGTTAGGGATATTTGGCTTTCTGGTGAAATTTATGGAAAATGTAAAAAGTTCATGCTACTTTGATATTGTATCATCAAAGTAACGCATTTAAGTAGAAGCATGCAATGGTTATTTTCTCATCTCAAACAATTTACTGAAACAAAAGTCAACAACAGTGGTGGGTTTACCACAACAAAAAATGTCTGTCTCAATAACTTGTCATGTGCCCTTGAGCATCAATTGCAGCGTGACAACATATACTGTTCACAAGTCAACTGCTGAGGCATGGCATTCCACTCTTCTTGAAGGGTGGCCCTCAGGTCATTGAAATTGTGGAGTGCAGGGTTATGAGCCTCTACACAGCGACTTAGCGGATCCCGTAGGTTTTCTATGGGATTCAGGTCTGGAGAAAATGCAGGCCACTCGATTTGAGGTATCCCAGCCTCCAGCAGCTATTCCCTAATGATGTGATCTTGATGAGCTGGAGCACTGTCGTCCATGAAGAGGAAATTAGGCCTGTGTTATTTATGCAGGGGCACAGTGACTGGATTAATGATGTTATTCAGGTAGTATCTGCTTGTCACTGTACCATTCACAAGGTGTAGGGCAGTTCTCTGTTGACTAGACAAACCTGCCGAGACTGGAACACCACCACCACCAAAGGCTCCTCTGGTAACAACAGTGGCTGATGCATAGCACTCTCCTTGACATTTCCAACATTGTTGGCGGCAATCATTTTTGCTCAGCATTAATCTACTTTCATCAGAGAACAGCACTGAGGCCCACTAGTCCCTCGTCCAGCATAAATGCTCCCTGGCCCATGCAAGACGACGACACCTGTGCCTGGTGGTGTGATCAGATACCCTTGCAGGTCGTCTAGCACACAGACCATGCTGATGTAAACCGTTTCGAATGGGCTGACACAACACTTGGGTGCCTCTCACCTCCCTTAAATGTGCATGGAGTTGAGTACCATTCATCATCCGGTTCCGCAGGGCACTGTTCACAATGATGTGGTCATCAGCGAGGGATGTGGCCAAAGGACATCCACTTCTATATCTTTCTGTGACTCTTCCAGTCTCTCTGTATCTCTGTTGCAACCTGCTGATGACGCTCTGTGACACTCTAACCTCAGTGGCCACTTCCCTCTGAGAGCATCCTGTTTGAAGCCTTGCAAGGGTGAGGTACTGTTGATCAGTTGTTAAGTGTCGTCTTGGTCTCTCGATGTCAAAATGTGAACAGCATGATGAAGAGGACTGTTTAAATACCAATTCTAATTGAACGAGAAAATTTATTGGTCGATTCATGGATCAAACACCTGTTGTGAATTTTGCCATTAAGCACCTTGATAGAGAACAGCAAGTTATGCAAAAATTACTGAAACATTGATCATTTAGACATGTGCATTCAAAAGGTTAGAGAAGGTTAAATTAAGTTCACCTGTAAAGGTTATAGTGCATTTTAGGTGCACCCTGAAATTTCACCTGAAAGCCGAATATCCCTAACTTTTTGCGAGTAGTGTATATCTCAATACTCGATGTATCAAAACGTCATGATAATATTGTATCATGGTCCAAATATCATGATCATATAGGTAAGGCAAGTTTATTTGTATCGTACATTTCATGTACAAGACAATTCAAAGTGCTTTACATAAAACATTAAAGCAGTACAGCAAGTTGCAAAAGAAATGCATAAGAATTTTAAATCAAACTCAAAGAGAAATGGAAACAAGCTGAAATAGAATAAGACGAAGTGCAAGAAATAAGTTGCAGTGCATTGTGGGAGATTAACAATTGTTCTACTGAAAGGCAGTGGCAAATCGGAAAATTTAGTGTAGTATCGTGGTGCCTCTGGTGATTCTCACCATTACTGCTAACACTAGATTGTTCAGTAACTGGCAGACTCATCATGGCCGTGCTGTTTGGGAGCAACATAACAACTACATATGTGTACTGCAAGTTTCAGCTCTACTTTGGTGGAGTTACAAAAAATCTGAGGTATGCTAATGGAACTGATCTGCTCTTGACTGGTGCAGGCTGCAGTGATCATGGGACATATACAGCAGGGAAAATAAGTATTTAACACATCAACATTTTTCTCATTAAATATATTTCTGATGGAGCCATTGACCTGAGATTTTCACCAGATATTGGTAACAACCCAAGTAATCCATACATGCAAAGAAATCAAGGCAACTGTTCACAAAACAAGTTATATTTAATAAAATTGAATGCCCAAAGATGCTGGGTGGGATAGGCTCCAGCCCTAGCTCCCCCCCCCCCCCCCCGCATGACCCGAAAAGGATTAAGTGGAAGAAGATGGATGGATGGATGACACGGGGAATAAGTATTGAACACATCAAGAAAAATGGGTGCAAAAAGGCATAGAAAGCCAAGAAACCAGATGAATTCCATCAGAATTTAGGAAGCTATCCCATCCCCCATCAGTGCAAATTAATTTCAGCTGGTTAAGTCCTGACTGATGGCCTTTAAAAAGGTCTGTGAATATTTGTCACACCGCAAAGAACTCATGATGGGTAGAAGCAAAGAGCGCTCTCCAGACCTTCGCAACCTTATTGTTGCAAAACGCAGTGATGGCATTGGTTACAGGCACATTTCTAAACTGCTGAATGTTCCAGTGAGCACTGTTGGAGCCATCATTCGGAAGTGGAAAGAACATAATTTTTTAAATAAATATATTTATTGAATTTTTATAAAGTATAAGAAAAAAACACAGATTAAAAAAAACAAACAAACAAAGGTACATTTAGGGAGAGCATTTGAGTCAATGAGAGTCCATCAATTTGTTACAAAATAGGATTGTCACCATTAGTGATGTCCAAATGAGGCTTTCTGGAGGACTTGAGGCCTTTCATCAAAATGGTTCACATAGACAAGGCCTCATGTGGGACTTCATTTTCTCTACCAGGCCATCTAGTGGACAAAATGTATATAACGTGCTGATTTTTACAAGGTTATTGTTTAATGTTTTTGGGGTTTTTTTCCAATTTCAATAAATACGCTGTCTTTTAAGAAATATCAATGATCATAAGACAGAAAAATAATAAAACTGAGGTGACTACAGTGAATGTGCTTGTGCTACTTATCCTTTTTTTTTTTTTTTTTTTAAAGAAATAACTTTTCAACAGTCATACTGTCTTTCTCAGTACATTCATCTCTGTCCTTATTGTCATGCAGGGCACAATAGTGCCTCAGCATAATGATGTGTTAATGTATCCAAGCTCTTTAAAACACAACAGACACTTCACTGTGCAAATAAAAATAAATTATTAGAATGACCCAGCTGGGACTTGAACCCAAGCTTCCCATTTGCAGGACAGACATTTTACCTCCTAAGCCAGTGGTTCCCAACCATTTTTGTGCCAGGGACCGGTTTAATGTCAGACAATATTTTCAGGGACCGGCCTTTAAGGTGTGGCGGATAAATACAACAAAAGAACATGATACGACCGGCATAAAAATGTGGCATTTTCTAAATATACAAATAAATGTGAATCCACTGTGTACTCGTTTGCAACTTTAGCAGTGTCCTCTTAACATCGCAACAACAACATGAGTAACATCCTCTCTGCCCACAACACTCTCTGGTCACTATGGTAACGTTTAAACATGCCTTCAAAATAAGATGCACCACAAACACAAATATAAATTGCATGAAAAATGCAACTCACCACAATGTTGAATCAGTGGGAGCCCTGGGCTTGTTACTGTGCAACGTGACGGTCCCATCTAGGGGTAATGGGAGACAATAACACCCAAAGTGTGTTGCTTATGTCCAGTCTGCTTCATATTTTTGTTTTGGTTGCTGTCACTGCAGAAAACCCCACTTCACACAGATAGGATGTCGGAAATGGCAACAGGGTTTTCAGTGCTATCAGGGTATTCAGCCATGACTTTAATCCAGAACACCGGCAGAGCTGTTGTCTTGAACATACTTTTAAGGCCGCTGTCATTTGCGATCTCCAGCAGTTGATCTTCTTCTTGCACAGACATGTTGGATTCACCTGGTTTGTTGAGAAATGAGTCGCGCATCCATTCTTTGACAGTTCGTTTTTTTTTTTTTTTTTTTTTGTCGTTGGGAAGTAGCACTCGAACTCTTTTAAAAGCAAAGACAGGTGATCGTGCACCAGTTGGGAGAATGAAGGCTCATGCTCAGTCTCTTCCAAAATCCCTGCTAATGTTTGAAACATGTCAAATATACCTCCATTCACGCACCGTCCCCACAAATCCAATTTGGCTTTAAATGCAGCCACTTTATCTGCCGACTTGAAGACAGTTGTCATTTTCCCCTGAAGTGACAGATTGAGTTCATTGAGCAGGCTGAATGTCACACAAATAAGCGAGTTTTGCAACCCATTCCTTGTCACTGAAATGTGCTGCCAGCGGTGACTTTTTTCTGAGAGAAATCTCTGCAGCGGCTCTCGTAATGTCTGCCGTCTAGCAACAGCTTTTAATTTTAGCGGTAATGTATCACGTCACCGAGACAAGCGTCTTGACGTGTGTCACAAGTGAGCCATAGACGGATGTAATGGAGAGAATCCGGTAATTTTTCAAAATAAAACATCATTCAGACTCAGATAATAAATAAAACAGACGTAATGTAAGTTATTTATTTACGGACCGGTACCAGTCCGCGGCCCGGGGTTTGGGGACCACTGCTCTAAGCTATTACTTAGTCATGTGTAGTTGAGGCATTCTTGAACACTTGAGCCTTTCATCAAAATGGTTCATATAGACAAGGCCTCATGTGGAACTTCATTTGCCCTACTAGGCCATGTAGTCGACAAAGTATACAGCATGCAGATTTTTACAATGTGTATTTTTCAATTTAAATAAATGTGCTGTCTTTTAAGAAATATCAGTGATCATAAGGGGAAAAAAGAAATAAAACTGGGGTGACTCCAGTGAATGTGTCTGTGTTACTTCGTGTGCTTTTACTGCTTATCCATTTTTATTAAGAAATAATAAATTTTCAGCAGTCTTCAACTCTGGCCTCATTCTCATGCAGGGCACAATAGCAATAGCGCCTCAGCATAATGATGCGTAATAATGATCCAAGCTCTTTGAAACACAAGAGACACTTCACCTTGCAAATAAAAATGAAATTAAAAGAATGACGCAGCTGGGATTCGAACCCAGGTCTCCCACTTGCAAAATGGATATACTACCGCTAAGCCATCACCTCACTTGCAGTAAACAGCCACTATTTGGGAACAGTTTGAGCTTGTTTCTCCCATTGATGTATTTTTGACAAATGGGAGGAGTCTGTGTTTTTGGTGCTGGCTCCATCTGAAAATTGGCTGTGACAAATCCCTTACAGTCAAACATGACAAAACAAAATGTGAGGGACGGGGAACAGCTTCCTGACCCAGTCACGTGGTCTGACGTCAACACATACGTCACGAGTCACGCCTCGAAACACACCTCGCCAAATATTTCCTGAATAAGATCGGATCACCGTTTGGCGCACCGGTGCCTCCCTTCCCATCACTAGTCACCATACAGCATGTAGTTGAAGAACTGTACAGGGTAAAATTATGATGTCCCAGTTTCATGCAATAAATCAGACAAATCTTTGTTATTAATATAATGAATAAAATGACCCCACACTCTTTGAAAAGTTTCTTGTTTGTCTCAGAGTTTGTGATCCCCCCCCCCCCCCAGAGGTAAACATAGACACTTCTTTAAACCATTTTGCAATGCTTGGGTTCCCCATCTCTTTCTATGACAGAGCAGTTAGCAGGTGCTGCTGTTTCAACAAAAACATAAGTAATTCACTCAACCGACATGGGCTCTATGCCCACTCACCTCGCAAGACTCCATTGCTGAAGAAAAAACATGTTGAAGCTCATTTAAAGTTTGCTGCACAGCATTTGGGCAGGCCAGTAAAATACTGGGAGAATATCATCTGGTCAGATGAGACCAAAATTGAACTTTTTGGATGCCACAGCACACAGCATGTTTGGAGAAGAAATGGCACTGCACATCCCATCATGGTGTTTTTCAGCACATGGTATAGGCAGACTTCATATACTTGAAGGAAAGATGAATGGACAAATGTACAGAGACATCCTTGATAAGAACCTGTTTCAATCTGCCAAGATGCTGAAGATGAAACAAGGGTGGACATTTCAGCAGAACAATGATCCCAAACACACAGCCAAGGAAACTCTCAACTGGCTCCAGAGAAGGAAAATAAAGCTTCTAGAAGGGTCCAGTCAGTCACCTGACCTGAATCTAATGGGAAAATCTATGGAACGAAATGAAGATCAGAATTCATAGAAGACATCCATGGAACCTTGAAGATTTGACAGTTTGTGTGGAAGAATGGGCTAAAATCACTCCTGAGCAATGCCTGCACCTAGTTTCTCAATACAGGAGGCTTCTGGAAGCTTATTACCATCAAAGGCTTTTCTACTAAATATTAAATGAATTTCACCAAGCGTGTTCAATACTTATACCCTGTGTCATTCCACTTTATTAAATATAACTTGTTTTGTGAACACAGTTGCCTTGATTTCTTTGTATGCATCAATTACTTGGGTTGTTACTGATGTCTGGTGAAAATCTCAGGTCAATGACTCCATCAGAAATATGTTTGAGAAAAATATTGACGTGTTCAGTACTTATTTTCTACGCTGTATGCTGAAGTGGTCACTTTAGCATACAATTGTTTCTCCAGCTCTTGTGTTGATAATGGAGTTGTGGCTGATTTTTATAGCAGTGTTGATGCACTGACCAGTGTGTTAAGTTAATCCCAAACCCATTGTACCCATTGTACTCCCGTCTGGTTTTGGCTTTCCTGAAACAAACCTAACTGCATAATATACAAAAAAAATTTCTGATATTTAAGAGTTTGATTATTTCTGTTAGCTTATTTTTATTCGCTGGTTATTTTTATTAGAGTTGTGTAATTGGACCTGTTGTGGGCTTTAACACGTTCTTGTTTTTCATACTCATCGACAACACTTCCTAACCACACATCACATTTCCACATCCAAGCCCAAGCTATATAATGGCTGTCCATTCTGCCAGCGAAACGCTGGTGTGAGTCATCACGGGTTGGAGGATGGAGGTTGTTGTTGTCATCGTGGCCTGTCGTGCTTAGTGCTGACATCACCAACATCCACACTGTGCTTTGTTCCAACATTTTCAGTTCAGGTCCTCTTCTTCTCCTCCGCCTGCCTTTCAGACATGTTGTGAGGTGACTAAGGCAACCACCAAGATGAGCTCATCACCTGTAGGTGGGGCTGAGAGGGAGGGTGTGAGGAGACAATCAAAGAGGCAGAGAATAAGAGCTGCACAGGGACAAATGGAGAGGTAACGTGAAATCAACACCGTATTAGAGAGCATGTGTGGTGTCTGAGAGGCCATGTAATAAAACAAGGAAACAATTCAGCGAGTGAGAGGAATGATGGGGGGGCAGTGAGAATCTGATGGAGTCTTAACACCCCCCCCCCCCCCACCACCACCACCAATGTGCCTAACCTGTTGAGAAAAAAAAAAAAAATTCTCCATGGTAGTGTCAGGTCAGTTTTCAGCTTTTTTTGAAAATGTTGTTACTTTTGAGATTAGGGCCTTGGAAGTTTCCACCACAACCTTCCCAGGTAACGCAAACACAAGATCACGGCTTTATTACATCTGATGGATTTGGGTCCATTATGACTAATATTTTTGGGTATATGCTTCATGAACAAAAATTTTGGGTTATACCTCTTAATGACTGAATTCAGGGGAGGGTTGCATGGTTGCATCAACGAGTTTTAACGAAGACTAGTCTTAAGTGGTAAGTCGGTTTTAGATTCTGGCACAAACACTTAAGGCAGGGGTGCCCATTCTTTTTACAGTCACAAAAGTAAAAATACAAGAAAATGTTTAAAATTTAAGATGCAAAAAGTACTTAAGTTACAAGAACAAAGTTGTAAATTTACAAATAAATATAATAAATTAATGAGAGTTACAAATTTATGAGAAAAGCTGCATTAAAAAAAGCATTTCTAGTAAACATCGGTGCTTCAAGTGCATTTTGTTCAACTGTGTAGCGTTATATTTTATATTTAGATTTTTTTTTTAGATTTCGAGTCCTTTATTAGTCCCACAATGGGGAAATTATAGGGCATCCACATGAGTGGATGAGGTAGCCACTGGTGTGGTGCCCAGCCCTTTCACCATTCACACCTGGGGCCACTTTCTCAATTTAACCTCTAACAGGATGGAGGGGATTGTAATTTTTTTTTTTTTTTTAGGTTTACAGACATGCCCCCCTCCCCTTTTATTTGTGCATATGGTATGCTGACAGGGATCCAAGTGACCAAGGTGTCTCTGGTGTAGTGAACGGGCACGTGATGTCACCCGACGGGAAAACTGCAAGGAAAAGTGTTCTGCCTGTCTGTGCTTAGTCAGACCTTCCAGGATTTTGCGAAGTTGCAATTCTACCAATTCCCGCGACTTCAGTAGGTCCTGCATAATTTGAATTTTGTCCAATCACCGCAACTTTACCGCAATTTTGGCCAATTGTTGTCAACTTCCGCCAATTTCGCCAATCAGATTTGTCTGTCAGTAGCATGCAGATGTGTACGTCATCAGTCCGACCAATCAAATGCAGCGCTGCACTGCACGCACTTCTGTGTTTACATTGAGTATATACCGAACACATCAGCAAAAAAGTGATTTTTTTTTTTTTTTTTTTTTAAACGCTCACCTGCGAGTTTTCCCGCATCGTTCCTTCATCCGTCTCCCCCAGCCCACCAGTGAACATCTCCTCGAGTTTCCGTAATAACCGCGTGTATGAAGTGCTGGGTTTGTGTTGAAAAGCATCCACCTGCCTGAAAGCACTTCTGTCTCGGGAGCACGTGCACCCAGACACGCAGTAAAACCACACAAAAAACAAGTGTAGCTAATATTACAGCAAGTGTTGTGACAGTTCATACGTCTTTAGAGGTAAAAGTCACTACTACATCTTGTCATTGAGTTTTAAAGTTGGGACTCTCCGGGCTGGACATGAGCCAATGTGCGATTCAGGCAATCCCAAGGAGAGCCCCGCAACTTACTGCAACAATAGAAAAAGAAAAAAAAAAAAAAAATCCCACAAAATCGTGGAGGGATTGCTTAGTAGTGAGCAATGAATGTGGTTAGTCTGCGTGTCCACCAAATGCGTGTTTTTTTTGTTTTGTTTTTTCCCCCCTACTGTGGGCGACTCTTTTCTGTTCATTTTCTATGTAGTCCAGCGTTTAATGCGCTCAGTGCCCTCATCGCAAAAAACGCCCTCAGCAGTCATGGTGCTGAAAAAAGTTGCAACTTTCAGAGCGCTGCAGTGCACACCTCTCTCACCACCTGATCAGAATCAGCCTCAAAGCGCACCATGATCAATATTTAACAGGCAAAGCTTGGAGGGACGTGTATTTTCTTATCAGTTTGATGTGATTTATTCCAGTGAGTAGAGCATTTAAGAGCGAAGTCTTTGAAATCCCCGGCACGCTTTGAGTGACAGATCAAGCAGTTGCCAGGATACCGGGCAGAGTGTTTTTTTTTAAATCGGCACATGAAAAGCGCTCAGGAAAACAGGTTGAGAGCATTTATACTTTCCCTGTGGACACACGGTCTTACAACACTGAATATGTTATTCAAACACAGGAACTGTAACTATACATACAAAACGTCATGCAAAATCCAGGATGACACAAAAAAGTGAAAACACTTATTTCCAATGTGGTCCTTTCAGTCACATTATTATTCCTCCGAATACCACGCAACGTTAGAATGGGGAAGTTTTGCTGCGTTATCAAATACAACAACTGCTGTCACGATTGGCGTGGAAAAAGACTGATAACGGCGTACACGTTTTATAACTTCCCGACTTGGAAGAAAAGTGGAACAAATCGGGTGTCAGCACTAACAAAGGGATGTGGGATGGAATGGATTGCAGCGGTCAGAAAGAAAGGCATCGGCTCCGACAATATTCCTGCACACATGGTCATGTGTTCGTGGCATTTTCACCAAGGTAAGTTGTGATTTAAAAAATATTTAGAAGTGCAGAAAGACGTCCCCTCAGAGTAGCTGTCTTGCGCGCCGTGCCTTTGGCAGCACCTCAGCCATGGCTCTCTGTCATCTCTCAGTAATGTGTAAAAACGCACAGCATCGCTGCTATTCCAAGTTTCTCTTGCTAATCTGGAGCAGTTTTTTTTTTTTAAATTTATTTATTTATTTTTTTAATGGGAGCTTTTTGTGTTGCTGATTATCTTTTTTTTTTTTTTTTTTCTTGAAGTTGTGATTACTTGTTGCCTTCATTACACATGGATTTAATATCAGTTGGGGACTGAAATCCATAATGTTTGGTATGGTTAAATTAAGTAGCTTCTCCTCTTTCATGTGGCTATAAAAATGTCACTGTCCTGATTTAGGATGTTTTCATAGCAGCTGATTATTCTGGTAATTTTCTTTAGTGCGCCAGCATGATCAGCTGATTGATCCACCTCCTCCAGTGTTCTGACATTTTGGCATATTTATCAGAACAACACTGGACAGCTGATGTTACAGACTGCAGAAAAAGGTCAAAATTTTTATCCTGTAGCTTGAAAGTGCTCAGCCACATCCCCGACAGTGCCCATTATACGTATAAGTACGTGTGTCTAGCTTTCTGTGCGTGTGTGTACGCTGCAGGCAGCAGCAGAGATCTGTACAGGGTTTTCCTGTGAACCAGTGCTGCAAATATGCCATTATATGGTAGCTGTAAGTTAGAAACCTGTTCAGTAAGTTACACATAGGTTCAAAGAGTGTTACTCATATGTTAGAAATAATTTTTGGGTATGCTAGACCATTAATCTCGATGTATTTCGACTTTGTAGAAGCAATGACTGCTTACCTTTGTGTTAAACGACAGTTCTCTGGTCGTTCACCCAGAATATTTGAGGCGGCTGGATCCATCCATTGGTGGATTGAACATGAGCCTCTCATGAGTTAGTTTTTAAATTGCTCATGGGTTTATACACTCACCCCACAAACCAGGTAGGCAAACGCATCAGACAGCATGACTCGAGGCAGTTGGTCAAGATCCCTGGTCCATTTCTTGTGCTCATATCAATCGATCCTGTTAATCTCTTAATTTTTTAGAGGTAGTGCTCCTTTGCTTCCTTATTCAGCTTCTCTGAATAAGGAATTTGAATTTTCTGTTTGCTCCGTTCCATTGCACGTATGTCTGTTCCCATTAGCAGTTGCCTAGACTACAGGTAAACAAAGAAGCCAGACCATGATGATGGCGACAACGGCCCAGAATGCAGTGCGGCATGATGTCAATGCCCTTTCTTTATTGGAGAATCTAAGTGAATAAAACAGCTTTTTATGAAGCATGTGCTCTTAAATCAGTGTCAAATGCTCTTGGCTTTGATAGAAAATAACCTTCATACATTCAGCCTCTTTCAGCCACGGCCCAGCATGGTGGCTTGGGTTGGTGGGAGAAACATAACGGTTTGCTTGTAGCCAATGCATTGGACCTTTGTACGGGGATGTGAGGGGATATTTTGTTGATCTCACCTTCTGTGGATGGTTTTGTTCAAGACGGCTATGCCTGGTCCCATGGTGACATTTTGCATTGGTGGAAAGCAGCCATAACTTAAAAGAAACAGCTGAGGAAGACGTGCTTGGCATGATGGCAGTCAACTGTCTGTGTGTGACTACAGTCATGCCACAGAGAGTGGAAATGAATCTGAAGGCTGTCCATCATTATTCTGACAGATTAATTTCAAAGCTGTAGTAGACAAATGTGTGTGTTGCCACAATTATACAAATATTGCAGCACCTGAGAGTAAGAAGAAAGGGCACTTTCTCACTCACTTTTGGAGAGTGCAGCACTCTGACCAGCTCGGCAGCTGAAGACAACGGTTCACCACAGTCCCAGTTCAACTCCACTCTGTTTGTTCCTACATCCCGGTTCCCAGTTCACCTCGCATTAATGTGCACCTCTGAACTTTTTTTTTTCTATGATGGCTCCCTCCGAAAGAAAAAACTTCACACACTGCACCTCTTCTTGTAAATATGAAGCTATTGAGTGCCAATAGGGGGGGGGGAAAAGGTAATCAATGTTTCCTCTGGCTTAAAGACTTTGGCACGGTGGCAACATATTTTTCGGTGGGGGGGGGGGGGGGGGGGGTCAGAGAAAACGCATAACACTATTGTAACTGAAATATGTTAATTTTATACTATTACTTTTTTTAAATTTTGCACAGTAACTTTGCTTATGGAACTTACCATTTGAAGTATTGTACAACCGAGGCTTGAGTGTTTGAATATTGGGCCAGTTGGGGTCCCACCAAAACGTCCTATATTTGCATTTTTTACTGGTGTCATCCTTCTCTCCTTCCTCTGTTCTCACCTCTCCTGGACCCTCTGTCTGAACATTTTCCTCACCTTGGCTCATCTCTTCTCTCATCTTTCCCTCTCTGAGCCCTGTCTAATTCAGGTTCTCTCTCTCTACGGTGGTATAGAAACAGGTTAGAAAATACCAAGTGTCACGTTTTGTCCTGCAGGATTTTTTTTCATGGTTTACATAAATGACAAATGTGTATTTTTTTTTTTTTTGTATTTTTATTCTCGTTTCTTTCTTTTTTTTCCATTGAGAGTAGGAAAGAGAAGGGGGGGAAACATTGATAATAGTAACTGCGCTCCGTTGTTCCGCGGGCGGGCAAGTCTCTGCGTCCTAGGGCGCACGAGAGCGCACTCGTGTGCCCTCGGACGCATGACGCATGATAAGGATATTGATGGTGGTGATGTAGGTGGTGTGGCCTCCAAGCGCCACTGGGAAAAAAAAAAAAAAAAGCTGCAGACACAGCCGCGAACAGATTAGTTCATCTGATTGACCTCTCATTCGACTAATAAGAGCCTTGAATTGGGTTTCTGAAACCTTGAAGAACCAATGAATGAAAACCTAGGAAGGAGGACCCGCCTACTGTGAATGCAGGAGCCAACTGAAGCACAGAAGTTCGGGCTGGGTGAAGAGAGACTTACTGCTGCAGCAGATGAAAACAAAGGACGCTGGACGAATCTGCTACAGACCCCGCAGCATGGAGAACACCCACAAGTAGGACCTGCACTCATTCCAGCAGAATAGACGTTTAGGATTCTCTTCCGTCATCATAGACCACCGGAGGCCGACGACAAAAGTCGTAAATCATTCGCCAAAACGGCAATAATGGAATTATGTTTTGACCGGGATCCACGAGCGGACCAGCGTCGCGTTCGTCTGACAATGGGGAAGAGAAGTTCGCCAGGACTCTGCTGCTGTGAAGAGGTAAGGTGTTATAAGCTAAATTATTATTTCTCCCTGAAAATTGTAATCAAAAAATGACTTTTGACCGATCGGTAAATTACAACTGTATGGCGCACGAAGTACGAAGTGCGTGCGCCGCGATAAACTGTTCATTTGCCGTGTTCGGACCGTGAAGGCCCCCCCCCCCCCCCCCGCTGCAGAAGAGGAGCGGGGGGGTGCGTTCACGGTCCGAACGCCCCCCGGTCCGCGGGGGGAAGCATATGAGTCTATTCCGTCATGTAGCAATGGCCGTCTTCTGTAGCGAGAAGTCCCCCCCCTCCACACACACACACACACACACACACACACACACACACACACACACAGAGTAGCGAGGGGGGGGGGCCACTGTGACAGCGTTGCTGTAGAAACATGCAACGAGTGTAATCCGTCATGTAGCGAGGGCCGAACTCCGTCCTTTGTTGCGGGGGGGGGGGACAACCCCCCCCACACACACACACACACAGACACAGCCCTGAATGTGACCTTTCATTAGAGCCCAAAATGAAGATTCTACATTGGAAAAACGTCTGTAACTTTTGAATAATTCAAACTGTGCCATTTGGCACAGTTCCAAAACGCCTGGGAACTACCTGAGAACAAAGCTGTGTAAAATATTCATTTTTTGGGGTATTGTTACCAAATTTGGATCTCAGCTTGATAACACTTGGTTCTACATTTCTGTTGCATTTTCCAGCCGGATCGGACAGCTGTGTGTTATTTGCAAGCATTTGTATCCAAAAAAATACCGGGGCCAAATTTATTTTCTTCAAGTTCAGTACGTTTAGATGACTGTAACTCAGTGGCCGGAGCACGTAGAGAGATTGTTTTTTTTTTTGCCAAAAAATTCAAAGTGTTTTCTTTTAAATGAGACCAACCCCATGAAGAGGCTGCAAAGGGTTGAATAACAGCTTTCGATTTACTTTGGGCATGTTATTTTTTGGCATTTTTAGGAAAATTGCCCGGAGTGCAAGGTGTTAAATTATATGATCAGAGGTGGGTATAGTAGCCAGAAATTCTACTCGTATAAAAGCAGTGCTGTGAAATCAATAATTAAAATTAAATTAAAAGATTAAGTATAAATTAATTAAAAGACAACCAAAACCTTCAAGTTGAGTTAAGGGTACAAAGAGCATCCACTTAAAAACATGAGTAATGACTTCAGTCTTGAAGGTTTGTGGTTTTTCTCCAAAATTTATAACAATTTTCTTATCGTTTTCTACTTTTCTATGTAAACTTGGACTTTACAGAGAAAAGCAGCATCATATTTTTTTTTTCCCCGCGGCAAGGTCTTTAAGCCAGAGGAAACACTGCCCACCTCATCCTTGCTTGCGAATGACTGAGCCTTTTGGGTATGATCTGTTTACACCCAATCATGACAACTATTTCCAATTAACCTGTTCACCTGTGGAATGTTTCAAAAAGGTGTTTTGGAGAATTCTTCAATTTTCCCAGTGTTTTCTTGCCCCTGTCCAAGCTTTTTTGGAATGTGTTGCAGGCATTAAATTCAAAATGAGTGAATATTTGCACAAAAACAGTTTCAATTGTTACGCCCCCCTCCATGAATAATTGGTCAGTGATGAAGGTCCTGACACCTTAAGCCTTATTCATACTGCATTTCCCCTCTAGTCCACTTTGGTTCGTGTGCCCGTTCGGACGAACCTGGCACGCATGCAGCACTGTTCATGCTCACTTTTTTCCATCTAGCCAAGCGGTTGACACATGCACACGGCCATCATTTGTATTTTCACTCCCGCCCAATAGGTAGCGCCAATGCGCTGACGCGCCAGGATTTTCACCAACGGAGAAACGCTGCTTGCTTTCTGCTGCTTGACTTCCCGGTTTTCACTCCTTTTCCACGAAGATGCTGCTGCTGCCGAAGTATTTACGTATGATTCATGTATGTTTATTCTCATCTTCCACTTCCTCATTGTCTTCATCTACTTCGTCTTGGTATGCTGTGCCGATATCGCCACCTCGTGAATGGGATGTTCAGTGTTGCGCATGTGCTTTTCAACGTGTTCAGGTCGTGGGCAGGTGGCACGGTCACAAAATTTTGGCTGCACGCGGTCTTACGCGGTCGAGCACTGTGGACACTAGTGGAGCAGGGATGGCAATTTTCTGCCGATCCGCGGATTTCCGCCGATTTATTTTCAAATTGATCATTTCTGTGAATCGTCTAAATCCGTTGAGAAAATTTTAGGAGGGGGGGGGGTAAGGTACCTTATTGTTACCGATTTTAGCGAAAATCAACATGATTACATAAGCGCTCGGCGCTTCCCCAGAAGTCGTCTCCCGCGATAACCCGGATGTGTTGCGTTCAAGCTACTGCTGTATTGCAGTAGCTTGACAGCCCTGCGATTGGATAGTTGCAAACGATTGGACCAATCAAATGGCTCGTTGTATGCTTTTTCAAACATTCATGGCAGCGTGTTCTCAGGGATGTGATTTTCTGCTAATTCGCCGAATTCCGCTTTATTTTATCTTCCAGGAAGATAAAGTACGTTAAGTACGTTAGCGGCTTGTGGTCCACGAATGCAGTGAAGCTGCGCCCTTTCAGGCAGGACTGGAAGTGGCGTATGGCCAGGTGGAGAGCCATTAACTCTCTGTTACTGGCGGCGTACAACAGCTGGGCTGCGCGGGGGAGGAAACGGTAATAAAAGTTAACCATCCCCTTTTATGATTCCAAACAGTTTGAAATTGACAGTGGACATTGACTCATAACTTTTGAATATTTCTAAGACTTGGCTACATCAGTGATTGTGCAAAATGAACTGCTCAATTCTCAATGGAGATTGAAACTGGTGATCTGAAATGAATGCTGAAATTATAAAAAGTAATGGTATGTTGGAATTTTATTTCTATTCTGGAATAGATAAAATTAACTGATTTTGATTTGATCAAGTGTTAAAGCATGTGATGGATAATGCTTGTTGGAATATTTTAGGAATGCTAGCTTCTTGGAACATAAGTCAATATTATACAGTAATAAGTGGCATTCAGCTGTTTGTTTTATGTCATTTAAGCACAGTTCTGGTACTTAAAAATCATAAAAACCCAGGAGCTTCGGGGGGCTTTGCCCCCTTGCCCCCCCCCCACCACCACCACCACTGGGGCTCTGCCCCGGACCCTGCTGGGGGACTGTGTCCCCCAGACCCCCTGCTGAATTTTCAGATAATTTCCCCAACCCCAAATCACATCCCTGGTTCGTGTTGGAATTCTGAGCTTTCGGTATTGTTTTCAGCGGAATTATGAGATTTTTATCGAAGGATCAGGAGTCATCAGTGCTAGAAATAGGCAAAAGTGTCAAAAATAAGTTCCGATGGAATTGGCTTGAGAGAAAAGTGACGGTAAAGGTGAAAATTGGCTCAAAGTTCGACGAGGTAACAAACACTCTGACAATTTCTGAAGAAACCAGAAAAGGAGATGAAGTTCAAAGTTCAGAGACTGACACAGCTTGCTGCCAAAAGGAAGAACGTTTCACATTAGAAGTGACTTGGTGACCAGTGTAAATAGTGTAATAAACTCTTATAGAACTGTTAAATATGTTGGACTAAAGACAGTGAGACAACATTGAAGAAAAAGTAAGTTAACTTTTCATTAAATTTAATGATTTATCTAAGTCTAGTATTTCATTTTTTTTTATCAATCGACCAAATTAGATTTCAGCTGAAATCAGAATTTCCTGTTGCCATCCCTGGTGGTGTGGAGACGATGACGTAAATTTCATTAAATTTCCGGTTACACGTACGCAGACAGCAGAGATGCAGCATGAATCCAGCTTTAGAGTACACCTCCGCTACTAGCCAAGTGCTAGCAGAGGAATACATCTTTGAGTCAGTTTCAGATCATGATGTCATGGGTTCAAATCCCGGCCTGAGATGTAGGTGTATGTCTGTCTTGTCTGTGTGCAAAAGAGACTTATAGGTGTATGTCTACCTTGCCTGAGGGCGAAAGTGACTAGGTCAATCCACCTTGATGTAAGGGTTGAAATAGACTTGGAGATCCCAGGCTGAATAGGTAGTTCTGGCGTTGGCCCAGAAAGTGGATCGTAACAGTCTAAACATTAAATATCTTGTCTTTAGTGTAGGGAAGAAACGATGGCTCTGTATATTCTGGACTGTAAGCTGCTGTTTTTATTGTATTCCCATGCTCAGCCTGGAGTATCAGCCAGAACACGGCTTAAGGCTTGGATGCATTCATTGCCATTAAGCCTGCTTCATGCTACACCTCTGCTGTCCGCGTATGTGTAACCGGAAACCTTGTGTGACGAAATTTACGTCATCTTCTCCACTCCGTTACTGTTTGGAGTGCTTGACCGCGGATGACCACGTGCAACACAAATTTTGTGACTGCACCACATGCGCAAGACTGAACGTCCTATTCACAAGGTGGCGATATCGACACAGCATACATCAGTACAAGAAGGAGACAACGAGGAGGCAGAAAACGAGAATAAAAGCATACATAAATCATACATGCATACTCTCTTTCACAGCGGCAGCAGCATCTTCGTGGAAAAGGAGTGAAAACCAGGAAGTCAAACAGCAGAAATGGACTCTATATTTGAAGAGGGTGAGCCCCCCCCCTCCCCCCCCAGCGGGGCCAATGCCTGTCCCCGGGCCCCAGGCACCAGGTGGCCAGCGACCCCACCCCCCCGGGCCGGAGACCGGCCCACGCCCCCTGGCACAAGCACCCCCACAGTGGGGCCCACCCCAGCACCACTGCTGCACACCCCAGCACCACCGCTGCACACCCCGGGGATCCCCATGCCCAAAGAAGTCCCCCCGCCCAGGGGAGCCCACATTGCCGAGAGGCACTACCCCCCCCCCCCCCTTAATTCAGCACCTCCCGACTCGCAGATACACCCCTCCCCACACCTTCACACCCACATGCTCCCATGCACACCCATTGCACTAACTCACTCTCACTCAGCTGGACCAACCCATTCTCTCTCATTCCTGTACCCATTCAAACTCATCCCTCATTCACCCTTGTTTCATAAGGCAGCTGCGAAGCAGATGCAGCGAGCCTGAATGTGCAGCAGTGACCGGGGAGACCACCAGCACAGGCCACAGAAGCAGACCCCTACCTTCGGCGCCCACCTGAGCGACTGATCAGCAGACCACCGCAGGCACCCCGAGATGCCACCCGACATGCAAAGCTCCGCACAAAACTGATTCACCATCACCACCTCCATTCATCACCCCCTCACTCTCACTTACACTCATATTCAGTCCCCCTCTCACTCCCTTGGTTGTATCTATACATTCAGTAGCACCCAGGGATTTTGACAACATGATGGGTCCCAGGCTCCCCACCGGGCCCCCACGCCCCCAGCAGGAGGAGGGCAACAGGGGTGGGGGAAGACCCCCACCCCCACCCCGCACAAAACATGGTGGGTATATGTCAGTTATATGATGTAAATGTGTGGACTACCAAAGTGCAATTAAAGTTGGTGGGGGGGGGGATAGTGATTGGAGCACCGCTAGCCACTGCGATGGGCAGCAGGGCTCCCATCCACCCAAGCCCCCAGTGTCTAAAATGCAATTAAAATTGAGGTGAGTGCAGCCCCACCGCGCAGCAAAGGTATCCCCTTTGCTGACACAGTGCGGCACCCCCCCACCCCAAAGCCCTAAATGTACTGTATCCAAGAAGATGTATATTCCACCTAGAGGGAGGGGGAGGGCGGGAAATGAGACTGGGAGGGAGGCGGTCCAAAAGCTATGCACCCCCCCCCCCAAGAAACCAGCTTGCAAACTGGTTCATGAGGCCACCCACTGCCCCCAAATCCCAACCCAGGGCGAGGGCCGCCAGTGCAAGCAGCCCAGGACCCACCAGCATTGCGCCCCGGCGCTCCCAGCACCACAGACATGATGGGGCAGCCATACCAATTCCCACTCATCTTACACACACAAACATGGACAACAATAGTCACAATAGTGAACAATGGGCCAGACCCACACAGCACCCCACATGCCAAGCGACACCCCCGAGCGCCCATGCAAACCCACCAACCACCCACCCTAGATGCACGCCGACAGCGCCAGGCCGCCCTGCAGCCACAGCCACCCCGGAGCAACCTGACGAAACACGGCCACCAACCCGTGCCAACGCCCCACCCCAACCACCCCCAAGCACCAACACCCACCCGCCACCAATGACACCAGGGGCAATGCGACAAAGCGCCTCACCCTGAGACACAACAGCAGGGTGGCCGGGACAAGCAGGCCCCGAAACGCCAACCCCCATTGCCACTAGATGGACTGCCCCACCCCTGCCACCCAACAAAGTTCTCCTACTCATACACACATCCTCCACCCCCAGACATCCACCCACAGGTAACCGCACCCATACACACGTACCCCCACCCACCATCACAGATGCTCACCTACACCCACACACAGCCCCACCTGCCCACTCTCAGCACACACACACACTTCCGCATCCACTCATATACAAGCCCCCACTCACACCCACTCTCACACACATACATACACAGACATGCACACCCGCAGACCCCAGTGGACGGGGAGGGCGACCCAGGATGCAGGCACCTACCCCAGGGGTCCCGCCAGGGCCCCAGGGAAAACACAACCCCGCTGCGCAAGGATGCACTGGGGCCAACCCGCACCACCAGGGCACACCCAACCCCGCCCCCCAGCACCAGGGGCCCAGGGCCAGACCCCCCCCCCCCCCCCCCCCCCCGGGAGGTAAGGCCAGCCAGCCCCCCACCCCCCCGAGGCAAGACACATGGCCACACCTGCGATCGGTGCGCAGCCAGCCCCCACCCCTCAGGTTATAGAATTAATAAGCGGGACCAGAGAGAATTGAATTCTGCCAATTGTTTGTTTGAGGAGGCTGACAATCTCTCCAGGCTAATATAATCTAATAGTAAGTTATTATAATAAGTCATGCATAAGTTATATCTTGATTTCCAATTCGTGAGGATGGTTTTCTTTGCAATGCATAAGGCAGTGAGAACCATGTGTGACATCCTTGCATCTATATTTATTTCACTTAAATCACCTAATATGCAAAGTGTGGGTGAGGATGGGACACTATACCCAAGTCATGCCGACAAGTCCTCACATGCCTTCTGCCAGAACTTTTGAACCGGTGCACAGGACTACATAGCATGCATATAGCTATCCGGGATGTTGCTGGTGCAGTGAGAGCAGATATTTGTGTGACTCAGGTCCATTTTGAACATCCTTTGTCCTGTGTAATGAATTCTATATAGAACTTTATACTGTATAAGTTGTAAGTTAGAGTTTTTAGTCATCTTAAAAGTGTTTAAACATTTGTGTCCAGAAACTTTCCTCCTTATTGATTGATAGGTCTGTCTCCCATTTTGATATTGGAAGAGATATGGACTCATCCAGTTTTGATAATAGTCTGTGTATTTTCGTTATCAATTTAGGGGAACGAAGATTTAGAAACTCTGCCACCTTAACTGGTACCTCTAAATCTGTCTGATTAAGATTAAATCTTGTTTTTATTATGGCTTTAAGCTGTTGGTATTCAAAATACTTTTTATCACTGATGTCGTATTGTGACACTAGTTCCTGAAATTGGATAAAATTTCCACCTTGAATAAGATGTTCTAAGTTATTTATTCCCTTCCCTTGCCATCGTGGAAATTTTAATGTCCTCTTTTGTTGCAAGATATCAGGATTATTCCAAATGGGCGTGAGTTTACAGGGGACAAGTGAAGACCCCGTTATTTTTAAAAATTTCCACCAAGCCGACAGAGAGGAGCTGATATTAATACTTTTAAAACAGTCATGGCGTTTAATATAGGGACTTATAAAAGGTAAGTCAGAGATGTTTAGCGACCCGCAGAGAGCCTGTTCAGCATCTAACCATGGGTTTCCTAGTGGGGTTGATTTTGTCCATTTTGAAACAAACTGCAGTCTACTGGCTAAAAAGTAATTAAAAAAAAATTGGTAGATCTAAGCCTCCACACTCTTTCGCTTTTTGAAGAGTTTTTAAACTAATCCGTGATGGTTTATCCTTCCATAAAAATTTACTTATATTTGAGTCTAGAGACTTAAACCAGGCCATTGATGGTTGGGTAGGAATCATTGAGAACAAATAGTTGATTTTAGGAAGAACCATCATTTTAATGGTTGCAACTCTTCCCATTAGTGATATACAGTGATCCCTCACTTATCGCGGTTAATGGGTTCCAGAACCGACCGCGAAAAGTGAAAAACCGCGAAGTAGCGTCACCCCAATGACGTCATCCATAAACAATACGTACGTTCATTCTCTCACTGTCATATGATACGTGTGTGTGTGTGTACGTGTACATACATACGTAGATGTAAACAAAGTGTACATAAATATGTTTTTAGAACTCTTTTACTCTTATAACAAGATACGTAACTCAAGATGAAAATGATTTACTGCACAGGTTAATGAGAGCTTTACTGCTCCTCAGGTGACGCCTCATCGTGAGGTGCTGGAGGCGCAGGATCATTGAGGGCAGCTTCCGATAGAGCTGAAGCTGCAGGAGGCAGCGTAGTGCCTCGACGGGAAGACTATTTCGCACAAAATGGCACAAGAGAACAGCAAAAAGTTCCACGCGGCGAGACTAAGTAACACGAGCGATAAAAAGCAATGAATGCGGTCTTTCTTCCCTTCATAGGTGCTCGGCAGGAAGAGGAGGTGGGTGAGACGTCTCGGCCAATCAGCTTGCGGGGTGAAACGTCTCGGCCAATCAGCTTGCGAGATTTCCGAGTCCAGCCAACACGACAACAGCGAACAGAGAGTTGTGCTGCTCTCTGTGTTGACACGTGATGGTCTAATGTAGTCTCCCTGCCTTCTGCTAGCGCCCGCCCATTATTTCTCAATTTTGAATTTTTGATGAATATTTTTGAAAAATCTGCGATGCACTGAGGGGCGCGAAAGGTGAAGCGCGAAGTAGCGAGGGATCACTGTACTGTAGGTAATCTCCTCCAGCGCGTAAGGCCGTCTTGTATCGTTTTTAAAAGGGGAATGTGATTTAGTCGCAATAACTCTTGAGAGCCTGGGGGAAATATCTATTCCTAAATATTTAATATTACCTGATTGTATTGGAATAGTAGATGTATTTGAGAAATTACAATTTATAGGTAGAACTATTGATTTACCCCAGTTAATAGAGTATTCTGATAATTCATCAGTGGCCACAGTTACGTGGGCGAAATTTCTTCAATCTGATTACAATTCAGATCATAATTTTACTGTTCACATGGATCCTGAAAAAGCTGATCTGATTAGGACGTGCGTTTCCATGTGTCACACGTTTGAATGGAATAAATCATTTTGACATGCGCATGTTGGCATTTCAACATTACAAAAATAGTAGAAGAAGAAGCAACTTCCGGTGTTGGCAATCCCCGCTTCATATCGAAATTGACCTGTATTGTGTTACTCAGACTGTACTTTTGCTTCTGCTGGTCTCTGTAATGAAGCTACAAGTATATACTTCTGCATATGACGAACAGAGGGAGACAGCAGGATGATGCAGACCAGTTTTGTTTTACTCCCGCTATGTTTTCCGCTAGCTGCTGCTAAGGCGGAAATACGTCACGTCGACGTGCGACTGGTGTACAGACATGCGCAGTAAACATATTTTTGCCCTACGTTCGGAATAAGTGTTTTCATGCGCACCATTCGGATTAACAATCGGCATAACCCACCCCTCTCAATCGGAATGAAATTTTGATCCGAATGAGCGCGATTGGGTTAGAATATTCAGATTGGAATAAAAATGCTTCATGTGAACAAGGCAATCAGGCTTTTAATCCGGTTACTTGTGTCCATGTAAACATAGCCACTGAGTGCCACTGTCTGAAGAAGAGATCTTTGAGTTTTCAAGGAAAACAAATACATCATCAGCATCAAGACTTATCTTGTGTTCTTTTTCTCCAGCTTGGATACCTCTGATATCAACATTTTGTCGTATGGCTGCTGCTAATGGTTCAATAAAGATGGTAAAAAGTGAGGGAGAGAGTGAACAACCCTGCCTAGTACTTCTCTGGAAATTAAAGCTTTGGGAAGTCTGATCATTTGTTCGGACAGACGCAGCTGGACAGCTATAGTGTTTTAATCCAGTTTATGAATGATGAACCAAACCCGAACTTGTTTAGCACCATAAAAAGAAATTTCCAGTTAACGCGACCAAAGGCTTTCTCTGCATCCAGGGACAAGATTGTAGTTTCTACGTTATTGATCTTGCAGTAGTCTATTAAATTAAATAGCCTGTGTGTATTATTAGCAGAGTGCCTACCCTTGATGAAACCTGTTTGATCTGGGTGTATAATAAACAGAATTATCCTTTCCTGGTGAGAGCTTTGCAAATTATTTTAAGATCGACATTCATAAATGAATGTCGATCTTTCTCAAAGCTCTCACCTATGGTCACGAGCTTTGGGTAATGACCGAAAGAACGAGATCGCGGATACAAGCGGCTGAAATGAGCTTTCTCCGTAGGATTGCTGGACTCACCCTCAGAGATAGGGTGAGGAGCTCAGTCATCCGGGAGAGGCTCAGAGTAGAACCGCTGCTCCTCCACATTGAAAGGAGTCAGTTGAGGTGGTATGGGCATCTGATTAGGATGCCTCCTGGACGCCTCCCACTTGAGGTGTTTCAGGCACGTCCCACTGGGAGGAGACCCCGGGGCAGACCCAGGACTCGGTGGAGAGACTATGTCTCCCAGCTAGTCTGGGAACGCCTTGGTATCCCCTCTGAAGAGCTGGAGCAGGTGGCTGGGGAGAGGGAAGTCTGGGCTTCTCTGCTTGAACTGCTGCCTCCGCGACCCGGACCTCCGGAAAAGCGGTAGAAGATGGATGGATGGATGGATGGATTCATAAATGAGATGGGACGGTAGCTGGATGGAAGCGTAGGTTCTTTTCCAGGTTTAAGGAGCAGGATAATACTAGCCAAATTCATATTTGGAGGGATTACATTATCTTCTTTAATTTGGTTCACCATTTTAAAGAAAGTAGGTGCCATCACAGGTCAAAATTCTTGATAAAATTTTACTGAAAAACGATATGGTCCCGGAGGTTTGTTGTTTGGAGTGTGCTCAAGTGCCTCCTGGAGTTCAGACACCTGAAGAGGTGTATCCAGAGCTGCAATCTGTTCATTATTTAATAATAATAATACATCAGTCTTATATAGCGCTTTTCTAAATACTCAAAGACGCTTTACAAAGCAGCATAGGGACAAACATACAGAGAACGGGTAAACACATACACATAGGTACACATAGGTAGAAGAGGCAGTCAGTTTTTATAGGTAGATTTAAAAAGATGGGTTTTGAGTTGACTTTTAAAAGAAGCAAGTGTGTTGGCAGACCGGATGTGAAGGGGCAAGGAATTCCAGAGGGTTGGTGCGGCGATGGCGAATGATCTATCACCCAGAGTGCGGAATTTTGTCTTTGTGATGGGGGTAAGAAGGTGAGCGTCAGCAGAGCGGAGGAGACAAGTGGGAGAATGACGAGACAGAAGGTCCGTTAGGTATGAGGGGGCGAGGTTATGGAGAGCTTTATAGGTGATGAGGAGGATCTTGAAGTTGATGCGCTGTTGAATGGGGAGCCAGTGGAGCTGACGGAGGAGAGGAGTGATGTGGTCTCTGGAGCGGGAGTGAGTAAGTAGGCGGGCGGCTGAGTTTTGGACATACTGTAGTTTTTGGAGGATGGTGGAAGGAAGTCCATACAGAATGCTGTTGCAGTAATCAAGTCTGGAGGTGATGAAGGCGTGGATAAGTATTTCAGCAGCAGAGGGTGAGAGGGTGGGATGGAGGCGTGCAGTATTACGAAGATGAAAAAATGACGTTTTGGTAATATGGTTGATGTGAAATTTGAAGGAGAGGGTGGGGTCCATGATAATGCCGAGGTTTCTGGCCAGGGGGGAGGGGGTGACTGAGTGACCATCGATTTGGAATGAAAAGTTCTGGGAAGAGGGTAAAAGAGATTTTGGTCCAAAAATGATGATTTCTGTTTTATTGCTGTTTAGCTTGAGAAAGTTGTTAGTCATCCAGGTTTTTGTCTGTAAGGCAGTTGGTGATGGTGGAGAGAATGGCGGGGGTGATGGATTTAGAGGAGATGTACAGCTGGGTGTCGTCGGCGTAGCAGTGAAAGTGAAGACCATGTTGACGGATGATGTGACCAAGCGGAAGCATGTAGAGAGTGAAAAGGGTTGGACCGAGCACAGAGCCTTGAGGGACACCGTGTGAGACGGGGGTGGTGCATGATTTATGATTGTTGATGGAGATGTACTGGAATCTCTGACAGGTAGGAGGTGAACCAAGAGAGGGCGGAGTCAGTGATGCCAATAGAAAGCAGACGACGGAGCAGGATGGAATGATTGATGGTATCGAAAGCAGCGCCGAGATCGAGGAGGAGAAGAATGGTGAGGGAGCCAGAGTCAGAGGCGAGCAGGAGGTCATTGGTGACCCTGAGGAGGGCGGTTTCAGTGCTGTGGTGAGAACGGAATCCAGATTGAAATGTTTCGTAGAGTTTGTTGGAGAGGAGGTGTTTCTTGAGTTGAGTGGCGACAGCTTTTTCCAATATTTTAGCCAGAAATGGGAGGTTGGAGATAGGTCTGAAATTGTTGGGGTCGTCAGAGTCCAGGCCAGGTTTCTTAAGGAGGGGGGTGATGGCAGCAATCTTAAGTGATGGGGGGACAGTGCCAGTGGTGAGGGAGGAGTTGATGGTGTCGATGATAAGGGGGGCAAGAGGGGTGAGACAGGCTTTGATAAGGGGGGAGGGGATGAGGTCCAGGGGGCATGTAGATGATTTCATGCTGGAGAGTATTTCGGAAAGTTCATCAGTGGTTATGGGTGAGAAAAGGGAGAGCTGTTTATCTATGGGTGGAGAAAAAGTGGGTTCTGAGTCAGGGGTGATGGCTGGGGAGGAGGCAAGCTGGTTGTGAATACTGTCAATTTTGGAATGGAAAAATGATAGAAAGCTATTGCATTTTTCAGGGGTGAAGGATGATGAAATGATGTCCTGGGGTTTGAGGAGTTTGTTGATGGAGAACAGAGTGCGGGGGTTGGAGGATCCAGAGTGAATGATGCTGGAGTAGTAGGCAGAGCGAGCTTCATTGAGTGAAGATTGATATAGGTGCATCAGTTCTATGTGAGCGAGGGTGTGTACAGTCAGACCAGTTTTGCAGCTCAGGCGTTCAAGCTGTCGCAGTTGTTTTTTGAGTTTGTGAAGTTCTAAGGTGTACCAGGGGGCCGAATGAATGAAAGTGATGGATTTTGTTTTCATGGGGGCCAGTTTGTTGAGGGAGGTAGACAATGTGTTGTTGTAGATGTTTACTAAGTCCGTAGGGGTTGGGTTTACAGGGAAGGTGAAGTTGGAGAGAGTGTTAGATATGCATGTGGAGAGAGAAACTGAGCAGATGGACTTAAGATTCCTGAAGGTTATTGTTCGGTCTTGTTTGGGTTGAGGGGCCGGGATGTCAATGTCCAGTGTGATGGCGAGATGGTGAGGTCAGTGCTGGAGATGTTGTGAATGTGGAGACCAGTGGAGCAAACCAGATCCAGGACATGTCCACGTCTGTGGGTAGGGAAAGTTATGTGTTGGGTGAAGTTTAGACACTTTAGTAAGTCCAGAAAATCATTTGCGTATTTGCAGTCAGGGGAATCAATGTGGAGGTTGAAATCGCCAAGCAGTAGGACAGATGGTGAGGCTGCAGACAGTACTGTAATGAGTTCTGAAAGATCTGATAAGAAAGATGGATTTGGTTTGGGAGGGCGGTAAATAATTGCAATGAGGAGAGGTTTTGGGCCGGGGAGTTTAAAAGTCAGGTGTTCAAAAGAGGAAACAGCGGGTATGGAGAGAGGTCGTGGATTGAGGTCATGAAGATGAATAGCAGCAATGCCTCCTCCACGGCCTTCAGGGCGTGGGTTGTCCAGGTATGAATATCCAGCAGGGGTGGTTTGGTTAAGTGCAATGTAATCCAGGGGTTTTTGCCGAGTTTCAGTGAGACAGAGGAGATCCAGTTTATTATCAGTGATGAATTCATTTAGAATGAGGCTTTTATTGTTAAGGGATCGTGTGTTGAAGAGGGCAAGTTTCAGGTGCTTTTGTTTTGAAAATGCGGGTGCGGAAGTCGGGATAGGGCGGAGATTGAAAGGATTCACGTTGGGGTTGTTCTGATGACGCGTCACATTGTTGTGATGACGCAACGCGGAAGTGCGGAAGCCGGTGTCCATGCAGCGATTTGACCAGAGAATGGGGATACAGTTTGTTGTGGTGAAGTGGTAATTAAACTTGCGGCGTGAACTTCGGTGGATATATCGGGGCCGGAGGAGAAGTCTGGAGCATTTTAGTGAGGCAATGAGTTCCAAGGAGGGAGAGGTTTGGTGGTTTAGCCGGAGGAGTTGCACGAATGTGTAGCGTAGCACCATAACTGGGGCTATGCCGGTGCTGGAGGTGGGTGATGGAGGTCCGAGTTTGTTGCAGGCGTTAAAAACAATGAGTCGGCAGAGTTGCAGGATGAAGTGACAGAACGTGTCGACCATGGAAGGACGCTTCCCAGCCTCTCTAATTTCTAGCCGAGCAGCGCTAGCACCAGGCAGCAGACAGTTAGCCGTTGATCCACTAGCTTGTAGCGAGACACCCGGTAGCGAACTAGCTGATGGCCCAGCGATGTTAGCAGGGAGTCCCAGACAGATGACAGCCAAAGCACGGACAGGTAGCGGTCGGCCAGCCATCAACTGGCTGGCTAACAGCCAGTTTCCCGCTAGCCCGCTATCCTGCAGGCCAAGGCCACCAGCAAGTTGCGGATAGATGTTCCAGAGATGGAGAGTAGAGAGGCAGATGAAGACAATCCAAACCATGACAGGACAACAGAACAGTTTGTGACCAGAGTGGCACTTGAGTCAGCCCGGTGGGTGAAGTTGACAGCCAAGATCGTCTTGCAGGTAAGCGTCCACACCACCAGTAAAATGAACAAAAAATAGTAGTATCCAGGTCCAGCAATGTAGGGAAATGAACAAACAAAAAACACAGAAACTGTAAAGTTAAAAAAAAAAAGAAATTACGAATGAATCACGAATGGGGAAGCGGCGAACAGAGCAGTGCCAGCGTCCTCCCTCCTCGTTAGACAACAGGTGCATTCAATCAAGATTTAATCGTGGTAAGTTAATATCGTCCAAAATTTATTTATCTCTGAGTCAGATGGGTTAATTTGAGATGAGTAGAGGTTTTCATAAAACTTTCTGAAGGAGATATTTATTTCTTCAAGCTCATGAGTAATATTTCAGTCATATCCTTAATAAGAGTGGATAGTTGTTTTTTCTTTATTCAATCTAAGCTGGTTCGCAAGATATCGCCCTGATTTATTACTGTGTTCAAACTTCTCAAGACGCAGTCTTTGTGTTAAAAACTGTTCTTTTGTTTGTAATTTCTTTTAATTCCAGCTTTAATTTTTTGTCAGATCGTTGTCTGTTCCTGTGGGGAAACGGCACAGGTTGTCTCCAGTGATTTAATTTTCTGTTCTAACTCCAGTACCAGTGCTTTTTCTTTTTTATTCTTATATGAACAGTAAGAGATTATTTTACCTCGCATGACCGCTTTTGCTGCTTCCCAAAGAGCACATGGGGATATTCCTGGCACATCATTATATTCCAGATATGATCCCCACTCTTTATTAAAGTAGTTAATGAAGTCTTTGTCTTTCAGTAGTGATATATTAAATTTCCAGCTCCTAGTTTCCCTTGTAGCTTTCCTATTTACTGGTGTAAGAGATACTGGATGGTGATCGCTAATAGCTTGATTTAAACATATTTTGGTGTCTGTGTTGTCCCTCACAATAGAGTTACTGGCTAAAAAGAAATCTAGACGTGAATGTGAACTATAAACTGATGGAAAAAAGTGTATTCCCGAAGAGTTGGGTGAAGAGAACGCTATTCATCGCAAAGACCAAAATCATTCATGTTGTAGAAGTTACGGAAAAACAGACAGGATACGTGTAAGTCTGTCTGGAAAAACTTTATTTACATTTTTTCACTTCCTGCTTTTATCTCCATCCAAAACGGAAAAACTCCGCCTTCACATTAAAACTCCACCTTCATATTAAAAGATCCAATTTTGTGTGTGAGACCAACAACTAATATCACCACACAGGCCCCCCCAGAACACACAAATAACAACATAAATAAACATGCTGACAAAAAACAAACAAACAGCATGAACAAAAATCCAAAAGAAAATAACTCAAGAAAACCTCTTAGGCAACCTAATTACCCTGCCCCGACGACTGCACTGCACAGTCCTAGGGGGCACAACTGTAACTGGAGCAGAAACAACCTCAGGCGCAGGGTTGGGAGGGCGCCCCCGCCGAGCCGGGCGGGCTAACTCAACCTCATCGTCACAAAGAACATGCGCAGGCTTCAAACGATCCACCGAAATCCGATCCTGGCCAGTCCCCAACTCAACCAAAAAATCCTTATGGCCTGTTTCTAACACCCGAAAAGGGCCATCATAAGGTGCCTGCAGGGGAGAACGATGGGCATCGTGCCGGACAAAAACATATTTAGCCGACCTAAGGCTATCAGGGACGTAAGACTGAGGAAGGCAGTGGTGCGCAGCCACAGGAACAAAAGCCCTAGCTTCCTCTCGACACTTAGGCCTCTTAACCATACTGGGACCTAACCCTGGACTGGTAGGAAGAAACTCCCCTGGAACCCTCAAGGTCTGGCCAAGGACCAACTCAGCAGAAGAGGAACGCAGGTCTTCCTTGGGGGCTGAACGCAAACCCAACAAAACCCACGGTAATCTGTCCACCCATCCATTATCCACCAATGACGCGCGAAGGGCCGCTTTCATAGTCCGATGAAACCGCTCGCATAGCCCATTAGCTTGTGGATGGTATGCTGTGGTCCGATGAAGTTTAACCCCCAAACTACCAGCTACTTCATTCCAAAGTGCAGAGGTAAATTGCGGGCCCCTGTCAGAGGTAACGTCCAAGGGGACACCAAAACGGGACACCCAAGAGGAGATAAATGCCCGGGCAACATCAGATGCTGTAGTTGATGTCAGGGGAACCACCTCCGGCCACCGCGTAGTCCGGTCCACCATAGTGAAGAGGTGAGTAAAACCGCGAGACGGAGGAAGAGGTCCAACTAGGTCCACCTGAACATGATCAAAACGTCGCTCCGGAATCCAAAAAGGCTCCAATGGAGCCTTTATGTGGCGCTGCACCTTAGCACGCTGGCATGCCACACAGGTTGTCGTCCAAGTCTTCACATCCTTTCTAAGACCCGGCCATACAAACTTGGCGCTCACCAACTTGACCGAAGCCTTAACCCCAGGATGCGACAAAGAATGAACAGCGTCAAAAACACGACGACGCCAAGCCACAGGCACCAGAGGTCGTGGTTTTCCCAGTGTAGTATCACACAGAAGAGTGGCGCCACTGTCTTGAAAGCAGACATCCTCCAACTGCAAACTGGACTCCGTGGAACGAAGCACCTGCACCTCCGGGTCCAACAACTGATCGGCAGCCATCTCAGCATAGTCCATGCCCAAATGAACAGCAGCAACTGGTGCACGAGAAAGACAGTCCGCCACCAAGTTGGTCTTACCAGCCACATGTTGAATGTCTGTAGTGAACTCGGAAATAGCCGAAAGCTGCCGTTGTTGCCGAGCTGACCAAGGTTCAGTGGACTTGGCCATGGCAAACGTGAGAGGTTTATGGTCCACAAAAGCGGTGAATTTACGGCCCTCCAAAAGAAACCTGAAATGCCTTGTCGCCAAGAAAAGGGCCAACAGCTCCCTGTCAAAGGTGCTGTACTTCCTTTCTGACTCGCGTAACTGTCTACTAAAAAAGGCCAGAGGTTCCCAGGAATTGCCCACCCACTGCTCACAAACTGCTCCGACAGCATTGACAACAGAACAACAAGATCCTTCAGTCAATTAAAAACTTTGTCTTTTAGACATGTTTTCACTAACTGGTTATGTACTAAAGACTAACTAAATATGCCTATGTGATTATATGTCTGTAATGTATGCATATGTGTGTGTATATACAGTATATATATATATATACTGTATGTTGTGTGTAAAATATACACCTACACGTTACAGCCATGGACAAAATTGTTGGTTCCCCTCTGTTAATGTAAGAAAAACCCACAATGGTCACAGAAATAACTTGAATCTGACAAAAGTGGTAATAAATAAAAATTCTATGAAAATTAACCAATGAAAATCAGACAATGCTTTTGAATTGTGGTTCAACAGAATTATTTTAAAAAAACAAACTCATTGGAGACAAATTTGGAAGATATGTAATCATTCAAGGTTCTTTGCTATTAGAAAATATAAATCTTGTGAACTTATATGGTCCCAATATAGATGATCAGAAGTTCTTTGCTAATTTATTTCTTATCTTATCATCACTTACAGGGCAACATATAATAGCAGGGGATTTTAATTGTACATTGAATCCAGGTATAGATAGATCAACAGGACTGGATTGTACGCACATTGGATGTAGGATGACTATTAATCATTTTATGAAAGAATTGAGATTGTTAGATATATGGAGAGAAATGAAACCACAAGTTAAAGCCTATTCTTGTTATTCCAGTACCTACAAGACATTCTCACGTATTGATTATTTTTTGATTTCCACAGAATTAAGGTCCAAGATTCAAAACTGCTTTTATGATAACATCGTGATCTCTGATCATGCACCCTGTTGTCTAATATATGTAGATAAAAAATTGCCAAAGGAATCGGGTAGATGGCAATTTCAGCATAAATGGCTTCAGGATGAGGAATTTGTCAAGTATATAGAAAAACAGATAGACGAGTTCTTTGACATCAATACTACACAAACATCAGCATGTGTAAAGTGGGAGGCTTTCAAAGCTTTTATTAGGGGACATATTATTAGTTATACAGGATCAAAATCTAAGAAGACTCGAGAGGAGAGAGCTAAATTGGAACATAAAATAAAAAGTCTTCAGGAAAAAGTGTATGCAGGAAGTGACCCAAGGTTGGAGAATGAATTACTGATTTTGAGAGCTGAATACGACAAAAAATCAGCGAATAGAGCTGCCTCGAGTCTTCTAAGATTGAAACAATCTTTATGAACAAGGTGAAAAATCAGGAAAATTATTAGCATGGCAGATTAAACAATTGGAAATTAAAACACCAATTACCAGTATTATAAGTAATGGACAGGTAGTTATAGATCCTTTAGAAATTAATAGAGCCTTTAGAGATTACTATGAAAAATTATATGATACCAAAAATGAACCTGATTTAACAAAACTAAATGGGTTTTTGAACGAACTATCTATACCGTGTATTCCAAATGAAAACAGGGAGATATTGGAGTCTAAAATTAGTCAAGAAGAAGTTGGGCTAGCCATTGATAATATGAAATCAGGAAAAAGTGCAGGACCAGATGGTCTTCCAGTTGACCTTTATAAAAAATTTAAGAATAAATTAATAAAACCTTTTTTGGAAATGGTTTTAGAAGCATTTCAAAATAATAATTTACCATCATACATAAATAATGCCTTAATTATACTGCTGCCAAAACCAGGTAAGCCCTCTAATAAATGTGAAAATATGAGACCAATAAGCCTATTAAACGCCGACCTTAAGATAATCTGTAAAATTTTAGCAAGACGAATACAAGAAATTTTACCAAATATTATTAATCGAGATCAGAATGGCTTTATAAAGGGTAGACAAGGCTTCCATAATGTAAGAAGACTATTTAATATTATTTATTTTAATAAAGAAGCACCGGATACAGCTCTCCTATCACTGGACGCCGAAAAGGCCTTTGATAGAGTTGAATGGCCCTTTCTTTTTGAAGTCCTACAAAGGTTTGGACTTGGAAATAATTTCATAAAATGGGTTCAAATAATATACAATAATGCTACAGCAGAAATCCTAACAAATAACAATATTTCAAAACCTATAAAAATCAATAGAGGATGTCGACAAGGCTGTCCACTTTCACCTTTACTGTTTACTATGGCAATTGAACCTTTAGCGATAGCGATACGTTTACATTCACAAATATATGGAATTAAAGTTGGACCAACAGAACATAAAATCTCCCTGTACGCCGATGACATAATTTTGTTTATGTCGAATCTAAAAAAATCAATTCCAACCTTGTTGAATTTAATAAAGAATTTTGGGGAAATATCAGGATATAAAATAAATAAAACTAAATCTTCAATATTAATGCTAAATGAGACCCAGAGAAATTACCCAGCCCCTGAGGTAAATCAATTCAATGTTGTAAATCAGTTTAAATATTTAGGAATCCAAATTGTGCCTAAGCTAGAATCAGTCGCCAGTGTCAACTATGAAGCCTTAATGTCAGATATCAATGAGTTAACTCAGAGATGGATGTCACTACCAATGTCGATGATCGGGAGAATCAATATACTTAAAAGTAATATTTTACCTAAAATACTTTATTTATTTCAATACATTCCCTTTTCACCACCTTTAGATCTATTCTCAAGAATAAAAAAAAAAGTTAGTGGAATTTATATGGAACAACAGGAGGGCTAGATTACGTTTGTCTTTATTATATTTACCATTTGATCGTGGAGGTCTGAAATGTCCAAATTTTATGTTGTATTATTGGTCGGCACAACTGAGGTCTATGACATACTATTTTTCATCAAATGATCTCCCTCACTGGACTGAAATGGAATCATACAATTTACCTTTACCTCTTCCCATATTCATATACTCAGATTCGGCAAAAAAATTACAAAAACAAGTTAAAAATCCATTTGTAAAGCATATGATCAAAATATGGTGTGAAGCTAAAAACTATTTAAAAGAACCACAGTTATTGTCACAATTTAGTCCAATATGGGGTAATCAATATTTTAAACCAGGGAGAGCACATTTAAAGTATGGAATTTAAAAGGGATACAAAAGATTCAGGATTTATATTTGCCATGTGCAGATAACATAATGTCTTTTGAAGAGCTGAGGATCAAATTTAATCTCAATAGAACACATTTTTTTAAATATCTTCAACTTAGAAACTTTATTCGATCAAATCAAAATAAAGCTCTCACTCGACCTATTTATTCATCCTTGGAAAAAATGATGATGAAAGATAGTAAAAGAAAGGGTATTATTTCAGAGTTTTATAACTCATTGACACTATCTTCAAGTGAAAATTCACTGAAAAGATTAAACTACTGGAAAGAAGATCTGCAAACTGAAATTTCAGAGGAACAATGGGAATTGGCTTGTACAGAAGCTCAAACTAAATCAATAAATGCACGCCTTAAATTGATACATTTCAAATGGTTAATGCGGATGTATGTTACACCGGAGGAGTTAAATAGATATAACAAAAATATACCAGATACATGCACAAAATGCATGGAAAGTAAAGGAACCCTATTTCATTGTTTATGGGAATGTAGATTAATAAGAATGTTTTGGGAAGAGGTGAGGGTAACAATTGAAAAAATAATCTCAAAACAAATCATATTGAATCCTAAACTTTTTGTTGGGTCTGTACCCAGAAAAGCATAATTTTAATAAAAGTGAAAGAACATTCATAGACCTCAGTTTGCTTAATGCCAAAAAATGTATTGCACTATTATGGAAAAAGACTCGTAGACCAGATGTGACTCAGTGGTTAAGACAGATGTTAACAAACCTTCCATTAGAAAGAATAACATATATACTGAAATCAAAGGAAATTGTGTTTGAGAATATATGGAGACCTTTTATTGATTATGTAAAAAATTTAAACATAACTCTTGAAGAAGAAGGTGAATGATGTGTGTGGACCTTGTAAATTCCAAACTGGTGAACATAATATGTATACTTATGTATTGGATTGTCTAGACTAAACAGAGGAGCATTGTTGAAGACTTGATTTTGTTGGTGGTTGTTGGTGTTTTTAGTGCATTTTTTTTTTTGTAGTACTTTAGTGTTAGTGTTTGATTGTTTGTATCATGTTTGTTAAAAAAAAAAAAAAAAAAAGGTTCAATAAAGATATTGTGGAAAAAAAAAAAAAAACAAACTCATGAAACAGGCCTGGGCAAAAATGATGGTACCCTTAACTTAATATTTTGTTGCACTGTGGAGGAACAAAATAAGTTCAGGCGTGACACGGCAAGCTGAAGGTTTAAGAGTTTTATTCCTCCATCATCATGAGACGCACAGTAGCGCTGTGCTGTGTGTGTGTGAGCTGTGAGTGCGCTGCCCTGAGGCATGTAAAGTCAGCTCTTTTATACAGACAAGAGAGAATGCATGGCATATTGATATACATATCAGTCAATGCATATCAATTTCTTGATTAACTGGCGCCAGAATTCAGTCAATACATATCAATTGCGTGATTAACTGGTTGTCCCCCAAGGGGCTCTCTGTCCGTATGCAAATTGTTCTGCTTCATGCCCTAGCTGAGTGTTATGAATGTCCATGTAGATTGTGGTGGGTCACCACAGTGCTCCCCCCCAGAACACTCAGCAGGGGTTGTGACAAACCCCCTCCCCCCCACCACCCCGTTAGGTTCCAGCTCCAGTAGAACTGCCGGAGGGCATGTCAGTCCATGAGGGGAACGGGGGAGGGGTGGAAAGGGCAGTGTGCTCCGCTCAGAGTTCCAGCACGTTGAACGGCCGTGGATCGTGGGCGCACGGGCCAGTGTGTTTCGTGCGTAATGGAACAAGACGGCAATTGGTTGGCTTAGGGAGTGAGGTGCGGGAAAAGCTCTGTGCAGGAAGAGAGGGAAGGGGGTGGGAGTAAGCGAGTGCCGGCCCGGGACGTCAAAGGTGCCTGGGCCGCTCAAAAATTGAGTGTGGATCCGCGATGGTGAGGGACTGTCCCGTTAAACGTGGCGGAGATCCACAGCGGCTGTGAAAAAAAATTATATCTCTTGACTTCTCTCGCGGTTCGATCTAGCGAGGATGTGGGGAAGGCAAGCGGCCAAATTCCCTAAGGATGCTTAGCGGCTGTGATAAACTGAAGCTGTGTCAGGGACTCGGCAGTTTGGCTTTAGGTGCGGGAAGTCATCGGGGAAAGCAATCTGCTAAATTCCCATTGTGCGCCACGGCTGAGAAACCCATACAAAGTCCTGTGTGCAGGCTGCACGTCTGCTTCAGGCGCATGAGCAGCCCTGAAGGTTCCGAGGATGGCGAATGGCCGTGTTTCTCGGGCATGTGCAGTGGCGGAGGACGAATGTATCAGTCTGTGGAGCCAGTTTTGTCCCATGCTTGGCGCAGTGACCACATAGCTGAAAGTTGCGCACGAGGTCTGTTGTTGAGAGTTGAGTCAGGGTCAGGGAGCTTGATGGAAATCAACGCAGTCCGCGTCGATGATCTTCCCCGTTCAGGCTGTTTCTGTGCGTTGCTCATGTCGCTGATCCTCGTGCGTCTCGGTCCAAGCGCCGCGCTCTCCGTCCGGCCCTGGAGGTCGCCATCGTGGAGAGAGGACAAGGTGCGCCCGCTCCCGTGTGGGTGCGAAGGATGTAGGCGTTCTCTGGTCCTCTGGGATCCACAGCGCGGTGAGAGGTAGCAGACAGTCATTCTCCCTCATCAGGTCACCAGTGTGAAGGTAAAAGATCAGGCGAGGAGTGCACCATGACGCGTGCTGAGGCTTTCCGTCCAGGTCGTTTCTAGGTTGTTCGTCTCATGTTCCATTCTTCGTCAAGGGTCACCAATGTGGAGGAACAAAATAAGTTCAGGCGTGACACGGCAAGCTGAAGGTTTAAGAGTTTTATTCCTCCATCATCATGAGACACACGGTAGCGCTGAGCTGTGAGTGCGCTGCCCTGAGGCATGTAGAGTCAGCTCTTTTATACAGACAAGAGAGAATGCATGGCACATTTACATATCGATATACATATCAGTCAATACATATCAATTTCTTGATTAACTGGCGCCGGAATTCCTCTCCTTACTCCGGGGATGTATTACAATAGGACAAGAGAATGCATGGCACATTTACATATTGATATACATATCAGTGAATACATATCAATCACGTGATTAACTGGTTGTCCTCCAAGGGGCTCTCTGTCCGTATGCAAATTGTTCTGCTTCATGCCCTAGCTGAGTGTTATGAATGTCCATGTAGATTGTGGTGGGTCACCACAGCACATCCTTTTGAGGCAATCACTGCAATCAAACGATTTCTGTAACTGTCAATGAGACTTCTGTACCTCTCAGGTATTTTGGCCCACTCCTCATCAGCAAACTGCTCCAGTTGTCTCAGGTTTGAAGGGTGCCTTCTCCAGACAGCATGTTTCAGCTCCTTCCACAGATGTTCAATAGGATTTAGATCAGGGCTCATAGAAGGCCACTTTAGAATAGTCCAATGTTTCACTCTTAGCCATTCTTGGGTGTTTTTAGCTGTGTGTTTTGGGTCATTATCCTGTTGCAAGACCCATGACCTGCAACTGACACCAAGCTGTCTGACACTGGGCAGCACATTTCTCTCTAGAATACCTTGATAGTCTTGAGATTTCATTGTACCTTGCACAGATTCAAGACACCCTGTGCCAGATGCAGCAAAGCAGCCCCACAACATAACAGAACCTCCTCCATGTTTCACAGTAAGGACAGTGTTCTTTTCTTGGTATGCTTCATTTTTGCGTCTGTGAACATAGAGCTGATGTGCCTTGCCAAAAAGTTCCAGTTTTGTCTCGTCTGTCCATAGGACATTCTCCCAGAAGCTTTGTGGCTTGTCAACATGCAGTTTGGCAAATTCCAGTATGGCTTTTTTATGATTTGTTTTCAACAGTGGTGTCCTCCTTGGTCGTCTCCCATGAAGTCCACTGTGGCTCAAACAACGACGGATGGTGCGATCTGACACTGATGTACCTTGACCTTGGAGTTCACCATGAATGTGTTTAGAGGTTGTTCTGGGCTCTTTTGTTACAATTCGTATTATCTGTCTCCTCCTGCGACCACATCCAGGGAGGTTGGCTACAGTCCTGTGGATCTTAAATTTCTGAATAATATGTACAACTGTCGTCACAGGAACATCAAGCTGCTTGGAGATGGTCTTATAGCCTTTACCTTTAACATACTTGTCTATAATTTTCTTTCTAATCTCCTGAGACAACTCTCTGCTTTGCTTCCTCTGGTCCATGTTTAATGTGGTACACACCATGTCACCAAACAGCACAGTGACTACTTGTCACCCTTTAAATAGGCCGACTGACTGATAACAAGTTTGTGGACACCTGTGATGTTAATTAGAGGACACATCTTGGTTGAACATGTCCCTATGGTCACATTATTTTCCATCTTTTCTAGGGGTACCATCATTTTTGTCCAGGCCTGTTTCATGAGTTTGTTTTTTAAAGTAATTCTGTTGAACCACAATTCAAAAGCATCGTCTGATTTTCATTGGTTAATTTTCATAGAATTTTTATTTACTACCACTTTTGTCAGATTCAAGTTATTTCTGTGACCATTGTGGGTTTTTCTTTCATTAACGGAGGGGTACCAACAATTTTGTCCACGTGTGTATATGATTGGGTGTGCGCACATGATGTCTCTGTTCCATTTGCCTGCAATTGCAAGCAAATGGGGTGCATGTACTTAAAGTTATTTCCTATAAACCAGAAGTATGAGAGAAAACAGACATAAAGGTTAGTAAGTGGTGAAAAAAAATTAACTACAACAGACAAACAAAACAACCTCAACAACAAAGAAAAAACATTTAGACAAACGTTAACAAATTAAACTGAGATCGAGTAAGAGACCTGCGCACAATCGCACTCTTTTTCCACCTGTAGCTAAAAAAAAAACAAAAAAACAAACTTACTTTTTCATAGACACACAGAGTCCCCCATTTATCTGTCTGGACTTGACTAAGACTTAACTCGCTCTCACTTCACTCATGAACTTAGCTAATTAGCACTCGAACAGGTCTCTTCACGCTGCAGGTAGAGGGACACAGGAAAAAGTTCTCCCTGATGACATCATTGTCATGGTACCCCAGTTCACTGCCTGAGCAAAAATACAGACCAACTGCTAATACCAAATAACTGTATAAAGACTAAATGGCTGTGGCTTAGGGCCTTTTGTACATTTAGAGTATTCATTTGAATACGGATTTGTAAATCATTGCATTTTGGTTTCATTTATGTTAGAAACAATGTCCCAACTTCACTGGAATTGGAGTTGTACCATTTTTATATGGTCTTTAGTATGACCCGGCCAGGACTTGGACCCATGACCTCCTGGTTGTGGTGGATGCTCTACCACCACTCCAGCGCATAATAGGTCATATATGTTGTGTTGTTGTTTTTTTTTTAAAAACTATTAAAATATCATGTTGCAACATTTTTGACACCCCCAGCCTTTGATTTTAGTCAAAACTTTTGCAGAAAAGTTCCTTTAAAAAGAAATAATCAAGTGTGTTTCAGTGGCAGTCACCTTGTTGGAAATTTAAACTGAGCTGAATCTGACACAGAAAAGGAGTGACACAGAGAGCAAAAGAGTGAAAAACGATAACAAAGGAGACACTAGAGTCAGACTTAAGTGGCGTGAATGAGAAACAGGAGACAGCCAAGCACTGAGCCTGCAAGGTGTGTGTATGTGTGCGAGAACGCAGCGTTTGCTCTGGACCCCACCATTAGCGTCTCCAGTCAGTCATTTCATAAGCAGTGGTTCATTGTTTTTAACCAAAGATCTCACTGCTTAATTGCTGCATTGATTATTATTTTAACATATGAGTGCACAGTAATGTGCTGCTGCATGTGTAAGCATGTGTTTAACTGTCATTATACAGCATCCACCAGTCAGAGGGCATATTTCTTAGCTTCTTCTGCTTCATAAATTTGAAATTATACCTCGAACCCAAACAGAATAAACCATCTCGTCAAACTTTGGACTTAAAACCAACAGGGGAAACTTAAGGGGGGGAAAAAACGTTGAGTTATATTCTTGGACAAAATCAGCATGTTTATTTGTACTTATGTGTGTGTTCCCTTTCCTGGCTTTCCTTCTTCTGTCCTCAGGGGTCACTCAAGTTTTAAGTTATTTGTTTGGGGTTTTTTTTTTTTTTTTTTTTTTGAGGGGAAAGGAAAGGGAGAGCTTACCAAAACGGCTTCTGCACTGCACCACTCCAGCCAGTAGCAGAGCTCAGATGCCCCCCTCTCACCAGCCTGAGACCAATGAAGAAAGGCATGAGAAAATGCACAAGCCACACCCACTGCAGGGAAGGTGGAGATTGACAGGTGGGAAATCCTGCACACAGAGCACTGAAAGCTCTTCGAGGCTCATGATGAACACTAAATTCTCCTTAGGCTTTTTCATTTGGGCTTAGCAACACCGATTTGACCCAACTCCCCCTATGTGTCTCAGCCACAGAGCACAGAGACACTTGTGGGATGAGCTGTGTAAACACTGCCTTATATTGCATTATACCATAGCTTTTATATACTGTGGCTATAACATGGGAGAGTTTTGCAGTCTCATTCTTCTGAATGCCACCACTTGTGCAGCTCTTTTAAATATGAAGTCCCAGTTATCCTACCAGACAGAAAAGGTTCATAAAAGGGTTTAATCTCTTAAAAGTGGACAACATAGTGCATGATTTCTAAGTGCAATGTTATCAATGTGTTTGACAGGCTGGATTTGCTCAAGGCCACAAGGGACTGTGAAAAAGGGGCCCATAGAACTGGAGTGGGTGGGTGTGGCCAGTTAGGGTGCAAATAGGACACCAAGGAGTTTGGGGGGGGGGGGGTCCTTTATAGAAGCCACATAATGTTCATTTGGAATAGTTCATTTGTTGCCTTGCTCCCCCTCTGCTTTTCATTCCTTCCCACAGCCTCTGCATCACATGAATGCACACTGAAGTGTTGGCCTTCATCATCAGGGCCACTTTATGTGAGCGTGGAGGTGTTGCAGCATAAAGCTGAACTGAGGCTGCTTTAGATGTACAGTAGTATGTGTCTCGACTGCATATTGGATAATTTAACTGTTCCCACCACTGTTTGACATACAGTGCAGCCGGAAAGTATTCATAACGCTTCACTTTTTCCACATTTTGTTACGTTACAGCCTTATTCCAAAAGGGATTAAATTTATTTTTTCCCTCAAAATTCTACACACAGTACTCCATAATGACAGTGAGAAATATTTTTTTTTAGATTTTTGCAAATTTATTAAAAATAAAAAATAAGAAATCACATGTACATAAGCATTCACAGCATTTGCGGTGAAGCTCAAAATTGAGCTCAGGTGTATCCTGTTTCCACTGATCATCCTTGAGATGTTTCTACAGCTTAATTGGAGTCCACCTGTGGTAAATTCAGTTGATTGGACATGATTTGGAAAGGCACACACATGTCTATATAAGGTCCCACAGTTGACAGTGCATGTTAGAGCACAAACCAAGCAAGAAGTCAAAGGAATTGTATGTAGACCTCTGAGACAAGATTGTCTCGAAGCAACAAATCTGGGGAAGGGTACAGAAAAATTTCTGCTGCTTTGAAGGTCCCAATGAGCACAGTGGCCTCCATCGTCCGTAAATGGAAGTTCTAAAGCAACAGGACTCCTCCTAGAGCTGGCCAGCCATCTAAACTGAGCAGTCGGGGGAGAAAGGCCTTCGTCAGGGAGGTGACCAAGAACCCGATGGTCACTCTCAGAGCTCCAGTGTTCCTTTGTGGAGAGAAGAGAACCTTCCAGAAGGACAACCATCTCTGCAGCAATCCACCAATCGGGCCTGTATGGTAAAGTGGCCAGATGGAAGCCACTCCTTAGTAAAAGGCACATAGGAGCCCACCTGGAGTTTGCCAAAAGGCACCTGAAGGACTCTCAGACCATGAGAAACAAAATTCTCTGGTCTGCTGAGACAAAGATTGAACTCTTTGGCATGAATGCCAGGCATCATGTTTGGAGGAAACCAGGCACTACTCATAACCATGCCAATGGTGGTGGCAGCATCATGCTGTGGGGATGTTTTTCAGCAGCAGGAACTGGGAGACTAGTCAGGATAGAGGGAAAGATTCGTTCGTTGATGCTGGCCTTTGTCAGATGTCAGATGGCGGCGCACATAGTCGCAGTGGCTAAATGGTTCACCAGTCAGAGCGGTATTTGGATGTGGGGTTTTTTTGTTTGTTTTACGTGTTTGTTTTGTGCACATTTTGCCGAGCGAATATCACCTATAGCCGGCATGATATTCTGAAGATCAGAATATGCTACAAGGGGAAAGTAATAAGTGAGTTTCTCCGCTTACACAAGATCCTGGTGGAAGTAGCGGAGTCCCGGCTCTCCGTGGATTACCATCCCAGCGGGGAGGAGGCGCGGACGGAGAGGAAGCAGAAGCGGGGCTGTAGAGCCGGCGCGCTAGTAAGGCTACAGAAGCAGCCATTCAGACCTCCACTTCCCAGCCTTTTCCTCTCAAATGCCAGATCTCTCGTGAACAAGATGGAGGAGCTAAGGTTACAGATTAAGGTAAACAACTGTGCCAGGGATGCATGCATTCTTCTTATCACCGAGACCTGGCTTCAACCATCTATCCCGGACTCGGCTATCGAGCTAGCGGGGTACTCTACACAGCACTATGACCGAACAGCGGATTCCGGTAAGAGCAGAGGAGGAAGGCTCTGTGTGTACGTAAATAACAACTGGTGTACTAACTCAGTGATCATGGAAAGTCACTGCTCACCGGACACAGAGTATCTGACTGTTAAGTGCAGACCTATTTATCTCCCGAGGGAGTTTACTGTAGTTTTGGCAACGGCTGTGTACATTCCACCGGATGCTAATGCTAACTTAGCTATCAGATTGCTACATGCTAGCATTAGCCATACACAGAGTATTTACCCTGACGCCGTGCAAGTTATAGCGGGGGATTTCAATCATGCAGACTTAAAGGCAGCACTCCCTAAATTCCATCAGCATGTCAAGTGTGCTACTAGGGGAGTGAACACTCTGGACAAGGTCTATTCAAACATCAAACTGGGCTATAGGGCTAGACCATTACCACATCTGGGCCAGTCTGACCATTTGTCCATGCTATTAATTCCTGCATACGCCCCCCCCCCCCCCCCCTCAGAAAAACTGCTCCCATCATCTCTAGGACTGTTGCCATATGGCCGGAGGATGCTTCCCAGCAGCTGCAGGATTGCTTCGATAGGACCAACTGGGAAGTCTTTGAACATCAGGACCTGGAGCTGTTCACAGACGGTGTGCTGTGCTATATCAAAAATTACATAGACACTATCACAGTGAACAAACAGATCCGCATCTTCCCTAACCAGAAGCCCTGGATGAACCGGGAGGTCCAGCAACTGCTGAGGGAGAGAAACATCGCCTTCAGGTCTGGTAACGGCGAACTTTACAGCACAGCTCGGGCCAACCTGAAGAGGGGCATCAGAGAGGCTAAGGCAGACTATAGGAGGAGGATTGAGGACCATCTGGACAGCAATGATAGCCGGCAGGTATGGCGGGGCATCCAGCACCTGGCTAACTATCGAACGAGTCCGGGAACCGCGGTAGGTGACCTCACACTGGCGGAGGAGCTGAATATCTTGTTTGCCCGCTTTGAGGTCGCTGCACCTGTCTCAGCCAACCTACACCAGGCCCACAGCAGTACGTTCCTCACTTTGGAGGAACATGAGGTGAGGCGCACCCTGCGGTCCATCGACCCAAGAAAAGCAGCTGGTCCGGACGGTGTCCCGGGACGTGTGCTGAGGGACTGTGGAGATCAGCTGGCTGGAGTCTTTACTAAGATTTTCAACCAATCCCTGGCACAGTCCACTGTCCCATCTTGCCTGAAGTCCTCCACCATAGTCCCCTTACCCAAGAAACCTCACATTTCTAGCCTCAACGACTACAGACCAGTCACACTCACCCCGGTGGTGATGAAGTGCTTTGAAAGGCTGGTCCGTAGTCATATCATAGCAGCCCTGCCCCGCAGTATGGACTCCCACCAGTTTGCCTACAGAGCGAATCGATCCACAGAGGATGCGGTGGCCACAGCACTCCATGCCACTCTAGCCCACCTGGAGCGGCAGGGAAGCTATGTGCGGATGCTCTTCGTGGATTATAGCTCTGTATTTAACACCGTTCTTCCACACAAACTGGTGGTCAAGCTGGGGGACTTGGGGCTTCCTCAGGCTATTTGTATGTGGATTAGCAGCTTCCTCTCTGGTCGCAGACAGTCAGGGTGGGCCATCATACATCTACAGCCCTAAGCCTCAATACTGGATCCCCCCAGGGCTGTGTGCTGAGTCCCCTGCTCTGTCTGTATACACACGACTGCACCCCCGCCCACCACAATAACACCATTGTGAAGTTTGCAGACGACACTACAGTGGTGGGTCTCATTTCGGGGGGGGGGACGAGTCTGCCTACAGAGATGAGGTGGTGCAGCTGTCGTCACGGTGTAACGAGAATAACCTTCTCCTGAACACCTCTAAGACTAAGGAATTGATAATAGACTACAGAAGGAAGAAGACAGAGATTTCCCCTCTCATCATCAACGGGGACTGTGAAGAGAGGGTAGCTGACTTCCGTTTTCTAGGAGTCCACATAGAGGAGAACCTGTCCTGGAGTGTGAACACCTCTGAGCTGGTGAAAAAGGCCCAGCAGAGACTGTACTTCCTGAGGATTCTCAGGAAGGAGAACATCACACAGAGACTGCTGGTGTCCTTTTATCGAGCTTCTATTGAAAGCATATTAATATACTGTATATGCATCTGGTACAGTAGTTGTACAGTAGCTCAGAGGAAAGCACTCCAGAGGGTCATTGACACCGCCCAGAAGATCATTGGCTGCCCTCTCCTCACGCTGGAAGACCTACACCGCTCCCGTTGTCAGAAGAAGGCTCAAAATATTTCAAAGGATACTTCACATCCTGGACACTCATTGTTTGAACTACTGCCATCTGGGAAACGATATAGACAAATGAACACAAGGACAAACGGACTCAAACACAGCTTCTATCCAACAGCAATAACCATTCTGAATAAAATGAGGACGTAATGTGCTAAATGGACATGATTATATGTTGTTGAATGCTCCTTGCAATGACTGTGTGTGCATGATGTCCTGTGTTGATGTTTGTGTGAATGTGGCTTGCTATTTATTCTTTTTAATTATTATTTTTAACTGATTTTTTTTTTTTTTAGTAATTTTAGGTCTATGTTTTTTATAATGGGGCAATGTTTTTATAAATGGGGCACTGACTGGAGAGCACTTTGAATTTCGTTGTACCTGTGACAATGACAATTAAAGATCTATCTATCTATCTAAAATGAATGCAGCAATGTACAGACATCCTGGATGAAAACCTGCTCCCGAGTGCTCTTGACCTCAGACTGGGGCGATGGTTCATCTTTAAGCAGGACAACGACCCTAAGCACACAGCCAAGATGTCAAAGGAGTGGCTTCAGGACAACTCTCTGAATGTCCTTGTGGCCCAGCCAGAGTCCAGACTAGAATCCAACTTAACATCTCTGGAGAGATCTGAAAATGGCTGTGCACCGATGCTTCCCATCCAACCTAATGGAGCTTGAGAGGTGCTGCAAAGAGGAATGGGCCAAACTGCCCTAAGATAGGTGTGCCAAGCTTGTGGCATCATATTCAAAAAGACTTGAGGCTGTAATTGCTGTCAAAGATGAATCAACAAAGTGTTGAGCAAAGGCTGTGAATATTTATGTACATGTGATTTCTTAGTTTGTTTGTGTTTTTTAATAAATTTGCAAAAATCTAAAAAAAAAAAAAAAAAAAAAAACTTTTTTCAAGTTGTCATTATGGGGTAGAATTTTGAGGGGAAAAAATGAATTTAATCCCTTTTGGATTAAGGGTGTAACATAAAATGTGGAAAAAGTGAAGCGCTTTGAATACTTTGCGGATTCACTGTAGGACTGAACAATGGGATCTCAAGTCAACATCATGGTTAATTGAACAATTTGCTTCTGTTTTTTTCCAAAATTTTTTTCATTATTTATATATTTATTTTTTTGTTGTTTTGGTGGGGGGTGGCATACAGAGGTATGGCTAATAAGGACCTTCATTTATCAGCAGAATATTTATTTCATAATTACTTATAAATATTAGTATTTCAGTTTTACTTTTTCATCCATTAGATGGAAAAAAAAAATAAATTACTGAAAATCTCACTCTTAATGTGTAAAATCTGCTTTTATTTTGAAGGCTGCATCCTGCTGCAGTAAAGGGGAGAATGTTTGCTTCCTTTTCAGACTGTGGCGTACAAGTTGTGATTTTTTTTTTTTTTTTTTTTTAAATTTCATAATGTGAAGCTGAGGCAACTATTGCTGACACTAAAACAGTTCATCACTTTATCATATTTTCTGCTAGTCTAGCATTAGCGTTTGTTTTTAGCAGGATGCATTTGAGAGAAAAGAATCAGAGGTGATCTAAACTGATTTGCTGCTGCTGTTGTACAGCTGCAATTTGTATGGTGATATGGAAGATGGTCATTTAAATAATAGCTGACTGTTGCTGTCTTATATTTTAACAGTACTTTGAATAACATTCATTTTAATAATGTATTTGTATCCGTGTATGAAGAGACAATGCATGGTGTAAGTATACAGTGGTGTGAAAAAGTGTTTGCCCCCTTTCCTGATTTCTTTTTTTTTTTTTTGTATGTTTGTCACACTTAAATGTTTCTGATCATCAAACAAATTTAAACATTAAACAAAGATAACACAAGTAAACACAAAATGCAGTTTTTAAATGAAGGTGTTTATTGTGAAGGGAAAAAATCCAAATCTACATGGCCCTGTGTGGGGGGGAAAAAGGATTGCCCCCTAAACCTAATAACTGGTTGGGCCACCCTTAGCAGCAACAACTGCAATCAAACGTTTGTGATAACTGGCACTGAGTCTTTTACAGTACTGTGAAGGAATTTTGGCCCACTCATCTTTGCAGAATTGTTGTAATTCAGCCACATTGGAGGGTTTTGGTGCATAAACTGCCTTTTTAACCCTAGAACACTAATGTTAAAGCTAGTAACACTAGCATCTCCATTAACATCGGGTGAAAATCACCCTACGTTAATGTTCTAGGGTTAAGGTCATGCCACAGCATCTCAATCGGATTCAGGTCAGGACTTTGACTAGGCTACTCCAAAGCCTTGCTGCAGAACCCAAGTGTGCTTCAGCTTGAGGTCACAAACAGATGGCCGGACATTCTCCTTCAAGATTTTTTTGGTAGACTGCAGAATTTATGGTTCCATTTACCACAGCAAGTCTTCCAGGTCCTGAAGCAGCAAAAGAGCCTCAGACCATCACACTACCACCACCATATTTTACTGTTGGTATGATGTTCCTTTTCTGAAATACTGTGACTTTTATGCCAGATGTAATGGGACCCACACCTTCCAGAAAGTAGAACTTTTGTCTCGTTAGTCCACAGAGTATTTTTCCAAAAGTCTTGGGGATCATCAAGATGTTTTCTAGCAAAACTGAGACGAACCTTTGTTCTTTTTGCTCAGCAGTGGTCTTAGTCTTTGAACTCTGCCATGCAGGCCATTTTTGCCCAGTCTCGTTCTTCTGGTGGAATCATGAACACTGACTTTAACTGAGGCAAGTGAGACTTGCAGTTAATTGGTTGTTGTTGTGGGGTCTTTTGTGACCTCTTGGGTGAGTTGTCGCTGCGCTCTTGGGGTAAATTTGGTCGGCCGGCCACTCCTGGGAAGGTCCACCATTGTTCCATGTTTTCGCCATTTGTGGATAATGACTGTCACTGTGGTTCGCTGGAGTCTTAAAGCTTTAGAAATTGCTATATAACCTTTTCCAGACTGATAGATCTCAATTAATTTGTTTCTCATTTGTTCCTGAATTTCTTTGAATCGCTGCATGATGTCCAGCTTTTGAGGATCTTTTGGTCTACTTCACTTTGTCAGGCAGGTCCTATTTAAGTGATTTCTTGGTGGAGAACAGGTGTGGCAGTAATCAGACCTGAGTGTGGTTAGAGAAATTGAACTCAGCTTTCCAAAGATGCGATAAACCAGCTAATTTATGTTTTAACGGGGGGGGCAGGCAATCACTTTTTCACACAGGGCCAAGTAGGTTTGGATATTTTTTTTTTACCCTTAATAATAAACACCTTCATTTATAAACTGCATTTTGTGTTTACTTGTTATCTTTGTCTAATATTTAAATTTGTTTGATGATCATGAGCAGCGTGGTGGCGGAGTGGTTAGCACTGCAGCAGCACAGCAACTCACCCTTGGCCGGGGGATCCTGGGTTCAACCCAGCCCCCGACCAACAGTGATCTGTGTGGAGTTTGCATGTTCTCCCCGTGTCTGTGTGGGTTTACTCCGGGATTTCTCCAGTTTCCTCCTACATGCCAAAAACATGCAAGTTAGGTTAATTGGCATCAAAACTGGGGATTCTAAATTGTCCTTAGGTATGACTGTGTGAGAGTGAATGGTTGTCTGTCTCTCTGTGTTGGCCCTGCGATGGACTGGTGATCTGTCCAGGGTGTACCCTGCCTCTCGCCCAAAGATGCTGGGATAGGCTCCAGACCCCCCCCCCCCCCCCGGCGACCCGAAAAAGATTAAGTGGAAGAAGATGGATGGATGGATCTGAAACATTTAAGTATGACAAACATACAAAAAAAAAAGAGAAATCAGGAAGGGGGCAAACACCTTTTCACACCACTGTATAAGATTCTCATCTTAAAATAATGTTTCCAAAATTATTTTGATGCTACATCAACTTTTGACCCAATGAATGTTTATTTAATTGCAAGAAGTATTTACTTAAGCAGTATTATTACTGTACAATATCCCTGTTGTATAATATTGCTTTTATATGACAGTTCCACAAGCACAGTTTATTAAATGACAGCAGTGCATGACAAAATATTATGACTTGGGTCATTTTGGGTCAACAGTTATTTTGGTCCACTGAGAAAAATAGTCCCTTCTAAATGTTGCTAAGCACCTCAATGAGGATGATATAGAAAAGAATAGGCCTGTTGTCATTTCACACATGTAAACAAAAATGTACAGTGCAGAAGTCTGTGCTTATAGTACATACCGGTCACCTGTTGATTAGGGTTTGTGGTCACTGTGATATTGCACCGGTGGCTAGTGATTTGGCTTCGACACACTTGACTCACTTTTTCTTTTGTCGAAGTGTCCTTGAGCAAGACACTAAACCCCCAGTTGCTTCTGGTGGGTCAGGCCAGCGCCTGTGTGTGGCATCTCTGCCGCCATCAGTGTGTGAATATGTGTGAACAGGTGGATAGCGGGATCTGTAAAGCACTTTGGTCATCCAGAGATGAGTAAAAAGCGCTACAGTATATAAATGAATGCCATTTACCATTTCTTGGCATTTTCAGATGACCTAAAAGAGTCCGTTACCACAAAGGTACGGTTGTTTGTTAATCAAGACTAGGGCTGCAACGATTACTCGAATGATATGATTACAAAAATTTCTCGATTCAGAATTTATGCTTCGTGTCATTTAATGTAGCACTTCCGGTCTTCTTTCGGTCATGCAACCTAAACAAAACACAGATTTGTTTAACGGCGCCATGTCAGAACGGTATAGTGACGGGCCAGCAAAGAGGAAGAAAATTTTAAAAATGACAAAAGGTATCAAGTCTGGGATCATTTTAAGCTCAAATTGAAGAAAAACATTGTGCGATGTGTGTGATGGCAATACGAACCAAACTCTTACAATGGTTTTATAGGGACTGGATAGCTCATAACGAGCAACGTTTTTCCACCTGTAAATTTTCAGCTTTTTTCTTGTAACTTCTCAGCTTTTTTCTTGTAAATTTGTTACTTTTTTCTCATAAATTTTTATTTTATTGGTAAAGCGAAGCGGTGAGCTAGCATCCTACAACATCAGATGTTAGTGTTTCGGCAGAAAGTATTCCATATTATGCACAGCCAGCACACCCACGACAAGGTACCTGATTGAGATTTTAAATTAAGATGAAGAAGAATGTAGTCAGCTGTGCTAATTGGGCTTATGACCAAAAAAACATAGCAACCGCCGTTAGCATCCACGAGCACTAGCCACAACGGATGCTAACAGCTAGCAAACAGAGCTTTATGGTGTAGTGTACCGTTTAGTTACATTCTATACAATAGGCACTGCAATAAATGTGTACCCCTGTTATTGAGTTTTTGGTACAATTACCACTGCTCTTTAGGAAAGAAAGTTCCACAAATGTTGGTCAATGCAGGTTTCTTTTAAAAAAAAAAATATTGGATTATTCGAGTAATCTTCGATTAGAGTGGGTGATTACTCGGTCTGTAAAATAGTCATTAGCTGCAGCCCTAATCGAGACGATAAATCCAGCTCTAGCTTGTCTTTTTTTGTTTTGTTTTTTTTTAACAGATGTGAAATATGTTAGGGATGGTCATAAGGGGTAAGACTTCCAGGTCACGGAGGTATGATTTCTTTTCAAACCGCACCTCACTGTGGAAATTAAGGTAGCCGACACAGTATTACAATTTTCACATATCTATAAGAAGCCACTGGTAGAGTTGACGGTAAATAATGGTTAGTAATTAACGGTTACTAGAACACCTTTGAAGTGGAGTGAGACATATCCAGTGAAATATCAGCATGCCATTGCTGGGGAATATACAGTAGTAACTCCCAGAATCCCTGTAGTCCAATCAGGTTGCTTGGTCAGCAATAACTGTTGTATAGTTTATATTTACTTTGATCTCTCCCAATAATGAATTCTCATAAAATAAAATATTGCGTAAGCACTATGATTTAGAAAATCTGAAGGCTGCTAAATTTCAAACGCTGCTACTGTTGTGACACAGACTGACCTCTAACAGGGGTTCTGCTCCTACATGCAGGCACACCACATGCACACTTTCTATTGGTTGCAGAGTTGCCATAGAAACACAACCATCAGCCATAGAGTGGGTGACACTTGGATATTTTTAAAGACTGCCGTGTGTGTGTGCAGTTGGGAGGTCTTTTCCAGCGTGTGAGATGAGTTCAAAAAAGACTGACCACTGCACAGTGTTCCTGGCATACAGTACTGTACCGTATGTCGGCTGCTTTAATAAGGTCACAGCACCAGTGATGATGAAAACACTGCTACCTGGAACTTCCCATGTGAAATTATGGTAACCTAATGGTGTGTTTTAAAACTGCAGTGACCCAGAACACCTGAAGGTAAAAAGCGCTGATTGTCCATAAAGTGAAAATGATCTATAGGTACCGTTTACACCCACTATGGGTTACTGGTGCAACCTAGTGATGTATTGAGGTTAAACATGTTCTCTCTGTTTTGCTATGCTAATTGCTACACATGTAAACGCTAGAAATGGTATGTCATTTCCAATATTAATGTAATGGTTACTTCCATACCCAAATTGGAGCTTGTGCCATCCCAGCAAAAGTAGTGCTCCTCTGTTGCTATGCAGAACATGCCAAACCCTCGAACACGGTGCAGCACTTTGCTCAAGAGGAGCCGCGTGATGAGATTAAAATTAATTCTGCGGCTGTCCAAAATTCTGCCCCCCCCCCCAACAAAAAAAGGGGGGACACGTTGTAGTAATGTTGTGATGGTGCTTTTCCTCAACTGCATAAGTCAGCTGAAGGTATTTTGTCCTCACTGCAGTAGCAGACTTGTGGAACAGGCAAGTCAGGAGGGAAAAACGGGAGCAGAACACACCCCATACAGCAAAGCCAGCAAATCTGTGTGTGCGTGCATGCATGCGCGCACGCACGCACTTGACCCTCTGTGTGTAGCTTTTGGTGTACAATGATTTAATGTCAGAGTTGTTGTTTTGCTGTTCTGTTTTAAAGAAACGGCAAAGTCATGCCACTGTTACAGTCATTGTTGATGCAGCCTTTGGTTTCTCTGCTGCTCTTCCTGCCCTCTGCTTGTTATTTTGGAACTCCAGTGTGCCCGGCTGGTTTGTACTTCATGCATGGCTTCAAGAGCAGTAGCCGCAGAGGTTGCCATTCATGCGCCTTTGTTTTCGGGACTACACGCCTGCTAACTCTAGCTCTCTGTCGACTGTGCCACCACATTAATTTGTGCAGCCTGTTCCTTTTTCTTCAGTGACAGGGCTGAAGCCCACCAGAATCCGCCAGCCATTCGGGTGGATCTTTATTCAGGTTTTCTACAGCTGTGACTTGAGAAGCCTTTTTGCCTTTCCGTACCTTTCAATGACTCCATGGCCTTGCAGGAGACACTGATCAGTCTGGCTATATTATATAATGTTTTATTATATAATATAAACATCTTTATTGCAATTCCCTTGTGCTGTTGCATTGTAGTTGCTGTAGTGATGCATAAGAGTATTTTTGTATTGATGACATAATGATAAACATCCCTCATCATGGCAAGATTTTGACAAATTGGCACATTGACTATGTGGCACTGGTGGATCATTTTCCACAGCGTCTTGTCCAAAACTCCAGCATCTGACTCACTTTTATCCATTTCCCCACTTTGAGATTATGTTAATGACACTTGGAATAGGAGCAGAGTTGAGTGTGCTGCTGTGACTCATCTGTTCAGTGTCATTCCCCTCTCACTGCTGCATGAATAGATGTCTTTCCTATTGTATCGTTATGTTTCTGTCATATTAGATTATCAGTCTGTCTTCATGCATTAGGCAGGCTTGGTAATACACAGGATTTCTATCGGTTTCCTGTGTGTCCCTCCCCACTATCTATGCCAATATATGTTTATTATTGCCAGGACTGAAGCCTGCATTTGCTGCCTGGCATCATTAAACTGTAACTCCTTCAGGAAAAGCAAAACAAAAAAAATTGATCCACTAATATAATGCACCAATCAGACAAAACCAGACAACAGGAATGTACAGACAGACAGACGGGCAAGGGGCTGCCAGGCTGAGTATTCATACAAGTTTAATGAGCATCCAGACAGCAGGGAGTTTGTGTGTACAGCGAGCTCCGTGCTGGAGCCACAGACGCCAACTGGTTTGCAAGGTTAGACACACACACACACATACAAACAGGTGGGAGAGTGACAGTTTGACCTGGGATATGAAAGGAGCCAAGTCAGAGTACAAAGTCCACAGTTAATTAACATTGCTTACAATTCAGAATGAACTGAAAGTTGTGTACAGAGCCCAGACAGCAGAGTTGCAGTCTGAAATATTAGTTTAGTTTGACAGCATTTCTTTGAGTGGCGCGGCAGAGGTCTCGCAACTCTGGAATTACTCTTCCATGGACGGCAAATTGCAAAGTTTTAATTCACAAGACAGTAAAGTCTTTAGAAAGGTGTTTTGATGAAGTTCTCCTTGGGGCTGGGCAGTTTGACCTTAAATTAGCGTCACGGTTAATTGAACCTTTCACTTGGGTTTTGTTTTTTCCCTCCTTTCTTCTCCGTTATAGTTTACTGCAAGGCTCATAATTAAGCAATATCACACAAGTGTGGTATCAATGAATATATCACCGTGGTGATTCGGTAGTAAATAAGCATAATATAATTTCACATACATGTAATCATATTAAATATTGTCCAGTGCAGAAGTCGGCATTTATAATGCATACCTTTTGAGGTTTTGTGGTCACATGACTCACAGTGGCAGCAATTGGCTTGTTAGCTGTGTTGAGAGTCGTTTATGCATCCATGAATGTGTTATCACCACATAGGGATCATGAGTCTCTGATATAGGGTTCTTAAATCCAATCCCAGCTTGTCCATTTTGTCGCTAATTCATACTGTAAAATGGTTGAGCTGATGTGGATAGCCGTTAACGGCTAACTACGATTTAACTTTGGGCCATTTATGTGTTAGTATTACCATTCTGGTGTCCCACCCATGGGGCGTTTTACATTGGCTGGGCACTGGCTGGAATGGTAAGGGGTTAAGTGCATTTTGCTTGCTTTTTCTTGGCATCTTCAAATGCACAAATAAAGCGTCAGTCATCACATATGTGAGTGGACACTGAAAGTCTTTTTGATACAAGCCTTTTTAATTTTTCTGCTGCTTCTAAACAGTGCTGACTGCACAGCTTCCAGAGTGCGGAGTTACGCGACCACTCAGGCAAGACATGGTTTTTAAAGGGGCAACACATGAAAGTGCGCGTGTGTACATGTGTAATGACAATAAAGTTGAATCTCATCTCATCTCATCTCACATAAAAACACACACACACACACACACACACACACACACACACACACACACACACAGAGAACAGGGAGGGGGGGAAAACCAACATGAACAAGAGTACGTCAGTTCTACGACCCAAATGCCAGTTTTGGTTTTATTTCTGCTAATTGCGCAGCCCTAGTTCTCCTCGTGTACAGAGCTGGTCATTGATCACGCTGTTGTTTTTGCATGGCAGCTTTCAGGGCTCCCAACTAAACAGCCGAGGAGTGCGGCCCCTCCCTTCATCCTCTTCCGCTCAACATGACAGAGAGGAAGAGGCTATTGATGTATCCTCAGTGTTCATCAGTATTTACATGGCTCTTCTTGCTTGAGACAGTCCACACACATGTTTAATTTGGCTGTAACAAATCAAACTGCAGAGCTGTACTTGTGTTTATATTGTGTAATATGATGTTCCACTCTGTGACTCATACTGCTTAAAATCTGACACTTAAAAAAAATCAGTGAGTCAGTAGCACTTCCTTCATTCCTAAGCAAACTATCATCTGATGTCATCCTGTGACTTAAAGTTAGTTTTTGAAGAGCAAGTGAAAGCTTTTAAAGTGGCTGTTTTAAGAAAGAAAGAATAATCAAGACGGACAGTAAGCTTCATGTGGTGAAAGTCAAGTTGTTGTTTTTTACTTGACATGTCTGTAACATGTTTTTATGACTTACAAGACATATCAAGAGCTAAATCATTCTTGTGTAATGTCTGTGTTTTTCTGCTGTGAAAGTTCAGTTAGGCTTCTCCCCTTGGATAAAGCCAAGATTAGAGCGTTTTCGTGATGTCACTATAATCAGGACTTAAGCATTGGCTGTTCAAATTTGCTAGCTTGCAGACTTCACAGGACCACATCTTCGTGGGGAGGATGTGGGTGGGCCTAATTAGATCCTGACGTTCAAAGGAAAAGGGGGAGGATTTTCACAAACAACCGTGGGACAACAAAAGTTGTTTTTTTTTTTTTGTTTGTTTTTTCTCATGGAAAAAAGGGACATAGGATACCATTTTTTTGGCAGTGCGGTGGCACAGCGGTTAGCACTGCACCAGCACAGTAACTCACCCTTGGCCATGGGATCCCTGGTTTGAGCCCAGCCCCTGACTGTCTGACTGTCTGTGTGGAGTTTGCATGTTCTCCCCGTATCTGCGTGGGTTTACTCCGGGATTTCTCCGGTTTCCTCCCACATGCCAAAAACGTGCAGGTTAGGTTAATTGGAGACTCTAAAGTGGCCCTGGGTGTGAATGTGTGTGTGAATGGTTAAGGGATAGCGCCGTACCATGGCCGCTTCATCCATCTAGGTGGATGTCCTCAATTTCCCCTCTGGGGATCAATAAAGTATACAAAATAAAAAATCCCCCCCCCAAAAAAAAAATAAATAAATAAAAAAAATTTAGATGTAGATTTGTTTTAATGGAATTTATATCCACTGCAGTGCATCTTCAAGCCAGAACTGGACAGTAGTGACTAGCTGCAGCGTTACACATCAGATGTATTAACCTCTTGCACTCCGGTGTACCGCGGACGGGCAGGTCTCTGCGTCCTACAGCGCACAGAGGGCGCTCTCGTGCGCTCTAGGACGCACGAGGGCGCTGCGTCCTAAGAGCGCACTGGAAAAAAAAAGCTGCATTTCCGTTCTCCCACTACAGACACAGCCGCGAACAGATCGGATATGATTGACCTCTCATTCGACTAATAAGAGCCTTGAATTGGGTTTCTGAAACCTTGAAGAACCAATGACTGAAAACCTAGCAAGAAGGACCCGCCTACCAACGCTATGACTGCAGCGAGCCAATTGAAGCACAGAAGTTCGCGAGCTGTTTTGTGTAAGGGTGGGTGAAGAGAGACTGACTGCTGCAGCAGATGAAAAAAAGGACCCACAGGAAGAACCGCCACAGACCCAGCAGCATGGAGACCACCCACAAGTGCAACCTGTGTGACAGGGACTGATATTCGCGCATCAGCATGTTCAGCCACAGGCGGTGCTTTTTTTGTTTTTGTTCCAGCAGAGTAGACGTTAGGATTCTCTTCCATGGTCATCATAGACCAACGGAGGCCGACGACGAAGGCTGAGTGACACACACGCGTTTGCCAGTCTTTTTTTTAATTACTACTGTTATTTGTTTTGAAAAATCGTTCGCCAAAAACCGCAAGCATGGAAGCGCAAAACCGCAACAATGGAATTATGTTTTGATCGGGTCACGAGACCAGCGTCGCGTTCGTCTGACAATGAGGAAGAAGTTCGTCAGCTCCGCTTCTGCTGTGAAGAGGTAAGTGTTCTAAGCTAAATTACTCTTTATCCCTGAAAATTGTAATCAAAATTACTTTTGACCGATCGGTAAATTACAGCTGTGCGTCATCGCTGCATGACGGACTGTGGCGCAACAGGCGATGTCCGTCCTCTGTAGCGAGGGGGGGGGACAACCCCCCCCCCCCACACACACACACACAGCCCTGAGTGTCACCTTTCATTAGAGCCCAAGATGAAGCTTCTATATTGAATCATTCAAAAGTTGGACGTTTTTCCAAACTGTGCCATTTGGCACAATTTGGCACAGTTCAAAAACGCCTGGGAACTACCTGAGGAAAAAGCTGTGTAATATATTCATTTTTTGTGGCATTGTTACAAAATTTGGACCTCAGCTGGATAACACTTGGTTCTACATTTCTGTTGCATTTTCCAGCCCGGATCTGAAGCTGTGTGTTATTTGCAAGCATTTGTATCCGAAAAAACACCCATGCCAAATTTATTTTCTTCAAGTTCACTATGTTTAGATGACTGTAACTCAGTGGCCGGAGCACTTAGAGAGATTATGACTGTTTTGCCAAAAAATTCAAAATGTTTTCTTTTAAATGAGACCAACCCCATGAAGATGCTGCAAAGGGTTGAAGAACAGCTTTCGATTTACTTTGGGCACGTTATTTTTTGGCGTTTTTAGGGAAATTGACCGGAGTGCAAGGGGTTAACTGATACAGAGGTTGCATAAATTCAAGGGCTTGTCTCCTGTCTGGTCTGCTCTGCTCCTGTAGGCTCAACACAGCAGTAGAAAGTAAAAATGCAGCTACTACTTCAGCCACCTCAATTGCCTGTAAGCACATCCAAAAAGTGGACAGGCTGTGACAGCAGCAAGGCAGCAGAAGTTCAGCAGGTCATATGAAGTGGCACTTCAGATGCAGCTGTCAGCTGCGGCTCCTCTTTTTATTGCCAGATGTATACTACAGTGCTAGATTTTGGGCCAGAGCCAGACTTAAAGTGATACTGATGGGAGGCTGTGCAGTAATGGGCTCAGGGTTTTTCCTGCATTGAAGAAATTTAGGCAGTGGTTTTAAACTTGGTGAAAAGAAAAATGCCAATACTCACATTTTTTTCCAGGTTTATAACATTTCTTTTTCCACTTTTGTTGGTGGGTAACTCGGCATACAGGTCACAGTAGTTGGCACAGTAAAAGCCTGACCTCATTTTTCAGAAACTTCATATTTTATAGACAAAAGTATGGGCCACACCTCTTAAATCATTGAATTCACATGTTTCGTTCGGTCTTAAATCTTAAAAGCAGCGCTATGCAGCTTTCATGTTCCGGGTAGGACCACTGAAAAGACTACAACTATGGGGACAATATCAGTTCCAGCAGCCAGTCATGGAGAGTTTAGCTGTTGGTGGCTAAAGTTGTGCCCTGTGATTGACTGTTAGGACTTATGTCATAGTCACCATAGTTGTAGTCATTTAGTGTTTCTACCAAGAACAGAGTTGTTGCAGGCAGTGTGGGCCCACTCGGGCTATTGGGGAAGTGATATTCACCTTGTCAAAGGTTGATGTACAGTCAAAATAATTTTGGAAAGGTTATTTTAAACTATAAATCTTACATAGTGTTGCTTTAAGGCTTCAGCTTACCAAAACATTATGGAGAAATCCTGTATAAAACTTTATAGGAACAGTTTGGGGAAGAAGTGCTTTTCCAAATTCTCACTGACACCAAAATCCTGTAGAAAGCCTTCCCAGAGTAGTGGAAGCTGTTGTAACTTATAATAGACTGTAATAAAGTGATGGTAAATGCGCACCACAATATCTGAACCTAAATGGTCCTTTTAAAGTTACTTCTATCCAGCAGTCAGAAACCACACTTTATATTTTATCATGAACAAGGACTGACTGTTTAAAAGTTGTTTTCTTTGTCATGGTTCGTGTGCCGATCTCGTCCGCGCTCGGGCCATGCACTATTTTCTCCCTTCTGACGTGTGTGTGCCCCTTTTGGCTCTCCGAGCCTTTATTGTGACAGCGCTCGGAGGGGCTTCCGGCTGTCAGAGTGGACAGCTGAGCCGCATTTTGCCTCATCAGCTGCTCGCTACTTAAGAGGGCAACTGAGAACGAAAGGTGCGGCAGCCTCGTCAGATTTTCCCTGACAGCGTCGAGCATTCCTCGCCGTGTTTCCCTGGTCAGACATTAACTTTTTATTCCGTGATTGTAAGTGTGTTTCATTATTTATCTGTTCTTCCTTGTCATTGACTGAGTATTCATTGTAGTGTGTTTTAGCCCCCCGTGGCTTGTTATTTTGTTCCTTTTCTGTTCTGTAAATAAACTGTGCAAACTCACTGGTGATTTGTGGCGTGTTATGATGGCTTGTGAGGGCCATCCATGACAGTAGACTGCCGCCAGACTGAGACGCCTGTCGCCATGAGTTTTGCCTAAATTGGGCTTGTTCTTCCCTGTCTGGGTGCTACAAGCTGGCGGAGGCCCTAGACTACGTAGATGGAACTCTTGTCACCGCTACCCTCTACGACTCTCCCAGCGATGTACGCCGGCACCTGGACCTCGCCAAGGACATCCTTAATCGCCTTCCTCGCTACTTCGACCACCTAGAAGTCGTTACGAGGAAGGTGGACATCGCCGCACAATAGGAGATACTCCGTGGGCTGGAGGGAAACTCCGGCAGGAAGCCGGAGAGGAGGCATCCTCGCTTCGGGATTCCATTCCTGTCCCCGCTCCAGGCCAGGAGGTTGCACCGCCCAGGGGTCATCCCCGAACGAGCGTGACGTCAAGTCGGGATTCCCCCAGAGAGATTGCAGCTGACAGCAATCTCCATCTGGGACAGAGTGGCTGCAGCTCGCTCCGCCGGCCACCCCACACAAATCATGAAGCACGTGACGGCGGCGGTCAGGCTGGTAGAGAGGAATCCCAAGCTGAGTGATTATCCGGAATACGCTGACCTGCTTGCCTCCGTTTCCGCACAGGAACGGCGTTTTCCAAACCTCACCTTCGCCTTTGCCATCAGCCAGTGAACGTCGTCGCCACGCTCCCAACAAGCCTCAGTGAGAACCCCGTCTGGATCCTGTTCCGGGTCGTCGCAAGGACTCAACCCCTCTGACAGCTGCTGCTCCTGCATCTCGTCAGGAGGGAATTCCCGCAGCCTCTCCCCCCGGGTCATCTTTCCCTGCTGTCCCGTCAGCTCATCGTGCCCGGATCGTCTTGGCTGTCGTCCCCTCCTCCTCGACGTCTTCTCCGGCTGCTGTGAGTGTTTTTGAGTCCTGCTCCAGCGAAGCCCGTTATTGGACCATCGCGAGCAGCTCCTCCTCGTTCTCCCAGGGGGCCCTCCGTCACCACCCAGCGGGGGAAGGGAGGAACAACGTCCGCTACAGCAGGCATCATCCATCCTCCGGGAAACGGGCAAGTGCAAGTTCATTTTTCTCCTCGTAGCTGCGATTTGCTTTGTCAGACTCCTGGAGGTGAAGTTAGGGGTTCGCAGTCCCCCGAGCTCCCACCACCTGCTGTAGCATCTGTCATTAATCCTGCTGCCTCTGTGTCTCCCTCTGCTGAGCGGTCCATGACGCCAGGCCTACGTTGCCAGACGAGGAGGGTGGCCTGCGGTTCTGGAGAGCCTGGTTCCAGCCCCGCAGCCACGTCATGGGCGGAGGAGGAGAGCGGACTGCAGCGTGGAGCCTGCGCCGACGACGAAGCGTCCCCGGGTCTCCACAGATGAGCGGTTTGATCCACCGGGTCGAGGGTCCCCTGCCACCACGTTGTGCGGGTCGTCGGCGTGGACGTCGGTGCCGGAGGGTCCTCAGGCTGCTGAGACCATCATGCCGGCTGTGGATCCCGCCGTAGCTGAGTGGGAACCAGCAACGACCTTCTTCGTCCTGAGCCCGGATCATCGAAGTCCTGGACGGCGACAGAACTCAAGTGCAGGCAAGTGCTCTACTTTGTTTTCCTTCTTTCTATTTTGGAGCATTTTTGCCTGTCTCTCGGGGAGACGAGCCAGGGGCAGCCGTCCGCTGCACCCAAGCTCGTCTCGCTGGGCTGATTCGGATCCTGGTTCTTTTCCTTCTCCTGAGCCTTCTCCCAGGGTCACCGGTGCGGAGCCAATCCCGGTCGCTGTGCTGGAGGTTCCGGGTTTGGTGTTGGAGGTCGTTACTGGTGCTGCGCCAATCCAGTCGGGGTCCATCGCGGGTGCTGCTCCAGACCAATCGGGGTCCGTCGTGGGTGCAGCGCTGACCCGATTGGGGTCCAGCAGGGGCGCAGCGCCGGTGTGGTTCAAGGTCGGTGGGGGAGCTGCAGATCCTCTGCCACCTGACACTGGACTGGCTCATCGTCATCATCGTAATCATCGTCACCGTCTTCGTCATCCCAGCTCATCGCCACCGGGGGCCGTTGGGGTTCTCTACGTTCGGCTTGGCTCTCCCTCGTCTTTCCCCTCTCCAGGGAGGCCGTTTTCAGTTTTTTCCCCGCGGTCCTGGTGGCTGAGTGATGCGGGTCAGCCGCCTGATGAGCTTATTCGCTGGTTCGGCGTTCTGGGTCCGCCGCCCGACGTACTGTGCTTCCTGCTGGGCGACCTGGTTCAGCCGCCGGAGGTTCTGTCTCTCAGAGCCTGGGACTGGGGTAGGCCTCCCGAACGCTCCTTCTTCCCCTTAGTGACCGTTTGGACATTGGACACAGGGAGACCCCCAGAACTGTTCCGGTCTCATTGGACTCTGCCTGCCGTCATCCCTGTATGTCTCTTATTTTCATTTAACATTAAGGTCACTCGGGTGTGTTGCCTTTTGCTCTATGTTGATCTGTATATTCACCGCTGTTTAGTGTGCTTTTTTTTTTCCTCCCCTCTCCTGTCTTGAGGGATGATGTATATCTGTCTCTTTATGTCTTATAGGCCTGTGTGTTCAGTTTTAGGTCTCCGACTATTATTTGCATTTGTTGCCTTGTTCTATGTATCATATGTGCGTTATGGAGTATTGTTTTTCTTTTTACCATACTCTGTAATGGCCTCATTTGTTTCCCTGTCATCGTCATGGTGTTTTTTTTGCTCCTTCTGGTTCTCGCCCTCCAGGCCTTTTTTCCCCCATCCGCCCACCCTGGGGGGGGGGGCTTGGGTGTCATATGGTGCTCGTAGATCACCGCCTCGGGGGGAGGTACTGTCATGGTTCGAGCGCCGATCTCGTCCGCGCTCGGGCCATGCACTATTTTCTCCCTTCTGACGTGTATGTGCCCCTTTTGGCTCTCCGAGCCTTTATTGTGACAGCGCTCGGAGGGGCTTCTGGTGGTCAGAGTGGACAGCTGAGCCGCATTTTGTCTCATCAGCTGCTCGCTACTTAAGAGGGCAGCTGAGAACGAAAGGCGCGGCAGTCTCGTCAGATTTTCCCTGTCTGACAGCGTCGAGCGTTCCTCGCCGTGTTTCCCTGGTCAGACATTAACTACTTTCCATCCGTGATTGTAAGTGTGTTTCATTATTTGTCCATTCTTCCTTGTCATTGACTGAGTATTCATTGTAGTGTGTTTTAGCCCCCCGTGGCTTGTTGTTTTGTTCCTTTTCTGTTCTGTAAATAAACTGTGCAACTCACTGGTGATTTGTGGCGTCTTATGATGGCTCGTGAGGGCCATCCATGACGTTCTTTAAAAAAAAAAAAAATACAAATATTAGAATAAAAATTTGTTTACTGTTGAATTATTAATTTCTTCTTTTGTTTTGTTTTTTGTTTTTTTTTTGAGTCATGGAAGTTTGAAAAGTTCTCCATAACCTTTCACTTTTAAATTCAGTTTCAGTGCATTTTATTAGATTTTCATTTCAACACAGTGCACAGTATTGTTTTCACGTGGTGAAAATTACAACAAAATTTTATCAGTTATGACTTTCAGCAAAGCTCAAGGCCTACCTTCCCAATCCTCACTTTGAGAGATATTCATACTTTAATTACTTCATGCATTAACTACTGGTAACTAGGGCTGAAACGATTAGTCGACATTGTCAGTAACGTTGATCGTAAAATTTTGTCGATGCAGATTTTTTATTATCGACAAATCGTTTAATTTTAAAGATTATATGCATGCCGCAGAAATGTTGAGTTTAACTGCCAGAGAAGAAGAGTGCTTCATGGCGACACGGAGAGAAAATCACGGAGGAGGCCAAAAGTTTCCACAGTATGGGAGGATTTTACCAAAAATTAATAAATGAAACGAGTTAAATGTAGGCTGTAAAGCAGTGTTGTCATATCGTAGCTGCACTACAGCAATGCATCCATTTCCTCCTCTCCGTTCCTCTGTCTTCGGCCAACTGTCTGTGGACTGCATCGGTAAAGTTAGCAAATAACATTAGCACTTCTTATTTTCAATGAACGACTCTCTCAGCTTTAGAAAACTGACCACACTATTAGTGTATGCCGTTTAGTTTACCTGCTGTTGGACAATAATCTCTCTGATGGTTGCTGACAGCTCAGCTGCTTCCATTATGCTGGCTAATATGTTAACTGCAGTAAATGGGTGAATTACATGAGCAGCTTACTCTATTTTTGTATTCTTTATTATCGTCACTGTAATATCAGCCTTAATTCTGAATATTAGTGTATCTCGGTACATTAGAATATCATGATTTGTAATTTCATTATAAAAAGGGTAACCATAGTCAACACAAATAAATTTAAAACTGCTTAAATATTTCACTGTACAGTGGTGTGAAAAAGTGTTTGCCCCCTTCCTGTGTTCTCATTTTTGTTTCAGATCATCAAAACAAATTTAAATATTAGACAAAGATAACACAAGTAAACACAAAATGCAATTTTTAAATGAAAGTGTTTATTATTAAGGGAAACAAAAATCCAAACCTGCATGGCCCTGTGTGAAAAAGTGATTGCCCCCTAAACCTAATAACTGGTTGGGCCACCCTTAGCAGCAACAACTGCAATCAAGCATTTGTGATAACTGGCATTGAGTCTTTTACAGTGCTGTGGAGGAATTTTGGCCCACTCATCTTTTCAGAATTGTTGTAATTCAGCTACATTGGAGGGTTTTGGTGCATGAACTGCCTTTTTAAGGTCATGCCACAGCATCTCAATCTGATTCAGGTCAGGACTTTGACTAGGCCACTCCAAAGTCTTCATTTTGTTTTTCTTAAGCCATTCAGAGGTGGACTTGCTGGTGTGTTTTGGATCATTGTCCTGCTGCAGAACCCAAGTGCACTTCAGCTTGAGGTCACAAACAGATGGCCTCACATTCTCCTTCAGGATTTTTTGGTAGACCACAGAATTCATGGTTCCATTTACCACAGCAAGTCTTCCAGGTCCTGAAGCAGCAAAACAGTCTCAGACCATCACACTGCCACCACCATATTTTACTGTTGGTATGATGTTCCTCTTCTGAAATGCTGTGACTTCTATGCCAGATGTAATGGGACACACACCTTCCAAGAACTTCAACTTTTGTCTAGTCAGTCCACAGAGTATTTTCCCAAAAGTCTTGGAGATCATCAAGATGTTTTCTGGCAAAACTGAGATGAGCCTTTGTTCTTTTTGCTCAGCAGTGGTTTTCGTCTTGGAACTTTGCCATGCAGGCCATTTTTGCTCAGTGTCTTTCTTATGAGGCCTGCAGTTCTTTGGATGTTGTTGTGGGGTCTTTTGCAACCTCTTGGATGAGTCGTCTCTACGCTCTTGGGGTAATTTTGGTCGGCCGGCCACTCCTGAGAAGGTTCACCACTGTTCCATGTTTTAGCCATTTGTGGATAATGACTCTCACTGTGGTTTGCTGGAGTCCCAAAGCTTTAGAAATGGCTTTATAACTTTTTCCAGACTGATAGATCTCAGTTACTTTGTTTCTCATTTTTTCCTGAATTTCTTTGGATCGCAGCATGATGTCTAGCTTTTGAGGATCTTTTGGTCTATTTCACTTCATCAGGCAGTTCCCATTTAAGTGATTTCTTGATAGAGAACAGGTGTGGCAGTAATCAGGCCTGGGTGTGGCTAGAGAAATTGAACTCAGCTTTCCAAAGATGTGATAAACCAGTTAATTTATGTTTTAACAGGGGGAGGCAATCACTTTTTCCACACAGGGCCATGTAGGTTTGGACTTTTTTTACCCTTAATAATAAACACCTTCATTTAATAACTGCATTTTGTGTTTATTTGTGTTATCTTTGTCTCAAATTTAAATTTGTTTGATCTGAAACATTCAAGTGTGACAAACGTACAAAAAAAGAGAAATCAGGAAGAGGGTAAACACTTTTTCACACCACTATAAGTGGTGTGAAAAAGTATAAATCACTAAAGTTTTTTTCACCAAGTGTAGTGAAGGCTCACATTCCTGCACTGATATTTAAAGTGTTTGTTATTTTGGACTGGAAGAAATGCTTTTTTTTTTTTTTTTTTTTTTTTTTCCATCTGAAGCCTACTTAACCTTTTATTTAAACTTATAGACCCAGCAAGGTTTCAAACGGGATGGACTAGCTTATTTTCGTTTTTTACTTCAATGAAGTTGAATATTACTCTAGTTTGTCTTTAACATGCAGTTACAATAGCCTTTATGCAGCAACAGAGCTGTTATTTGAGTTTTTACACTTCAACATCTATTATTTAATTGTGTCGCTACAAACACTTCTGATAAAACTGTCAAGTTCAAGTTTCCACTGTTTTGATGGGTCATTATTTTATTTAACTATGGGAACTTTTTATAATAGGCTACATTATATTAACCTCTTGCACGCCGGGATACCGCGGGCGGTCACGTCTCTGCGTCCTAGTGCGTCTCAGTGCGCACTGAAAAAAAAAAAAAGAAAAAAAAAAAAGCTGCATTTCCGTTCTTCCAGTACAGACAGCCACGAACAGAAAGCCAAAGGAGTGTTTTGATTGGTTTAGATTTGATTGACCTCTCATTCGACTAACAAGAGCCTTGAATTGGGTTTCTGAAACCTTGAAGAACCAATGACTGAAAACCTAGCAAGAAGGACCCGCCTACCAACGGCTGCGAATACAACGAGCCAATTGAAGCACAGAAGTTCGACGATTGAAAGCGTGCGTCCCGTGCGTAAAATCTGTTTTGTGTAAGCCGCTGTGTGTAACGGTAGCGTTCGCCAGTCTTTTTTTATTACTACTGTTCTTACTTGTTTTGAAAAATCGTTCGCTAAAACCGCAATCATGGAATCATGGTTTGACCGGGTCGCGTGGCCAGAACCACGAGTCGTAACAAGCGGACCAGCGTCATGTTCGTCTGACGATGAGGAAGAGATGTTCGCCAACGACACTGCTATTGTGGACAGGTAAGTGTTATAAGCTAAATTATTCTTTATCACTGAAAATGGTAATAAAAATGACTTTTGACCGATCGGTAAATTACAACGGTGCGTCATCGCCACATGACGGACCATTGACGGACCGTTTTTTTGTGCGCCGAGCTCCTCTGTAGCGGGGGGGTTGTTATCCTCTACATTACAGATATTTTAGTATAATTTTTATTGCACTGTAGGTTATCTTTTTCTTGTAAGAAAAAAAAAAAAAGGCCACACATTTTTTACATGGCATGCTTCTTTGTGTGTGGGGGGGCTTGTTTGTTCATTCATGAATGAATAAACAACCCCCACACACACACACACACACACACACACACACACACACACACACACACACACACACACACACACACACACACACACACACACACACAGCCCTGAGTGTCACCTTTCATTAGAGCCTAAGATCAAGCTTCTATGTTGAATCATTCAAAAGTTATAGACGTTTTTCCAAACTGTGCCATTTGGCACAGTTCAAAAACGTCTGGGAACAACCTGAGAAAAAAGCTGTGTAATATATTCATTTTTTGTGGTATTGTTACAAAATTTTGACCTCAGCTTGATAACACTTGGTTCTACATTTCTGTTGCATTTTCCAGCCAGTATCTGACAGCTGTGTGTTATTTGCAAGCATTTGTATCTAAAAAAAAACACCCAGGCAAACTTTATTTTCTTCAAGTTCAGTATGTTTAGATGACTGTTACTCAGTGGCAGGAGCACTTAGAGAGATTATGTCTGTTTTGCCAAAAAATTCGAAGTGTTTTCTTTTAAATGAGACCAACCCCATGAAGATGCTGCAAAGGGTTGAAGAACAGCTTTTGATTTACTTTGGATATGTTATTTTTAGGCGTTTTTAGGGAAATTGACCGGAGTGCAAGGGGTTAAGACAGAGACTGACAGTGATTTTTCACAGGTGTGCAGGCTTAAACAGGTGAGGTAAAACATGACCTAGAGCCCCCAACAGGAGCTGTGCCAGCAGGAAGCTGAGTTGGCTGTCATGAGAGAAATAATCGCGATTAGTTGACTAATCGAAAAAATAGTTGTTAGATTAGTTGACTACCAAAATAATCATCAGTTGCAGCCCTAACTGGTAACACTCTCTGTTGTTCTTGACCAGTCGTCATTAAAACGACTGCAAATTGTCCAAAATGCTGCTGCCTGCCTACTGACACGAAAGAAACTTCGTGACCACATCACCCCAATTCTTGCCTCTTTGCACTGGCTTCCTGTTGATTTTAGGATCCAGTTTAAAATTTTATTAATTGTTTTAAATATATAAATGGTTTAGCACCTTTTTATTTATCCGAGCTTCTTCATCCTTATCCCTCAGCCAGAGCAATGAGGTCAGCAAACCAGCTGCTTCTGGCTGTTCACAGGGCTCTGTTGAAAACCCGTGGTGATGGAGCCTTTTCAGTAGTGGCCCTTAAAGGCCCTGTTACACCTAGATAATTTAGGCAGCGTTTGCCAAACATGAAAAATTTGGAGAATACACTGGCGTACGTTGAATCGGTTATGGTTAAGTTTTGTAAAAGTTAAAAGCACACTGAAGAATGCTGAAGCATGCTGGTATACGCATTTGTACGGCAAGCTCCTCTGAAAATTTTCTGCATATTGACAATTTTCCAACGTATCCAGCGTGTGGCTAAAATGTCCCGGATAAGCGGGGCATAAGTTATAGAGAAGTTATGCATTTGTTCACACACGTTGCTTGTAAGCGACTCACAGGTTACCCATAAGTCAAAATACATTGAGATAACTGTCTAGCATACCCAAAACTTATTTCTAACGTATGAGTAACGCTCTTTGAACCTATGTGTAACTTACTGAATGGGTTTCTAACTTACAGCTACCCTATAATGGCATGTTTTCAGCGTTGGTTCACAGGAAAAACCCATACAGGGCTCAGCTGCTGCCTGCAACACATACAGAGCTAAACCCACATACATTTTTGTATAACAGGACCTGTCGGGGATGTGTCCAAGCACTTTCAAGCTACAGGATAAAGATCCAAATCACTGTTTAGCCCTCCCCCCATGTTTTTACCTTTGACTGCAGTTTGTACCATCAGCTGTCCCGCACTGTTCTGATAGATATGCCAAAATATCAAAGCACCGGAGGAGGTGGATCCAGTCAGCTGATCGTCCAAAGCACAGAGCTCAGCTATTTTCCATGATCAATCCCACTTTGCTGTCCATTGGCTGCGGTTCCCGGAAAAAGCACACTCCATGCATTATCTTGGGGTTTTTTTCGGTTTATTGAAAATAAACTTTTTTATCGCCATCAGTTCGCATGCCTTTGAGCAAGGTTGTGACAACTGTCATCTGACGTTTGTGAAGTGTCACATCAGATGTTTTAGCCATGACCAACCTGACAGATTTGACAGCTCTGCCTGGTCAGTCAACCCCCCCCCCCCCCCCCAATGCTCTTTGAAGGGGAGAATCATTTCGGTTGAACAGAGATGATCTTGCGCACACCTAGGATTCATGGATCAGGAGGCAACGGCAGTTTAGCATGACCACGCTATGCAGAAGTTAAGATAAGCTATGCATGAGTTATGTGTAAGTTAGACTATTGTTGCGCGTAAGTTGTGAATGTTGACAGCATGTTAAGCCTTCATTGGTTTAAGTTAAGTTATTAATATGTTATGTATACGTCCAACTTGTTATGGATACACGATGCATATGGCGAAAATTGAAAATTTTGGCGTATGCCAACATTTTGAACCAATTTTTATAAGTTTGGTAGACGCTGCTTAAATTGTCAAGGTGTGACAGGGCCTTAAACTGTGGAGCAGCCTACCTTACCAGGTCAGAGCTGCACAGACACTTGAGCACTTTAAAGCACTACTGAAAACTCATCTTTTCTCCTTGGTGTTTTAGTCCCAGTCTAGGTGAGTTATCTTGGCCTTCTTAGTTTTTTAGTTTATTTTTATTTATTAATTTATTGTGTTTTGTGTATTATCCTATTTTAATTTGTTTTTAACTTTCTGGCTGCTTTTATATATCATTGTTTTATTCATTTTATTTATTTTACTCTTAAATGTGTGTGTTATCTTGGTCAATGGAGGTTGCTTTTAAATGTGCTACTGTATATAACTAAAGTTGACTTGACAGAATGCTTAAGTAAATGACAAGTGAGACAGATCTATTGCCTTAATTCCGATGAAAAAGCATGGTGTAATAAATATATAATATAAAATTTTTATACAGCTGCGTTGAGGCAGAGAGTGTACTGTGTTCTGCAAGCTGATAAATTATTTTTTAAGTGCTGCTAATGACTTGTGGTGATTAATCTGGAAGTGCTTTTGTGAGTGTTCCTTGACCTTTTCCATCAGGGTTTTGTTAGTCAGTCTTAGGAAAGCTTTCAATAAATACACCAGCCCATCTATCCTGCAGGAACTGTATTTTCTAAGCTGTGAAAATACAGCCCATTTATTTATTTATTTTACACTTATTACAATTGCCAAACATAGCCCTGTGTGCTGTCGGGTGATGCCTGTAAATGCTTACAGCCTCTCTCAGTGGCACGGATGCAGCAGCCACTTGACTACAGCTCCACAGTTGCTATAGCGACACCATGGTAATGAGTCTGCATTTTAATGATGCCTCAGTGGGTTGTTTGAGGAGTTGAGATATCTCGGGACAGCAAACCGACTAGTGGACGACACCGTTCCAGCCTCGGAGGTTTAGTGCAGTTTGATTTATGCACATGTGGTCTAAAGGTCAAATGATATATGCAATATTTTTTTTTAAAATTCCAATTACAAAGTTAAGACCCAACGTTCACAACTGACTGAAGATCCTAAGGTCATATTTCTAAAAACACTTTTGTTCATCTTTATATCTTATTTAATGTTCGTGTGAGGGTTTACTGGTGAGGACTTTACATCATCTTCTACACTCATTTCATTTTATGGAACCTCATTTCATGCTGATAAAAGAGCACTGCTGCTGCATTGACTCATTTGATTTTTTTCTTTACTCATGTGAATATGAGTATGAAGCTTCTGCATGAGGCCTCCGGAATATCAATAGACTTTTTAAGACGGATAAGATTTCCTCCCTCACTGCTCATTTCCATATAACCAAAGAAAAGTTTCCTCTGCTCACTCTTCATTTTCTTTCTCTACCTGCCATTTTTTGATGAAGGTGTCATTTCCATCCAGCCCAAAAACAGCTTGTGGTTTTAAAGAAATGGATCTGAAGCTGCCTTATCTCTGGTTTCTCACTCTGTTCACACATGGCCGAATAATCTGATTTGTTAATGATTAGTCAATATTTGTCAGGACAACTCGTTTTACTGACAGCAACAGAGCTGTCGGCTGCATGCATTTGCATATAAGTTGCTGTCAAATCACATGACAAAATTGCATTGATTAAACATTTCTGCTCAGCATGAATGCACACCCACAGTACTTTTTAGAAATGAAAATGATCTGTGAATATGGCTGCCACTTCTGAAGGCCAAGTGGAACTGACTGTGATTACACCAAGTGTGTGGTGGAGGTTGATGAAATTCATGAGTTGAAAATCCTGCATCACTACTCTGCTATGATGTTAGAGGTATTTAGGTAAATCAAGAAAAACTGATCTGAGTGACAATTTTTTTTAAAAAGGCTTTTGTTGAGCAGTCTCTTCTGGGATGACTGTGTGCCAGTATGTATGAAAAAAACTTCAAAACCGATGCTACAGCCATCCCATGTTATGATCTCTTAGACAGTTGCTAATGCCACATGATTGCCTTTTCCCTTTTTTGAGTCAACATGGAGTCCACTTGCTGCCTGTGTAGTATAGCATCTATATGGTCTGGCTACGTTGTCACCAAAAGATGGACGTTGCGCTGTTGTCCACATACAGTGGGGCAAAAAAGTATTTAGTCAGTTACCAATTGTGCAAGTTCTTCCACTTAAAAGATGAGAGAGGTCTCCAATTTTCATCATAGGTATACATCAACTATGAGAGACGATGAGAAAAAAAAAAATCCAGAAAATCACATTGAAGGATTTTTAATGAATTAATTGGTAAATTCCTCGGTAAAATAAGTATTTGGTCACCTACAAACAAGCAAGATTTCTGGCTCTCACAGACCTGTAACTTCTTTAAGAGGCTCCCCTGTCCTCCACTCGTTACCTGTATTAATGGCACCTGTTTGAACTCATTATCAGTATAAAAGACACCTGTCCACAACCTCAAACAGTCAGACTCCAAACTCCACTATGACCAAGACCAAAGAGCTGTCAAAGGACACCAGAAACAAAATTGTAGACCTGCACCAGGCTGGGAAGACTGAATCTGCAATAGGTAAGCAGCTTGGTGTGAAGAAATCAACTGTGGGAGCAATTATTAGAAAATGGAAGACATACAAGACCACTGATAATCTCCCTCGATCTGGGGCTCCACGCAAGATCTCACCCCGTGAGGTCAAAATGATCACGAGAACGGTGAGCAAAAATCCCAGAACCACACGGGGGGACCTAGTGAATGACCTGCAGAGAGCTGGGACCAAAGTAACAAAGGCTACATCAGTAACACACTACGCCGCCAGGGACTCAAATCCTGCAGTGCCAGACGTGTCACCCTGCTTAAGCCAGTACATGTTCAGGTCCGTCTGAAGTTTGCTAGAGAGCATTTGGATGATCCAGAAGAGGATTGGGAGAATGTCAGATGAAACCAAAATAGAACTTTTTGGTAAAAACTCAACTTGTCATGTTTGGAGGAGAAAGAATACCATACCTACTGTGAAGCATGGGGGTGAAAACATCATACTTTGGGGCTGTTTTTCTGCAAAGGGACCAGGACGACTGATCCATGTAAAGGAAAGAATGAATGGGGCCATGTATTGTGAGATTTTGAGTGAAAACCTCCTTCCATCAGCAAGGGCATTGAAGATGAAACGTGGCTGGGTCTTTCAGCATGACAATGATCCCAAACACACCACCCGGGCAACGAAGGATTGGCTTCGTAAGAAGCATTTCAAGGTCCTGGAGTGGCCTAGCCAGTCTCCAGATCTCAACCCCATAGAAAATCTTTGGAGGGAGTTGAAAGTCCGTGTTGCCCAGCGACAGCCCCAAAACATCACTGCTCTAGAGGAGATCTGCATGGAGGAATGGGCCAAAATACCAGCAACAGTGTGTGAAAACCTTGTGAAGACTTACAGAAAATGTTTGACCTCTGTCATTGCCAACAAAGGGTATATAACAAAGTACTGAGATGAACTTTTGTTATTGACCAAATACTTATTTTACGAAGGAATTTACCAATTAATTCATTAAAAATCCTTCAGTGTGATTTTCTGGATTTTTCTCATTTTGTCTCTCTATAGTTGAGGTATACCTATGATGAAAATTGGAGACCTCTCATCTTTTAAGTGGGAGAACTTGCACAATTGGTGGCTGACTAAATACTTTTTTCCCGACTGTAGAGCCTTGTGGTTACCACTTATTGAAAGTTTACAGCAGTGAGATCCACAGATGCAAGCCTTGAATACTTAAAGAGCCTTCTACTGTAATCGTGGCCTTAAAAACTGGAGTACTTGCATTCAGTAAGCTAAGACGGTGGTCGTGACCTCTTATAATCAGAACACATAGAAAGGCATATCCTTGAGAGGATGGATGGTACTTTTCAGCAGCGTATGCAATGCCTAGGGCAGTGTTTTTCAACTGTGGTTCGCCCAGGCGCAACAATGGCAGGAACCCATGCACAATAGGGCTACAGCTAACGATTATTTTGGTAGTCAACTAATCTAACGACTATTTTTTCGATTAGTCAACTAATCGCAATTATTTCTCTCATGTCAGCCTGCTCAGCTTCCTGCTGGCACAGCTCCTGTTGGGCGCTCTAGGTCATGTTTTACCTCACCTGTTTAAGCCTGCACTCCTGTGAAAATCACTTTGTTGTCAGTCTCTAACTTAATATAATGTAGCCTATTATAAAAAATTCCCATAGATGAATAAAATAATGACCCATCAAACATGAGTTGGAAACTTGAACTTGACAGTTTAATTAGAAGTGTTTGTAGCAATACAAATAATAGATGTTAAAGTATAAAAACTCAAATAGCAGCTCTGCTGCTCCATAAAGGCTGTTGTAACTGTGTGTTAAAAACAAACTAGAGTAATATTCAAGTCCATTAAAGTAAAAGAAAATAACAAGCTACTCCATCCTGTTTGAAACCTTGCTGGGTCTAGAAGTTTAAAAGTTTAATTAGGCTTCAGAAAATTAAGAGCTTCATCCAGTCTAAAATAGTAATAAAAAAAATACTTTAAATATTAGTGCAGGAATGTGGGCCTTCACTACACAGTGAAATATTTAAGTAGTTTTATTTGTGATGATTATGGTTCTTTAGTTAAATTACAAATTACCAGAGTGGTGGCTCAGTTGGTAGAGCATCCGCCCCACACCCGGGAGGCAGGGGTTCAAATCCCGGCCGGGTCATGCCGAAGACCATATAAAAAGCGGGACTTCGTGCTGTCCAGCTTGGTGCTCAGCAATAATGGAATGGAGGAGGGAAATCTGTGGCTGTGCCTTGCATGGCAGCGGCCCCTCTGATTCTATATATGGGGTGTGTGTGATTAACACTGTAGATAGGAGAAACACAATTTTGTTCTACTGTTCATGATTGGTTGAATAACAATAAAGGGTGATTTAATTTAAATCCTGATATTCTAATTTACCGAGATGCACTAATATTCAGAATGAAGGCAGATATTACGGTGATAATAATAGAGAATACGAAAAAGAGTAAGTTGCTCATGTAATTCACCCATTTACTGCAGTTAACATGTAAGTAGCATAACAGAAGCAGCTCAGCTGTCAGCAACCATTGTAAGAGAGATTATTGTCTGACAGCAGGTAAACTATTTACGCAGCACACACTAATAGTGTGGTCAGATTTCTAAAGCTGAGAGAGTCATTCTTTGAAAATAAGAAGCACCAACATTACTTGCTAACCTTACCGGTGCAGTCCACTGACAGGCGAATGGAGAGGGGGAGGGAATGGATGCATCGCTATAGTGCAGCTATATAACATACAAATTTTTATGATCAACGTTATCGACTAACCGTTTCAGCCCTAATGCACAACAGCAGATTAGTTGCAAATGTTGGGACTAGGGATGCAAGTTATTGATTAATTTAATTGATTCATCTTATTGATTTAACGATTAATCGATAAGCGTCAATTTGCCGGAGAATCTGAATTTCCCTCAGTACAATATGGTCTTTCTAGCTTTAACATACATAAAGTTAATTACTGTTTTTTCATATACTGAATAAAACATGAACATCATATTTTCTAATGATTTGTTGTACCATTTGCATTTATTTATTTATTTATTTATTTATTTATTTATTTTTACTACAGACAATGGCATTTTTTGTAGTTTAATAAATTTTGTACTGTAGTGTGTACTATGTGCTGGTACATTTCAATAAATTACAAATGTCATGATTTTTAATTTATTTTAAAAAACTATTACCAATATAAAATTCTTTTTTTTAGTTATATTACAAAAAAATAACTTTCATATTCTAATTTACTGAGATGTACTAGTAGACTTTTAACAGGAAAATCAATTGTGAGCTGCTTCATCTATTGCATATTAAACATTATCACAGTACCCTGGAAATCCAAACAAACCCAGTACGATAAGGGCTTCTCTGTCTGTTACCTCAGTGGTAACGAGTCTGGTCTGCTTTTCCGTCTTGTGGTAGGGGGCAGCGAGGATGGGTTTTTGTGCTCGTGCTGTCTTTTTCTTTGCGCTGGTCTGTTTCTCAGCTATGTTAATTTGAAGCAGTGGACCTTCAAGCTCGCGTGCTATTAGAACTTGTGGCGCTCCGACGTAACCTGGAAGAGAGGGGTTTTTTTCCACTCTGCACAGCGCATACGTTCTTAGGGCTTGGCATCTTCTTCTGCATTTTTGGTTGAAATGTGGCAGTGGGTGACCACGTGCACCCCTGCCTGGACAGCAACACCACTACATGTCATAGAACTAGTGCATTGCCCGTAGAACACAAGTATTCCTGTCTGAAACGGGTATCCCAATCAGGCTTTACAGGCCCAAATGTAGGCTGTGTTTGAAAGTCGAATACAAAGAGGTGTAGCCTATATGTAGGCAATCACATGTTAGACTTTGACAAATATAAAAGGGAGTGAGTGGCACTAAGATTTATTTAATTGTGTGAATATTAATTACAGAATACCTAAATATTGAAAATGAATGTGACATCCAATATTAGCGACTGTTTCATATCCCTTGTTTATTTGTTTCAGAGCATTTATTTGTCTGATCTTTTATCACTTATATTCAAGATAATAGTGTATCTGCATTTTGGGGAATGGGAGTTGTTCAGTCACCATTATAATTACTTTAGTTTATATCACTGTTCAGTGATGGAGTTCAGTGTAATATTGAATTTCTTCTGTGTATCATCAATAAACTCATGCAGGACACATTTATAAATATTTGAGACCCATTGTAGTGCATTTTATATTTTAGCAATATTTTGTTATTAAAAGGTTTTTTAAAACTTTAATTCTAAGATTGAGGCAGTGCTTATGTTGTCCCGCTGGGGTGATACTGAGGCCAAATAATGATCTGAACCTTGAGGGCGCGACTGGCAAAGACTAACAATTTGAGCACCGTGGCTCTATTGTTTGTTTTTTTATTGATGCGAGAAGATTATTATTATTATTATTATTATTCCACCTAAACAATCGCATTTTTAACCCTCTAAATGTTAACCAAAACACTTTAACACACACACCTCAGACCTGGTGAAAAATTTTATAAGCTGGAAAAAAAATGTGCCCCATGCTGAAAATTTATCCAGCGTATGATTGATACGTCCCACATTCGTGGAGCAATGGTTGTAGGGCCTTCCCCCATGTGTGTTTTTTTGTTTTTTTAAACCTTTGCAGTCTGTACCAGTCAGAATACCAGAGGAGGTGGATCCAGTCAGCTGACCGTTCGAACCACAGAGCTCAGCTGTTTTCCATGATAAATCAGCCTCAGGGCAAAAGCACACTCCATGCATTATCTTTTTTTTCACTTTATTGAAAATATCCTTTTTTTTAATTTTTTTTAATATATATATCACCCACCAGTTAGCGTACCTTTGAGCCAGGTCGTGTCTGGCCGCTGCTTCTCCCGGCATGTTCTGTGTTGATTTGTCAGACCCGGTCCCTGTCAGTGTTGCCCATTTGTCAGTAAATACTTAAATAAAAATTATTTATTTTGTTATTTGAGCGTTTTTGTGTCCAGTTTGGGTTGTCGTTTAGTCAAACCGTGCATGTGGCCGCATATGATATGCAGTTGATCTGGGCATTCTGCTCCACAATTATTAACTTTTAATTTTTAGATAGCTGTGCGAGCACACTGAGAGGAGCGCCACTGGCGACGGCGAGTCGTGATCCTGCAAAGGGACTCTCGTCTACCGCTAACCTGGCAAGCTGGGCTTGCTTCAGTGCGAAGGACTGCGTTCTGCCCGCTGTGTTGGCGAAATCACACCCCGGGGCCCCAATGGCATTCCCCGAATTATCCTTTAGACATACACAATCACAGCAACATTACAGTATAATTTTTTTTTTAAGCATTACATCTTCACCGTTCCCTCTTTCTTGTCAAATTTGTCACTTTTCACTTCCTTTTTTTGTTTGCAAAATGCTGTGGTGACTGACTGGCCGTCATGCTGTGTATTATCCTGTCAGCATGGGCATGATGGCTGCGTATTATCCAATCAGCATAGAGTCAATCCGACACCGCGCGCACACTGAAGGGTATGAAGAGACAGTGGTGACAGAGCGGTGGTTAAACTTTTATTGATTTAAAAATTACATATTTTGACTGAGTGACTCCATATTCGGAGATGCACACCCTCATAACCTCAGCAAAGCATGTTTAAAATCTTAGATCAGTCTGATGAACGGTTCAAGAGATAGGCCTGGAACACACACACAGACAGAGATTTCTTGCATTTATAGATGGATGAGCTCCCATTGAAAAGGGCTGCTGAGTTATCGTTTAATTGACAACTAATTTAATTTAGTCGACTAAATTCTTATCGACAATTAATCAAAAGTCAATTGATCATTAACGTCCCTAGTTGGGACCAATTAAGAAGTGAAATTAGACAATTTCCCACAGAACATTGAACGTTCCGGGAAACCCCAGTTGAAAAACACTGGCCTAGAGAGTCTATGCTTTGATACAATAAAGGCTTTCTGTTGGGCATGTGGTGATCCACCACTTCAGTCTGTCAGTGATCTTTATGTATGTTGTCCATTTCATACACAAAACCCATGTAGTACAAAATGCTTAAAACAATAAAAAACGAACAGTAATATCCCCATGCCCTGTTCCCCACCAGACTTAACACACACACACTTTACTAAGGGCCTAGTCACACTATGCTTAAACCCAAAGTCCACTTCTGTTGAAGCCATGTAAGGGCGGCTAACTCCCTTAGCTTTTGCCTGCCTGGAAGAGATGGGCTTTGGCTATGGCTTTTTTTAATTTTGCAAGCCCATGCATGTATGCATTACACGCATATTAACGTAAACTACGCTGCGAAGTAAGAAAAGTTGAAATGTTGACCATGTTGTTCTTCACTGGACTGACTGTCGTAAACAGAGGGTGCATCCTGATGATGTAAAACCATACATGTCAATGGTATTGCAACGTAACATATCTACAAGAGGAAATTACACTATCCCCATCTGCACTACAAATGATGCGAATGCAGGACAGCAGGCTGATGTGGGAGGGGTGACAAACACCACATGTCATGGTGCAAGTAGCACCAGAGTGCACCCTAAAGGATGTTCATGTTGGCTTTTTCTGACTTTTGTTTATGCGTTAGGGAAAAAAAGAGCTGTATCGTATTGTCCAGATGTTGCTGTTAAATATGCATAGTAAGGGGTGGCTAAAAAAAAAATCTGTGCATCATACTATCACAGTACTTGGTGGTGGTGATACTGTATCAATTCAGAGACACAGCATCGTGATACTTTTATTAAAAATGATTGATAAATGTTACAAGCTTTACCTATTTAGGTACTAGGGTAATATCAAGAAAACACATTTTCAGGGTGTTTAGACTTGTTCTAAGAGAAAAATTGCGAGTATAGTTGTAAATATGTAAGAAAAATGTTGAAATGTTATGATGGAAAACGTTGCAAATTCATTAGAAGAAAGTGTGTGTGTTTTGGGGGGTTAATAATTATCACAGAAGTGGCAAATTTATAGGGGAAAAGTACTAAATTTAATGGGAAACTCAAAAGCATTGTTTGCGCTGAGCTAATGTAGTTGGACATGGAAAAATGTAAAGTAGTTTTTGCTATATGAGACAAATGAACATTAGATACATTACACAGTAGAGCCCACAATGCAGAACCTTTTCTTGCAGTAGGTGTACAGTTGATCACTTAAAACAACCACCAAGAACTGTTAAACTGGGATAATCCATCTGTCGATGATTTTAGAGACTTGACCACCAAAATTCTTCACCAGTTTGAGCCGTCAAAATTATTCTTTATAAACCTTTCTGATCATCAAAATTTGTTTCAGCTGGAAATTGTTTTTTTTCCTACTACGCCATACTACCCACATTCAAGGTTTTTCAGTTTATTTTTAATTATTTATCATTTTGGGTTTTTGTTGTTGGTTGTTTTTTAGGCCTTACAGTGTTGGAGGTTTTTGTTACTTTGATTCTTTTCTTCACACAGTGTGTCTACTCCGCTGTCTGAAGGGGGGAAAAAAACACTCATTAAGCAGCATAATGCTTTTTCAGTACTCCAGTGCCCAGTGATTTGTGCGTCATAGGTTCACTGCACTCAGCTTTTAATAGGCTGTTAGAGATTATTTTGTTCAAAGCATATATTAAACTTTCACATGTTTGCAACTCTGTGCCGCATTATTGTTTTGTTTTTTTTATATAGACCTATGTCCTGATGTTTGGTTGATAGTTTGATGCAGATTCACCATGGAGCTTAAGCTGAGTGAACATATTTAAAACAAACCGTTTCCCTTCTCTCACCTCTGCCCATTCAACAGCACTTACAAGGGGTGCCATATGTTATCTTTCTGTTTATTCATATCCTTATTAAATTGCGGATGGTGTAGTGTATTGTTTTTTAGTTGTTTTGTTTTTTTGACCCGTCCGTTCAGTCGACATTTTGGGCCCTATTATGATGGTCAACAGAGGACTTTTGTGCCACGCTTCTCGCCTTGTGCCAGCGCATTGTCTGTCTTTCAAGCTTTGCGTCATGCCATCTAATTACCTGTGGACAGTGCATCCGCTTTGCATTTCCAGGAGGGGCCTCATTTAAAAGAGGTGTGACAGCAGGGCAGTCTCGGCGCATTGATGTTTTGGTCCATTTTATGACAAAGCGCTTTTGATTAGGGAAAAGGAGGTCTGTTGTCAGTATATTACTAATGCTATTTCAGCTGCGTGTTTTGAAATTACGCAGCTCCTACTGACGGGAGCAGATGAGGAAACGGCATGTGCTGGGATTTTCAGTTATTTTAATAAACAGTTGTAACTGTTATAATCTAATCACCCATCTTTTTGAAATTATAACATGATAATGCACTTCAACTCCATTCATGTCTGCGTGTTGCATCTGTGTGTACTATGTTGCACCATTCAGCTCTGTTGTTCATCTCTTCCCCATTTGTCTTGTCTAAAATAAAGTGGGCATAAACTGTGATTAATGCCTGCTTAATGCCAAGCACCCTTCCTATCATGTGCATTTTCACTCACGCACACATCATTTGGCCAGCGCAAAACCCGTTTTAAACAAGCCATTGTGATCAGTTCACTTTAGATAATGCACCTCTGTGGATTAAAGGGCTGGGCAGGATTGCTTTGGATTGGATTATCCAAAACACACCTCTGAATAATTAAACCAGCCTTTTTGCACTTTTCACCTGGCAAGAGATCGTTTTCCTGCTGCCATGATGACAACACAGACTGGGTCACACCCACAAATGCGCTCAGCACACCTGACAACTGACAAGTGAATGAACTGTCATAATATAGTTGTGTCTCTGGGCAAGACACTTTACCCACCTTGCCTCCAGTGTCCATGACACTGGGTGTGAATGTGTATAAATGTTCAGTTGTGGTCGGAGAGGCCATTGGCGCAGGTTGGCAGCCACGTTTCCGTCAGTCTGCCCCAGGGCAGCTGTGGCTACAGTAGTAGCTTACCACTACAATTGTCTGTGGAGTGAATGAATAATGTATCCATTGTAAAGGGTCTTTGTGTGTCTATGAAAACGCTATATAAATCTGATGCATTATGATTATAATATGGCCCTTCATGTTGTCGCCACTATAGCGTCTACATAGCCATGGATTGATCTAACTGGCGTAGTTATCACAGGCAGAAACAAATCAACAGAGAGCTACCTCCGCATGTGTGAAGAAAGGAAAGATCGACGTCCTCACAATCATCGCATGCAACTGGGAGGGCCATAAGAAAAATTATAATGTGGCCGTTCATGTTGTCGCCACTATAGCATCTACATTTCTGATCAAATTGACTTCAGTTGTATACAAAAGATTTAACTCATCAATGCCTTGGATGCATTCAGTTTTCACATGCACCTAATAAGGGGTCCATATTTTGGAAAGGGGGAGTTGTACTTTAGGGGTCCCTGATATGGGGATGCTTGGGGTATGTGAGCTTCCTCAATTCGGTTCTTTCATTTCACTCAAGATGAGCTAGAAGTTGGAGAAAAAATGAAAGAAAGGGCGCTAGAAGTTGCCATATTGAAAATAACTTCCAATTGTTTATCTGCTTTCCTTCTTCTCCCTTCCAGGTACCACCCTGTCATGCAGCTCAAGGAGGTTGGCCAGTGCTGGAGCTGACACTTGTCAGTGAACCCTGCACACATTACGCTCGAACAATCCCATCTTTACAAGACCTTCACCCACCACTCTTTCCAGCCACTGATCATCCCAACTTCTCCTGCTTACTCCAATCCTTGCATCTGTCCAGCACTTGCTTCCTCCTTTCATACTAAAAGAAAGCACCATAGACCATTGTTTTGCCGCAGTCCTCCATCCTGGGGACGACAGCCACGCCCTCATTTATAATACCTCTGGCCAAGCACAAGTATAAAGTGAGGGCAGCAGTCCACCGGGATCTGCTACTGCCACCATGTCGAGTCGACGCAAGGCCTCCACTCCCTGTATGATCCGACCGGAGCAGACTATGGTGGAGATGGATGATGATGAAGAGGAATCACAAAACATGGAGGTACTCACCCTGAATGCCCAGGTCTACTGTTGTATTCATTTTGATCTCAAAATGTCAAAGTTCAAGGTCACAGGGTCTCCAAGTGTCTTTCCAACTCTAAAACAAGAGTGTCTCCAGATATTTGGATGTGAGCACTAAATTTGGGGCAGGGATAGTACATGCCAGGTTCTAGACGTGCATTCACGTTAAACGTCACAGGGTTGTTGTGAATTCAGACCTCCGCTAAGTGGCTTCTGTTTTGTCATGTTTTGAGTGTCCTAGTTTATTTTATCATTTATGTTTTTGTTGCTTTTCTGTTGATCTGCTGTTTATTTGTTAGCGTGTTTGTGGGCATATGTTCGTCTGTTCCTTAACTTGTCTTGTTGGCATGTTAGTTTATTTTTTACTCATCCTCATTTATTTGTTTTGCTAATATTTGTTTTACAGATATTTTCTTTTCGCCCTCAAACTGTTTGATTCTGACCAAATTTACCTAAAAAGGACAAAAATTTCACCTGTTACAAGAGAAAAAAGTAGCAACTTGATGATAGTCACTGTTTTTTTTAAATAAAGGTCCCAAATTTATATGAATAAATTTATAAATGCATAAAAATGACTCAAAATTAAGTGACCTATCACAAATTTGAGTTAAAGTCCTAAAAATTTACACAAAGCTGCCAAATTAAGGAAAACTTTTTTTTTCTTTTTTTTTAAATGTGTATTTCTGGGGGGGGATGTAAGTTTATGAGAAAAACTGAGTCTGATTTACAAGAGAATATTGAATTTTATGAAAAAAAAAATGTGCATGAAAAAGTCCAGATTTATAAGAAAAGTCATGGTTGGGGAAAAACACATTGATGCTAATGCAGTTTTTTGCAGATTTAATTTTGACTTCCTACTGATGATCCTAAATGACCTTCAATATGCTTTGGTGACATCTCTGGTCTATATTCTGTTTGAAGAAATTGATTTTACATTAATTTTTTTGTGGAAGGGGAAACTCAATAGACATAAGTAGTCATCATGGTTTTAGTTTTGTTGTGGATTGGGAGGTAAATTCATAACCCATGGATTATAAATAGTATTTCTATTAACACTGTACCCTCTCCTTTGGTCAGACATCAGTAGAAAACCATAAAGATGAGAGACCGATGGATACAGAGCCATCAGTGGGCATGGATCTACTGGAAAAGGCCTCTGAACCTCCCCTGGCTCCAGACAAGCCAGCAGCCGTGCCACCAGACCTTTCTAAACCTCAGCGTAGACAGCAGGGCGGCTATGAGTGCAAGTACTGCCCCTTCTCCACCCAGAACCTGAACGCTTTCAAGGACCACGTAGACACCAACCACCCAAATGTCATCCTCAACCCGCTGTACCTGTGCGCTGTGTGTAACTTCAACACAAAGAAGTTTGACACCCTGACAGAACATAACGAGAGATGTCACCCGGGGGAGACTAACTTTAAATTCAAACGCATCAAAATGAACAACCAAACAATCTTGGAGCAAACAATAGAGGGCTGCAGTAACAATGCCGTCATTTACAACACATGCGGCAGCATTTCCGGGAAAGGGGATGAGCTTGGCACTTTGCCGCTGAGCAAACCCGCCACAGTAAAGATTGGTAAACCAAAAATAATGATGTCGGATAACAAACGGACAGAGTCTCAGTTGAGCTGCCTGACGCCTGATCTTGCCAAGAAGCCAATCACAGCGGTTAACGTGAATGGAACAGTCATCATCCCAGATTCAACTCTGCTCAAAGCAGACGGCCTTTCTCACATCATGCCTTCCTTACAGCAGCCTCTAAACTATACACAGGTAGGTTATGCAAATGAGTGCTGAGTGTGTTTTATTTAATAAATGAAATTAATGTCGTATTTGGAAGAAGGGTGCTTAAAGTGGTGAAATTAAGAAGTTATATTTAGATGAAAAATGGAGAGTGCTTAGCAAGCTTCATTACCAAAGTACTTTCATAGACATTAATAGTGTGAGTATGCAGAAACACCTGCTAATTATACTAGTAATTTATCAGAATTTTACTAACTGAAACTGCAACACATACTTTTTGAACTGGCTGCTACTGCAATTAACCACAGAGGCATCAGCGTTTGAAATCATAGCATCACGATAGACTTGGCTGGCAGCTTTCCTGTGGCTTGTTAGTGACTCGCTGTTTCCTGTGACTAAGTTAGCACCTGGTGGTCACTACTGAGAAAACACTCGGTGCTATAGATCAGGCCGCCCAAGTACTGGCAATAAACAAGCCGCTATTACTCCAGTGAAGATATACAGTATGTGCATTTGAACACAAGCTGTGGTTACAATTAAAGGATCCGTCCCAATTCTCATTTGTACCCCCATGAATTGGGACACCCCTTCAGGGCTGCATTACATCATTAGCAGTTGCTGATGAATTTGACCTAAATGGACACTACCTGTTTTTACCAGGAAAAAAAAGAGAAAGAAAACTGATGAGGAAAAAAGTCTCGTCTTTAAGGAGAAAAATGTCTCAGATCTACATGAACGAGACTAATCAGTAGGAAAAGTCAACAGTTTACTAGGAAGAAAGCTGTAAATTCAGAGAAAAATAATTTTATGCAGAAAAATGCACATTCAAAAGAAAAAAAAATTGAGAGCTGCAGTTTAAAAAAGTAAGAGTAAGGAAAAAAGAAAAAAAAATGTGCTGTCTGGTCTTAGTCTGAGAGACTAGACCATGAATATTTATATTTGGAGGGTTTAATTCCATGAAATGGCTGCATATCACAGCAGCATGTCAATGAATACGATAAACTCAAAATCACAGCTGAATGAAAGTTCACCTCAGAATTTATTCTTTACAGCAATATATAACTAATCATAGTGCAGTCCCTGTGTCATTTATCAAAATAGATAAGATCAGTTCCACAATTAGAGGTAATTCAGAACTTTTTTTTTTCCAGAAATGGAACAACGTTATTGATTATTTCACCTCTTTGCAAACATTGTAAATTATCTTCACTCTTTTCATGTTTATAATTCCTCCCCAGGGTTTTTTTTTCCTTTCTTCAATTAATGTCATGAGTGCAGCAGTGCAATTTTGCAATGTTTAGTTTAAGTTTAATGCAAACTTTTGATTTGTTTTAATTGCACTGTTACAGTGACATAGCAGGGTGTTCTGTGTGTTTATAAAAAATAATAAGCTGTAATGTATATGATTTTTTTTGTTTTTACGTGTGCTGTTCTAATAAACAGATTAAAACCAAAGTGCAGGTGCCCCCCCCCCCCAGTCGTAAGAAAACTCACATTTGTGCAACTGCAGACAATATATAGGAGCTTCTTGCTGTAAAAATAATAATTACATTTAACCACAGAGAAGCTGATACTGGGAGAAGCACAGGGATTGTCTACCCGGCAGTGCCCTGGTGATCTGATCACTGCGAGCGGGAGCCAGTGTGTGCTGCTGGCTGCCAGTCTGTGTCACAAACTCCTCCGTTTACCCAGACCAGCCGCGAAATGAGCCCGCCGTGGACCCAGTACAGGAGAAGCCGCGGATGCAGGAGGGTCTCCCCTCCCCTCCCTGCCCTACAGCTCTTCACACTGCAGTCTGGTGGGGAGAAGTACCACAGTGGGTGACGGACAACAGAGCGCAGTCTCTGCTCTAGATATATTCAGCATTTTTTTTTTTTTTTTTTAAATGCACAATGTAGATCAGCCATGTTTATTTTATAATCCTTGTAGTCCCACAATGGGGAAGTTAGAAGGCATCCACCTGGATGGATGAGGCAGCCACGGTGTGGCGCCAATCCCTTTACCATTCACACCTAGGGCCAATTTAGAGTCTCCAATTAACCTAATTTGCATGTTTTTGGCCTGTGGGAGGAAACCAGAGTAAACCCACGCAGACACAGGGAGAACATGCAAACTCCACACAGAAGGGTCACTGATGGTCAGGGGTGGGATCAATCCCGTGACCTTCTTGTTGTGCTGCGGCGCACATTCACATCAGTAGCATTAAAATAGTTACTGTAAGCTTAAGATTTGATTAAATGGGTAAATTCTTATATTTATACACATGTCTTTCAATCACTGGATTCTGCAGCCATCTTGATTGGGGGGGGGGGGGGCTTTGTAATGCCCCTTCGTTCATAGTGTGGTCCTGGATCATACTTGGTTTGGAGGAGTGAATGGCCCTGCCCCTCACCCCTTCCCCTACACCTCAGAGAACTGGGGCAGCATTACCCAACATTACAGAATCTTTTTTTCTTTGAGTGTTTTTATCGAGGAGCATGTCGGGATATGTGGAGTCTTATCAAATTGTAAATTACAGAAGTAAGGTTTTTCTGTTCTGGGTCAGTTCTTTCTTTCAAAGGTCTTTTTATTATTATTAATTGAAGTATCAATACAATACAAAGTATTAGAAATTTTCATTTTTGTTTCAACCAAACAGTGAAAAACTAGAACTTAAAGCCAACAAATGTAAATGCTTCAAAGCACAAAAACCTTTAAATAAACAATAATTAAAAAAAAAAAATACAAAGAAAAATTGTGTGTGTGAAGTGGGGGTGGGGTAAAGGGGATATGAGCCACTCAGAAACTATAATCGTGGGTCTTTCAAAGAAATCAAGAAACAGGCGCCATAATTTATAGAATTTGTTTTCAGAGCCACAGACTGTATATCTGATTTTTTTCTAAATCCAAACAGGACATTATATCTTTTATCCACTGTAAATGTGAAGGGGGCGAAGAGTCTTTCCACTTCAGTAATACAGCACGTCTGGCCAATAATAATGAAAATTTGAATACTTTTAATTTGGAACTTGGCAAGACAAGTTCTGGAGCCACACCAAAAATGGCGCATAATGGATCAGGTTTAATTTGATATTGCAGGACTTCAGACATAGTGATAAAAACAGAATGCCAAAAATTCATCAATGCAGGGCAGGACCAATACATGTGAAGCAAAGTGCCAGGAGCGCTACCACACTTTTCACAAGTTGGGTCTATATCCGAGTAAATACGTGGTAACTTAACCTTGGACAGGTGCATCCGGTGTACAATCTTAAATTGAATAAGAGCGTGACGAGCACACATTGATACAGTGTGAACCTGGCCAAGAATAGAGTCCCACAGTTCATCAGTAAAAGTAAAATTAAGATCTTGTTCCCAGTTCAATTTAATAGCGGCCAGAGAAGAAGATTGTAAATTTGAAATTAAATTATATAAAACTGACATTACCCCCTTAGAAGTTGGTTTAACTAATAAAAAATCATCTAGAGGATTATCAGAAGGTTTTTGAGGGAATTGTTTTGTCATGGTTTGCACATAATGTCTGACCTGGAGGAAGCGGAAAAAATGTGTAGAAGTGATGTCGAATTTGGTGGAAAGTTGAGAAAAACTTGCAAATTGACCATCAAAATATAAATCCGCAAAAGATTTTAAACCTTTTCTGTGCCATATATGAAATGCACTATCAATAGTTGATGGGGTAAATAAATGATTTGCGGCAATTGGACTTCTAATGGAAAAAAACTGAAGACCGAAATTTTTCCTAAATTGAGACCAAATTCTAAGAGACTGACGAACTACTTTATTATTACCCAGTGTAGACAAAGCAAGGGGAAGTGGTGAACCTAAAATTGCCGGTAGGGAGGTTTGATTCTCCACATGTGACTCCATAAGGATCCAAATAGGTGATTTGGGTTCCAGATAAAAATGTTTCCAATATAACATGCACCTGATATTTGCTGCCCAGTAGTAATATTGAAAGTTAGGCAGAGCCATGCCACCTACTGATTTGGGTCTTTGAAGAAAAACTTTCCTCAATCTCGGATGTTTACCATTCCAAATAAATGAGGTAATCAGAGAGTCCAAAGACTTAAAAAAGGATTTAGGAATAAAAATGGGGAGACATTGAAACAAATATAAAAACTTTGGAAGTAACATCATTTTTACAGAATTGATTCTGCCAATTAAAGACAAGGATAATGGGGACCATTTGGAAAGTATTAGCTTGCACTGGTCAAGTAAGGGGAGAAAATTATTTTTAAACAAGTAATTAAATTGTTTAGTGACACATATCCCAAGATAATTAAAATAATCAATAACAACCTTGAAAGGAAAATTTTCAAAATCCTGAACTTGAGTCTTTTCATTAATCAGAAACAGTTCACTCTTATTAAGATTAATTTTATAACCAGAAAACCTACTAAAACTATCCAAAATGTTGAGTATAGCGGGTAATGAAGTAAGTGGGTTGGAGAGAAATAATAAAAGATCGTCAGCATAGAGTGAAACCCTATGCTCAATGCCACCCCTACGAATGCCTAGAAAGTCCCGGCTCCCACGGATTGCAATAGCTAACGGCTCAACTGCCAAGGCAAAGAGCAACGGGCTCAAAGGACAGCCTTGCCTCGTACCACGGTAAAGTCTAAAATAGTCAGAATAGCGACAATTAGTTAACACTGAAGCTAAAGGACTAGCATAGAGAAGTTTAATCCAGGAACAGAAGGAAGGACCAAAACCGAACCTCTCCAAAGTAAAAAACAAATACTCCCACTCAACCCTATTGAATGCCTTTTCAGCGTCCAAACTAATAAGACATTCAGGTATGTTGTGGTGAGGAGTATAAATAATATTAAACAACCGCTGCAAGTTAAAAAAAGAATGGCGATTTTTAATGAAACCGGTTTGGTCCTGTGAAATTATAAAAGGAAGAATCTTTTCCAACCTTGAAGCTAACAACTTTGACAAAATTTTAACATCGGTATTTAACAAAGAAATAGGCCTGTAAGAAGCACAATCAACAGGATCCTTATCCGTTTTAAGCAACACAGTGATACAGGCCTGATAGCATGAAGGAGGAAGTGTACCAGAGTCAAGCGACTCTGTAAAAACTTGACAAAGGAAAGGGGCGAGGTCGTCAGAGAATTTTTTGAAAAAATCAGCGGAAAACCCATCAGGTCCTGGAGATTTTCCTGATTGCATGGATGATATTGCCAGCTGAATTTCTTCTTTTGTGATGGGAGCTTCTAAAATTTGCCGAGATTCTGAAGAAATCGAAGGAATATCAATAGAATCAAAAAAAAATTCCAAATCCTTTAAGTTTGTTGTATATTCTGAGGTATATAATTTGGAATAAAATGACCTGAAAATATCATTAATCGCTTGTTGGTCAGATGTCACCTCTCCTTTATCTGTCCTAACTCCAGTAATAATTTGCTTAGCTCTAATACCACGTAGTTGATTAGCTAGAAGTTTACTGGTTTTTTCGCCATGTTCATAAAATTCACTCTTATTCCTTATTAAACAACCTTCAATTTGTCGAGTAGAAAGTAAATTAAGTTTAGTTTGTAATGTCATACGTTCCTTGTACAGAGCGGGTGATGGAGATTGAGCATATTGTCTGTCAATGTCCAGGATTTGATCTAAAATAGCCTTCTGTTCCTGTATTAAGGATCGTCTTTTAAATGCTGCCAATGAAATAAATTCCCCCCTAAGAAATGCCTTCATGGCCTCCCATATCGTTTTATTTGGCATACCAGGAGTTTTATTTTCTTTCAAAAAAAAATTAATTTTAGAAGAAATATTCGCAACCAATTTTTCATCTGTAAGTAATAATGGATCCAATCTCCAATGCTTTCTCATGGAGTCACATCCATGGAGGATCATTTTAAGTACAAGAGGGGCATGATCAGAAACCGAGATGCTATCATAACTGCAAGAGCAAAGGTTATTAATTAATAAATTGTCAACAAAAAAATAATCTATTCTGGTATAAGTATGGTGTACGTGAGAGAAAAAAGAATAGTCCCTGCCGTTAGGATGTAAAAAACGCCAAGGATCTGTAAGGCTATATTCCTCAAGAAAAGACTTAACATAAGTTGCAGATTTATTAAGACTAGCAGGTTTTGAAGATGAGTGATCTAAGATCGGATCCATATACAAATTAAAGTCACCCCCAAGAATTAGAGAATGAGTATTTAAATCTAGAAATTGCGAAAAAAGTGCACATCATCAAAATTCGGTGCATACAGATTAGCCAAGGTGACATGTTTATCGCCAAGTTTACCTGATACTATTACAAATCGTCCATTTTTATCTGATACAACATTAGAGGGAATAAATGGGATATTTCGATCAATAAGAATAGCAGCGCCCCTGGCCTTAGCTTTAAAATTTGAATGAAAAAATTGTCCTGACCAACATTTTGACAAACGCAAGTGGTCGGAATCCTGCAAATGGGTTTCCTGCAAAAATAATACCCCAGGCTTAAACTGCTTTAGACGTGACATGACTCTCTTTCGTTTAATTGGATTGGTCAACCCCTTCACATTCCAGCTTACCAAAGTAAGATTACTATTCATTCAAAGAGTAAAATTTATATATTATGTTGTGTAGCCCAAAGAAGAGTAAAGTGAGGTACGGGTAAAAAAAAAAAAAAAAAAAAAAAAGGAGGGGGTAAGGGGGGTGTAAATAAAACCATAACAAAAACAAAACAAAACAAAAATAAATAAATAAATAAATAAATAAAAAAATCCAACAACCAAACCCATAACAACACTCCAGCTGGTTGCAAAAAAAAAGCAACCGCTCCATCTCCTGCTCTATTTTCATCCTAACAGAATGCTCCCATACAACTGGCTTCAATCCTGCATAATATGAACGTTTTACCCTAAAAAAAAAAAAAATAAATAAATAAGATAAAATTAAAAAAAGAATTAAGTAAACAGCAACGTATAGGGAGCCAATTTTACCTTGTTTTTAAACATCTAAAAATGCATCAATGTCCAGTCAGTGCAGCTTCAATGAAGTAACAAGCAGTCCAGCGCGGCAGCTGGTCAACCCAGAAATGTCCAGTTCAAGGCGAAAATTGCTGGTTTCTCTCCCTGGTTTGCATGAAGCAGGTGGCCTCCGAGACGGACGCCAGCCACTGGTTTTTGCCGTCTGGAAGAGTTATCCGGAGCCTGGCGGGGAAAAGAAGAGAAGGACGAAAACCTCTCTTGTACAACTCGGACATAACCTCCTTATATTCGGCTCGTTGCTTCTGAACGTCGGCGTTATAATCCTCGTAGAACTGAAGTTTATGCCCACGATATTCCAAAGTCCCACGGCGTCTCCGCGCTTCTCTCATCACCAAGTCTTTGGTCCGAAACCAGTGGAAACAAATAATGACAGCGCGCGGCTTCCCATTCGGACTCGGCTTGGGCATGAGGCTGCGGTGGGCTCTATCCAGCTCTGGGGGAGATGGCAAAGTTTGTGCGCCAAAGACGTCCACCAACAGCCGAGAAAAAAATTCAGATGGCCGTGGACCCACATCAAAGGACTCCGGCAGACCCACCAGACGAATATTCAGCCTCCTGCTTCTTCCCTCCAGGTCAGAAAGTTTGTTTTTCAAAAGTTTGTTCTCCTCCTGCATTGACTCACATGTAACTTCAAGCGCCGCTAGGCGCTGGCTGACGTCCTCCGCGTTGTTTTCAAGGTCGCCAATGCGTTGCTCCTGGTTCGCCACATCTGCTTGAATTTTGTCCAGCTTACCATTAATAAGTTCAAATGAAGCTTTGAAGTCAGCAGCTATGGACATTCTATGTTGCTCAAGCAAGGCAACAAGTGCAGGGTTAAGGCTGATATTAACATCCTCAGCTAAGCTGGTGTTAGCATTGTTCCCTGCTGCCTCCTTTTCAGTCTGCTTTCTTGTTTTGGACATATTTCACAACTCAAAACAGATTCTGCACGTATTAAATGTCCAAAACATTAACAGCTTACAGCAAAATAGGGTTTAAAAAGTAAAGAAAAAAAATATAGCAGGAGCCAGCAACGCACACACCTACTCCATTGCCAGCACACCTCTGTTCTGGGTCAGTTCAAGAATATTATTAAAGTATTAAGGAAAATGTGGGCACTAGTTTTGTACAAAAAGCCTAATTTTGAACTTGTAGAGCATTTTCTCTTGGATTCTGTTCGGGAGTTGAGTATGTGACACATGATCATTTACTACTGGCTCAATCATACAAATATGTTTGTATGAAAAATTAATAGATTAATTATATGCTAATATTTTCTTGGCTCCCATACATTTTGTGACTTCTTATTTTGTTCATAATTGGCAGGTTTGTTCGGTAAACATCCTGAGAAAATAAATTGCACCCTTGTAACATTTATAGAAGTCCTGAGTTGATAATGAAGTCGACCTCATTTCCGGCTTGTTGTTCAGGTGCCGAAGATTGCAGTGCCCCTAAACACAACCAAATACAACCCCACACTGGACGACAACCTCACGCTCATCTCTTCCTTCAACAAGTTCCCCTACCCAACACAAGCAGAGCTCTCCTGGCTAACTGCAGCCTCAAAGCACCCAGAGGAGCAAATCAAAGTCTGGTTCACCACACAGCGGCTCAAACAAGGCATCAGCTGGTCACCTGAGGAGGTAGGGTAATTAGTCTTTCACTGGATCAAACCAGGTGAATAACAAGACACAGCTGTTGTGATAGAAATTTTCCTATTTGCCCTAGATTCGCGCTTCACTGACTGAATTGTGGCTTTTTATGTTGTTTAATTTTGTAATATACACAACCAAAATGTTGCATACACTGTGTTTAAACTTGCATACAAGTGATCCATTTCTTCTATGATAGGTGGAGGAAGCCAGGAAGAAAATGTTCAATGGTACAATCTCCTCTGTACCTCAGACTTTGACTGTGGTTTCTCCTCAACTCAACTCCCAGTCATCCAGCAGCCACTCCTCAGCCTCCAAACCCACCTCTGTCCTCCAGCCACTTCCTTGTCAGCTCCTGGGACAGACCAGCCTCATGCTGACTCCGGTAGCCAATGGCTCCACAGTCACGTGTGCACCTCTGGCACTCACAGTGGCAAACCAGGTTAAAAAAAAAAAAAAAAAGGCTACACCTGAAGACACAGGAACCTAAACTATGAATTGGCTAATAAGCATTTTTCTTTATGATTACTACAGGTGGCACAGTCACTTAAACGACCCCTGGCCTCTCCTGCGATCACTGCAGAGAGTAAAAGACCGTCCATCATTCAAACCATCTCTGCACCCATGACCTCATCCAAGCTGGGATCCAACAAAGTGCTGAGTTTCACGGTTGATCCCAATAAGACAGCAGAGCAGCTGTCAGTGCTGAGGACCAGCTACACTCGGTGTCCTTTCCCTGAGGAAGATGAGGTAGGAATAAGTGAGTGAAATGACATTTAACATGGAAAAAAATTCTCTGCTTATATTTTCTGTTTCACTTTTAATTATTGTACCCCATGCTTGAAGTTGTGGGAGATACAATGTTTGACCCATCTGTTCTCTTGACATTTTCTGTTGTTGCCACTCTAGCTTCTACATTTCTGATCGTATTGACTTCAGATTTGTACAGAATCTTGAACTCATCAATAGCTTGGATGTGTCCAGTTTAGAGCAGGCGTGTCCAATCATGTGCCGTGGAGGGCCAAGACCCTGCAGGCTTTACCTCCAACCAGTGTCTTCAACAGCAGATTCCACTGAACTTCTTCCCACTAATTGCTGGTAAGTGAAAACACCTGCTGAAGAGACTGGGAAGAAGAGAAAACCTGCAGGATCTTGGCCCTCCATGGCACATGATTGGACACCCCTGATTTAGAGAAAACTGAGGGGTTACATTTTTTTGGGGGGGGGGGGGGGGACTTGTTACCTCCGCCAGGCCGAAAAGGCCAGGAGGAGGTAATGTTTTTGCCGGGGTTTGTCTATGTGTTTGTCTGTCTGTCTGTTTGTTTGTCTGTTGGTTAGCAAGATAATTCAAAAACTTTTGGACGGATTTCCATGAAACTTTCAGGCATTGTTGGAAATGGTACAAGGAAGAACTGATTAAATTTTGGGGATGATCTGCATCACCGTCTGGATACAGGAATTTTTTAAAGCATTATTTAACACTGTGACATACGGCCATTTTCAACATGTGCGCAGGCGCAATGGAGGGCGCTGGTCGCCGTGTCTGACCAACACAAACTCCGCGTTTTTCAATGTTTTACGCACAAAAGCACGCGGAAAACACTGGTGGCCTGGGCCCGCCAGCGTGCCTGTGTTTGCGCGCAGCTGCAAAACCTGACACGGGCACCTGTCCGCCGTCGGATTATTTGGCAGAAATTCCCCGGCCAGCCATAGTTAGTTAGTTAATCCCTTCACACCTGAAGGTGTATATGGGCGGCGCCTATCTCCGTTTCTCTGACCCTAGGCCACACAGCTACTGTAAGTAGTGAAAGCTACAGCGGGGGGTCAGTCCTCTGGTAGCTCTGTGTGTAATTTTACTTTCCCCATTCCATTATGCGGAGCACCACGCTAGAAGGCAGAAAGCACCATTTTTATATGGTCTTTGGTATGACCCGGCCGGGATTTGAACCCCTGCCTGTTTGCGCGCAGCTGCAAAACCTGACACGGGCACCTGTCCGCCGTCGGATTATTTGGCAGAAATTCCCCGGCCAGCCATAGGCACTGCGCAAAAACGAGCTCTCAGCTGGGGAAGCTTCTAAATTCTGTTTTGCCGCGGAGCGCAACCCCAATAATATAATATAAAACCCACGCCAACCTGTCTACCCAATCTGCATCCGTCAGTGGAGGAGATGGACACAACAGCAACACTTCAGTTTATTACCTCCGCCAAGGAGGCAATGCTTTTACTACTGAACCACTAATCCTATCACCATCACATTGATTGTCATTGATTAATTGTCTATGTTTATTGCACTGTCCCTGTCAAATAAACAAATAATCATTGTGAATCCAATTGCTAGTCATATGTTTTCATGGTCAAGGAATCTGAAAACGTACACACAAACACTGTATGGGGGGAACTGTGGCGCTTGGCGGAGGTCTGCGCTCTCCGAGTGCTTTTCTAGTATTTTTTTTTTTTCAGTCCATTTTATGTTGTTGACACATCAGCCTCTACATTTCTCATTGGAAACTTCATATTTATACAGAAGCTTTGACTCAAGTGAGGGGTTCCAGTTTTGCGGAGGAGGAATTATTTGTTTCCAGTCCATCTTATGTTGATCAGGGTTCTTATTAGGGGTATGTGAGCTTGCTCACTAAGGTTCATTCATTGTAGTGGCTGAAGGCCTGCAGTTATTACCTCCGCCAGGCCGAAAAGGCCAGGAGGAGGTTATGTTTTTGCCAGGGTTTGTGTGTTTGTCTGTCTGTCTGTTTGTCTGTTGGTTAGCAAGATAACTCAAAAAGTCTTGGACGGATTTGCATGAAACTTAGGAAGAACTGATTAAATTTTGGGGGTGATCCGGTTCACCGTCTGGATACAGGAATTTTTTTAAAGCATTTTTCCACACTGTGACATAGGGCCATTTTCAACATGTGCGCAGGCGCAATGGAGGCCGCTGGGCGTCGTGTCTGAGCAACACAAACTCCGCCTTCTTCAACGTTTTAGCCACAAAAGCATGCGGAAAACACTGCTGGCCTCGGACCCCCAGCGTGCCTGTGCCAGCCATAGGCGCTGCGCACATTGCGCTGGTTGTCGTGTCTGACCAACACAAACTCCGCGTTCTTCAACGTTTTAGGCACAAAAGCACGCGGAAAACACTGCTGCCCTGGGCACGCCAGCGTGCCTGCTTGACACGGACACCTGTCCGCCGCCCCATTATTTGCCACAAATTCCCCGCCCAGCTATAGGCGCTGCGTAAAAACGACCTCTCTGCCGGGGAAGACTCTAAATTCTGTTTTGCCGCGGAGCGCAACCCCAATAATATAATATAAAACCCACGCCAACCTGTCTAACCAATCTGCATCCGTCAGTGGAGGAGATGGACACACCAACACTTCAGTTTATTACCTCCGCCAAGGAGGCAATGCTTTTACAACCGTAAAACGGGGCTATAAGGGACGGCGGGGTAATATGGGACACTTTTCTAAATGTAATTCTGCTTTTTTAATTTTGCTTCCGCCTAGATTTGATGAAGGATTCATGGATATTTGACAATAACAACACAACTCAGCGTCCTGCTCAAAATAAAAAAAGCACAATTACATTTAAAACATTTCCCACAAAAGTGTCCCTTATTAACCCGCCGTCCCTTATAGCCCCATTTTACACTACTGAACCACTAATCCTATCACTATCACATTGATTGTCATTCATTAATTGTCTGTTTATTGCACTGTCCATGTCAAATAAACAAATAATCATTGTGAATCCAATTGCTACTCATATCTTTTCATGCTCAGGGAATCTGAAAACGTACACACAAACACTCTATGGGGGGAACTGTGCCGCTTGGCGGAGGTCTGCGCTCTCCGAGTGCTTTTCTAGTTTAAAGATGGACTCTGGTGGATATAAATCATCTATAAAAACAAATCCACATTGTCTAAAATGGTATCTTATGCCCTTTTTCTTAAATAAAAACAAAAAAAAAAACTTTCATTATCTTAGTTTCGTGTCAATCTTTTCACTTTTCCTCCTCCTTCAAATGCCAGGATTTGTGAATGGGCCCACCCACGAGGACACTGACACGCCACCTCTCTTCCACAATATCGGCATACAAAAGTCTGCAAGCTGGCAAATTTGACCAGAAAATGATGGTATTGAAGATCTAATGTTTACAAAATTACAATACAATGTTGCCGTGAATGTGGAGTTTCCAAACAACCACTCTGCACTTACTGAGCACACGAACACCACAGCAAAGTGGCACAGTGAGCACAATGCAGTCTCCACTGGTGCTTGCGCACCTACAATATCCAAAATTTCAGCTCCGGTTGCAAAACAACACTATGCATTCATCCCGTGCGCGATCATCTCTCCACGATCTCAACATGCTCAAAGTATTTTACTGCTGCACTGTCTGTGGACAAAACTGTCAGACATCAGGTCTAATTACATCATTTTTCTCTTCCTGTCTTTAATGTGCAACAGTGTCTATCCAAAAAAGTCTGGACAAACAGATCAGCACATGCAGCATCTAAATCTATTCAGGCTTATCTGGATATTTGTGGATCATTTTTCTCTAGGACATTACCTATTTGACAGAAGGGTTTGGCATTTACTGCACATAAAATCATACAGTTAGTAGGCTACAGATATTGGGCACATTAAAGGCTAATGGTGGCTAGCGCTACATTAAACAACATGCCCAGTTGTATTCACGGTGGCTCAGGGTAATGCCTGAAACTGCACTGGTCCTTAAAAGCAATTTAATGGTAAAACCCATCTTAATTTGGGTCAAGATTTCAAAGCAGCTGTAAAAAAAAAAAAAAAAAAAAAAATGGCCTGGAGGCCAACTTCAGTCTTTAGTTCCCCCCCCCCCCCCAAGCCAGAGACTGTTCTTAGTCCTGATTGACTCAACATTACGGACCTGTTGGTCAGTCCCTCCAGGATTTCGCGATGTTGCGATCACACTAATTCACGCGAAATCAGTGATTCGCCACATCTTCTGCATGACCTTGCAACTTTGTCCAATCACCGCAACTTTCCCACAATTTTGGCCAGTCCTCGTCAACTTCGGGCAATTTTGCCAATCAAATTTGTCTCAGAGTAGCATTCAAACGCGCAGTCTAACTAATCAAATGCATCACTGCACCACGCTCGCTTCCATGAGTATTAACAGAACACATCAACAAAAAATGGTGTATGTGATTTTTTTTTTTTTTTTTAAACTTGTCCTTGAGTTTTCCCACACTGTCCCTTCCTCAGTCTCCCCTGGCCCGCCAGTGGACCTCTCCTCACGTCTTCGTCCTGACTGTGTGTACGAAGTGCTGGGTTTGTGTTGGGGAAAAAAACGTCCGCCTGCCTGAAAAGCACACAGCGTGTGAGGAGAGGTGTCGTAAAAGTACAAATGAGCAAATCTAACAGTACAGCCAGTGTTGTAACATTTTATACGTCTTTAGAGGTAAAATCATTACTACATCTTGTCAATGATCCTTAAAGCTGTGAATCTCCGGTCTGGACACGGACCAACATGCACCCCCGGCAAACCCCCAAGGAGAGCCCCTCCTCCCAATACGACTCCCAGTAAAGGAAAGATAAGAATTTAATAAGACAGGTATGTGTCAAGACACGCAGCAGATAGACAGACGGGTGAGAGTCAGGCACAGAAAGAGAGCGAATATTCAGTAATTTTTTATTTTTTATTTTTTTCCAAAAAACAGACTTTGATAGACAATACAGGGAAACAGAATAAATTATTTCTTTTTTTCCCTGCACTCAGTACTGAGTGGTTGGGGACCACTGCAGTTAGGGAGTTTTTAAATGAAGCTGCTGCCATAATTTCCAAATCTATATTCTTTAACATACATTCAATGCAATTTAGCTGTTGTAATGAATGTTGTGTTAAAGTCTGCATTTGCTGTTGCACATGAGGGTTTTTTTCTGTATAGTAGAAGTTTCTGCTTAACTTACAGACCACTGTTTAATAGGAAATTTTTGACAATCCTGTGCTTTTCTGGCGGTGTTGTATAAAATACCATTGCAGTAAACTATGGAAAAAAGCATTTGCTTTAAAATTTGTAATTCTTCCCACAACTTTTAGTGCAAAAAAACCTCTCAAAACATCGCAACTTTTATCGCAGCTTTTTAAAAAAAGTTCCCACAAATTCAGGCTTTTTGGGCCACAACAATCATAAAAACATCCTACGAAATCCTGAAGGGACTGTAGTGATGTAACTACAACAGTTCTGTCTAAACTTGCCTTTTACCAAGGGATGGGGCTTAACTGAAATTTCACAGGGGAAAAAAATGACATGACACATTTGAGTGATTTTGCTCTTGATATGTCTTGCAAGTCATGAAAAACATGTTTGACATGTTGACAAGGAAAAAAAACTATTGTTGGTGGAGTGTCACTTTATTTTTTTTATTTTTTTCGTATCTTCACATTTAACAGATCTACAGGCTGATAGAGACCACAGGGTTGTCCAGAGGGGAGATAAAGAAGTGGTTCAGTGATCAGAGGCTCCTCAATCTCAAAGGTATGTATCAATTTCTCTGCTGGGGGAAAAAAAAAAAAATCACATTGAAATTTTGTGCTGTATCAATTACCTCAGCCCGCCTCTTTTCCTGTCTTTTCTGGAGGTGTGAACCCACCACCTGTGCTGGTGAAAGCAGAGGTAACGGCACCACCTAAAGACGGTGCTGTGAAGAAAGCGGTGCCCAGCCAGTTTCCACTGCTGGAGAGGGTGAAGGGGAAGTCATCAGAGCAGCTGAAGGCACTGGAAGAGAGCTTCCAGAGAAGCAGCTCTCCATCCAAGGCAGCCCTAGGTATAAAACTGTAAAACCAAAGCTCTCACAGTCATAATGTATGTAACTTTGTTTACATTTCACCAGTCTCACCAGAAATGTCCTTTATGAATTTACGTGGCTGTGATGAACATAAGGGCTGCACAAACAGACCAGTGGGGAAGGGCCTGATCCCCATCACTATCTTCCTACCTTGAACCATATCAGGGTAAATTTGTATCATCAAAGAATGGACAGCATCTTCAGCCTCTGAGTTATATTTTTAATCTAGATCTTTGTAAATGTTAATGTATCACAGAATATTGAGCATCAGTATAGTTTTAAAACATCATTTCACTCAATATAATCCCTGCCCTACAGCAGTCTGAAATCCAGATATTATGCAGTTGAACAGCCAATCATGCACAGGCTGGGCTTCAGACATGTCTGCATCTAGGAGAAGATATTAAGGATCATTGAATGAGAAGCACTTGGTCAAATTGGCAGTTTGTTGTGTTCTTAACAAGTGTTTTTACTTTCTGACTTAATGTGTAGATTACTTCAAGAGCTCCAAACTGATGTTTTTCCCCCATTTCTATTCATTCACAGCATGCATCTTAATTCTTTTCCTTCCCAGAGGGGCTGCAGGCTTGTCTCTGGTGGGCGCCTGCATGACAGACGTAGTAGAAATATTTTTAATGAGCCAATTTCTTAAGTCCCCTGAAGAGAAGCTGAATTCCCAGGTTTAATGGAAAATATAATTGATAATCCACCTCACAGAAGTAACAGTCTTTCTGAACCATGATCTACTGAACTCTGTTTTGCTGCAGACCAGCTGGCCCAAGTGACCAAGCTGTCGAAGACGGAGGTGGACTGCTGGTTTTCAGAGCGTCGGGCACTGAGGGACAACATGGAGAAGGCTCTACTCAGCATGTCCTCCAGGAATGCAGAGGACCGGCAGGGAGCACTGCTGAACGGCGCTTCTCATCGAGAGCGGGATGGGAAGCCTCTCCGCTCTTCTCCTTGCCCGCCTGTCCTCTCTTCATCCTCACCTCCTGTGCTCGCAGCTTCCTCCCCTCATCCACCTACCAACTCCTCCTCAGCATCTCCTCCCATCCTCACTTCTTCCTGCTCCTCCTCTCCCCATCCTCCCATCCTGTCAGCCTCCACAAGCCCGACTCCTATCACAAGTCGCTCTCTTGCTCTGCTGAAGGAGGTAAGAGGAGATGATGAAAATGTGACCTAAATAATGGCATATCATAAGTCCAATATTGTGTGCACTTTTCAGGGATTAATGTGAATTCAGTATGAAGATTTGGTATTCTCAAGGTCAATATAGTTTTAAAGACCTTTGTTAGTCATGAACCACTAATCCTGTTGGGTAAAGATTTTCTGAGTGACGAGTTGTAAGACTAATCACAAGTTACTGCTAACTGCTATTCAGCCTTAGCTATAAAATATTTAATTGGCTTTTAAATAGCTTTCTAGAGAAAACCAAACTTTTAGTCCAGTCTCTAACATGATGCAAGGATAATCAGGCTGTGACTGGATGCTCTGCAGGCTATTATCGAGCTGTGTTTCATGGGGCTGAGGCTGAGATCTGCACCTAGTTTGGGTGGAAAATGTGCAGGATTGTGGGGCTCCCTGACCTCCGTGGTAAAGTTTCAGTTGTGTCGCTGCTTTGGCGTAAAAGTAAAGGATCACTGATTACATGAAGAAGAGGGCAGCCACAGGGGTCAGCTGGATCAGTAGTACTGTGATGGAAGGGCGGCAACTTGGTACACGGCTTCACCTTGGGATCCTGACCCCAAACTATGGGTTTGGCAGTCAAAAGGTCAATGTTAATATTCCCCACTGTTACTATAAAACAAGTAGAGCTAGTTTCAACAAACTTGGTACACAGGTTAACCTTGGAATCAGAACCTCAAACTATTGGTCTGGGGTCAAAAGGACAAAGGTTTTTGATCTTCATTCAAATTCAGTTGCTTTCCATGATTTTTCACTAAGTTGTCATGGGTCACGACCAACGAGCAATCACTCTGGCACCCTCACAAAATTTCTGTTGGGAATTTTCTAGTTGTATCTACGACAAATTTCGGACTAGTTCAAATTTGGGTGACCTTAAACTCAAGGTCATGTGTCAGTTTTGCTAAGAAAGTTGTAAACAGGATAACTCTGAAAGGACATGACATACATGTTTCACATTGATACTATAGTTCTATCTTTGACAAATCTGTGATGTGTTTGAACTTTGTTCACCTTGACTTCAGGTCAAGGTCACAAGTCAACTCTTTAAAAAAAAAAAAAAAAAAACACAACAAACTTTGTAAATGTAATAACTTGTGAATGAATACTTATTGGTGTTTCATGTTGATGCCATAGTTGCATCTATGAAGAATCTGGGACACTGTTTTTGTTTTGTTTTTTTTCTTATTTTTTGGGGGGCTAAAATCAATGAAAACAACATTTTGCACAACGTAGGCCCTTCAAAGTGTGCTATATGATGGAGTACATAAGGAGGCTGTAGTTAATTATACCCCACGGAACAAAGTTGCAGAGGGAATGTTTCTGACCCATCGATTTGTTTGTCCATTCGACATTTTATGTTGTCACTGTAGCGTCTGCCTTTCTGATTAAATTGATTTCAGATCTGTACAGAAGCTTTAACTCATCAAGACGTTGGACAGGTTAGATTTCCAGAAACGTATAATGAGGGACTCCATTTTCTGGGCAAGAGGGCTCTCAGTCAGTTTCATCTTGATCAGAGTTCTCATTATGGGCCCCTGATAAGGGGATGCGTGGGGTATGTGAGCTTGCTCACTAAGGTCCTTTCATTAAAGATAATTAAACTTTTTATAACATTATCTCTATACACTTTATTTTCAACTGAATTGTGATAACAGTGAGCTGCACTGTAAAACAAGCAAACTGGTGAGCCAGATTTACCAAACAAGTGTTTAGCACCAAAAGAAACCAGAGTCACCATCATTTCACTCAAGTGTAACACAAAGAAATGGCTTGTTGAAACCCCAAAAATGTGAAGTATCTTTCTTTTTATTCCTCCTTTTATTCACTTGTGTTGTGTATTAATGGCTCGAGTAACATACTACTTAAATGTGTTGTTGTTATTATTATTATGCAAGTGTTTTTATTGCAATGTACATCAATGACTGTTTTATGCACCGTTTATTTTAGGATGTGTATTAGCATCTGGCAAAGGGCCTATAAACAAAAACTAGCCTTTTTCCTAACTCTGGTACATTTACATTTGTTTGAATGTGGATTAATGTATACTGTCCCTTTTTTATCAAATACATGAGAAAAATATTCACCTTCATCAGAATGGATGATGTATCACATACACAACAGTTTCTAGCATCAATAACAATGTCAGCAATACTATAGTTTAATCTAGTGGGGAGTCAAAAGTTTTGCCTCCTTTGAGGTTGACGGAATTATATTTGTGCATGTTCAATTTTTTCCGTTCCCTGTTTGAATGTGGTGTTTATGCTCCTCCTCTCTGCAGATGTTCTGTCGGACCCAGTGGCCAACTCCTGAGGAGTACAGTCAGTTGGAGGTCCAAACGAGCCTGGGGCGCACCGACATCGTACGCTGGTTCAAGGACCACCGCTCTGCACTAAAGAATGGGGAAAGTCTGGATTGGATAGAAGGTCACCAAAACCAGAACTTGACAGATCAACAGAGAGCAGGCCAGGAACAGAACGGCCAGAGCCCTGAGAAAAACCAGAGCGACTCCTCAGAGGTCAAAGCTGTGAAAAGTGAGTCCAGGAAGAGAGCATGAAGTAGTTGTTTTATTATTTCGGCGGAGATATGCACATGTTCTTAATCCTGTAATCCTGTGTGCAGAGGAGGAGCCTGTGGAGTGTGCAGCACCCACAGAGAACTCCAAACTGTCAGACCAAGACGGAGATCAGCGGGTGACTGACAGATTGACCCACAGTTTGACAGACTTGAGCCGGACCACGCTGGACCAGACCAGCCCCAATGCTGCAGACAAAGGAAGGTGAGCAGAAAGAAAAAGACGAGCTCACTGTCATTACTGGATTTATTTAAAGTAGTATCTGTTATTCTAAGATTATTTTTGTCTAAAAAATACAGCATCATATAGACATGGCAAATGGTGGATGCTGATTTACTCCCTCTGTTTCTCTTGCTATAATCTTTCCTAGAATCATTGCAGAAAGTAGAAAAATGTCATTTTCTGTTCTCTGGTGGTTTCTGTTCCAAGAAGTTGGTCTTTGTTTGAACTCTGTCTGTTTTCTTGCCAGGTGGGTTAAGGTGACTGTGGCAGTGGAGGAGGAAAGTGAAGGAGGAATAGAAAGACAAAAGCTGACAACCGATACGGATATTTTGGCCTTGGAGCAACCGGGGAGGGTAACTGGTTGATGGTAGGTGGGACTGAAAGAAAGATGCTTTAATTGTTACTGCTATGAGCTTAAATATGTTGGAGGAAGTCAGAAGATGAGGTGAGAGGAGAAGAAATGTTTCTAATGTAATGATGGAGGACACAGAATATGACCAAAATTTCATATCCCAATATAAGAAATCTTATATCCTGAGAACGATATATATATCCCAGTATACTACATTTCCATTATCCCCCAAAAGCTGAAAGTTAGTACCAGGGTTTGCTATACACTTATGATGGACACATTGCAAACTGGCTCCAATCGGATGATTTTTGCAGGAATTGTAGAACTTGACATCAAGGTTGGAGGTCAGTTTTTCCCTAAATCTTGTAAACTCAATAACTACTGAAAGAAGTGATTTAGGCTTTTAAATTCCATGCCATAGTTGCATCTAAGATGCATCTTGTACAATTTATGCCCTGGTTTTACTGTGGGTTTGGGATCCTTTTTATATATATATATATATATATATATATATATATATATATATAGTTTTTTTGCACTGAAAGTTGTGTGAGAAAGTACAGATTTTAAAGTAGAACTGAACTCACCTTTTTGCCAAAAAAGTAGAATAGCAGATTAATTCCTTATTACCTATTGTATTTTTCAACACATAAAAGACATTTTTTTTTGTAACTTAGATTTTTATTCATTTTTCATCATATATAATGCATTCAGATCACATTCTACATTTAAAAAACAAAGGGGTTAGGGTAGGGAAAAAGAAAAAAAAATAAAATAAAAAATAAAAAAAATAAAAAATAAAAGGGAGGGGGGACAAATGTTGGAGCATCAAGTTTTTAGTTTCCATCTCTTAATTCTTCTGGTTTTTTCAGTGTCTTTGGTTATTCTTTCAATTTCTGCCTCGTTGTTGCACTTTGTAGTGTGTCCATTTCCGCCATTTTTTCGCCCATATTCCTTCTTGCATTCTTCGTCGATATGTTAGTTTTTCCATCATACGTATGTCCTCAACAATGTCAGTCCATTGTTCTTGGTCAGGAAGAACTTCTGATCGCCATTTTTTTGTGATAGTTTTTTTTACATGCAATCAACAAGATTTTAACTAGATATCTGTCCTCAGCCTGTATAACATTGTCTTTTTTAAGATCGCATAAGTACATCAGGTTACAGTTCATTGGTATATTATATCCTAATATCCTCTGTATTGTCACATGCATAGATTTCCAAAATGATGATATTTTGTAGCATTTCCAAAACATATGTGAGTGGTCTGCATTTTGAACCCCACATCCCCTCCAGCATAAAGATTGGGTATTTGTATATTTTCCTTGAATCTGTGGTGTAATGAAAAAGCGAATCAGGTTTTTCCATCCAAATTCCCTCCATGTCCTTGAATTTGTTGATGTGTGTTGTGTTTTCCATATTTCCTGCCAGCTTTCTTCTGTTATGTTTAAATTGAGCTCTTTCTCCCATTTCTCCTTTATATAGTTACTTGTATGATTGTTTGTCATAAGTTTCTGATATAGTTTTGAAATAATTCTTATTTTATTTCCTGCATATGAGCTTAAAATAAGTTCAATTCAATTCAACTTTATTTATATAGCGCCATTTCACAACAACAGTCATCTCATAGCACTATCAACTGTAGGGAGGACCCCCACAGTTGCAGAAAGTTGTATAATCTCGTTCACATCTGTTTGGAGGTTATGCCTAATCTTCTTCATATAGTAATCTCTCATCTGCAGATATCTGAAAAATTCCGATCTTTCTAATTTAAATTTTCTCCTGATATTTACAAAGCTCCCGAGATCTTTTTTTCCGATATTGCCCCATGCTGTGATTCCCTTGTTCACCAGATTTTTGTATCCCCTATCTTGTTTTGCCGGTTCAAACTGACTGTCAAATGCTACCCATTTCAATAGTTTTATGTCTTCCCTTATATTATATTTTTGTACTATTTTATACCACAGTTCTAAAGTAAATTTAGTGATTGGGTCTATTTGTTTGATTTGCTTATATGCATCTTTATCCCCTATTATGCTTTGTACTGGGAGTCCCTCAATTTCCTTTTCCATTTCTTTCCATTTTGCCTCATATCCCTCGTCGCACCAACATATGATATATCTTATTTGTGCTGAGTAGTAATATTCCTTTAGACTCGGTAGGCCCATGCCTCCTTTCTCTTTTGGTAATTGGAGGGTTTTACATTTCACTCTTGGTTTTTTATCTCCCCAAACAAATCTCGATATCATCCTGTCCCACTTTGAGAATTGGGCATCTGGAATCTCTGTTGGTAGAGCCTGGAAGAGGTAAAGTAATCTAGGTTGTATGCTGATTTTGACTGTCTCAATTTTTGAATTCAGATCCATATTTAAGATTGACCATCTATCAATATCTTTTTTTATTTCTTGTTCCAACCTATCATAGTTTGCTTTATATATTTTGCTTAGGTCTTTAGGTATGTTCACTCCAAGGTATTTTATTTCTTTTTGGTTCCAGTTTAGTTTGATCTTATCAGTTATCTGGTTTAGAGGGTTATAGTGGAATGTCAGTATTTGTGTTTTTGTTATGTTTATCTTGTATCCTGATAATTTTCCAAAATTTTCTATCAAGTTCATCATTTCCATTATTGATTTATCTGGTTGTTCAAGATAAACTATAATATCATCTGCAAATAGCCCAATCTTGTGTTCCGCCCCCTTCATTGTTACACCTTTTAATTTCTTATTTTGTCCTATCACTTGAGGCAATGGTTCTATGAACAGAGCAAACAAGGTGGGCGATAAGCAGCATCCCTGCCTAGTTGATCTTTGTATATTTACTTTGTCTGTTAAGCTACCGTTTATCTTGATTCTTGCCACAGGTTCTTGATATAGCGTCCTTATGCATTGTACTGATTTTTCGCTAAATCCAAAGCGCTCCAGTACACTATATAGGAATTTCCAGTTAACCCTGTCAAATGCTTTTTCTGCGTCTAAACTCATTATTACTGCGCTTTTCTTTTCTTTATGTATTTGGTTAATTATATGTATTGTTCTCCTGATATTGTCATGTGTTTGGCGTCCCTCTATGAATCCAGTTTGATCATCTTCTATCAATTCCGTCAAGAATGTCTTTATTCGTTTACATATAAACGAATAACCGTGGGCTGCACGGTGGCGCAGTGGTTTAGCACTGTGGCAGCACAGTTTTACCCTCGGCCGGGGGATCGCGGGGATCGTGGGTTCGATTCCAGCCCCCGACCAACAGTGAGCTGTGTGGAGTTTGCATGTTCTCCCCGTGTTGCGCGGGTTTACTCCGGGATTTCTCCGGTTTCCTCCCGCATACCAAAAACATGTAGGTTTAGGGCGCTCGCGCACGCAGCGACCAGCAGCCGGTGGCTTGTCACCAGACTGCAAACCGAATCTACCTACGGGTACAAATAAGTAACAAAAAACAAAAAAAAATAATTGTTGTGTATATTTTATAATCTACATTTAATAAAGAGATTGGTCTATAGTTTCCGCATTGTTCTTTATCTTTCCCTGGTTTTAAAATAACTGAAATGATTGCTTCGTTCCATGATGGAGGTATTTTGTTGTTGTTCAGCGTCCAATTAAATGACTTTAGGAGTTGTGGCGTGAGTTCTTCTATAAACAGTTTATAAAACTCAGAAGGGTATCCATCACTACCTGGTGATTTACCGTTTTTAAGTGACTTAATCACATCTCTGATCTCTTGTGTTGTTATTTCTGCTGTTAGTTTTTCATTTTGTTGATTTCCTATTGATGGCAAGTCCAATGTGTCTAGAAATTTTTTGATATCTTTAGTATTTGTTTCTTCAGGTTGCGAGTATAGTTCTTGGTAGAAATTATGGAAAATTTCTTCGATGTTTTCTGGGTTAACTGTGGTTTTATTTGTGGTGGGGTCTTTAATCTTGTATACATTATTCATTGTTTGTTGTTTTCTTAACCGTTTTGCCAGCAGTTTTGTGGCTTTTGGCCCCGTTTCATAATATTTTTGCTTTAGATATCTATTTTTCCTTTCAATTTCATCCATTTGTGTTTCTTTTATCTTTGTTTTTTCTTCTTTAATTTCTTGATATATTTTTGGATCATTTGTGCTTTGATGTTTACGTTCTAATTCCCTCAGTCTCTCACATCTTTGTTCATACGCTTCCAGTTTAGTCTTATTTGCTTTTCCTGTTTCAACAATTAATTTACCCCTTAACACGGCTTTTAGTGCGTCCCATAGTATTGTTGGGTCCACTTCTTCATTGTCATTCTCTTGGATATATTCGTTTATGTTTATTTTTATTCTTTCTTTCATTTTCTCATCATTTAACAGTCCTACGTTAAGTTTCCATGTTGTTTGTCGTTTTCTATTGTTTAAATATATTTCCATGTATATAGGATTATGATCTGATATTTCTGCCCCTCCAATCCAACAATTTCTCACCCTGTGTCTGTCACCTTCATTCATAAGGAAGTAATCTATTCTAGAGTGTACTTTATGGGCTGCTGAATAATGTGTATAGTCTTTTTCAAGTGGGTGTAGGTCCCTCCATATGTCTACTATACCCATTTCTGCCAGTGAGGTTCTTATGAACTTTGTTACATGTTTTTTTGTCTTCTTAACACTTGTTGTGTCAACTTCATGATCCATGACAGCATTTAAGTCTCCTCCACAAATTAGGACTCCTTCACTGTGTGTTGCTATGAGATCAAACAGATGTTGAAAAAAACCCTCGTCACTTTCTGGTGGGGCATAGATGTTCACTAATGTAATCTGCATACCATCTATTCTTCCCTTTATTATTACATACCTGCCTTCTTTATCCTGGATTTCCTGTTCACTTTCAAATTGTATTTTGTTTGAGATTAGTATCATAACCCCCCTTTTTGCTCCTCCCTTAAATGAACTGTAGTAGGAGTTCTTATAGCCAAATCTCTTTAGTTTCACATGTTCTGCCTTGCTCAAATGTGTCTCTTGCATAAATATAATTTCAGCTTTTTCCTTCTTGAATTTTCTTATTATTCTTTCCCTTTTAACAGGTGAGTTCAGACCATTCACGTTTAGTGTCATTATCTTAAGATTTTTACCCATATTCATGTTTTTCCATTTTTTTTAACTTGTGCTCCTAGCCCCTTTAACAACAAAAATAACACATATTTATATAAAAACACATTAAAAAAATCTCGACCTCCGTACTTTGGGCCTTTCTTCTGCCCACTGGTCCCTGTTGGTGGGTGGGGGGTTTGTCTTCACAGAGTGAAGGGCCCGCCCTAGACTTCTAATTACTATCAAAGTAATAGTCATAAGTCTAGAAATGTCCAACAAATATCACCTAAACCTCTCCTAGCCGTCTGTTTCTCTTTTACCTTGTCTTCTTGGCCTTCATTTCTTCTGTGCCTTTCTTAATCTTTGTTATGATCTAGGCTTTCAGTTGAAAGCCTTGTAGCTTGTCCTGGGCCCGCTGCTCTACGTCTCTCCCCCTTCTTCCGCCGTTCACTCGTCTCCACTCCGTCTGTCGTGGTGCGTTCAGGGCCGCCGCTGCTCCAGCCGTCTCCTTCGGCACGCTCACCTCAAGGCCCCGCTCCATCATATCCCGCGCTGCCTCTTCGGCCGTGTTGTAGGTTCTTGTGCCTTCCTCCCAATGAATCCTCATTTTCGTTAGCGGCGTTTGGAATCTAATTTTTTTCTCTTTCAGCGTTTTTTTAATGTTTGCATATTTCTTCCGCTGCTACACGATTTCTGTCGGGTAGTCATGGTCAAAAAATACCTGTTTGTCGCCGATTCGTATCTTTTTTTTTCCATGCTTGCGTCAGGATTCTTTCCTTTATGTCATATTTCACAAAGTTTACCACAACTGACCTGGGTGTAGCGTTTGTTTTCGGGTTCTGTGCCGGTGTTCTGTGCGCCCGTTGAATCTGCAGATCCGTTTCTCCGGGTATTTCCAGCTCTTTTTTTAAGAAATGATCCATGAATTTTGTCATCGAGTTGCCTTCAATGCCCTCCGGAATTCCAAAGATGCGCATATTGCTTCGTCTGGATCTGCTCTCCAAGTGGTTTATTTTCTCCTGCATCCTCTGCGTTTGCGTCGTCAGGGTCTGTAGTTGTTCGTTTGCCTCGCTTTTCCAATCTTCTAGTTCCGAAATTCGGGTCTGCGCTTCTGTCATACACGCCCGCTGGGAGCGCAGCTCCTCCATGTTTTCCGTTAATTTACGCTCCATTTCTCTTCGGAGGTCCATGATTTCCTCCTTAATTTCTTTTTTCAGTTCCTCCTTAAGAGCCGCTAAATCCTGTTGTAGCTGTCGCTTGAATTCTCTTAACTCTTCACCCAAACTGGCGATGCCAGTGGTCATGTTGTCGAGTCTGGTGTCCTCCATTTTCTCTGCTGTGGACATCTCGTTTTTTTGGGCTTTGCGTACAGCGGTTTTTCCTGCGTTGTTGGAGAGGAATTCTTCAATTTTACCCTGTTTTTGTCCTTGTGCCCGGTTCCTTCGTGTTTTCATCCCTTAGTTTATTGATCCGTTTATGTCGAGTTGGCCATTTACCGATGATTTTTAATCCGGCTAGGGAGAGCTCTTTGTTTAAGTGTTATGTCTCTCCGCCATCTTGGATTTTTTTCATAAAAGACATTTTTAGGCCGTGCGATGGCCAAGCTTTAAGCCGATAAACTTTTGCCTCTGGCTGGCAGTGCCAAACAAACCGGAAGTAGTGCAGACGACGCTGCGTGACGTCACGAGTGTGACCCTTATCAAAACAACAATGGCAGATGATAGCAGTTCCAGCAGTCAAGAACACCAGAGTTTTCAGAGTGAAGAGGCATTCAGGATCAGTGACAAGACAGAGGAGGATGCAGTAGTGTCAAGTGAACAGGAAGAGAGCGAGGGAGGCATCGAACCGTACAGATTAGAGCCAGAATTTTCGGGGGATTCCGGCACCGACTCAGACCGCAGCAGTGATGGGGAGGAGAGTCGCTTATTGAATACAGAATGGTGAGTCTTTACTTTGGCATGTTTGGGGTGTCGGGATAAGGAAAATTAACAATAAAAAAGGGGGGAAAAAACCATCAGCATTTTTCCAACTTATTACAGTGATCCCTCACTTATCGCGTTTAATGGGGACCAGAACCGACCGCGAAAAGTGAAAAACCGCGAAGTAGCGTCACCCCCCCCCAAGGGCGTCACAAGCACTATTTTGCACAAAAAGGCACAAGAGAACAGCGAAAAGTGCCACTAAGCAACACGAGCGATAAAGAACAATGAATGCGGTCTTCCTTCGCTGGGTATAGGCGCTCGGCAGGGAGCGAAGCTGGGTAAAACGTCTCGGCCAATCAGCTTGCGAGATTCCCGAGCGGTGAAGAGGTGGGCGGAGAGGAGTGGAGCGGTGGTCAGAGAGGTAGATTTTGAATTGTGCGGGCTCTCCGTGTTGATACCTGATGTTCTAATGTAGAAGGCAAGGAGAAGGCAGGGAGACTACATTAGAACATCAGGTATCAACACGGAGAGCCCGCACAACTCAAAATCCACCTCTCTGACCACCGCTCCACTCCTCTCCGCCCACCTCTTCACCGCTCGGGAATCTCGAAAGCTGATTGGCCGAGACGTTTTACCCAGCGAAGGAAGACCGCATTCATTGTTCTTTATCGCTCGTGTTGCTTAGTGGCACTTTTCGCTGTTCTCTTGTGCCTTTTTGTGCAAAATAGTGCTTGTGACGCCCTTGGGGGGGGGGGGTGACGCTACTTCGCGGTTTTTCACTTTTCGCGGTCGGTTCTGGTCCCCATTAAACGCGATAAGTGAGGGATCACTATATATCTAGAAATGCATCGCTTCCCGGTCGCTTTTCCTCCCCCTTTCTTTTCTTTCGTCGCCATGACAGCTTTCCTTGGCCACTGAACAGATCTTCCCAGGTGTTGGAAGTGTTTTGTAGTAGACTATCACGACAAAATGCACCAAAAACAACCAGTGTCGACGTGCTCGCAATGGTAAACATGGAGGACTGTGTCACACTCGTGACGTCACGCGGAACTCCGGCTGCACTACGGCGGATTTGTCTGATTTTTCAGGGCGGGAAATTCAAAATCGCGATTTTCTCCAAGATTCCGGGATTTGTGGAGGGGGTGCCAATGATAAATTATCTTTATAATTGTATGTACTATCACCCAGTGCCGTTCAGTGCCGTTCAGTTCAGTTCTACTTTAAAGTAGCTGCTTTTTCCATAGTTTACAGTGATGCTATTCTATGTGACACCACAAGAAAAGCACAGGATTTCCAAAAATTTCCTGTTAAACAGTAATTTATTTGGAATTAAATGCTCAGGAAAACTGTCAGAAAATGACCAACATTGTATTCTTGCTGAGAACTTAAAAGATAAATAAAAGAATTAGCCATTACAACAACTAAATTGCATTGAATGCATGCTAGAGTATGTAGAAAATTATGGCAGCACCTTCTTGAATCTTGAATTTGAAAACTAAGACCCCTGAAAAACTTGAGGTCTTCTTCTGTGCTGAAATCCACAACGAAGCAGGGATGCTCCTCCACTGACAACCTCTTCCCTTCAGAAGGTCTCAGTGCAGGATGGACCTTGGAGTAGAAACCCAGTCTTCACACATCTTAAGGGGATATGAAAAGGAGAATATATTTCAAAGTAAAATTAAAAATCATATTTTTAAATCCCTACACCACAGTAGGGTTTAATAATTTAGTTTTATTTTTTTTATTTTTTGTTGTTTATATTTTAACTACAAATTAACTTTCAACTTTTGAAAAGGGTTTCAGTTCATTTCCTAGGAAGATTTGTTCATTTCAGTTTAGTTCTATTGAGTAAAAATGACTCGTATTGCAGCCTGTATTAATTCTGCCATTTTTATTATTATTATTATTATCTTCAAATCTCTCAAGTGCTAGATATCCAAAATGTCATTCAATAAAAACGTTACATGAAGGCAGCTGCCTCTGTCCTGAAGCCCTGACGGCCTGACTAAAAACACATCCGTTTTCATTACATTCTAATCTCGTAAAATATACCTTTATTCTGCATTTATTTACAGTGCTTAACCAACAGTTAACTACTGTATCCATAGTTTGTAAAAGAGAACACCGTCATTGTGGATGAATTATTAATTTACGACACAAATATTTAAAAACGCAATAGTTTACTTACCCCAGCAGCTGCGACAGTCTCTCTCTCTGGTCTGTTATCCATTCTCCATGTGTGTTTTACGTTTGAAAAGTGTTGTTCAATCGTCGACTTTTGTTTATGTTCCAACACAGCACTGCACGTAGTACAAAACAGTTTATCCCTGCTTTATGAAAAATATTGAAACTGTTGAGCACAGTCTTTAGCGGTGACTTTTGTTGATAAATTAAGACACGTTATCAAACACGTTGGCAACTCCACTCACACGGAAGTAATGTGAGTGTGCGGTGCAGGGAACTCACGTGCAGTTATTCAATCACGCAAGACTTCAGCCGGGCACTTGGTTTTGTGTTTCACAGACTGTAAAAGCATTATATTAAAAGATCGATCCACAGACTTTGTGGATCGATACCGGCTCAGTCAAACATGGATCGATTCAAATCGTCGGATTGATCTTTTGAACCCAACCCTGTTCACCAAACTTGGTACACATGTTCACCCTGTGACCCTGAAATGTAATTATGGTTTTGGCATCGCAAGGTCAAAGGGCAATGTCAGAATACCAAATAAACTGTATCTCAACAACAAAGAAAGCAAGGCTCACCAAACTTGGGACACAGGCTCACCTTGGGATCCTGACCTACAACTGTGGGTTGTAGAAAATTATCTCTGTTGTATATTCATGATTGATAGGTTTATCATTATTTGGTTCTGCCTCAATAATTATATGGAAAAGTTGAAAACTGCTCTCCTTCAGTAACACTGGAAAATTCAGAGAAAACTGAGGTGGGGGATATTGCACTTGCCTCAGAGTACTTGTGTTCTATAAATTCTATAGTTTAGAAATAATAACCACATAAAAAGGATCATCTCTTTTTTAAACATTTTAAATTATATTGAAAAAATCAATTGTACAAATTAAATAAAAGGTGAAAATTAATGACAGATTAAAGATGTAATAATATCCAGTTAATATTCCTCTAATTTCCCCCCCTCTCTCCAGCGTAATGTCAGATTGGAAAACGTTATACCGTATATCATAACGAGGTTCAATTTAATTGTACACCCAACATTCAAACATTTCACATGCTTGTTTATATGTAGTACATTAAATCCTATGTGGCCTACTATGATTTATTAGTAGTGAAATGCACTTCTATACATTTAGAAACTCACCGATGTCTAGATGAAGACAGTTGAAATGGCTGCTGTTATTGTTTTCCATCTTCACAACTCTTTAATATATGATGTTCCGTGGGCAAAAACCTGTTTTACTGTTTGACTCTGGTGTTTAGTTTTCACAGCTGATGATTCCTTTGTGCCTTTAATTTGTAAATGCTCTCCGTAGTCTTTCACATGCTTGCTTCTGCGGAGGTCCCCATGTTGGAACATACTGGGACATGCTCCTTTCAGACTGTGCATGCACAGACTGCAAACAGTCACCAAAATGGCATGAAGATACTGCTGTAAACAGTGTATTTTGTGACACTCCGATACAAACGATAGTTTTACATTAAACAACATTTTTATCTTGTCATCAGATATACAGTGGTGTGTAAAGGTGTTTGCCCCCTTCCTAATTTCTCATTTTTTTGTATGTTTGTCACACTTGAATGTTTCAGATCATCAAACAAATTTAAATACTAGACAAAGATAACAAAAATAAACACAAAATGCGGTTTATAAATTAAGGTGTTTATTTTTAAGGGTAAAAAAAAATCCAAACCTACATGGCCCTGTGTGGGAGAAAAAGTGATTGCCCCCCCAAAAACATAAATTAACTGTGGTTTATCACATCTTTGGAAAGCTGAGTTCAATTTCTCAAGCCACACCCAGGCCTGATTACTGCCACACCTGTTCTCCATCAAGAAATCACTTAAATAGGACTTGCCTGACGAAGTGAAGTAGACCAAAAGATCCTCAAAAGCTAGACATCATGTTTTGATCCAAAGAAATTCAGGAAAAAATGAGAAACAAAGTAATTGAGATCTGTCAGTCTGGAAAAGGTTATAAAGCCATTTGTCAAGCTTCGGGACTCCAGCGAACTACAGTGAGAGCCATTATCCACAAATGGCGAAAACATGGAACAGTGGTGAACCTTCCCAGGAGTGGCTGGCCAACCAAAATTACCCCAAGAGCGCAGCGACAACTCATCCAGGAGGTCATAAAAGACCCCACAACAACATCCAAAGAACTGCAGGCCTCACTTGCCTCAGTTAAAGTCAGTGTTCATGACTCCACCATAAGAAAGAGATTGGGCAAAAATGGCCTGCATGGCAGAGTTCCAAGACGAAAACCACTGAGCAAAAAGAACATAAGGGCTTGTCTCAGTTTTGCCAGAAAACATCTTGATGATCCCCAAGACTTTTGGGAAAATACTCTGTGGACTGACGAGACAAAAGTTGAACTTTTTGGAAGGTGTGTGTCCCATTACATCTGGCGTAAAAGTAACACAGCATTTCAGAAAAGGAACATCATACCCAACAGTAAAATATGGTGGTGGTACGGTAAATCACCAGGTAGCGACAGATACCCATCTGAGTTTTATAAATTGTTTGTAGAAGAACTCACACCACAGCTCCTAAACTCTTAATTGGACATTACACAACAACAAAATACCTCCGGAACAAAGCCATTATTTTAGTTATTTTAAAACCAGGAAAAGGCAGAGAACAATGTGGAAATTATAGGCCAATCTCTTTATTAAATGTGGATTATAAAATATATACGCAATTATCTGTAAACGACTAAAGACATTCTTGACAGAATTGATAGAGGATGATCAAACAGGTTTTATAGAGGGACGCCAAACGCATGATAATATCAGGAGAACAATGCTTATAATCAAATACATAAAGAAAAGAAATGCACAGTAATAATGAGTTTTGATGCAGAAAAAGCATTTGATAGGGTTAATTGGATGTTTCTATATACCGTGTTGGAATGCTTTGGATTTAATGAAAAATCAGTGCAGTGCGTAAAGACACTATCAAAAGCCTGTGGCAAGAATCAAGATAAATTAGAGATTTAGCAGACGATATTATAGACGATATTGCAGACGATATTATAGTTTATCTTGAACAACCAGATAAATCAATAACAGAAATGATGGATTTGATAGAGATTTTTGGAAAATTATCAGGATACGAGATAAATGTCAAAAACACAAATACTGACATTCTACTATAACCCTTTAAACCAGATAACCAATAAGATCAAACTAAACTGGAAACAAAAAGAAATAAAATACCTTGGAGTGAACATACCCAAAGATTTAAGTAAAATCTACAAAGCAAACTATGATAGGTTTGATCAAGCAATAAAAAAGATATCGATAGGTGGTCAATCTTAAACACTGATCTGAATTCAAAAATTGAGACAGTCAAAATCAGCATACAACCTAGACTGCTTTACCTCTTCCAGGCTTTACCAATAGAGATTCCTGGTGCTCAGTTCTTAAAGTGGGACAGGTTGATATCAAGATTTGTTTGGGGAGGCAAAAAGCAAAGGGTGAAATATAAAACTCCCCAGCTACCAAAAGAGAAAGGAGGCATGGGTCTGCCGAGTCTAAGATATACCATATGTTGGTGTGACAGAGGATATGAGGCAAAATGGAAAGAAATGGAAAGGGAAATTGAGGGACTCCCAGTGCAAAGCATAATGGGAGACAAAGATGCGTATAAATAAATTAAACAAATAGACCCAATCACTAAATTTACTTTGGAACTCTGGTATAAAATAGTACAAAAGTATAATATAAAAGATGACGTAAAATTATTGAAATGGGCAGCATTTGACACTCAGTTTGAACCAGTAAAGCAAGATAGGGGATACAAAAATCTGGTGAACAAGGGAATCACAGCATGGGGCATTGTGGGGGAAAAAAGATTTGGAGAGTTTCATAAACATAAGAAAATTTAAACTAGAAAACTCTGAATTCTTCAGATATCTTCAGATGGAGATTATTATGTGAGAAGAATTAGGCATAACCCCCACACAGATGTGAATGAGATTATACAATTTATTTTAACCTTGTATGCAGGAAATAAAACCAGAATTATTTCAAAACTATATCAGAAACATGGCAAACAAACATTCAAGTAATTATATAAAGGACAAATGGAAGAAAGAGCTAAATTTAAACATAACAGAAGAAAACTGGCAAGAAATATGGAAAACACAACACACATCTACAAGTTCACGGACATGGAGGGAATTTGGATGGAAAATCCTGATTCGCTATTTCATCACACCACAGAATCTATGTGCTGGAGAGGATGTGGGGTTCATAATGCAGACCACTCACATATATTTTGGAAATGCATTAAAATCTCATCATTCTGGAAATCTGTTCATGTGATTATACAGGGGATACTAGGATATAATATACCATTGAACTGTAACTTGATGTATTTATGTGGTCTTAAAAGTGACAATGTAATACAGGCTGAGGACAGATATATAGTAAAAATCATGTTGATTGCATGTAAAAAAAGAAAAAAAAACAATTATAAGAAAATGGTACTTAGAAGTTCTTCCTGACCAAGAGCAATGGACAGGCATTATTGAAAATATACGTCTAATAGAAAAACTAACCTATTGATTGAGAATGCAAGAAGGACAATATGAAAAAATTGGTAGAAATGGACACACTACAAAGCACAACAATGAGACAGAAATTGAAAGATTAATCAAAGACACTGAAGTAACCAGAAGAACTTGGAGATGGAAACTGAAAACTTGATGCTCCTCCATTTGTCCCCCCCCCTTTTTTTAATTTTCTTCTTTAAATATATAGAGATGGAAAATGTTACTGTATAAAGAGTTTCGGACTGTGTTCTGAATGTAATATGTAATATGAAAAATGAATAAAAAGCAAAGTTATAAAAAAAATATGGTGGTGGTAGTGTGATGGTCTGGGGCTGTTTTGCTGCTTCAGAACCTGGAAGACTTGCTGTGGTAAATGGAACCATGAATTCTGCGGTCTACCAAAAAATCCTGAAGAAGAATGTCCGGCCATCTGTTCGTGACCTCAAGCTGAAGTGCACTTGGGTTCTGCAGCAGGACAATGATCCAAAACACACCAGCAAGTCCACCTCTGAATGGCTTAAGAAAAACAGTATGAGGACTTTGGAGTGGCCTAGTCAAACTCCTGACCTGAATCCAATTGAGATGCTGTGACATGACCTTAAAAAGGCGGTTCATGCTCAAAAACCCTCCAATGTGGCTGAATTCCAACAATTGTGCAAAGATGAGTGGGGTAAAATTCCTCAACAGCGCTGTAAAAGACTCATTGCCAGTTATTGCAAATGCTTGATTGCAGTTGTTGCTGCTAAGGGTGGCCCAACCAGTTATTAGGTTTAGGGGGCAGTCACTTTTTCACACAGGGCCATGCAGGTTTGAATTTTTTTTTCCCTTAATGATAAACACCCTCGTTTATAAACTGTATTTTGTGTTTACTTGTGTTATCTTTGTCTAATATTTAAATTTGTTTGATGATCTGAAACATTTAAGTGTGACAAACATACAAAAAATGAGAAATTTCACACCACTGTTATCTTTTCATGGGACAACACTGAAGATATGACACTTTGATACAGTGTAAAGTAGTCAGTGTACAGCTTGTTTAACAGTGTAAATTTTCTGTCCCCTCAAAATAACTCAACACGCAACCATTAATGTTTAAACCGCTGGCAACAAAAGTGAGTATATCCCTAAGTGAAAATGTCCAAATTGTGCCCAAAGTGTCAATATTTTGTGTGGCCACCATTATTTTCCAGCACTGCCTTAACTCTCTTGGGCATGGAGTTGACTAGAGCTTCACAGGTTGCCCCTGGAATCCTTTTCCACTCCTCCATGACAACATCACGGAGGTGGTGGATGTTGGAGACCTTGCCCTCTTCCACCTTCTGTTTGAGGATGCCCCACAGATGCTCAATAGGGTTTAGGTCTGGAGACATGCTTGGCCAGTCAGTCACCTTTACCCTCAGTTTCTTTAGCAAGGTAGTGGTCGTCTTGGAGGTGTGTTTGGGGTCGTTATTATGGTGGAATACTGCCCTGCGGCCCAGTTTCCAAAGGGAGGGGATCATGCTCTGCTTCAGTATGTCACAGTACATGTTGGCATTTATGGTTCCCTCAATGAACTGTAGCTCCCTAGTGCCGGCAGCACTCATGCAGCCCCAAACCATGAAACTCCCATCACCATGCTTGACTGTAGGCAAGACACACTTGTCTTTGTACTCCTCACCTGGTTGCCGCCACACATGTTTGACACCATCTGAATCAAATAAGTTTATCTTGGTCTCATCAGACCATAGGACATGGTTCCAGTAATCCATGTCCTTCCTCTGCTAGTCTTCAGCAAACTGTTTGTGGCCTTCCTTGTACATCATCTTTAAAAGGGGCTTCCTTCTGGGGCGACAGCCATGCAGACCAATTTGATGCAGTGTGCGGCGTATGGTCTGAGCACTGACAGGCTGACCCCCCACCCCTTCAACCTCTGCAGCAATGCTGTCAGCACTCATGCGTAAGTTTTCAAAAGACAACCCCTGGATATGACGCTGAGCATGTGCACTCCACTCGACTTCTTTGGTTGACCATGGCGAGGCCTGTTCTGGTGGAACCTGTCCTGTTAAACCGCTGTATGGTCTTGTCCACCGTACTGCAGCTCAGTTTCAGGGTGTTGGCAGTGTTCTTATAGCCTAGGCCGTCTTTATGTAGAGCAACAATTTTTTTATTATTTTTTTTTTTCAGATCCTCAGAGTGTTCTTTGCCGTGAGGTGCCATGTTGAACTTCCAGTGGCCAGTATGAGAAAGTGTGAGAGCGATAACACCAAATTTAACACACCTGCTCCCCATTCCCATCTGAGACCTTGTTACACCAACGAGTCACATGACAACGGGGAGGGAAAATGGCTAACTAACCTTACATAACCTTACATTGTATCAAAGTGTCATATCTTCAGTGTTGTCCCATGAAAAGATATAATAAAATATTTACAAAAATGTGAGGGGTGTACTCACTTTTGTGAGGTATTCTATATCTTCATATCACACAGCCCTAAAACCTCTGCAATGGAAAGTGCTTCTTTTTTTTCCCCAAAGAAAACCTTCAGTGAAATGATACACATCCCAAGGTCACAAAGAGCCTTCACTTCTTTCTGCATACATCTACAGTATATAGCCTAGGTTTACTGGAAGTTGAATAGAAATGTACTCATATCTGGTGACTTTTGACCACAAAAAGTACAGTGTGGTTACAGATCCACCTAAGGATTATTGTGTGCGAGTTTGAGTTTGAGCATTCGGGCAATTCCCTTGGAAGAGATGCAGTTTTTGACATTATGGATGGATAGGCAGATGCGGCAACAGGATTATTTCAAACTGTCTGGAGCCGCATATAGTGGAATGCAAAATTTGGCCAAAAATTTGGAGAAATAGCATATTTCTTGATTGAAAATGTGTAAAACAGTCTCTGTAGGATATTGGGATTTTTTTATTATTTTTTTGCAATTACAAGCAAACATTACTGCATACTAGTTACTATTTAATTTCATAAACTGAACAAAATTTAAAAAAAAATAAATAAATAACTAGAGGGCACTTGGAGCGTATACCTCTGCCAAGGCTCCATCCCTCCCTCCCTTTGTCCTGCCCTCCGTCTCTTTGTCCGTATCATCCGTTTGTCCATATCGCCATCTATCTGTACATTGCGAGATAAGGCCTTGGCTGAGGTATGCATTCACAGATCACCTCCAACATCTAATGAGTTCATCTTTGGACCAAGGGCCACCTGTGGTGAAAAGGTCATCCTAATCCATCTAGGAGATTTGCGTGATCCTGCTAACAGACAGAAACGGCAGCCAAAACAATAGGACTACATTATAATAACAAGCATCATGGTTTATTGAATCTTTCAGGTTGTTTTTTGTTTATTTTTTTCTTCCCCTCCTCTCGTCTCCCTTACAGTTTACTGACATGGTTCATAATTACGAAGCAATATTGCATAACAGTGTGGTACTGTATCACTGCGGTGCGTAGTAAACGAGCAGCAGGCTGCGTATCCACCAAACGCATTTTTTTTTCGCTGGACCACCCTGAACCTTTTTTTTTTTTTTTTTTTTTTTTTTTTACAGCACTTGTGTGCTGCGCTCTTGGGGGGGGGGGGGGAGTCTGTGCCCTGTATCCTAGCAACAGCTTGTCTACTCATAGCTCAGCACTTCCGCTTTTCCCATCAAGACTTTCTATTTATTTTTTAATAGTTTCTAAATGACGATGGACAGGAAACGCGTTCTGGCATTGGTAGCAGCTCTGGATGCAAAATATGATGGCATAGAAAAGAAAACAGGAGTCTAGGTACATGACATCAACTGGTCGATAATTTCTCGAATGCAGACTAATTGCAAAAATCCCATCTGCCCTTCTGAGGTGAGTAGTCTATCTATGGTCAAAATTTCGTTTATTTTTATAGATCTATTTTCAGAAATCAGCTGAGATATGCTCAACACACGGTTTCCTATACTCATAAATGACTCAGTATATGATCACATTTCACATTGGCGCTATTTCCATTTTTTGCCGTCATCAACTGTACAAATTCAGAATATCCATATTATCTACCGCAACAAACTTGTCAGGAATATGACTGTGACAAAGGCACCAACACTCACATGACATGACGACAGATATGGACACATTGCTCCAAATGTTTGTTTTCAAATTTTGATCATGGTATCCTTTCAGCGTCAGCTGAAGGAGTACCGGGTGTTTGATGCAGCAAAGGTCAGGTTCTCCCCGCCATCCTACCGTTCTCTTCTTCCTGTACCTGCACCGTAGCGCCGTGACAAAAAACAGTCACAGCTGAGAGCGATTTAGCGCCAAGGGCGCTCAGCGCTGTAAGCGCTGGACTACATAGAGAATGACAGAAAACAGTCGCCCACAGCAGAAAAAACATGTTTGGTGGACGTACAGCCGAAATAATACCAATCATCACATAAGCTGCGTTCCGATTGCCCAATAGTGTGCTCTGAAGTGGACTGCACAGGGTATCCCGCCATATTAAGTGAGATTCTAAACTGAAGGGAGCGAACGGTCTTCAGTTCAAAGGGAAACGAGAACTGTGCAGGGAAGAAGTGAACAGCCGGACATCATTTCACCAAAAGTTTACAGGAAGGTTACCCATAAGCCACTGCGCCTCAAAATAAGAGTAAAACAAACTATTGTTGTTAATGTTATTAACAAGCTAAACTGATGTTGGTTATTGTTTATATTTGTATTAATATTTTATTTAAAAAGTATAAATTATCCACCACAGTATCAGCACGTGTCCATGGTTACCGTGGTAATGCACGGAGGAGGGAGCTGACGGTTATAGGGTGTTTCAAATGGAGAAATTTTGTGAAGGGCAGTTAACTGATATTCCCTGAGAACGGAGCAGGGAGTAGGGAATACAGTTGAAGTACACTGTGGATCGGAATGTAACTATACTGTGTGGACAGTGCTAAGAGTACGCTGCTTCCGGGGTGCGGAGGTGCGTGGCCACACACGTAATTCTGCAGACATGTCTTAAAGGGGAAGTACATGAAAAGCTCAATATTATATAAAATAGTATTCAAAAAAATTCCAGGATCCAGATTGTGATCCGGATCACCACCAAAATCTAATCAACTGTTCCCCGTGCCATTACACCTTTCCTGAAAATTTCATCAAAATCTGTTTATAACTTTTGGAGTAATGTTGCTAACAGACAGACGAGCAAACCAACAAACAAACCAGCAGTGGCAAAAACATTACCTCCTCCCTTGGCGGAGGTAAATGTTTACACAGTTGTGACATGTGCAAAATCTGGGAACACCACACAAGTAAACACAGGAATTGAGTAAAAGCACCATGGTGCTGATGCCTCGGTGTGGACAGATACACCAACACACAGACACATTAACACACTGCTGTATGCCTCGTTACACCAAGGCATAAAAATCACCAAATGTTTGGCACAATTTGGTAGAGGTGGGAATCTTTAGGCACCCAGCGATTCGAGCCGATTATGATTCTCAATGCATTTTCCAATATCTTTTACCGTTTCAAAAAAACATGAAAAGTGCAACTGTAGCATTTTTTACACTTTTGGTGATCGGGAAAAGTCTTTCCAACAGCTTTACACAAAATATTACAACGTTGTAACTCGGCTGTACAGTGCGCATCATAGTGTGAAGGCCCTGGTTCTCAATGACGAAATACGGGCGTACATCCTTGGCAATAAAAGCAGCAATAGATTTTGTAATTCGCTTTGCACTTTCCGAGTTGTGTGAACGTTTTGTCATTGATTACTCAATGGCGCTTCGGTCAGCAGCAACAGCTGGAACTGTTTTGTTTCTGTTTTTCTTGTCTCCGGCCGCCAGCTGGAAACATGCGATATGGTTTCGCCTGTTTGTCATGTTTCCAAAATATTTTAGTTTAGTCTGGCAGAGCTTACATACGGTGTGGGTCTTTGTCCAAGTCTTTTTTTTCCCTTCGACTTCATAAAAGCCAAAGTACTGCTATACGTTTGCCAGCTGTATACTATGCTCTGCCATTTTTTCTTGTCATGCCACAAAGAGTCGGGGCAGGTACGGGCATAAACTTTTTTGTTCCAGCCAAATTATGTTATTAATAATATTTAATAATCCGAATCTTGACATTTTTGCATCGATTCATAATTGTTCACATCCGCATCGAGATGCATCAGAAACGTGATTATTTCTCCCACCCCTACAATTTGGGTGACACAGTTTTTGTATACCACTGTAACATTTGAGTAGTTTAACTCAGCTGTTATAATTAAGTCTAAACTGGACTGATGACATTAGATCATTTTTAATATGCAACTTTTCTCATAGATTTGCAGGGTTTTTCTTTTATTTCTCAAAAATCATGGCTAATTTGGAACGCTCATAAAATTTTAATTTCACTGCACATTTTTCTTCAAATTTTAGGATTGCACTTCTTGTAAATTTGCTACTTTATCATTATAAAGCTCCCAAAAATGATACATTTTTGTTAATCTTGTAAGTTGACCTTTTTTTGACATTTTCAAATGTGTATATTAATTGCATGTATAAATTACTATTTTAATGAGTTTTTTCCCCTTAAATTGGCAGCTTTTCTCTTTGATTTGTAGCTTTCTTATACATTTAAGAGTGTTTTCTTTTAATTTTTTTTGTCAATTACATTATTTTTTTTTTGTAAACTTGTGGGTTTTTTCGACCCTGGGTAAGCAGACAAACTGTCTCCCACTTTTTCTCCTCCATTTGTGCATTTCTTTAGCTGGTCTTAAAAGCATCATCCTTCACATTACACAAATCCATTTAATCCACTGTTAACATGGACACATTTCCTCGCAGAGCTTTAAACCCACTGCTGTACAAGCTGCTTCGTTCCTCTGCCTTTCACTAAGTGCATGCTGGGATATGTTCCAGCCCCTGTTCTGACCCCCGAACATGAATAATAAGCTGTGTAGAATAGATGGAGGGCAGGAAGAGAAAACGGGTCTTGGACGCTTCCCTTTGTGACTTGGCTCAAATAAACATAGAGCTAAATGGTGAACTGCTGCTTTTTAAGATGCCGCAGCTGCAGCCTCCAGCAACCCAGGAAGTGATTAGTGTGCAATTACCTCTGATTGGTCCTCCACACAGATGCACACCATCATTAGCTTTTAGACACTAATGCACAGGAAGGCAAATCAAAGGGAGCAGAAGACAATGTGTGCATATTGATACTTTGATCCTCTTGGCTTTGTTTTCATTTTATGTCCATGTCAGCATTAATGGACTACTGTAAAAATTTCCTGGTGACAACTATAATCATTCAAAGCATCTTAAATTGTAACTCAGAAGCAGGTTGCAGGTCCCATCTTTGAACATCAACTTTTGACATGAGCAGTGGCCCGTAGCTCAGTGATTCTGACTAGCCACTTTGGCTGGTGAGATGTTTTGTTGCAGCACCCACAAAAAACAACTGCATTTATAAGAAAGTAGTGGTAAACTTAGGATAAAGTCACTAGTTTATTAGAAAAGTCACAAAGTCAAAGCACAAGTGTAAGAAGGGGGAGAAAATTGCAAAAAAAAAATTGTATTTTAAAAAGATCCAAACTTCTGATGGTCACAAATTTGCCATGAACAAGTTATACGTTTGAAGGGAAAAGATGCAAGAAAACGTCACAAGTTTGACAAAATGGCACATTTATTATTTACAGAAGATATATTTGAATTGATTGATAAATTTCATTAACTTGCAAGAAAAAAGTCAGATTTGAGAGAAAAACACAAATTTGCATTTAAAAAGGCACAAATGAGATCACAAATTTACATGAAAAGTGGCTGATTTGGGGGGGAGTTGCACAATCATAAAGTCATACACCATTTGTAAGAAAAAAAAATGTCAATTTGAGGGGGGGGGGAAGCATTGGCAAGGAAAAAGCTCATAAATTGACATGACAAACACTGCAAATTTATGAGTCAAAACATGCAGGAAGATGTAAAATTATGAGACAGCCTGCAAATTTAAGAGGAAATAAGTTGCACACTAATTGTAAAAGGTTTAAGTGGCTAGTATTGTCCTGTTCTGTTTAACACAGTAATGTTCCTGAGCCAGTGTTAATTTCAGCTCATGTTCGTCTGATCTTGCAGAATAAATCAACCTCTGAGTCATCTCAACTATGAGGGGGTTCGACGTGAAAACGTGGAATCATCTATGCCTCTGAAGTCACCACGAAGCATCAGGAACTTTCAGGTTCTCCTGATTGTGCTGACAAGAGGTGCAGATGCTGAATATTAAGGAGTGCCAAAGCTGGACTTGATGAATTGTTCTTACAACTACAACACCTTTTTTTTTTTTTTCTCCCAAAGTATGTTCCTGTAAATACTTTTCTGTATTCCAAGAGTTTGTACAGTTTTATTAGAAGGGCAGGTTTTTTTTTTTTTTTTTTTTTTTTTTTTTAAAGAAAAAGACTGATTGTTGCTCCAAGACATGGAATGTTTTTGTTGTGGTTGTATTGAGATCAAAGTGTAATATAGTCTTTTTTTGCTTTTCTGAAAATCAGCCCTATTTTTCATGGCACTTGCATATATCCCTGTGGTAGTGATAGATGTTCTCAAACTAGCTGCTTCATCACAAACTGTTGGGAAACTCCTGCTTTTTTCCTGCAGCGTCACCTCAGCTCGCCCTCATACAATCACAGTGGAGAAGGTGGGGATCACTGAGGTGCTACAAGGATGACTGGATGGAGCCGAGGGTGTTTGGGGACAGTAAACACAGCTGCAGCCCCACCACTCGCAGCATCAGGGCGGGTGCATGAACGTCTTTCTCATCGGCAGTACCTGAGGCTGAAAGTGTCCACAGCGTTCACTTCCCTGACAAACAAATGATTTAACGACTCGGAGCAGAGCCTGTCTATCTAATCGCACCATGCTGCCTTTCCAGCTCTCTTATCTGACGTCTTCGCTCTGCCTTGGACGTGGGCAGATGAGCACAGGCTGGCTGATTTCGATGATTGCTTCTTTGTGTTAAAAACTTAAAATATTCTCGACCGAACGTATGAGTGAAAATGTTTCATGCTTGAAAAAAAATCAGAGCTCCTTTATTTGAGCCTTTTCAGATATCAGCGTGAGCACACCTCTGGGCTTCTCTTTAGGCTTTCTGGGCTTCTCTAGGCTCCTCTTTCCAAAAAGAGATTAGGTTTAGTTGATTTCTGTACAGACATTTGGAATGTCACAGCAGCTAAATCTGCCACAAATCACTTGCATGACGTTCTCACTTGCAGTGCATCCGGAAAGTATTCAGTGCTTCACTTTTTCCACATTTTTTTAATGTTACAGCCTTATTCCAAAAGGGATTAAATTCATTTTTTTTCCTCAAAATTCTACACACAGTACCCCATAATGACAATGAAAAGTATTTTGAAATTTATTAAAAATAAAAAACTAAAATCATATGTACGTAAGTATTCTTTGCTCAGTACTTCGTTGATGCACCTTTGGCAGCAATTACAGCCTCAAGTCTTTGTGAACATGATGCCACAAGCTTAGCACTCCTCTCTTTAGGCAGTTTCACCCATTCCTCTTTGCGGCACCTCTCAAGCTCCATCAGGTTGGATGGGAAGCATCAATGCATGGCCATTCTCAGATCTCTCCAGAGATGTTCAATTGGGTTCAAGTCTGAGCTCTAGCTGGGCCACTTAAAGACACTCAGAGTTGTCCTGAAGCCACGCCTTTGATATCTTGGCTGTGTGCTTAGGGTCGTTGTCCTGCTGAGAGATGAGCAATCACCCTTGTCTGAGGTCAAGAGCTCTCTGGAGCAGGTTTTCATCCAGGATGTCTCTGTACATTGCTGCATTCATCTTTCCCTCTATCCTGACTAGTCTCCCAGTTCCTGCCACTGAAAAACATCCCCACAGCATGATGCTGCCACCACCATTAGCATGGCGATGAATGGTGCCTGGTTTCCTTCAAACATGACGCCTGGCATTCACACCAGAGAGTTCCATCTTTGTCTCAGCAGTCCAGAGAATTTTGTTTCTCATGATCTGAGAGTCCTTCAGGTGCATTTTAGCAAACTCCAGGTGGGCTCCCATGTGCCTTTTACTAAGGAGTGGCTTCCATCTGGCCACTTTACCATACAGGCCTGATTGGTGGATTGCTGCAGAGATGGTTGTCCTTCTGGAAAGTTCTCCTCTCTTCACAGAGGAATGCTGGAGCTCTGACAGAGTGACCATCAGGTTCTTGGTCACTTCTCTGACTAAGGCCCTTCTCCCCCCGATCGCTCAGTTTAGATGGCTGGGCAGCTCTAGGAAGAGTCCTGGTGGTTCTGAACTTCTTCCATTTCCAGATGATGGAGGCTACTGTGCTCATTGGGACCGTCAAAGCAGCAGAATTTTTTCTGTACCCTTCCCCAGATTTGTGCCTTGAGACAATCCTGTCCCAGAGGTCTACAGACCATTCCTTTGACTTTATGCTTGGTTTGTGCTCAGACATGCCCTGTCAACTGAGACCTTACAGTATATAGACAGGTGTGTGCCTTTCCAAATCATGTCCAATCAACTTAATTTACCACAGGTGGACTCCAATTAAGCTGTAGAAACACCTCAAGGATGATCAGTGGAAACAGGATGCACCTGAGCTCAATTTTCAGCTTCATGGCAAAGGCTGTGAATACTTATGTACATGAGATTTTAGTTTGAGATTTTTGCATATTTATTAAAAATAAAAAACTTTTCACATTGTCATTATGGGGTATTGCGTGTAGAATTTTGAGGGGAAAAAATGAATTTAATCCACTTTGGAATAAGGCTGTAGCATAACAAAATGTGGAAAAAGTGAAGCACTATGAATACTTTACAGATACACTGTATAGGTTACTTTAAAAAATTAATTACATGCACTTTGTGCAGGTGGAGTTGTCATTAAACTCTGGTTTAACAGCTTCACACGCTGTCTGCTGGCCGAATGTTATTGCTGCTGCTGCTTCTTTCCTTTCATGTCAGCACAAGTGTCTGGGATGCTGTACGTTTGTTTGGCTTGTACGGCATACAGCTTGCAATTTTGGGGTTTTTTTTTTTTTTTACTCTTTAAGTTTGCTGTAACTCAATAAAACAGCCAACTGTAAACCTTTGATTCTGCATTTCTGCATAAAGGTTAAGATGTTTCCTTACCTGACTTTGAAATTAACTAGTTGAATAAAAATTAAAATATTGTAGTGTTATCTTAATCTTTGCTCTAACTGCAGACAATCTAGCTCCATGTCTTTGAACAGTGAGTGGGGAAATATAAATTTAACAAATTTATCATCTCAACTTTGCAAGAAAGGCTGTAATTTTAGGGCAAAAATGAAATTTGCAAAACATTTTTGAAATTCACGAAGAGAAAAGATACATTTAAGGAAGAAATATCTTGAAGGTGAACTAGAAAGTATCTTCATGAAAACAAATATTTTAAAAAATACGTGAAAAAAAATGTTTAGATAGGTGTCAAATTAAAGTCTTTGTATTCTTTGAAAAATAATATACTGATTAAAAAATACTTTAAAAAATTTTTACGGGTATGAAATAATCATGTTTGCATCGGAGTAGTTGGATGACAACCCTGGTGGCTGTTAACGGGGTAACACTAGATGGGACATGCTTATATTTTCATTGCAAACAGAGGTGCCATATTGTCTGGGTAATTATAATGGTTGACAGCACCTGCAGCATTGTGATAACAGGATACACAAATTGCTGTATTTATTGTAATGATAAATTATGTATACAGTATCTCACAAAAGTGAGTACACCCCTCACATTTTTGTAAATATATCTTTTCATGGGACAACACTGAAGATATGGCACTTGTGTACAGCTTGTATAACAGTGTAAATTTGCTGTCCCCTCAAAATAACACGGTCATTGTCAAAACTGCTGGCAACAAAAGTGAGTACACCCCTAAGTGAAAATGTCCAAATTGTGCCCAAAGTGTCAATATTTTGTGTGCCCACCATTATTTTCTAGCACTGCCTTAACTCTCCACCTTCCATTTGAGGAGGCCCCACAGATGCTCAGTAGGGAGACATGTTTGGTCAGTCCATCACCTTTACCCTCAGTTTTTTTAGCAAGGCAGTGGTTGTCTTGGAGGTGTGTTTGAGGTCATGTTGGAATACTGCCCTGCGGCCCAGTTTCCAAAGGGAGATCATGCTGTGCTTCAGTATGCCACAGTACATGTTGGCATTCATGGTTCCCTCAATGAACTGTAGCTCCCCAGTGCCGGCAGCACTCCCACCACCATGCTTGACTGTAGGCAAGACACACTTGTCTTTGTACTCCTCACCTGGTTGCCACCACACACTTGACACCATCTGAACCAAATAAGTTTATGTTGGTCTCATCAGACCACAGGACATGGTTCCAGTAATCCATCCATGCTCTTAGTCATCTTGTCTTCAACAAACTGTTTGCGGGCTTTTTTTGTGCATCATCTTTAAAAGGTTGGGCAAACTCCCACGAACCCTCAAGAATTCTCGAGAGGGTAAAGAGCTGGTCCGATGTGCCACCAGTTTACATGTGTTTTGTGGACTTGGAGAAGGCATTTGACCGCGTCCCTCGTGGATTTTTGTGGGGGGTGCTTCGGGAGTATGGGGTATCGGGCTTGTTGTTACGAGCTATTCGGTCTCTGTACGACCGTTGTGAGAGTTTAGTTCGCATTGCCAACACTCGGTCGGAGTCATTCCCAGTGAGAGTTGGACTCCGCCAGGGCTGCCCTTTGTCACCGGTCCTGTTCATAATTTTTATGGACAGGATTTCTAGGCGCAGCCAGGGAATGGAGGGTGTCATGCTTGGTGACCACAGGATCTCATCTCTGTTGTTTGCAGATGATGTTGTCCTGTTGGCTTCATCCAGCAATGACCTACAGCTCTTGCTGGGACGGTTTTCCGCTGAGTGTGAAGCGGCTGGGATGAGAATCAGCACCTCCAAGTCCGAGTCCATGGTCCTCAGCCGGAAAAAGGTGGATTGTCCTCTCCGGGTTGGGGACAGGCTCCTGCCCCAAGTGGAGGAGTTTAAGTATCTTGGGGTCTTGTTCACGAGTGAGGGGAAAATGGAGCGAGAGATCGACAGACGGATTGGAGCAGCATCTGCAGTGATGCGGACGTTGTACCGGTCTGTTGTGGTGAAGAGGGAGCTTAGTTCTAAGGCAAAGCTGTCAATTTACCAGTCAATCTACGTTCCTACTCTCACCTATGGTCACGAGCTTTGGGTAATGACCGAAAGAACGAGATCGCGGATACAAGCGGCTGAAATGAGCTTTCTCCGTAGGATTGCTGGACTCACCCTCAGAGATAGGGTGAGGAGCTCAGTCATCCGGGAGAGGCTCAGAGTACAACCGCTGCTCCTCCACATTGAAAGGAGTCAGTTGAGGTGGTATGGGCATCTGATTAGGATGCCTCCTGGATGCCTCCCACTTGAGGTGTTTCAGGCACGTCCCACTGGGAGGAGACCCCGGGGCAGACCCAGGACTCGGTGGAGAGACTATGTCTCCCAGCTAGTCTGGGAACGCCTTGGTATCCCCTCTGAAGAGCTGGAGCAGGTGGCTGGGGAGAGGGAAGTCTGGGCTTCTCTGCTTGAACTGCTGCCTCCGCGACCCGGACCTCCGGAAAAGCGGTAGAAGATGGATGGATGGATCTTTAAAAGGGGCTTCTTTCTGGGACAGCGGCCATGCAAGACCAGTTTGATGCGGTGTATGGTCTGAGCACTGACAAGCTGACCCCCCCCCCCCCCTTCCCCCCAACCTCTGCAGCAATGCTGGCAGCACTCATACATCTATTTTCAAAAGACAGCCTCTGGATACGACACTGAGCATGTGCACTCAACTTCTTTGGTCGACCATGTTGAGGCCTGTTCTGAGTGGAACCTGTCCTGGTAAACCACTGTGTGGTCTTGGGTCACCATACTGCAGCTCAGTTTCAGGGTGTTTGCAATCTTATAGTCTAGGCCATCTTTATGTAGAGCAACAATTCTTTTTTTCTTTTTTTTCTTTTTTTCAGATCCTCAGAGTTCTTTGCCATGAGGTGCCATGTTGAACTCCCAGTAACCAGTATAAGCATGTGTGAGAGTGGTAACACCAAATTTAACACACCTGCTCCTCATTTACACCTGAGACCTTGTAACACTAACGAGTCACATTACACCAGGGAGGGAAAATGGCTAGTTGGGCCCAATTTGGATATTTTCACTTAGGGGTGTACTCACTTTTGTTGCCAGCAGTTTAGACATTAATGGCTGTGTATTGAGTTATTTTGAGAGGACAGCAAATTTACACTGTTATACAAGCTGTACACTGACTACATTGTATCAAAGTGTCATATCTTCAGTATTGTCCCATGAAAAGATATATTTACAAAAATGTGAGGGGTGTACTCACTTTTGAGATACTGTATATGGCTAATGGGGGGGGGGGGGGGATCTGGAATGCCAGATGTTGCTAATGAGCCCTGTCATGGGCCTATCATCCAAAACACTGAGGAAGGAGGGCGCTAACTCCAGTCCCATAGCATCTCCTTTCCCCTAAAATGCTAAATGGCATTCACTTATATAGCACTTTTATTCTCATCCCTTGATGACCAAAGCGCTTTACAGATCCTGCTATCCACCCATTCACACACACATTCACACACTGATGGCGGCATGTTACCTAACATGGCACTTCCAGACCCACCAGGAGCAATTAGGGGTGAAGTGTCTTGCCCAGGGACACAACGGCAGGATATCCAGGGAGGGCGGGATTCGAACCGCCAACCATGTGGTTATTGGATGACCTGAACTACCTCCTGAGCCACTGCTGCCCCCATACCGTCTATTTGTAACTACATGGGATCAGACTCCGTCTGACCATTCCCTTCTTTTTGTTGCTGTACATATGAAGCAGTAGTTGGCAGCCCATAAGTGTTGGCACTTCAGCTGAAGGTTGAATTTCAGTTTCAGTGGCCTATACGCAGACTGATAGATTTGTGTTGAAGTGTGACAGTTTTATGGCACAACATTTAATCTGAGTGAAGCACAGAAAGCTCCTGACAAACTTAGAATCCTATCAGTGAGACAGTAGCTCATTTCTGCCCCATGGACACACACCAAGGTCACCAGGAGTCTTTGCTTCTCTATACTGTAGCAAACTCAATATGAGCACCCTACTTGGCTTGCCAAGTGGATTGGCCCTATTGGCGACACAGGTAGGGTGCGGGACTCCGGAGCGGGAGGCGTGAGTTCGAATCTCCCGGTGGGACGTCGCCATGTCGAGCAGCACGTAACGTGCTGTAGTAGGGTGCTCATATTGGGTTCGCTACACTACTCCCCTCTGGTTCTCGACATCGTCCCAATGTCAGCGCCCCATTACTGCTTTGGACAGGAGATCCCACTTCTGACACCAATGTAACGTGCTGCTCGACATGGCGACGTCCCACCGGGAGATTCGAACTCACGCCTCCCGCTCCGGAGTCCCGCACCCTACCTGTGTCGCCAATAGGGTCAACCCACTTGGCAAGCCAAGTAGGGTGCTCATATTGAGTTCGCTACAATACGTTACTCATACAATCATGATTTGAACGGGGAGAGGGGATGCCACCCCCTTTGTTAGCAAAATGACCCATAATTATCTCTCCTGTTAACTTGCCATCCTCCCATCCTAATTCATAGGCTTAAATGAAGAGGGGACAGGGGGAAATTTACCCCAACCTGGAAAAAGAGAATTGTCCCTCCCAATATGATCATAACCCTTTCTATATCATAGCAGGAGTGATTGGCACCAATTCTAAGCAAAAATGGAAAAAAAATCTCAGAAATTTACAATGTTTTTTAATATAAATTGGCAGCGTTTTTCTGAAATTTGCAACTTTTTGGGAGAAATCTGTAACTTTCATAAATTTACACGTTCATTTGGATGCTGGTTACATTATTATTCTATGACAATTGGCAACTTTTATCATTTTTGCATCCTTAGTCTTGCAAATTGCCTAATTTATATTTGTTTGTACCTTATGCTAAGTTTGTGAATACCCCCATTCCCCTTGTTAAAAATAATAAATTACCTACTGGTTATACTGTGTATAGTTCACAGATATGTGTAGTCCTAATTAAAGATGAAATGGCTGTTATATTGTGCGGCCTTTGACCTACACCTTGTCCTTAAGCATAATCTGGATACAGACCTATCTTTGGATCACTGTGTGAGTGTTTAGGGACCATTTGGGCAATTCTGGTGAAATGTGGACAGACAAATGGGCAATGGATACAGCTGCGTGGCACTGGCACATTTTTCCTTCACCAGAATGAGCTACAAAACAAACCTTCCAGTGTCTGTTTAAGGAGAGAAGTCTTACGTCCAGAACTAATTATTCACGTAGCATTTCTTTCACGAAACAACTGCTGGAGAACCTTTCAAGCTTTTGAAAAATCAGGTTTGATGGTTGGGAAAAACACGTTTAAATTAATGTCTTCTGTCAGATTTCTGTCAGATCATAACAAGACAAAAGAAAAAAGGCAACATATTTCAGACGGACAGGGTGTAGGCAGAAGCAACAGCTTCTTTCTCAAAGCTTCTTCAGTAACTGACCTAGAGGTCCAAAATGAAACTCCAGTAAATACATTCAAAATAAAGTTTTAAGCTTCCTTAAGTAAAATGCAGTAAATTTCACTTTTATTCGGGTTAAGCGTGAACATCACTTCCCCTATTATGTCCCACACCTCTTTAGTTTCTACTTAACTACTTTGCACACTGTTCAATGGTAAAACTAAGAACACAACAAACTCATGCTTTAGTACCACGGTGAAAACCTTTTGCCAGTTTCAGACATTAATTCAGCAGATGATTATTCCCAAAAAGTCAGATGAATTAACACTTAGAGCACCCATCAATGCAGGATGCACTATTGTGAATACCAAAATAGGCTGAGTGCTCTAAGGGTTATTAAGCATAACTGAAGTCCTAATTGTATTATGTTGATATACTGTCATATTCAGCTATGATTATCACCCAGAAAGTTTTTGTTGGGGTTGTGCTGAGGAGACGTGTATAATTACACACTCATCCTTTTAGTAAACCATTGTCATACAAAAAAAGAGCACCATCCCATCGTCAGTGTTAATTGCTTATGATCAGATCTTCTGACAAGAATTATCCAGCTTTGCACTGCAGCAGCACACCAACATTTCACATCCTTGTAAATCCAGGCCTGGAGACAGTGCTCTCTAAATAGCTCTGCCCATGTTCTGCTGAGAGCATGCTCCCGCTGCATTGGTAATTACAATGCTATTTGATATGGCATCAGAGAGAGGAGGCGAGAGAAAATCAACAGCCTGCTGCAGCTGCAACACTCCTGATCTGACAGTCCAATGGTGGGGTGGGGGGGTGGAGGTCAGAAGAAGAAAAGAATGGGAGGTGGAGTGCAAGGATCACTACTGACATAAAAAAAAAACCAAAACAATTTATTTGTGTTTTCTATCCATTCATAGACACATCTGCAGTAGTAGTAATCACAGCAGAGCTGGCTTTAGTTGATGAATTCGAGCCACAGTTCAAGCCCTGCTGTTCAGCCCAGTCTCCGTTACAATGCACGCTTCTTCAAACTTAACTCTGTTTTGTCTTTTAAAAATAAAACATAAATATAAATGAGTTTCAGATTTTAAATCCCTCAAACAGAAACGTGTGTGACGAAGCAAGCCTTTAAACGTGACACATCAACTGTCCAGCCCCTCGTCATTAGGGGTGAAGAGGGTGCATTTCTCTCATTCACCACCAAGGCGGAAACCTTGTCCCCAGTTGTGGCGTCCCCCTTGTGGCTGCTCCTGAGGAGCTGGCCTCCTAGTGGGAGGAACTCCAAACCCTGACACTCCTCCCCTCCTGCTAGGAAACCACCGATTCCTGTAGAGAGAGAACATTTTAAGGAATCAAGCATATTGCACATTGGGCTATATTTCATCAAAGTGTGCAAGTCACATCGTTTTCCTTTGATAGCCAAGCTATACTAAAGGCCGACACAGAAAGGCTCTATTCTTGTATATTACATTCAACCTGGCAAGCAGGCATCAGAAATCTTCCATCCAAACACGTGTACTCCAACACAATGGTTCTATGTTTTTACAGTGACTGAACTGTCATCCTGCAACAACAGGACTATCTGTAGCCTTTAGTTCTCGTTTTTCAATAAACAGAAGGTCTAAAGTTTTGATACAAACTGAGTCCTTTGGTATAAAGAATACTTGAAATTTTGACCCTGTGAGACACAGGCAGCCTAGGTTACTGTGAAATTACCCATAAATGCCCAGATCACCCGACCTTTGACCTTGAGCACAACTTGGATGCAGACCCTCCTGAGGATCATTGGGGCAAATGCCTAGAAGGAGAAGCGATTCTCTTGAAATGTGGACGGACAGACTTCCTGGATGGGGCGCTCCTCTGCGTACAACCCACTCAAGCTTCTACCATTTCTACTGCTTTTATGTGTCGATTGACAATTTCAATTTCTTGAAGTTTGTTCTGTTTGAATATGTATGGAATAGTGGTCAGTGAACTGTAGAAACTAAATTGCCCCTTGGTCATTAAAGTTTTCTGTATCTATATCTGACACCACGTCATCACATTAACTCCTTTCGGCTTCACTGGAATAAGTTAAAAATTATATTGTGTTAATTAATTTCCCAATAACAAGTGTAAATAAATATGGTAGCCTCCAGCACTAACCCCCTCCACCCTTAAAAGTTAATATTCTAAAAGTTAAGTGGGCACGTTATTAATCAGAAATGTGTGGCTTCATCTTTTTTGAGCGAACCTTTATTAATATAGCATAAAAAAAACAGGGATTTTATTTTTTCAGCCCTACAGTGAAGTCAGATTTTTGATTCTAAATGTGTTCCAGCACAACATTTTTACACTTACTTCGACTTACATCATAAAAGAGGGAGAAAATATATATATAATAAATATTTTGATAAATTTGCAATATTCTTGGAAATGAATAAATTCATTTGAATATCTGAGCAAACTCCAACTTACTCAATATTCTTAATTTTTTTTTAGATAAGCCAACTGTTTTGAGTCTCCTCTGCAGCAGTGTGTCTAAAGGATGCTCTAAAACAATGTGATTAAAAACAAAATTCAGTTACATTTTTAACAGTAAATTCAGTGTGAACACATGCAAAAGCAAGAAGGACTCTTGCTGTCAAACTGTACTAAAAGTAATTGTCATTTCATTGTGATTGCATGCTGCTAATCAAGATTTGCATGTACTCCCATACTGTTTATCCATTATGTCATGCTGTGTATTTGGAAGTCGGACGCAGGGGCTTCCAGCTGATGACCCTGTGGCTGGTCCCCGGCACTGGTGGAGCTGCAGCAGGCAGAAATGCCTTGCAGGTCACACCTGTGCTCTCATCTATGTAATTAATGGCGAAAAAAAAGGCCTGACCATCAAATGAAGTTTTGTGGGACCTATTCAACACTTGTGTCCAGACGCACCTAAATCCTGAACCCTGGGACGCACAGACTTATAGGCTGCATTCTGACTTTTCTTCCAAGGTTCGTGATTGCTGTGTAGCAGTATAACATTACATTTATTTGCTTTATTAAACAGTCGTTACAACTTCTACAAAAAAAAAAAAAAAACTGGTACATAACTGAAATGGTACATACACATTTTCAGGATGCTTTTGTCTCACTTGAAAAGGAGAAAATATATAAAATACTATATATTACTGAACTATTATTTTGCCAAAACTTGCCCTTTGTTGTCATCTTTCTTTGTCTTGTTCTTTAATGCTAAAAACTTAATGTTACCAGCTTCACTGTATGTAACCAGGAGAAGAAAAAGACTTATTGGCTTTTGGAATTAGTATAATATCAATAATTTGACATCAGCATCAGGAACACGTTGCTGATCATCATCAGACGAGACAAAACGGTACAAAATGGTCAGGCACGCTCATTTCCATGAAGTTGAAACATTTCAACTTTATGCAAATGAGAGGTGGGGGAAGCACAGGCTACTCGACACACTGCAGCTCAAATTTTACTGTACCCGAGCCGGCTGCTTTCCGTTGTGTTTCACATACACAATGAATGGGAAGCGGAAGACCAACAGATCCAGTAGACGCGTAGTATAAGACATCAACACCCTGACATTAGCTGCACTGGATAATAACCACATATTTTGCTCTAAAAGTACTGTATATTAGGAAAGCAAGCAAGCAAATCTTTAGCCTTTGTCTTACAGGAACTCTGGTGTGGAAAGGAAGGCACGTCCTCCCAGGTCCATGGGGTATTTGTACATGAGGAAGAAGTAGAGATGGCCCACCAGGTTTCCTGTCAGCTCATTCATAAAACTGTACAATAACAGAGACAGAGCTGACACACAGGAAGACTATTATACAGTGCTGGAGTGAGGAATCAGAATTAAATCTGTACTTACGACCCTGAGAGGATAAAGTTAAAGATCAGGATGACCCAGGGTAGATAATAGGCCTGGTGCAGAGCAGAAGAAAAGGGTTTAAATTCAGAGAAGAAGTAAGCAAAGTCATGATTTTTTTTTAAAAAAAAAAAGCAGTCTAATAAGGCATCCTAAATTTAAAAAAAAAAAAAAAACTTTACAAAGGCAGAAAAAATGTATCCCTCTGACCTTGAATTGTGTCCCAAACCAGAAGGCAACGATGGCATCTTTGTTGAACTGAGCCCAGACGTACAACACAGACATGATCAATGCGATCATCAGCAGCTGGAAACATTAATAAAACATTAGTCCAACCAGTCAGCAGAACAACTCAAGTCTGTATGGTGTATTTGAGTTTTCACAGCAAGTTTTTACTTGGCGTTATAGCAAAGCCAGAATGATTGGCGTTTTGTTCTGTCCAAATAAAACAAAACCAAATGATTAACATGTAAAGTCACTAACTAGCATGGTTTTATTTGTTAATTAACATGTAACATTTTACTTCCATTTCTTATACAGGACCAAAAGTGAATAATTTGGATAAAAGCAACATAGTAGTGTAAAAAGTAGTGCATTTACAGTTGAGGTCAGAAGTTTGCATACACCTCTATACAGCATGTTTATCATGGCCGTCTTCCAAGAACTTCTAATGATTCCTACAAGTCTTAATTTTCTATAATGGAATAACAGAAACACGCATCATCACCAAAACAAACACACATAAATTTATTGCAGATCTACTAGGAGTATGACAAATCTGCTGGTTCAGAAATAGACACACAGTAACACTAATATTTAGTTAAATGTCCCTTCGCCATTTTCAACTCAGTGAAAGTGACACTCTGCCAAAAACTGAGGGTTTTTTTTCTTCTTAGTGTGTCTGTACCATGTTTTTTATGACTTACAAGACATATCAAGAGTAAAATCACTCAAAAGTCTCATCTCTCTTTTTTTGGCTGTAAAAGTTTCACTTAAGCCCCGCCCCCTGAGAAAAGGCAAGTTGAGATGGAGCATTTTTGGTGACATAACTATGCATGGCGCTGGCACATCTGTAGTGTTGAGCCAGTCAGGACTCTGACCTAACTGAAGTTATCCTCCAGGCTAGTTAGCATTTTTTAACAAACAGCTTAGAAAACTCAACCCAAATCAAGATGGGTTTTACCATTAAACTGCTTTTAAGGACCAGTGCAGTTTCAGTCATTATCCTGTGCCACCGTGCATACAGCTGCGCATGTCCTTCAACCGGTAAGTCTTTTTATCACAGGATTTATGCTGTTTAACATAGCGCTGGGTTGGGTCTAGTCACCAATTCTGCCATTTGAAGCGGGGGGGGCTTGTGAAAAGATTTTGACACAAACCCGTAAGATGATGAAAGGTTTATTTTAAAGAACAAAGGGCTTAAGATACCATTTAAGATAATGTAGATTTGTTTTTACAGGGGATTTATAGCCACTGGAGTGCATCTTTAAACATATTTGGAACCCAACCACAAGTTTCTGTTTGTATCTTTGACTGCTCCTCGTGACAGAATTGGTGCAGTTCAGTCTTTCTGACTCATTCTTGTTTCTTCAGCACAGTTTACAGGTTATCAATGGGGCTGGCATCAGGGCTTTGTGAAGGCCAGTAGAAAACCTTAATTCTCACCTGATTTAACCATTTCTTCACTACTTCTGATGTGTTCTTGAGGTCACCGTCTTGTTGGAACACCCAACTATGTCAATGATCCAACCTTATAACTGATGTTTGAGGTCTTCCTGAAGAATTTGGATGTAATCCTTCTTCTTTATTCCATCTATTTTTTTTTTCATTATTTCACTGGCACACAAACATTACTCGAGTGTAATGCTACCACAACCATGCTTGGCAGTAAGTCTGTTGTTCTTGGGGTTAAATGCCTCATGTTCTCCCCTTTGAACATGCATGTATTTCTGGTCATCATGACCATATAACTCAATTTTTCAATGTTTCATCTGACCTCAAAACTTTGCTCCAGAAGGCCTTTTCTTCGTCCATGGGATCAGCATCAAACTTCGACCAAGCCTTAAAGTGCTGGTTCTGGAGTAAAGGCTTCTTTGTTACACAGCAGCCTCTAAGCCTATGACCATGTCAAACATGCTTGACTGTAGACACCGAGCAGCTTTAATTCACTGCATACCTGCTTTTGATGATTCTGGGTGGAATCGTGACCATCCTGACCAACTGTCTCTCAGCAGCAGGTGATAACTTGTATTTTCTTCCTGGTCGTAGCGGTGGCATCACTGTGTTGTACGCTTTCCACTTAGAACCAACTGTTTCCACAGTTGAATTTTGGGATCTGTAGCTGCTTTCAAATGGCCCCAAGTGACCTCTCCTAACTTGTTCAAGTTAGTAATTCGCTATTTCAGATCTGCACTGAGCTCCTTACACTTTTCCACTGCAATGCTTGTGGCTGAATCAATTGAGTGTACCACACTGACTCCATTTAAATATGCTAAGATAAGTCACCAGCTTTAGTCAACTGTAATCACTCGCAAGAAGTTAAGAGGGCATGCCACCAAGGCAATTTAAATATCACAACTTCCTAGATCATGAAAACTATCAATTTAAGGTGTTGTATGTATATTTTAGACCCAGGGGACTTTATCATATTTTTAGAAGAAAAAAAAATAAAATAAAACAAGATCCAAAATGAATGCTTTTTGTGGAAAAGATATATCTGTTTCAATCATTCCATCATAGAAAGGATTTCTAGTAGTCTTTGGAAGCTCAAGAGTGCCATGATATACAGTACAAGTCAAAAGTTTGGACACGTCTAACCATTCATTTTCAGTGGGTAGATGTGTCTAAACTTTAGACTGGTACTGTACCTGTAGTAGCTTACATTCAGTCAGCTTCTTAACTGCTTAATTCTTTTTGGGTCGAAGGGGTGCTGGAGCCCATCCCAGCATTTTTGGGTGACAGGCAGGGTACACCCAGCACAGATCGCCAGTCCACCACAAGGCCAACACAGAGCGACAGATAACCATTCACTCTCACATTCATACCCAAGTACAATTTAGAATTCCCAGTTGGTGCCAATTAACCTAACATGCATATCTTTGGACTGTAGGAGGAAACCAGATTACCTGACGAAAACTCAAAGAGACACTGGGAGAACATGCAAACTCCATACAGAAATTCTCCGTTGGCCAGGGGGTGAGTTCAAACCCACAACCTTCTTGCTGTGAGGCGACAGTGCTAACCACTGCACCACTGAGCTGCCCCATGTATCTTACAAGTGTATATAAACTGTTGACAGCAACTGTAGGTGGATATCTTCTCATACAAGTAACACTCCTGAGAGTTATAACTACAACTAAATACTGTACGGATAAACACACAACAGTAGTTATTATTCATGTTGCATAAATACAGAGAAGATTATGTTCTCACCGGCATGTTCATCAGCATTCCTGTTATCTACACACACACACACACACAGAGTCAAGGACAACAACCTCAACACAACAACACAATCACAGCTGGAGCCGTAAGATTAGAAGAGTCTGTGACTGGAGCGCTGCCAGCTCAAATCCTCACAACAGTTCTGGAAGGAGCAGGGAGTCACCATGACCTTTTCTACGTGACCCAGGCATCTTGGCAGTTCATTTCTACAGCACATCCATGTTGTTTGAAGTTACACTAGCCAAACACTCAGTTTAGATGAGACAGAGAAAAGAAGACTTTCCCTGAAGATTTTCTTTTTTTAATAAACAAGAAAAAGTCAGTAAAAATGAACTAGAATCAGGGCTACACTGACAAAATAGCAAAGTGCTGTCATGTGGGCCTGACTGTAGTGCTGGTGTTGCCTGTGACCTAGATTAGGTTTCTGTACTCTGCAGGGGTAGACTGACACTGGGCCGCTGGCACAGAGCCACCCCGACATGGCACACTGCTGCAGAGAGACAGGAGGAGGAGGAGGAGTACTGCTGCAAACACATGAAAGAAGGGAAGTGGCGAAGTTTCAGAAATAACTGCAGTGGGAAATGGTTACGAGTCAGATGTAGTGTGAGAAGATAAAGGTTATCATTTTTAAATGATATGCTGTGAAAAGGATACAACAATACAGATCCAGTTGAAGAGGAGCATGAAGATATAGTCTGCAGGCCTCCCATCAAATACCCCTGGGATTAAAACAAAAAGGAACAAGAGTGAATTTTATGAACATGGCGAAAAAAAACAGTAAACTTCTAGCTAATCAACTGCGTGGTATTAGAGCTAAGCAAATTATTACTGGAGTTAGGACAGATAAAGGAGAGGTGACATCTGACCAACAAGTGATTAATGATATTTTCAGGTCATTTTATTCCAAATTATATACCTCAGAATATACAACAAACTTAAAGGATTTGAAAATTTTTTTTGATTCCATTGATATCCCTTCGATTTCCTCAGAATCTCGGCAAATTCTAGAAGCTCCCATCACAAAAGAAGAAATTCAGCTGGCAATATCATCCATGCAATCAGGAAAATCTCCAGGACCTGATGGGTTTTCTGCTGATTTTTTCAAAAAATTCTCTGACGACCTCGCCCCTTTCCTTTGTCAAGTTTTTACAGAGTCGCTTGACTCCAGTACACTTCCTCCTTCATGTTATCAGGCCTGTATCACTGTGTTGCTTAAAAAAGATAAGGATCCTGTTGATTGTGCTTCTTACAGGCCTATTTCCTTGTTAAATACCGATGTTAAAATTTTGTCAAAGTTGTTAGCTTCAAGGTTGGAAAAGATTCTTCATTTTATAATTTCACAGGACCAAACCGGTTTCATTAAAAATCGCCATTCTTTTTTTAACTTGCGGCGGTTGTTTAATATTATTTATACTCCTCACCACAGCATACCTGAATGTCTTATTAGTTTGGACGCTGAAAAGGCATTCGATAGGGTTGAGTGGGAGTATTTGTTTTTTACTTTGGAGAGGTTCGGTTTTGGTCCTTCCTTCTGTTCCTGGATTAAACTTCTCTATGCTAGTCCTTTAGCTTCAGTGTTAACTAATTGTCGCTATTCTGACTATTTTAGACTTTACCGTGGTACGAGGCAAGGCTGTCCTTTGAGCCCGTTGCTCTTTGCCTTGGCAATTGAGCCATTAGCTATTGCAATCCGTGGGAGCCAGGACTTTCTAGGCATTCGTAGGGGTGGCATCGAGCATAGGGTTTCACTCTATGCCGACGATCTTTTACTATTTCTCTCCAACCCACTTACTTCATTACCCGCTATACTCAACATTTTGGATAGTTTTAGTAGGTTTTCTGGTTATAAAATTAATCTTAATAAGAGTGAATTGTTTCCGATTAATGAAAAGATTCAAGTTCAGGATCTTGAAAATTTTCCTTTCAAGGTTGTTATTGATCATTTTAATTATCTTGGGATATGTGTCACTAAACAACTTAATTACTTGTTTAAAAATAATTTTCTCCCCTTATTTGACCAGTGCAAGCTAATACTTTCCAAATGGTCCCCATTATCCTTGTCCTTAATTGGCAGAATCAATTCTATAAAAATGATGTTACTTCCAAAGTTTCTATATTTGTTTCAATGTCTCCCCATTTTTATTCCTAAATCCTTTTTTAAGTCTTTGGACTCTCTGATTACCTCATTTATTTGGAATGGTAAACATCCGAGATTGAGGAAAGTTTTTCTTCAAAGACCCAAATCAGTGGGTGGCATGGCTCTGCCTAACTTTCAATATTACTACTGGGCAGCAAATATCAGGTGCATGTTATATTGGAAACATTTCTATCTGGAACCCAAATCACCCATTTGGATCCTTATGGAGTCACATGTGGACAATCAAACCTCCCTACCGGCAATTTTAGGTTCACCACTTCCCCTTGCTTTGTCTACACTGGGTAATAATAAAGTAGTTCATCAGTCTCTTAGAACTTGGTCTCAATTCAGGAAAAATTTCGGTCTTCAGTTTTTTTCCATTAGAAGTCCAATTGCCGCAAATCATTTATTTACCCCATCAACTATTGATAGTGCATTTCATATATGGCACGGAAAAGGTCTAAAATCTTTTGTGGATTTATATTTTGATGGTCAATTTGCAAGTTTTTCTCAACTTTCCGCTAAATTCGACATCACTTCTACACATTTTTTCCGCTCCCTCCAGGTCAGACATTATGTGCAAACCATGACAAAACAATTCCCTCACAAACCTTCTGATAATCCTCTAGATGATTTTTTATTAGTTAAACCAACTTCTAAGGGGGTAATATCAGTTTTATATAATTTAATTTCAAATTTACAATCTTCTTCTCTGGCCGCTATTAAATTGAATTGGGAACAAGATCTTAATTTTACTTTTACTGATGAACTGTGGGACTCTATTCTTGGCCAGGTTCACACTGCATCAATGTGTGCTCGTCACGCTCTTATTCAATTTAAGATTGTACACCGGGTGCACCTGTCCAAGGTTAAGTTAGCACGTATTTACTCGGATATAGACCCAACTTGTGAAAAGTGTGGTAGCGCTCCTGGCACTTTGCTTCACATGTATTGGTCCTGCCCTTCATTGATGAATTTTTGGCATTCTGTTTTTATCACTATGTCTGAAGTCCTGCAATATCAAATTAAACCTGATCCATTATGTGCCATTTTTGGTGTGGCTCCAGAACTTGTCTTGCCAAATTCCAAATTAAAAGTATTCAAATTTTCATTATTATTGGCTAGACGTGCTGTATTACTGAAGTGGAAAGACTCTTCACCCCCTTCACATTTACAGTGGATAAAAGATATAATGTCCTGTTTGGATTTAGAAAAAAATCAGATACAGTTCGTAGCTCTGAAAACAAATTCTATAAATTATGGCGCCCGTTTCTTGATTTCTTTGAAAGACCCACAATTATAGTTTCTGAGTAGCTCATATCCCCTTTACCCCACCCCCACCTCACACACACAATTTTTTATTTTATTTTTTTTGTATTTTTTTATTATTGTTTATTTAAAGGTTTTTGTGTTTTGAAGCATCCACATTTGTTAGTTTTAAATTCTAGTTTTGCACTGTTTGGTTAAAACAAAAATGAAAATTTCTAATACTTTGTATTGTATTGATACGTCAATTAATAATAATAAAAAGACCTTTGAAAGAAAGAAAAAGGAGATAAATGATGAACAAAAGTGTCATGACAAAGTACTGCGCAAAAGTCTTGTGCCATCCCTCATTTCTTTATATTTTTGTTAGGAAAATGGTAAATGTGTGTGGCAGTTTTGGTAACAGTCCATGTGAAAGTTAAATGGAAATACCAAATATGTGCCCTTCAGAGGTAAAGTGGGCTATCCCACAAAACCATTATTTTGAGAAAATGAGCTCTAAAGTTGAAATATTCTCAAAAAATCAGTGTGCCTATATCATTAAAAAGTTACCCCCTATAATTACCTTCAAGGTGTGACTTAAATATGAAAATATATTTAAATCACATATTCACAACAATAAGAGAGTAGGGGTTAAAAATGTGGGATAGACCACTTTACCTCTAACTGAAGATAAAAATCGAGTAAGAGGACAAAAGTAAAAAATAATGTTAATTTGAAATTTTAATGAATGAAACAGATGATAAATTGCAAATTTCACAGATATCACACACTAGGCAGTTTTTGCTATTCTTCTGCACATTGGTTTCCAATAATTAGAACATAAACAGTGTTGTTTGTGTCCTCGCTTATTCGCAAAAATTTCTATATGAAAATCAAACCAACAGTTTTCTTCTAACTGAGAAAGTCAACATGTAACTCTTATCAAAACATCAGAAATACAGTTATTGAAGAGTAAAAACAAGTTTAATAGGACAAGCTTATGTCCTACCAATTTACTGTCAATGTCTAGTCTGACTCGGTGTCACTTGAGCTGTCGTGACCTCCACCCTCCTGTGTTGATTTCAAAGTTTCGTAAAATGGATGATGAACAGGCGGCGCATACTTCAACAATGATTGGATATCTTCAAGTTTGGCTCTCTTCAGCGGCCTCCCATTTGGATACAGTAAAGGAAGGTCTGTGATGTTTTGAATGATCTTTGGAGGTCTTCCCCTGAGTGCTCTCTTTTGTTTGAAGTTGACACTTTGGAAAGGGAACTCGGCATCACAAGTAGTTTTATAAAACATCACACCAGGATCTGCTTTACGAAACTGCATCCATTGTATTTTCAACCATTCGACCTTATTGTTTTCTTCATCCAGTTTTCTGTTTACAGTAGCCTCTTCCAATGGTCTAGTACTGTGAAACAAGGCCGATGTCATGGGAACTACATTGAACAGGGGTTCCTTCCGTTTTGACTGCCTGACTACATCGTACCACTCATCTGGCACAAACACATGCTGTTTCTTCCTCTTGGCTTTTTCTATTAACCCAAAGTCTTGGTCATTGGGCAGGTAGCTGTGACCCGTTACAAGCCTTTTGTGATCAACGAGATCTATGTTCAGTGTGTTCACTATGTGCATCCACATCAATGCCATCTTGTAGTTTCTATTTTGTCCCCCACATGAGTCGGAATAGGCCACAACGTGTGTGATACCGAGCATGGAATGTGGGATAGCCCACTTTACCTCTCAATAGTTTCACCAAATTAATGAGAATGATTTCATTTACTCTCAATAGAGGGCAGCACAATACGTTTTATGCAGAGCTAGGCAGTTTAAGAAAATGATAGACCCTTAACAATTAGTGTAGTACAATTAACTCATTTTTGACCTACATGTGGGATAGCCCACTTTACCTCTGAAGGGCACATATAAGGCAAAAACAACTTTCTACAATTCTAATGAGCTTGAATGTCAGTTTGTGGTGAGACCTCCTTATTCTTTAACACAGCCTGAACTCTCTCTGACAAGCTTTCTTGTCATGTCTTTAAGTAGTCTTCTGGAATAACCCTCCAGGCTACTACAGGACATTCCCAAACCTTTTCTTTGGATGTTTTCTTGCCTTTTGTTCCGTTCTCTGTCACACATTTCAAATTTGGATTCAAGATCTGTTGCCACCGATTTTCAGTATAGTTCTTGTTGGTTCATCCCAGGGAAGGCAAAAGGAGTTAATGTGATGACGTATTGCCCATCCGGTCGCCGCACCATCCCATTTGTCTAGCTAAAAACCACATTTGTGCTTTTACTTAAATCTACAGCTGCAGTGAAAAGACTTGTATATTTCAGTTTCATGTAAAAGCATTAAAAAAAAAAACAAGTCACACCTTTTAGAAAAGTAACTTTCGACCCCATTTACAACTGGCATTAAAAAGCTATTTTTTATTGCATTGCTATTGTAAAGGTGGTCAGCGACACATGTTGACCACATTTAACAGAGGTGTAAATGTGATGCCATATCTGATCTGCAGGCAACAACCCCATTGCAAAGGCCCACACCGTAAGCTTGTGGTTTAAAAAAAAAAAAAAAAAAAAAAAAAAAAAAAAAGCACTGTGCTCTCTCAACCTACAGTGGATATAAAAAGTCTACACACCCCTGTTCAAATGCCAGGATTTTGTGATGTAAAAAATGAGACCAAGATAAATCATTTCAAAACTTTTTCCACCATTAATGTGACCTATAACCTGTACAACCCAACTGAAAAACAAACTGAAATCTTTTAAGAGGAAAAATAAAAAACTTATAATAACCTGGTTGCATAAATATGCACACCCTTAAACTAATACTTTGTTGCAGCACCTTTGGCTTTTATTACAGTCTTTTTGGGTAGGAGTCTATCAGCCTGGCAAATCTTAATGTGGCAATATTTGCCCGGTCTTCTTTGCAAAAATGCTCCAAATCTGTCAGATTGCGAGGGCATCCCATGTGCACAGCCCTCTTCAGATCACTCCACAGATGTTCGATCAGATTCAGGTCTGGACTCTGGCTGGGCCATTCCAAAACCTTAATCTTCTTCTGGTGAAGCCATTCTTTTGTTTATTTGGATGTGTGTTCTAGGTCATTGTCGTGCTGAAAGATGAAGTTCCTCTTCATCTTTCTAGCAGAAGCCTGAAGGTTTTGTGCCAACACTGACTGGTATTTGGAACTGTTCATAATTTCCTCCACCTTGACTAAGGCCCCAGTTCCAGCTGAAGAAAAACAGCCCCAAAACATGATACTGCCACCACCATGCTTCACTGTAGGTATGGTGTTCTTTTGGTGATGAGCAGTGCTGCGTTTATGCCAAATATACCTTTTGGAATTGTGGCCAAAAAGTTCAACCTTGGTTTCATCAGACCATAACACATTTTCCCACATGCATTTGGGAGATTTCAAATGTGTTTTTGCAAAATATAACCGGGCTTAGATGTTTTTCTTCGTAAGTCTTCCATCTTTCCACCCTATTCCATAGCCCAGACATATGAATAAAATGGGAGATTGTTGTCACATGTACTAAACAGCCAGTACTTGCCAGAAATTCCTGCAGCTCCTTCAGTGTTGCTGTCGGCCTCTTGGCAGCCTCCCTGACCAGTTTTCTTCCCGTCTTTTCATCAATTTTGGAGGGACGTCCAGTTCTTGGTAATGTCCCTGTTGTGCCATATTTTCTCCACTTGATGATGACTGTCTTCATTGTGTTCTGTGGTATATTTAATGCCTTAGAAATTATTTTATACCCTTCTCCTGACTGACACCTTTGAACAATGAGATCCCTCAGATGCTTTGGGAGCTCTCTGCGGACCATGGCTTGTGCTGTAAGATGTGACTACAAAAATGTCAGGAAAAGCCTACTAGTACAGCTGAACTTTATTTGGGGTTAATCAGAGGCACATTAAATGGTGGCAGGTGTGTGCCAACTCCCATTAACATGAGTTTGAATGTGATTGGTTAATTCTGAACATAGCCACATCCCCAGTTATAACAGGGTGTGCATATTTATGCAACCAAGTTATTGTAAGTTTTTTATTTTTCCCCTTAAAATATTTCAGTTTGTTTTTCATTTGGGTTGAACAGGTTATAGGTCACGTTAATGGTGGAAAAGTTTTGAAATGTTTTATCTTGGTCTCACTTTTTTTTTTACATCACAAACCTGGCATTTGAACAGGGGTGTGTAGACTTTTTATATCCACTGTACATCTCTAACAAAAGCACTCTGAGGTGAGTGTGAGGTGAGTGCAATATCCGCCGCCTCTATTTACTTTGACGATAAGGACCTGAACTTATATAGCACTTTTCTAGTCTCTAAAAGATCAAAGTGCTTCACTAGTACTAACCCTCTATTCTAAGCACCTACTATCAGAGACAGACGCCTAGGGGAAACTTAAAATTATTAATTAACCTGACATACATTTCTTTGGATTGTGGGAGGAAACTAGAGCACCTGGAGTAAACCCTCACAGCACAGGGAGAACATGCAAACACCATACAGAAAGGTTCCTACCCCTGCCAGCCTTGGGATTCAAACCTGTAACCTTCTAGCTGTTAGGCAACAGTGCCAACCACTGTATCACCCACGGTGGTACTCTCCTTCAATCTTATTGAGGGAGAATACTTTAATATCTTACTGAAGGAGAGTAGTTTTCAACTTTTACAAGTGGTTTTTAGGTTTTAAATTCACTTTTACTCCTCTGGCTCCAGCGGTGCAGGACCGTCACTGTTTTGGCCACTTGTTTTGGCCACTTGTTTTACATCATATTAAGAGTTATTTAGGCTTCCCTCAAAAGTTACAAGACTGACCAAGACTCAGATACGCAGACCTTACCCCACATCATACTAAACTTGATGTGTTTATTGTTAACAGTTCAGCATCCAACTCTCATATACCACATTTGTCTTAAGATATGCAACACAACAGCCATAAAATGTATTAAAAATGTCCATCCAAAACACTAACCTTAACTTAAAAATGATGATTATTTGGACTTGTTCTGTCAGAGATCTTAGATGTTTTTTCCACCATTAATCTATACGCTGCATTATTCCCCACACACCTGCTCAGATGATTTTTTTAACTCACTGTCTAGAAAAAATACCCCCCAAAAAACGGTAATGGGTGTTTTTTTTTTTTTGGGGGGGGGGGGTCCAGTGCACTATATCAGGGGTATCCGACTTTCAAGCGCTCTCTCTTTTTCTGTAATTTGCAGATGTCGGTTTCGTTTTTATAATATGCAAGGGAACATAAAAGAGTTTCAGACTTGCATTGCAATTTTTAAAAAAAATCATTGATTTTGCCGTTACAATCGAAACTATTGGTCGTGTCCCCTCATTTTTCCCAGTTTTTGTGTGACATGAAAATCGCATCAATTTCAAAGTATTGTAAAGTGATCTCTGAGTAACTCTTTCTACTCATTTATGCAAGAGATAACAGAGTTGTAATGCAAATTCAAAATAAAACATTCCCCAATGTGATCGGATCTATGGTTTTTGTACGGCGACCCCTGCAAATTGACTCGTACGACGTAAATTTCTGTGTCCCCGAATTTACACAGCAACATGCAAGTTATTTGGTAAAGTAACCAGAAAACAGGAAGTGCTGATGCTTTTCACTTTGCACCTTTCAAATCCCAAACCATACACGTAAAAAGGAGATCAGTCTTTGTGAAGCTCAGATGTAGAATATTTCAATAAAATCTCAAACATTTATGACACATCGAATATGGTGTCCTTTAAAAAATTTACGTCTTCGGTCTTGGTCGGCCGTGCGCAGCCCCGTCTGGCGAGGTGAGCGCCCTGGGAAAGCACTTTTATTTTCTCTACCCGGATGTGCTCAACCCATGTGGAGAGGATTAACCGTGGCCACTTTATATTGAAGTTATCGAAGGTCCAAACTTCCGTGTCCCGCATTTACGCCTTTTGTGATTTTACGTCTTATCCAACAAACAGGGAGAATTTGAAGGTATGTATACACGTTATCACATCTTAATATGTCATGAAAATGTAGCTGTTGATGAGTTTTGATGCATGAAAAATACTGGAAGTGTTGAAGTTGTTTCGTGTAAAACGTTTGCCATTGCAAAGTGCATTGGCACACGGGGAAACAAAAAGCCCGAGTGTCCCGTTTACGTCTCCATTTACAAGTAGTTGAAGTGAGCGCTCATCCTCAAGAGTTCCTGAACGCGAATGCCGTTACAAAAATAGTTAATAGTTTCATAAACCTGACACAATTGGATTGTGATTAGTCAATTTCATGTGCAGATTTGATCAATTTTAAATTTTGCCACCAATGTCACACATTGGACCCCTAATAAATAAAAACACCCTAATCTGAAGGAGGACATGGAGTGGGTTGGTGTTACAGAAGAAGACGCGAGGGACAGGGTGAGATGGATGCAGATGATCCGCTGTGGTGACCTCTAATCGAGCAGTCAAAAGAAGAAGACCTTAAAGAATGATGAATACTGACAGAAAGCCCACTAAGCAGAGAGGACATCAGATTAATTCTGCTTTTCTTCTGTGTCAGCTCCATGCAGCAGCTTTTTTTTTTTAAATTTATTACTGCCAACACAAGGAGGCTTATTTATGCTTATTCCCTTACAAAAATTATGAAACTTCCTTTCATCCAACTTAAAGAATGTTCCCACTTGCTGCGGGTCAGTCACAGATTTTTTTTAAACATTTTCCCACCCACTTTCTTAAACACACATTCTTTCTTGACTCATGGACTGCTGGAAGTAGCTTGATCGCAGCAACCCAATCTCTGTAAACCCATGTTAATATCAAGTGTAAATGTATATTGCTAAGCTCTGCCAGATCAATACCTGGTCAGAAAAAATGCATTGTAATGCCAGGTGTAAATGGACCTAAGATGCAATAAAGACTATAAGGACTCATATCATATCCTTATTTTGAGTGAGCTTAACCAATGACGTCTATAAGAATAACACAAATGTCAAGGACCTCAAGGAAGATTTTAATGTGAGTGCACGTGCAACGCCACTGTTTTCACCTGTCTCTAGCCGAGTGGAGTAGTGATAGAGGAAATACAGGTTGATCAGGTACACAAATCCCATCGGGAAAAAGAAGGTGGCCGTCACTGGTCTCCAAATCTAGAAGAAACAGACAAAACAACATACCAACATGAATGAGGCAGAAAGAAATTAACACAGTGGATCTAGACTTTCCCAGTTGAGCAGCTGGCACGTATTCATGTCTCCAGGCAATTATAATTTGTATTGCTTTGGATAATAGAGGTCAGTTCAATGTAACATTTGAAAGGTGATCAAAGGACAAAGGCATGCATGTGTTAAAAACAATTACTCAAGAAGAACTGAAAACGGAGTTACACAATACTTACCTTGGTCAGTTTTAGGATTGTCTAAATAAAAAGTCATTTCTGCTGCTTGTAATTTAACAAAGTCAATGTGCAACATTTATCAGCTGTTAAATCAAGCAGATAAATGGGGGCAGCTGTGGCGCAAGTGTAGAGTGTGGACAAGCTCTGATCGGAGGGTCGATGGTTCGATTCCTGCTCTCTCTGCAGTGTGCATGTTGAAGTGTTCTTGAGCAGGCCACTGAACCCTGCCACCATGTGTGTGAATATGTGTGTGAATAGATAGATAGCCGAATCTGTAAAACGCTTCGGTCATGCAGGGATGAAAAAAGTGCTATAGAAGTGAATGCAATTTACCATAAACTTATAAGCACAACTGCATGAATCGCACTGATTAATAGTGGTTAAAATACGACTGTGCCCATAAGTGTACATACCTGGAGGTAAGATAAGATAAGATAAAATAAGCCTTTACATGCCTAAATGTGTTCAGCTGCTACTACTACCCTGTGTAGCTGTCTTAAACAAGATAGTATGTTATTGTGGTGTTGTCACTGTAACATTGTATTACTGTATTAGTCCCACAATGGGGAAATTCCAGGATTGTAACAACACAGGGATAGCAACACTCAGAGCAATAATTAAGAAGATACGAAAAATATAAATAAGAGCAGTGGATATACATACGTGCACATAAATATATAAATATATATACAAAGTGCGGAGCATTGTAGCAAGATGGAATAAACAGCATAACCGTCTACTTAGTTATCCTACATAGTATGAATATGTACCCATACATATTGTCACCCTCCGTAGCGACTGATATTGTCCTAGTTGTATACTGGAGGGGACCATTTGTGTAAGTATGTTGCATCTTTTGCATTCAATACTACTAGGTCGTCACGTCACGTTAACACAACTGTACATATAAAAATACTACTGAATCTGCGAAAGGCAACAGTTGAAGAGACTGTTACATATTTTTACTTCTGTTATGTGTAAGTAATCTAACAAATGCAGAGTAGCCACAGAGTAAACTTTGTGGAGCGGTGAAGCATAGTTTCCTTTGAATTAAATGAAATGCTTATTGTTGGACACTTTGCAGTACTTATATTTGTGCCCTTCAGAGGTAAAGTGGGCTATCCCACAAAACCATTATTTTGAGAAAATGAGCTCTAAAGTTTATGTGATTTAAATATATTTTCATATTTAACCACTTGCACTCCGGGCAATTTTCCTAAAAATGCCAAAAAATAACATGCCCAAAGTAAATCGAAAGCTGTTATTCAACCCTTTGCAGCATCTTCATGGGGTTGGTCTCATTTAAAAGAAAACACTTTGAATTTTTTGGCAAAAAAAACATAATCTCTCTACGTGCTCCGGCCACTGAGTTACAGTCATCTAAACATACTGAACTTGAAGAAAAAAAAAATGGACACTGTTTTTTTGGATACAAATACTTGTAAATAACACACAGCTGTCCGATCCGGCTGGAAAATGCAACAGAAATGTAGAACCAAGCGTTATCCAGCTGAGATCCAAATTTGGTAACAATACCACAAAAAATGAATATATTACACAGCTTTGTTCTCAGGTAGTTCCCAGGCGTTTTGGAACTGTGCCAAATTGTGCCAAATGGCACAGTTTGGAAAAACGTCTGTAACTTTTGAATAATTCAATGTAGAATCTTCATTTTAGGCTCTAATGAAAGGTCACACTCAGGGCTGTGTCTGTGTGTGTGTGTGTGGGCGGGGGGTCGTCCCCCCACCCCGCTACCAAGGACCGACTTCGGCCCTTGCTACAGACGGATTACACTCCTTGCATGTTTTCACAGCGGCTCCCCCCCCCCTCGCTACTGTGTGTGTGTGTGTGGGGGGGAACTGTGAACGGACCGTGAACGCCCCCCCCCCCTCGCTACAGAAGAGGGCCATCGCTACATGATGGAATAGACTGATATGCTTCCCCCGCGGACCGGCGGGCGTTCGGGCCGTGAACGCCCCCCCCCCTCCTCTTCTGCAGCGGGGGGGGGGGGGGGGGGGGCTTCACGGTCCGAACACGGCAAATGAACAGTTTATCGCGGCGCACGCACTTCGTACTTCGTGCGCAGTACAGTTGTTATTTACCGATCGGTCAAAAGTCATTTTTGGATTACAGTTTTCAGGGATAAATAATAATTTAGCTTATAACACCTTACCTCTTCAAAGCAGCAGAGTCGTGGCGAACAGCTCTTCCCACGCGTCAGACGAACGCGACGCTGCTCCGCTCGTGGATCCCGATCAACATAATTCCATTATTGCCGTTTTGGCGAATGATTTACGACTTTTGTCGTCGGCCTCCGTCTATTCTGCTGGAATGAGTGCAGGTCCCACTTGTGTGTGTTCTCCATGCTGCTGGGTCTGTATTAGATTCGTGCAGCGTCCTTTGTTTTCATCTGTGGCAACAGTAAATCTCTATTCACCCTGCCTGAATTTCTGTGCTTCAATTGGCTCCTGCGTTCACAGTAGGCGGGTCCTCCTTCCGAGATTTTCATTCATTGGCTCTTCAAGGTTTCAGAAACCCAATTCAAGGCTCTTATTAGTCGAATGAGAGGTCAATCAGATGAACTAATCTGTTCGCGGCTGTGTTTGCAGATTTTTTTTTCAGTGGCGCTTGGAGGGCACACCACCTACACCATCACCATCAATATCCTTATCATGCGTCATGCGCACGAGGGCGCACGAGCGCGCTCTCGCGCGCCCTCGTGCGTCATAGGACGCAGAGACTTGCCCGCCCGCGGAACAACGGAGCGCAAGTGGTTAAGTCACACCTTGAAGGTAATTATAGGGGGTAACTTTTTAATGATATAGGCACACTGATTTTTTGAGAATATTTCAACTTTAGAGCTCATTTTCTCAAAATAATGGTTTTGTGGGATAGCCCACTTTACCTCTGAAGGGCACATTTGATACGGAGGTTATTATACGGAGGTGTTGAAGAAGTTTTGTAGCCCTAACCTAGAGTCACTGTTCATAAACTGTAAACCCTTTTATTCACCGCGAGAGTTCTCCTCATTTATTCTGGTCGGAATTTATATCTCGCCTGCTGCTTGTACAACGGAGGCACTGCAGCTCCTCGCTGACCAGATAGCAGAGGTGGAGGAAAAACATCCAGACTCTCTGCTTATCATTCTGGGTGATTTCAATAGAGCTAATCTCACAAATGAGCTTCCTAAATACAGACAGCATATTAAATGTCCCACCAGGGACACAAATACACTTGACCACTGTTACACAGTTTTAAGAAATGCCTATCATGCCGTCCCCCGTGCAGCTCTGGGTTTTTCTGACCACTGCCTGCTCCATCTTATTCCAACATACAGACAGAAACTAAAAACTTCCAAGCCTGTTGTAAGGACTGTGAAGAAATGGACTGAGGAATCAAAGCTTTGACTGCACAGATTGGAGTGTTTTTGAAGCTGCAGCCATTAACCTAAATGAACTCACTGACACTGTGACATCATACACCTGTTTCTGCGAGGACATGTGTGTGCAGACCAAGACCTTCTGCATATACAACAACAATAAACCCTGGTTCATTCCTAAACTGAAGCAGCTACGTCAGACCAAGGAGGAGGCCTACAGGACTGGTGACTGGACTCTGTACAAGCGGGCCAGAAACATGCTGACGAAGGAGACCAGGCTTGCTAAGAGGAGCTACAGTGTGAAGTTACAAAAAAACTTCTCAGCTAACAACTCTGCTTCTGTCTGGAGAGGCCTACGGAATATCACCAACTACAGGAGACCATCCCCCCACCCTGCGGAAAACCTCCAGCTGGTTAATGACCTAAACAGCTTTTACTGCAGGTTTGAAAAGAACCTACAGTTCTCACCTCCCACCCACACAAAAGGATTATCTGCAGCCCCAGGAACTCCATCCCTCCTCCACTCTGACCTCCCACCAGCACTAATGATCTGTGAAGAGGAGGTGCGCCGGGTCTTTCAGAGACAAAAGATCAAGAAGGCTGCAGGACCTGATGGTGTGTCTCCGTCCTGCCTGAGAGTCTGCTCCAACGAGTTGGCCCCCATCTTCACCCGGATCTTTAACAGATCACTGGAGCTGCGTGAAGTGCCTTCCTGCTTCAAACGCTCCATCATCATTCCAGTTCCCAAGAAACCCTCTATTACAGGATTAAACGACTACAGACCTGTTGCCCTGACCTCTGTGGTCATGAAATCCTTGGAGAGATTGGTGCTGAACCACCTGAAGGTCATCACAGGCCCCCTGATGGACCCACTGCAGTTTGCCTACCGGTCAAACAGGTCAGTGGATGATGCAGTGAATATGGGACTACATTACATCCTGCACCACCTCGACTCCCCAGGGACGTACGCCAGGATCCTGTTTGTCGACTTCAGCTCAGCGTTCAACACCATCATCCCAGGCATTCTTCATCAGAAACTCCTCCAGCTCAAGGTGCCCCCCTCCACCTGCCAGTGGATCTCCAGCTTTCTGACTGACAGGTGGCAACAGGTGAAGCTAGGGAGATTTACATCCAGCTCCCGAAAAATTAGTACTGGCGCCCCCCAAGGATGTGTCCTTTCCCCACTGCTCTTCTCCCTCTACTCCAACGACTGCACCTCAGAGGACCCTTCGGTGAAGCTCCTGAAGTTTGCGGACGACACCACAGTCATCGGTTTGATCCGGGATGATGATGAGTCTGCATACAGGCGGGAGGTGGAGCAGCTGATCCTCTGGTGCAGCCAGAACCATCTTGAACTTAACCCAGCCAAAACGGTGGAGATGACTGTGGATTTCAGGCGACACCCCCCTTCATTCCCCCCACTCACCATCCTCAACAGCACAGTGTCCACTGTGGACTCCTTCAAGTTTCTGGGTACCACAATCTCCCGGAACCTGAAGTGGTCCTCCCATATTGACACTGTCCGGAAAAAGGCCCAGCAGAGGTTGTTTTTTCTGCGTCAGCTCAAGAAGTTTGATTTGCCTCAGGAGCTGCTGGTTGTCTTCTACACCGCCATCATCCAATCTGTCCTCTGCTTTTCCATCACTGTCTGGTTTGGATCCGCCACTAAACAGGACAAGACCAGACTGCAGCGGATCATTAAGTCTGCGGAGAGGATCATTGGTACCGACCTACCCTCCATTGAGAACTTATATCGGTCCATAACCAGGAAACGGGCGGGAAACATCTGTGCTGACCCATCACACCCCGGCCACAAACTGTTTGAAGTTCTATCTTCTGGTCGTCGTTACAGATCACTGAAGGTCAAAACCACCCGTCACAGGAACAGTTTCTTTCCTCAAGCCATCACTCTGATGAACTCCTAACATTCACCTAGTCCTACCTGTTTGCTGTACTCATGACTTTTCATCCATTATTACATTGCACATAACTCTCACACTGCTTTTTACTTCATTCACATTATATCACTGAATCTGAGTCCACATTGAAATACTGTGTGATTGTATATTTTTTCATATATTTCTGCAAAGTGTGGTTAGTCCGAGTAAATAACTGCATATATTCCTGTATATATTTGCATCCTTTTATAGAAACGTGGACAGACTGTAATTTACTGTACATACTCTGGTTGTCATTGAATCCTTATTTAAATCCTTCACCTGAACAACGAGAGCAAGTTTTTTTTTTTTTTTTTAGCCAAAGTCAAATTCCTTGTATGTGTTGTGCATACTTGGCCAATAAAGCTGATTCTGATTCTGATTCTGATTCTGATTTACAGTCATCGCCAACATCACAACAATATTACAGTGACAACACCACAGTTACTATCTTGTTTAAGACAGCTACATAGGGTAGTAGTAGCAGCTCAACACATTTAGGCATGTAGACATGGTCAAGATGAGCTGCTGAAGTTCAGAGTATCAGAATTGGGAAGAAAGGTGATTTAAATGACTCTGAACATGGCATGGTTGTTGGTGCCTGACAAGGTGGTCTGAGTATTTCAGAAACTGCTGATCTATGTATCTGATCAACTGGGACACACAACCATCTCTAGGGTGAAGAGTAACTCAAATACTGTAAAAGGTTTTTACAACCAAGGTGATGCAGGGGACCATCTCTCAACACATAAAACCTTGAAACAGATGAGCACACCGAGTGCCACTCCTGTCAACAAAGAACAGGAAACCGAAACTACAGTTTAAATGACACACCAAAACTGGACAATAGATGACCACAAAATATTGCGTCTTGATTTCTCCTGCAACCTTTCGATGGTAGAACCAGAATTTGACATATACAACTTAAAGGAATGGGTCCATCCTGCCTTGTATCAGTGATTCAGGTTGGTGGTGGTGGTGTAATGGTGTAAAGGATATTTTTTCGGTATACTTTTGCCCCCAAGTATCAAAGGTGCATGATCATTTTAATGCTACAGACTGCCTGAGTATTGGTTAGGGGTAGGAATCATGAGGCACCTCACGATACAATATGTATCGTGATACCTGGGTCACAATGCAATACTATCATGATATTATGATTCCATTAAGTATTGTGATACCATATATTATACAGCTCTGGAAAATTAAGAGACCAAAGAGACCACTGTAAAATTACCACTTTATCTGTTTTTACTATTTATATGTACAGTGGTGTGAAAAAGTGTTTGCCTCCTTCCTGTTTTTTTTTTTTTTTGTGTTTGTCACACTTAAATGTTTCAGATCATCACACAAATTTAAATATTAGACAAAGGTGATACAAGTAAACACAAAATGCAGTTTTTAATTGAAGGTGTTTATTATTAAGGGTGAAAAAAATCCAAACCTACAGAGCCCTGTGTGAAAAAGTGATTGCCCCTAAACCTAATAACTGGTTGGGCCACCCTTAGCAGCAACAACTGCAATCAAGTGTGTTAAAACATAAATTATCTGTGGTTTATCACATCTTTGGAAAGCTGAGTTCAATTTTCTAGCCATTTCTAAAGCTTTGGGACTCCAGCGAACCACAGTGAGAGCAATTATCCACAAATGGCAAAAACATGGAACAGTGGTGAACCTTCCCAGGAGTGGCCAGCTGACCAAAACTACCCCAAGAGCGTAGCAACGACTCATCCAAGAGGTCACAAAAGACCCCACAACAACATCCAAGAACTGCAGGCCTCACTTGCCTCAGTTAAGGTCAGTGTTCATGACTCCACCATAAGAAAGAGACTGGGCAAAAATGGCTCTGCAAAGCAGGCCATTTTCCAAGACGAAAACCACTGCTGAGCAAAAAGAACATAAAGGCTCGTCTCAGTTTTGCCAGAAAACATCTTGATGATCCCCAAGACTTATGGGAAAATACTTTGTTGACTGACGAGACAAAAGTTCAACTTTTTGGAAGGTGTGTGTCCCATTACATCCGGCGTAAAAGTAACACAGCATTTCAGAAAAGGAACATCATACCAACAGTAAAATATGGTGGTGGTAGTGTGATGGTCTGGGGCTATTTTGCTGTTTCAGGACCTGGAAGACTTGCTGTGGTAAATGGAACAGTGAATTCTGCTGTCTACCAAAAAATCCTGAAGGAGAATGTCCAGCCATCTGTTTGTGACCTCAAGCTGAAGCGCACTTGGGTTCTGCAGCAAGACAATGATCCAAAACAAACCAGCAAGTCTACCTCTGAATGGCTTAAGAAAAACAAAATGAAGATTTTGGAGTGGCCTAATCAAAGTCCTGATCTGAATCTGATTGAAATGCTGTGGCATGACCTTAAAAAGGCGGTTCATGCTTGAAAACCCTTCTGTGTAGCTGAATTACAACAATTCTGCAAAGATGAGTAGGTCAAAATTCTTTCACAGCACTGTAAAGACTCATTGCCAGTTATCGCAAACGCTTGATTGCAGTTGTTGCTGCTAAGGGTGGCCCAACCAGTTATTAGGTTTAGGGGCAATCACTTTTTCCACACAGGGCCATTTAGGTTTGGATTTTTTTCCCCTTAATCATAAACACTTTCATTTAAAAACAGCATTTTGTGTGTACTCATGTTATGTTTGTCTAATATTTAAATTTGTTTGATGATCTGAAACATTTAAGTGTGACAAACATACAAAAAATAAGAAATGAGGAAGGGGGCAAACACTTTTTCACACCACTGTATGCGTTTGAGTAAAATTAACAATTTTGTTTTATTCTCTAACCTACTGAAAACAACTCAACCAAATTCCAAGTCAAAATATCATCATTTAGAGCATTTATTTACAGAAAATGACAACTGGCCAAAACAACAAAAAAGATGTTTTTAGATGTGCTTTTAAATCAAATAATGCAAAGAAAACAAGTTCATGATCATTCTTAAACACTACAATACTCAGTTTTAACTTGGGAAGAACTCAAAAACCTCTATTTATTGGAAAAACTCTGATCTTTATTCACAGCTTTCATGTGTCTTACCATGCTTCGATGATCACCTAATCAGTACCTCCTTAAGTCGACTGAAGTGTCCTTGTGTTGTAATTTAACAGATACTCAAACTGAATGGCTGCCACACATGTTGAGACGCTAAGTTACAAAATATTTCGGAGTGGTCTCTTTTTTTTTTTTCCCCAGAGCTGTATATATAATTAATCAAAGATCAGTACATGCATTTAAGGATCCGTGCATTATCCCGGGTATCAAGTATTGCGATACTATGCTGAATCAATCTTTGGGCCCGCCCCTAGCACCCCCTAAAAGACTGAAAAATCAAATGTTTTTTTTAATTACTCTTGTACCTAAATAGGCAAGTTTGTATTTGTAATATTTATTAATAATTTTTAATAAAGTATCATGATACTGTGTCTCTGAACCAATACAGTATCACCACCACAAAGTATCGCAATACTACAATGCATCGATTTCCCTGCAACCCCACCCCGAAGATTGTTGCTGACCATGTCCATCTTCTGATGGCTACTTCCAGCAGGATAACACCCTGTCAAAAAAGATGCATTCATCTCAAATTGGTTTCTTCAACATGACAATGAATCCACTGCACACAAATGACCTTCACAGTCACCAGATCTCAATTCAAAACAACACTTTTGGGATTTGGTGGAACTGGAAATACTCATCATCGGCCGAAAAATCTACAGCAACTGTGACGATATCATGTCAAAATGGACTAAAACCTCTCAGGAATGTTTCCAGCCCCTTGTTGAATCTAAGCCATGAAAACAAGTAGTTCTGAAGGCAATAGGGAGTCAAATCCAGTACTGGTGAGGTGTGCGCAATAAAGTGAACAGTAAGTGCACGCAGGGAAATGTAAATGGACGCACTGTACTTTGACAAATAACGAAATCGTGCTACTGGTTAATATTTTTGACAAGATCCGGAAATCAATCGGTCCTCTCGACTACGTAACGTCCCCCGATTGGCTGCTAAACACTCCGCCCTGCATTGATTGGTTGCTGAACAATCTCGGGCCTGCTAGCCACCTGCTAACTAATGACAACATCCAAAACAACCGCCGTGCACCCCTCCACACACTCACATATTAGTAGATCTAAGAATGTATACTTACATGAAATCTTGTCATGACCAGCTCCGGTATCAGAATGACTCTCATGGGATCAATCAGCCCAAATCTGCCCAACAGAGGAAGAGCGACAGAGGCAGCGAACCAAGACCGGGTGATGAACGGGATGCTTCTAAACCAGTCCCCGATGTCTGACATCTTCGCTCAGGATTACTGCCAAGTTTAAAACTTGAAATAAAATGACTCTCTTTGTATATGACCAATATTTCCTACAAACTGTGAACCCTTTCCTATCACAACTGCCTCACAACTATAGCTGACATGACGTGGCTAAAGGCGGAGTCAGAAGGGAAAACATTAACATACGTGCATCAGTCTATGTATCCGCCCACAGTTTTTCAAAATAAAAGCACTACCCACTGAACTAACCAGTAGCACGGCTATTTGGAATCGGGATGTTTAGAGCAGCCATTGTCGCTTTTGTCTTTTTATTTTGTTTTAGAGATTACGAAATAAATTAATGGGTTATAACTAAATAACTGCTTGTGTGAGTCCTTTCAGACTCAGCATCAGCATCAAGGTGGCGATTAGGTTTAAGAAAATTTGTTAGTACTTTTTTTGCATAAAACTGCAAAATTTGCTCGTAAAGTGTTATTTTATTTTTTTGAACGTAAGCTTATCTTATTTTGAGACTTCTTCTTCTTTTAGATAATCATTGTGAATATTACACTGAAAAGCAATTCAAAAGTCAAGTGCAACTAGATGGTAAACTATCTGTAGAAGATGCCTTACAAACGAGACTGAGTTTATTTCTCAGGAAAGCTTTATTGGAAGTCACATCTTCTATCATCAAAGTTCTCAGCAGAAAAGAGACAGAACCAACTTTCCTCACAGCTTTTATACACCAGAGATACTAAACCCCCACATCAAGTATCTCACACCTTCACCCCACAGAAGCTCAGTAAACACATGAACCCACAGTCACATATAGCCTCCGAGACTTGCTGGCGCCTCTGTCTCCTTCTCCACCTCGGGGGCTCCCGTTGGGACATTGTCTCTGACTTCCGTCTTCCCCAGCACCCACCTCCTAGCCGAGGTCCCTGCTGGGGCATTGTTCCTTTGGACGTTTGCTCTGTAGGGTCTGCACCGTCATGCCTACTGGATGCATGTGGGGGAGAATGCGTACCATACAAGCATGCCATATATGTGCCTTAAATATGCACCATATAACCCCCCCCCCAAACGTTCAAATAAGGACAAGTTACACTTCAAATGCATAGAATCATGACACCCCCACACAGAACAAGAGAGAAAAAAACTTGGCACAACAGATCACATGTCCCACTGCTTGGGCTTCAATTCTCTGCCATATCTGCTGTGAGCAGGTCTCGCTCTGCCTGTGGCTGTCTGCTGCATCTGTGAAGTAGAATCATTAACACATCGTCGTGAAAGCTTAGCAGAGCGTCTCCCGGGTGGCCTGCCACGGCGGGGGGCTCTGGCCAACTGTACTGGGTCGTCAGCTAACACAAAAGCGGGTTTGAGTCTGTTAATGCAGACTAAGTCCCTCCTGTCTCCCAAATCGAGCAAAAAATGCTTTTCCCCGGTTTCTAACACTCTGAACGGTCCATCGTAAGGTGGCCTTAAACCTAACCTCTGTGCGTCGTGTCTAACAAAGACAAATTCTGCATTCTTCAAGGTTTTGGGCACAAAAACACGTGGAAAACTGTGATGAACGGGACCGGGGAGGGTGTGTGACCCCGCGTCGCTCTGCAGCAGCTGAGCGGGGAGGTGCTCCGGAGCAGGGTTCTCAGGGAGGAAATCTCCCGGTAACCGGAGGGGTTGGGCGAAAATAAGTTCGGCCGGAGAGGCTTGCAAATCCTCTTTAGGTGCTGAACGCAACCCTAATAAAACCCATGGGAGCTTATCAACCCAATTTGTGTCCGTGAGAGCCGCTCTGAGGGCTGCTTTCAATGACCGGTGGAAGCGCTCGCACAAACCGTTGGCCTGGGGGTTATACGCGGTCGTGCGATGAATTTTCGCCCCCAGGCTGAGTGCCATGGACGACCAGAGCTCGGAAACAAACTGGGGTCCTCTGTCAGACGTTATGTCCGACGGGATACCAAAACGCGCGACCCAAGTTGTTAAAAAGGCACGTGCAACATCTGCCGCTGTGGTTGCCGCCAGAGGGACCGCCTCTGGCCAGCGCGTGGTGCGGTCTACCATGGTTAAAAGGTGTGTGAACCCCTGGGACAGCGGAAGAGGTCCTACTAAGTCGATATGCACATGATCAAAGCGTTTGGCTGGGATGTGAAAAGGTTCTAGAGGGGCTCGTGTGTGTTTGTGTACCTTTGCTCTTTGACACGCAGCGCAGGCTGCAGCCCACTCTTTGACTTGTTTACGCAGCCCCGGCCAAACAAACTTCTCTCCTACCATTTTGATAGACGCGCGGACGCCCGGGTGTGCCAGTGAATGTATTAAGTCAAAAACACGGCGACGCCACGCAGCCGGGACCACGGGACGGGGATGCCCCATGGAGGTATCGCAGATTCGGGAGGGCATGCCTCTTTGAAGCACCCTGTGCTCCAGCCTTAGCCCTGTTGGCCCAGACTGGAGCGCGCGCACGTCCGCGTCACCAACCTGTTCAGCGGCCATGGCTGCATAATCTAACCCGACGCAGACCGGGGCTGTGAGCGCTTCCGCGCCGCAAGCCTGACCTAGGTCTGCAGTCGCCGAATCTGCCCCCTGGGGGCCTGTCGCTGCAACTGCACGTGAGAGGCAATCAGCCACTACATTGTGTTTACCCGCTATGTGTTGAATGTCAGTGGTAAACTCGGAAAATGCAGCCAGCTGCCTCTGTTGTCGGCCCGACCAAGGCTCTGAAACCTTAGCCATTGCAAAAGTTAAGGGTTTATGGTCCACGAACGCGGTAAAACGGCGCCCTTCCAACCAGAACTGGAAGTGGCGGATGGCCAAATGCAGGGCCAAAAGCTCCCTGTCAAACGCGCTGTATTTACGCTCGCTGTCGCGCAACGTTTTGCTGAAAAACGCGAGTGGTTGCCAGCATCCTGCCACCAGTTGCTCGACAACCGCTCCCACTGCCACGTCGGAGGCGTCTGTGGTTAGCGCCATGCGAGCTGCTGGCACCGGGTGTGCCAATAACGCAGCGTTCGCGAGGGCTGATTTGACCTGTGAAAAAGCGCGCTCCCGATCCGGGGACCACTCGACCTTAGATGCAGGTTTTTGTTTCTTTAATGCCGCGTACAATGGATGCATGAGCCGTGCCGCGTTTGGGAGGAAACGGTTATAAAAATTGACCATCCCCAAAAATTCCTGCAGCGCCTTAACCGTCTGCGGTTGGGGGAAATCCGTTATCGCGCGCACTTTATCTGGCAGCGGGACTGCGCCTTCTGGCGACACGCGGTGTCCCAAAAAATCGATTTTCGCTACCCCGAATTGGCACTTCGCTGGGTTAATGATCAGCCTGTGTTCTGTGAGCCTCTGAAAAACGGCTGTGAGATAGCTTTCGTGCTCGGCCTCTGACACGCTGGCTACCAAAATATCATCCAAATAAGCGAACACGAAAGGGAGGTCGCGCAGCACTGCATCCATCATGCGTTGGAACGTCTGCGCGGCGCCCTTGAGGCCGAAAGGCATGCGCAAAAACTCGAAAAGCCCGAAAGGGGTTATAACTGCCGTTTTGGGTATGTCCTGCGCACGGACTGGAACTTGGTGATAACCACGCACCAAATCTATTTTGGAAAAGATGCACGCCCCCGCTAAATGCGCCGAAAAATCCTGGATGTGCGGAATCGGATAGCGGTCGTGGGCTGAAGCATTATTTAATCTGCGGAAATCGCCGCAAGGGCGCCACGAGCCGTCAGCCTTGGGTACCATGTGCAGGGGTGACGACCAGGCGCTGTTCGAACGCCGGACTATGCCCAGTTTTTCCAAGTTGGCGAATTCCTCGCGCGCGATGGCCAGTTTAGCTGGGTCCAACCGCCGAGCTTTTGCAAAAACAGGGGGGCCCGAGGTACTTATGAAATGCTCGACCCCGTGTTTGGCAACTGACGCTGAAAATGTAGGGACCGTGAGTGCTGGAAACTGGTTGAGTAATGCATGAAACTTACCACCCGCAGCTGTGACATTGGAATGTGCAGAAGGCAGGGCCACCCGAGCTGTGCAGGAGATAGAGTAGAAAGACAGTGCATTTACAATACGTCTATTAGTAAGGTCAACTAACAAACTGTTTGAGCACAAAAAGTCAGCACCTAACATGTTGTTGTTAACTGCAGCAACAACGAAGGTCCACTCGAAGGTGCGCCCGTGGAGGGACAGGCGGAGCGTCTTCTCCCCATAGGTTTTGATCGTGGAGCCGTTCACCGCTAACACCAGGGGGCCGCTGGCCGGCGCCAGGGTGTCCACGTAGGTAGGCTTGACAAAACTCAGCTGGGAGCCCGTGTCCACCAGGAATTCTTTCCCAGAATTCGCGTCCGTCACAAAAAGCAGCCTGTTCTTCGTGCCGAGAGTCGCAGCTGCTACCGGCTCCCGGGCTTGGCGTTTCCCTGGCGCTGATACCGGCACGGTGGGACGCATCTGTGGGCTTTCTCGGCGAAACGTCGATGGTAGAAGCAGAGGGCGTTGTCAGCTCCGCTTCTCCTGGTCTCTGCCGCTGCTGCCGTCAGTGGATCCAGTGTCGCAGCCTCTGGTCTCCCTCCTTCTCGCGAAGGGGCGGTCATCTCTGCTGCTGCCGTCGTGGCCGCGCGCCGTCTATGGGAGTCGACGAGGCGTTGCGCCACCTGTCCCAGCTCGTGGTAGTCGCGGTTGACGAGCGGCTGCGAGCTGGCCAGGGTGACTCTCACTGCTGGCGGGAGCGTTCTGAGGAAGAGGTGGGTGAAGATAAAACTGTCGTCATCCTCGCCTCTCAGGCTCATCATCTTTGCCATCAGATCCGCTGGCCTGTCTGCTTCTCCCTCTGTCAGCGCCAGGAGCTTCTCTGCTCGCTCTTCCCGCGAGGGAGTGAAGGCTCGGATGAGGGCGGCTTTCAGTGTGCCATACTTGTTGTCTTGGGGCGGGTGGTTGGTCAGGCTCTCCACCCGTTGCACTGTGAGGCTGTCCAGCTTCACGACGACATGGTAGAACCTCGTTGTATCCGCTGAGATTCCCCAAAGGTGGAATTGCGCCTCCACAGTGGTAAACCAGGAGCGCGGGTTATGTTGCCAGAAGTCGGGCAGCTGTAGCATGGTAGCTGCGTTAACCCAGTTGGCTCCTGAAGAGTCCGGTGCGGAAAGCTCGCCGTCACCGGCCATAGGTAGTCGTAGGTCACCAGTGTAGAAGATGCCTTACAAACGAGACTGAGTTTATTTCTCAGGAAAGCTTTATTGGAAGTCACATCTTCTATCATCAAAGTTCTCAGCAGAAAAGAGACAGAACCAACTTTCCTCACAGCTTTTATACACCAGAGATACTAAACCCCCACATCAAGTATCTCACACCTTCACCCCACAGAAGCTCAGTAAACACATGAACCCACAGTCACATATAGCCTCCGAGACTTGCTGGCGCCTCTGTCTCCTTCTCCACCTCGGGGGCTCCCGTTGGGACATTGTCTCTGACTTCCGTCTTCCCCAGCACCCACCTCCTAGCCGAGGTCCCTGCTGGGGCATTGTTCCTTTGGACGTTTGCTCTGTAGGGTCTGCACCGTCATGCCTACTGGATGCATGTGGGGGAGAATGCATACCATACAAGCATGCCATATATGTGCCTTAAATAACAGATCTCAAAAAAAGGGTGGTGGTGTTGCACTGTATATTGATGACCTGTATAGGTGTAAGCTTGTAAATGGTATGTCCTTTGCACTACCAGGGATTTTGGAATGTGTTACTGTTGAGATTGACCAAGATAAAACAAAAAATCTAATTGTAAGTTGTATATATAGAACGCCAGGAACTTACATTGAGACATTCAGAGATAAATTAGTCGAGCTGTACAATAATATTACTAATAAGAAAATGGCAGTAATTTGTGGAGATTTCAATATTGATTTACTAACTCCATATCAACAAAATGTAATTACAGGGTTCATGAATTCTATGTACAGCATGAGTCTATATCCCACAATAACACATCCCAGTAGAATCACAGTTCACACTGCTACACTTATTGACAACCTGTTTGTTAATATTACTGATAAGAAAATAGAAAGTGGATTATTGATAAATGATATAAGTTGTAGAGGAGCTTGAAATAACGAGGAGATGTGATTCATAAACCAAAGTTTATTATCAGCTCCTCTAACAAGTCTCATCTAGGTGCAGCAGCAGAAGAAGTAAGAGAGCAAACACCTTCGGCTCTACGAACTTATACTCGCACATAACAAAAGACATGCATATCAAAAGCTGACATCCCTCATTATCTTAATCCCCCCATTGTCTTCGTACTCCTCCGCCTGGCCCTGGGGGGTCAGGGCAACCCATCCGTTCTCCACCGCAGTGCCTTGGATGCTCTTTAATCTTCACTGGCGGTTGAGACTCTTTGTCCTGTTCTGAGGTGTGAAGTCGCCTTACATATGTAATCACCAAACACTCTCACATGCTTAAACATATGTTGGTTATGGAATATATGATTAATATAGACCACAGCCCCCCCCCAAACGACTAAGAAAAGGACAATAGAAAAATTCACAGTTTAAGATAATTATTATGACATACTAACTGCTACACCTCTTGCCACAGAAGAAACTTTCCAGCAGCCATGCTCCTAAGAGAGTTCAGTGGTAATCATAACAGCATAGTAAAATCACAAGTCAGTCCTAAACTGTTACAGCACAATTAGTGAACAACTGTTGAGTAGTTTGCTTCAGTCTCTGTGCCGTCTGGGTTTTAATCTTCTCCCGAATCTGCTGTGGGTCCGCTTGGGCATCCTGCTGGGACCTTCCTGTAAGGAATCTGCAGCTTGGGAAGGAGAGTGATTATTTGTTCCCTGCAGGGGGACTGAGTCTTTTCTCTTGGGGGGTCTACCCCGCCGAGGTGCTCTCGCCAACCGTGCAGGCTCGTCTCTCAACAAGAAGGCAGGTTTAAGTCTGTCAATGCTGACTGTTTCTTTTCTATCCCCAAAATCAAGCACAAAGTGTTTATCACCAGGTTCCAGCACTCTGAATGGCCCATTGTATGGTGGGCGGAAAGTTGGTTTTAAAGCTTCATGCCTAACAAAAACGAATTCAGCGTTTTTTAAAGCTTGGGGGACAAAAACCCGTGGAAAAGAGTGATGTACCGGGCCGGGGAGAGAGTCCGGTCCGTTGCTGCCTACAAACCTCGAGGCTGGAAAATGCCCTGGCTCTGGGTTCTCTGGTAAAAATTCCCCTGGGAGCCTGAGAGGTTGTGCAAAAACTAATTCTGCTGGAGAGGCGTCTAGATCCTCTTTGGGCGCAGCACGCAACCCCAATAAAACCCAGAGAAGTTTATTTACCCAATTTGTATCCGTTAGTGAGGCTCTGAGGGCGGCCTTTAAAGATCTGTGAAAACGCTCGCATAACCCATTAGCCTGAGGGTGATAAGTGGTGGTGCGGTGAATTGTTGCCCCTAAGCTGCTGGACATGGCTGACCAAAGCTCCGAGACAAATTGAGGCCCCCTATCAGACGTGATGTCCGATGGGACGCCGAAACGTGCCACCCAGTTTGTCAAAAAAACGCGAGCGACTTCCTCCGCTGTGGTTGACGCCAGAGGGACTGCCTCTGGCCAGCGCGTGGTGCGGTCTATCATTGTTAACAGATGTGTGAAACCTTGGGAGGAAGGTAGTGGCCCCACGAGGTCGACATGAACATGGTCGAACCTTCTAGCAGGGATTCGAAAAGGCTCCAGAGGGGCTTTTGTGTGTTTGTGTACTTTGGCGCGCTAACAAGAAATGCAAGTCTTTGCCCATTCTTCAGTCCGGCAGCTTGACAGTGACGGCGTTTGTGTGGACCGTCACTGATGTGTCCGCAGGGTGAGAGTGCCTTGCTTCGGCTCTCTCCGCGGCGCTGGTGCTCGGTTGAGCCCTCTCTATCACTTCTGCCGTGGGGGAACGTCGTCCATCTGTTCCCCTGTCTGCATGGGCGCCGGCGTCTGCCTGGGTCGCCACAGATGAGTCGATCGCGGGGGAACGCCTCTGGTCCATTCTCGCGTCAGGGTCACCAGTGTAGAGGAGCTTGAAATAACGAGGTGATGTGATTCATAAACCAAAGTTTATTATCAGCTCCTCTAACAAGTCTCATCTAGGTGCAGCAGCAGAAGAAGTAAGAGAGCAAACACCTTCAGCTCTACAAACTTATACTCGCACATAACAAAAGACATGCATGTCACGCCACGCCGCTCACCAGCGGCGCCAGCTGCACACACACCTGCACATCGTCAGCGGCGAGGGATTTAAGCCGCCTCGCCCTGGGCTTCGGCCTGAAGCCGTCAGACTTCGCTCAACGGATTGCTGTGAGTTCCCTCTCATACTTCAGCAAGCATTGTGGTAAGAAGCCCTTACCTTTCCTTCTCCAAGTCTGCTCCCCTGTGCACAGGTGGATTTCCCGGCGGCGGACCATTCCTCTCCATCGCCTGTTCCTCGCTGCTGCACCGGGCTCTCCAGGTTGCTGTCTACCGGACCTCGTTCCTTGCTGTGCCAGCCACCTGCCCTTTCCAAGTAAGCTCTTCTCCAACTTGTATATCTCCTGTGTTGGTGTGTGCCCATCACCCTTCTCCCTGTGCTTTTCCCATAGGGTTGTCCGGCTGTACGGTCTCCTGCCTCTGTGCCCGAAGCAGACGCCACCACCAACACATTTACACCTCGCAGACACACATTCATACACCCTTGTTGTCAATAAAGCTATTTGAGCTACTCTGAGCCTGTGTGTGTGTCTCCTGAGCCGTGCCTTATGTCAGTACGGCTTCAGCAGAGCGGCTCGGCAGACGGCGGGCTTGCACACCGGCTTACCACTCTCGAGGCTCGAGTGGACCAAATAGCTTATCAGCAACAGGTGATACTCAACCAATTGATCAACATAACTAACCGATTGGACCGCTTGGACCCCCAACAGCCGTTCCCCCCGGCTCGTCAGGGTGGCGCGGCTCCTGCTGCTCCAGCGTCCGTCCAGCAGGCTCCGGGAGCACCGACTCGGCTCACGCCCGGAGACTCACCGTGTGCCCGGAGACTTTCCTTCAGATCATAGCCGAATTGGTTATATTGAGAATCTCCTAGAGGGGCGAGCACTAACCTGGACTTACGCCGTAATGGCGAGGCCCAGTTATGCCACCCTCACTTATGACCAATTCGTGAGACGCTTCCTGGAGGTCTTTGATCACTCTCGTACCGAGACAGTCCAGGTCGATTGGCTTCTCAGCCTCCAGCAGGGAAGCCGGTCGGCAGCGGACTATGCGATCGACTTCCGGGTAGCGGCGGAGGAATTGGGCTGGGATGAACGCTCATTCTGCGGCCTTTTCCTCCGCAGTCTCAACGATGATCTGAAGGATGAACTGGCTGGGCGGGATATCCCAGAGACTCTAGTGGAGCTAACATCTCTAGCTATCAGTTTGGATAACAGGCTGCGCGAGCGCTCCTCGGGGCGGAAGTCGTCTTCTTCTTGCCCTCGTGGAGCCTCGTCGCGCCAGTTCCAAGCTCGCCCCCTGGCGACGCCGCCACCATCGCGCCCCGAGGAGTCGGAGCTGATGGTGACGGGCTGGACAAAGCTCTCCCCGGCGGAGAGACAACGCCGCCGTGAGTTGAATCTCTGCATGTATTGCGGGGACAGTCAACACACGGTAGAGCTTTGTCCACAGAAGCCAAACGGCGGGGTCCGCGAGTCACTGTAGGGGGCCTCGCGGACATCAATCGGTTAAGTCCCCTCACCCAATTGAAGCTGCCCGTCCGATTTTGTCACAACTCCACTGGGCATCTCACTCACGCACTGGTGGATTCGGGCGCGGAGGGCAGTTTTATTTCACAAAGCCTGGCAACCCGATTGGGCATCCGCTGCCAGGCATTAAAAACCCCTATCTCCCTGGTCAACCTCTCCCGTGTCTCCCTGGGGAGAGTAACACACCAGACCGTCCCCGTTCTGGTTATCATCTCTGGAAATCACCGGGAGGAGATAACCTTCTACGTCTTGCCCAACTCTGTGTCGCCCGTCATCCTGGGGTACCCCTGGCTACTCCTCCACAACCCCGTTTTGGATTGGAAGTCCGCCGGGGTGTCGGCATGGAGCACATTCTGCATGAGCACCTGTTTACAGTCCGCTGCCTGCTCTCGGTCCTCTTCCCCATCACCTACAGACGCTGCGCCCCCGGACCTATCCCTGGTGCCATCGGAATTTCACGACCTGGGTATGGTATTCAGCAAGTCCAAGGCGATGTCTCTTCCTCCGCATAGACCCTATGACTGTGCTATAAACACCCGCCAGGGGGCACCCTTACCCTCGGGGCGACTCTACAGCCTGTCGGTGCCGGAGAAGGAGACCATGAACGCTTATCTCAAGGAGTCGCTGAGTGCTGGGATTATCCGTCCCTCGTCATCACCTGTGGGGGCAGGATTCTTCTTCGTGGGCAAGAAGGACGGTTCCCTCCGTCCTTGCATCGACTATCGCGCCCTAAACGACATCACGGAGAAGGATCGCTATACCCTGCCCCTCATGGACACCGCCTTCCACTCCCTCCAGGGGGCGACTTGGTTCACCAAGCTGGATCTACGCAGCGCATACCACCTCGTCCAGATCCGGGAGGGAGATGAGTGGAAGACAGCCTTCCGTACCCCGAACAGCCACTTCGAATACCTGGTGATGCCGTTCGGGTTAACCAACGCTCCAGTCGTCTTTCAGCGCCTCATAAATGACGTCCTCCGGGATTTCATTGGCCTTTTTGTGTTCATCTACCTGGATGACATTCTCATCTTCTCCAAATCCAGGGACGAGCACCGGGTCCATGTGAGGCGGGTCCTCCAAAGACTGCTGGAGAATCGGTTGTATGTGAAGGCCGAGAAATGCGAGTTCTACGCTAAGACAACATCCTTCCTCGGGTTCATCATCTCCCACGACCAGGTGCTTCTGGACCCAGTGAAGGTGAAGGCGGTGGTGGAATGGCCCACACCTGCATCAAGAAAACAGGTGCAGCAATTTATCGGGTTTGCAAATTTCTACCGCCGCTTTGTCCCTAACTTTGGCACCATCGTCGGCCCGTTGACCCGCCTCACGTCCCCTAAGGTCCCGTTCCGGTGGACCGAAGAGGCTGCGGCTGCTTTTCAGGCGCTGAAGGCGGAGTTCTCCTCCTCCCAGGTCCTTAGCCAAGTCAACCCTGCGCTGCAATGCATCGTGGAAGTGGACGCTTCGGACACAGGAGTGGGGGGCGGTTCTATCCCAGCGGTCGCCGGAAGATGGAGTCAAACGGCCCTGCACTTTCTTCTCCCGGCGCTTGTCCCCGGCGGAACGGAATTACGACATGGGGGACAGAGAGCTCCTCGTCATCAAGCTCGCACTGCAGAAGTGGCGTCACTGGCTAGAGGGGGCGGACCTGCCGTTCGTGGTCCTGACGGACCACAAGAACTTGGAGTACCTGACATCTGCCAAGTGTCTGAACGCCCGCCAGGTGCGCTGGTCCTTGTTCTTTGCCAGGTTCCGATTCAACATCATCTTCAGACCTGGCTCCAAGAACGGCCTGCCCGACGCCCTCTCTAGGCAATTCGCCCCTGAGGAGTCGGAGGACACGGTCCACACCATCCTACCCAGGTCGTGCGTCGTGGGAGCCGTCACCTGGGACATTGAAAGCAAGATCCGGAAGGCGCAGGAAGTGGAACCTGACCCTGGCGGTGGACCGGAGGGGAGGCTGTTCGTGCCATCCACGGTTCGGGGGGAGGTCATCCACTGGTTGCACACATCCAAGCTCACCTGCCACCCTGGCTCCTCCCGGATGATTGACCTCCTCCAGCGGTCCTTCTGGTGGCCGGGCCTGCGGAGGGACGCTGCCCACTACGCCCGGGCCTGCCCAGTGTGTGCCACCAGCAAATCAGGTAATGCCCCTCCAGCGGGTTTGCTCCAAGGTGAGCCTCTCCTCCGGCCATCACCCCCAAACCAACGGGCAGTGTGAGCGGACCAACCAGGAGCTGGAGGCTGCGCTCCGCTGCGTCACGGCGTCCAAACCAACGTCCTGGAGTAACCACCTCGCCTGGGTTGAATACGCCCACAACACCGCTCGCTCTTCTGCTACAGGGATGTCCCCCTTTAAGGCATCCCTGGGTTACAACCCCCCGCTGTTCCCGGCGCAGGAGAGTGAGGTAACTGTCCCCTCAGTTCGGGCGCATCTCAGGCAGTTCCGCTCCATCTGGGCGTCAGCGCGCAATGCGCTTTTACGCACGGCGGAGCGCAACAGAGCCGTGGCGGACCGGCACAGAAGACCTGCCCCGGCGTACAGAGTTGGTCAGCAAGTCTATGTGTCGACCCAGGACGTGATTTTAAAGGGCGAGAGGAGGAAGGTGGCACAGCGCTTTATGGGCCCATACCCCATCACCAGGATCATCAACCCGGTGGCTGTGCGTGTAGCTATTCCCCCCTCCCTCCGCATTCACCCCACCTTCCACGTATCCAAGGTGAAGCTGGCAGTCTCCGACTCCCTTTGCCCTCCTCCTGCTGCGCAACCCGCGCCCCGGATGATTGATGGCCATCCGGCCTGGCCCGTCTCCTCCATCCTGGACTCTCGGCGCCGGGGCCGTGAGTTGCAGTACTTGGTGGACTGGGAGGGCTATGGGCCTGAACATCGGCAGTGGGTACCCTCGTCGTTTGTGTTGGACCCATCTCTCATTACTGAGTTCCACCAAGCGCACCCAGAGAGACCATCGCCAGGAGGCGCTGCTAGAGGGGGGAGTACTGTCACGCCGCGCCGCTCACCAGCGGCGCCAGCTGCACACACACCTGCACATCGTCAGCGGCGAGGGATTTAAGCCGCCTCGCCCTGGGCTTCGGCCTGAAGCCGTCAGACTTCGCTCAACGGATTGCTGTGAGTTCCCTCTCATACTTCAGCAAGCATTGTGGTAAGAAGCCCTTACCTTTCCTTCTCCAAGTCTGCTCCCCTGTGCACAGGTGGATTTCCCGGCGGCGGACCATTCCTCTCCATCGCCTGTTCCTCGCTGCTGCACCGGGCTCTCCAGGTTGCTGTCTACCGGACCTCGTTCCTTGCTGTGCCAGCCACCTGCCCTTTCCAAGTAAGCTCTTCTCCAACTTGTATATTTCCTGTGTTGGTGTGTGCCCGTCACCCTTCTCCCTGTGCTTTTCCCATAGGGTTGTCCGGCTGTACGGTCTCCTGCCTCTGTGCCCGAAGCAGACGCCACCACCAACACATTTACACCTCGCAGACACACATTCATACACCCTTGTTGTCAATAAAGCTATTTGAGCTACTCTGAGCCTGTGTGTGTGTCTCCTGAGCTGTGCATTATGTCAATGCATATCAAAAGCTGACATCCCTCATTATCTTAATCCCCCCATTGTCTTCGTACTCCTCCGCCTGGCCCTGGGGGGTCAGGGCAACCCATCCGTTCTCCACCGCAGTGCCTTGGATGCTCTTTAATCTTCACTGGCGGTTGAGACTCTTTGTCCTGTTCTGAGGTGTGAAGTCGCCTTACATATGTAATCACCAAACACTCTCACATGCTTAAACATATGTTGGTTATGGAATATATGATTAATATAGACCACATAAGTGACCATTTGCCAACCTTTGCACTTATCCATGGCCACACGGGGGCCAATACAGAAAAAAATTTAAAATCGTTCAGATACAAATCACAAAATGCAATCAGTTCTTTTAAAGAAGACTTGCTGAAGCAAGACTGGACAAAAGTCTATGTATCAGATGTAAATGAAGCCTATGACAGATTTATAAACATTGTAACCACTCTTTATGAAAAAAATTGTCCATTAGTAAAGAAAAAGCTTAAACATAAATCAGCCGATAAGCCATGGTTAACCAAAGGATTACAAAAGGCGTGTAAAAAGAAAAAATTATTATATAAAGCTTTCCTAAAGAAAAGGACAAAAGAAGCAGAGCAGCGGTATAAAACATACAAAAATAAGTTAACATATATAATGAGATGTAGTAAAAGAGACTATTACAGTAAAGAACTGGAGAAAAACAGAGACAATATTAAAAATACATGGACAATACTTAACAATATTCTTGGAAATAAAAACAGAAATACAAGCTACCCAACCAATTTTTCAAAAAATAATAAAACGACTCAGAGTGTGAATGCAGCTTCACCTGCAGATGAATTTAATAACTTTTTTGTTAACATTGGTCCTAATTTGGCTCGAGAAATACCCATTACGGCACCTATGGGTGATACAATAAGCAAAAACACTGCTATAAAAGACTCCATTTTCATAAAGAACACAGATGAGAGAGAGGTCATTGAAATTGTTAAGTCATTTAAAAGTAAAACATCTACGGACTGTGATGATATTGACATGCTCTTAGTCAAAACTATTATTGAATGCTTAGTGAAACCACTGACGTATATCTGTAACCTGTCTCTCCAAACAGTTATATTTCCCAATGCAATGAAAATAGCTAAAGTAATTCCGATATACAAGACGGGTGACAGAGGGGAACTTTCAAACTATAGACCAATTTCACTATTGCCGCAATTTTCCAAAATACTTGAAAAAATATTCTATGAGAGAATTGACAACTTCATACTGAAGAATAATTTATTGTGTGAGCAGCAATATGGGTTTAGACACAAGAGGACAACTGCATTTGCTCTAGTGGAATTTATAGAAAAAATATCAACTGCCATTGAAAATAAAGAGTATTCAGTTGGGGTATTCCTGGATCTTAAAAAAGCATTTGATACAGTGGATCATAATTTATTATTAAAGAAACTACAAAATTGTGGTATTGAGGGTAGCACTGTCCTGGTTATGTAGTTACTTAAAGAATAGATATCAGTATGTACAGTATGTGTTGGTAACAAAAAACTCACAGTTACTGAAGGTTACTTGTGGAGTCCCACAGGGTTCAGTTTTGGGGCCATTGTTATTCAATATGTATACTACCGTTCAAAAGTTTGGGGTCACTTAGAAATTTCCTTATTTTTGAAAGAAAAGCACTTTTTTTCAATGAAGATAACTTTAAACTAATCAGATATACACTCTATACATTGTTAATGTAGTAAATGACTATTCTAGCTGCAAATGTCTGGTTTTTGGTGCAATATCTAGAGAGGTGTATAGAGGCCCATTTCCAGCAACTATCACTCCAGTGTTCTAATGGTACAATGTGTTTGCTCATTGCGTCAGAAGGCTAATGGATGATTAGAAAACCCTTGTGCAATCATGTTAGGTCTGCAATGCTGTAATTGCTGCAAATGGAGGATTCCTTGACGAAAGCAAAGTTTGAAGGAAAAAATTATTATTTCAAATATAAATCATTATTTCTAACCTTGTCAATGTCTTGACTATATTTTCTATTCATTTTACAACTCATGGTGGTAAATAAGTGTGACTTTTCATGGAAAACACAAAATAATTGTCTGGGTGACCCCAAACTTTTGAACGGTAGTGTATATAAATGATATATGTAAAGTTTCAGAAAAAATGGATTTAATATTGTTTGCCAATGACACTAATTTATTATGCAGTGGAAGCAATTTGGAACAACTTTTGGATACACTCGGAAAGGAATTAGGAAAGCTTAAACTGTGGTTTGATTCAAACAAATTAACGCTCAATTTAAGTAAGACAAAATTTACAGTTTTTAACAACCATCACAACAACTTAGTATCTAAACTCAGTGTAAATGGTGTAGAGATTGAAATGGTATCCGAAACTAAATTTCTTGGAGTAATAATTGATAATAAACTGTGTTGGAAGTCACATATTAATTATATTAAAGGTAAAATATCCAAATCAATTGCAATACTACACAGAGTGAAATATTTGCTGAATCAACCCACATTATATACCTTGTATCATTCGTTAATACTCCCATACATGACATATTGTACTGAAGTATGGGGAAATACATATAAAACAAACATATATCCAGTCTTTATGCTTCAGAAGAGAGCTATTAGAATAATAAACAAAGCTGCTTACAGGGAACCAACAAACCCACTTTTTCTTAAATTAAAAGCTCTCAAGTTGAAAGATCTGGTTGACTTTAAAACTGCAGTAATAATGTTTAAAATGAAGAACCTATCACTGCCCGCAAATATCCAAAAGTTGTTCCAAATAAGGGAGAAACAATATCATTTCAGAGGAACATGTACTGTATATTTCAAAAACCTTCAGTGAGAACTACCACCAAGCAACACTGTTTCAGTGCAAGGAGTCAGATTATGGAACAATTTTGGACCTGAATTAAAATCATGTACAACGCTTGGACAATTTAAGCAAAAACTAAAGGAAGAAATACTCCAAACATATATACAAGATGACATGTAAAATCACATAAGGACTGTAATATCCAGTCTATGTTGTGTTGTTGCTTAGTTTTTTTGTCACATTTTGTCTTAGCTATGTTCTGAATTGTAATCGCTCTTGTTTTGTTTTTCTTTTGAATTCTTGGATGGAATATGGGTCGGCAATATAAGCTGCGGCTTCAGCCATCACCCATTTCAGATAACTTATGTTGAACTGTATAATCAGAGAAGTTATTGTCTAATTTGACCTTGTTGGATTTTCTTTCCCACTTTGTTATATTATTCTTTCTTTTTTAATCTCTACTTTTAATCTATCCGAAATAAAGATTCATTCATTCATTCATTCATTCATTCAGATTTGATTGGCGGTTGGCAATCAGCTTACAGGTGCATTACCGCCTGACATAACGCACGGCTCAGGAGACACGCACACACAGGCTTAGAGTAGTTCAAAGAGTTTATTAACAGCAGGAGTGTATGAGTGTGTGTCTGCGGGATGCAGATGTGTTGGTGGTGGTGTCTGCTTCAGGCACAGAGGCAGATGACCGTTCGGCCGAGCAACCCTATGGAGAGAACACAGGGAGAGGGTGACGGGCATACACCAACACAGGATGAATTATGGCAAGAGAAGATCTTACTTGAGTTGTCAGGATAGCTGGCACAGCAAGGGAAACGTAGCCCGGGAGACAGCCACCTGGAGAGCTCCGTGCAGCAGCGAAGGATGGGCGATGGAACGGAGACGTCCGCCGCCGGGGAATCCACCTGTGCACAGGGGAGCAGACTGGAAAAGGAGGTAAGGGTTCTTACCCAGAATAGCGATGCTGAAGAAAGGAATGCTCACGGCGGTGAGGGAACGAAGTCTGACGGCTTCAGGCCGAGCCTCCGGGCGAGGCGGCTTTTATCCCTCGCCGCTGATGAGGATCAGGTGTGTGAGCAGGTGGCGCCGCTGATGAACGGCGTGGCGTGACAGTACTCCCCCCTCTAGCAGCGCCTCCTGGCGATGGCTTATCCGGGTGCGCTCGGTGGAAGTCCGCGATGAGCGATGGGTCCAACACAAACGACGGGGGCACCCATTGTCGATGCTCGGGCCCATAGCCCTCCCAGTCCACCAAGTATTGCAACCCACGACCCCGGCGCCGGGAGTCCAGGATGGAGGAGACGGACCAGGCCGGGTGGCCACCAATCATCCGGGGCGCGGGTTGCGCTGCAGGAGGAGGGCAAAGGGGGTCGGTGACTGCCAGCTTCACCTTTGATACGTGGAAGGTGGGATGGATGCGGAGGGAGGGGGGAATAGCCACGCGCACAGCCACCGGGTTGATGATCCGGGTGATGGGGAAGGGACCCATGAAGCGCTGTGCCAGCTTCCTCCTCTCGCCTTTTAGGGTGACGTCCTGGGTGGAAACGTAGACAAGTTGCCCAACTCTGTACGCCGGGGCAGGTCTTCTACGCCGGTCCGCCACGGTCTTGTTGCGCTCCGCTGTGCGTAAAAGCGCATGACGCGCGGCGGCCCAGGTGGAGCGGAACTGCCTCACGTGCGCCCTAACTGACGGAACAGTTACCTCGCTCTCCTGCGCTGGAAGCAGCGGGGGGTCGTAACCCAGGGACGCCTTGAAGGGGGACATCCCCGTTGCAGAAGAGCGGGCGGTGTTGTGGGCGTACTCCACCCAGGCGAGATGGTTGCTCCATGATGTTGGCTTGGATCTTGCAACACAGCGGAGCGCAGCCTCCAGCTCCTGATTGGTCCTCTCACACTGCCCGTTAGACTGGGGGTGATGGCCGGAGGAGAGGCTCACCTTGGCTCCGATGGCGTTGCAAAAGGATTTCCAAACCTTGGATGAAAATTGGGGACCCCGGGTCCGAGACCACGTCCACCGGGATCCCATGCAGCCTGACCACGTGTTGGACGAGGAAGCCCGCCGTCTCCAGGGCGGTAGGGAGACCTCGCAGGGGGACGAAGTGTGCCGCCTTGGAGAAACGGTCCACGACGGTCAGGATGGTGTCGAATGAGTTGGAAACTGGGAGCCCGGTGACGAAATCCAGTGCGATGTGCGACCATGGCCTGCCAGGGACGGGCAGAGGCTGGAGCAGACCCGCTGGAGGGGCGTTTCCCGATTTGCTGGTGGCACAAATTGGACAAGCCCGGGCGTAGCGGGCTGCATCCCTCCGCAGGCCCGGCCACCAAAAGGACCGTTGGAGGAGGCTGATCATCCGAGAGGTTCCGGGATGACAGGTGAGCCGGGAGGTGTGGAGCCAGTGGATGACCTCTCCTCGGACCGCAGACGGAACGAACAGTCTTCCCTCCGGTCCGCCGCCAGGATCAGGTTCCACCTCCTGTGCCTTCCGGATCTTGTCCACAATGTCCCAAGAGATAGCTCCCACGACGCACGACCTGGGCAGGATAGTGTGGGGCGTCTCCTCAGCCCCCACGGGGGTGAACTGTCTAGAGAGGGCGTCAGGCAGGCCGTTCTTGGAGCCTGGCCTGAAGGTGATAGAGAACCGGAACCTGGCGAAGAACAGAGACCAGCGCGCCTGGCGGGCATTCAGGCGCTTGGCAGATCGTAGGTACTCTAAATTCTTATGGTCCGTCAGGACCACAAACGGCAGGTCCGCCCCCTCTAGCCAGTGGCGCCACTCCTGTAGGGCGAGTTTAATGGCCAGGAGCTCTCTGTCCCCCACATCATAGTTCCTCTCCGCCGGGGACAGGCGCCGGGAGAAGAAGGCGCACGGTCGCTTGGCGCCATCGTCCGGTGATTGCTGGGATAACACTGCTCCCACTCCCGTGTCCGATGCGTCCACCTCCACAATGCACTGCAGCGCGGGGTCGACCTGGCGAAGGACCCGGGGGGAGGAGAACTCCGCCTTCAGCGCCTTAAAGGCAGCATCGACCTCTTCGGTCCACCGGAACGGGACCTTCGGGGACGTGAGGCGGGTCAGTGGTCCGACGATCCAGCTGAAATTCGGGACAAAACGGCGGTAAAAATTGGCGAAGCCAACAAACTGTTGCACCTGCTTCCGAGATGCGGGAGTAGGCCACTCCACCACCGCCTTCACCTTCTCTGGGTCCGGGAGCACCTGGTCTTGGGCGATGATGAATCCCAGGAAGGATGTGGTCCTAGCGTAAAACTCGCACTTCTCAGCCTTCACGTACAGACGATTCTCCAGCAGTCTTTGAAGGACCCGCCTCACATGGACCCGGTGCTCGTCTCTGGACTGAGAGAAGATCAGAATGTCGTCCAGGTAGACGAACACGAAGAGGCCGATGAAATCCCGGAGGACGTCATTGATGAGGCGCTGAAAGACGGCAGGAGCGTTGGTCAGCCCGAACGGCATGACAAGATATTCAAAGTGGCCGTTCGGGGTACGGAAGGCTGTTTTCCATTCATCTCCCTCCCGGATCCGGACGAGGTGGTAAGCGCTGCGGAGATCCAGCTTGGTAAACCAGGTCGCCCCCTGGAGGGAGTGGAAGGCAGTGTCCATGAGGGGCAGGGTGTAACGGTCCCTCTCAGTGATGTCATTAAGTGCTCGGTAGTCAATACAGGGACGGAGGGAACCGTCCTTCTTCCCTACAAAGAAAAACCCCGCCCCCACGGGTGATGACGATGGGCGGATAATCCCAGCGCTCAGTGATTCCTTCAGGTACGTATTCATAGTCTCCTCCTCCGGCGCCGACAGGCTGTAGAGCCGACCAGATGGCAGGGGGGCCCCCTGGCGGAGATTGATGGCACAGTCATATGGTCGATGCGGGGGAAGAGACATAGCTTTCGACTTGCTGAATACCATACCCAGGTCGTGAAAATCTGGGGGCACCAGTGACAGGTCCGGGGGTGCTGTATCCGCCACAGGAGGAGCCGCGGACGGGGAGCAGGCAGCGGACTGAAGGCAGGTGCCCATGCAGAAGGTACTCCACGCCGACACCCCAGCTGACCTCCAGTCCAGGACAGGATTGTGGAGGCGTAGCCAGGGATACCCCAGGATGACGGGCGACACAGAGTTGGGCAGGACGTAGAAAACCATTTCCTCCCGGTGGTTCCCTGAGATGATGACTGGGACAGGAATGGTTTGATGGGTAACTCTCCCAAGGGAGGCAGGAGAGATGGACCAGGGAGATGGGGTGTTTGAGCGCCTGACAGCGGATGCCCAATCGGGTTGCCAGGCCTTGTGAAATGAAGCTGCCCTCTGCGCCCGAATCCACCAGTGCGTGGGTGAGGTGCCCAGTGGGATTGTGGCAAAAACGGATGGGCAGCTTTAATTGAGTGAGGGGACTTTGCCGATTGACGTCCGCGAGGCCCCCTACAGTGACTCGCGGACCCCACCGTTTGGCTTTTGTGGGCAAAGCTCTACCGTGTGTTGATTGTCTCCGCAATACATGCAGAGACCCAACTCACGGCGGCGCTGTCTCTGTGCCAAGGAGAGCTTTGCCCAGCCCGTCACCATCGGCTCCGACTCCTCGGGGCACGATGGTGGCGGCGTCGCCAGGGGGCGAGCTTGGGGCAGGCATAGCGGGACTCCTCGAGGGCGAGAAGCAGACGGCTTCCGTCCTGAGGAGCGCTCGCGCAGCCTGTTGTCCAAGTTGATTGCCAAAGAGGTTAGCTCCGCTAACGTTCCGGGGATATCCCGTCCAGCCAGTTCATCCCTCAGATCACTATTGAGGCTGCGGAGAAACAGGCCGCAGAGGGAGTGCTCCTCCCAGCCCAGTTCCTCCGCCGCTACCCGGTATTCGATGGCATAATCCGCGGCCGACCGGTTTCCCTGCTGGAGAGCGAGAAGCCGATCGACCTGGACCGCCTCGGAACGGGAGTGGTCAAACACCTCCAGGAAGCGCCTCATGAACTCGGCATAGGTGAGGGTGGCATAACTGGGTCTCGCCATAATAGCGTAGGCCCAAGTTAAAGCACGCCCCTCCAGGAGGTTCCCTATGTAGCCGATCCGGCTGTGATCTGAAGGAAAGTCTCCGGGCACACGGTCAAACACGAACTCGCACTGCATCACAAACCCCCGCGCTCCGCCGAGCTTCCCGCTAAAGCGGGCGGGGGTCGGAATTGGTGTGAGTCGGGCCGGTGCCACTGGAGCTGGCTGGACGGCCACCGGAACAGCAGGAGCTGCGCCACCCTGAGGAGCCGGGGGGAACGGCTGCTGGGGGTCCAGGCGGTCCAATCGGCCAGTGATAGTTATCAATTGATTCAGGATAACCTGCTGTTGATAAGCTATTTGATCCACTCTAGCCTCGAGAGTGGTAAGCCGGTGTGCGAGCCCGCCGTCCGCCGAGCCGCTCTGCTGAAGCCGTACTGACATAACGCACGGCTCAGGAGACACGCACACACAGGCTTAGAGTAGTTCAAAGAGTTTATTAACAGCAGGAGTGTATGAGTGTGTGTCTGCGGGATGCAGATGTGTTGGTGGTGGCGTCTGCTTCAGGCACAGAGGCAGATGACCGTTCGGCCGAGCAACCCTATGGAGAGAACACAGGGAGAGGGTGACGGGCATACACCAACACAGGATGAATTATGGCAAGAGAAGATCTTACTTGAGTTGTCAGGATAGCTGGCACAGCAAGGGAAACGTAGCCCGGGAGACAGCCACCTGGAGAGCTCCGTACAGCAGCGAAGGATGGGCGATGGAACGGAGACGTCCGCCGCCGGGGAATCCACCTGTGCACAGGGGAGCAGACTGGAAAAGGAGGTAAGGGTTCTTACCCAGAATAGCGATGCTGAAGAAAGGAATGCTCACGGCGGTGAGGGAACGAAGTCTGACGGCTTCAGGCCGAGCCTCCGGGCGAGGCGGCTTTTATCCCTCGCCGCTGATGAGGATCAGGTGTGTGAGTAGGTGGCGCCGCTGATGAACGGCGCGGCGTGACACCGCCACGTAGTTCACGCTATATCATCACTCTATCTGGTCAGGAGCTGTAGTCCTGACTGTGTCCTTGGCTTTATAATCACTCTATAAATTCAAGAAATCTCTGTGTCTGTCCGTGTTTCTGTCTGTGTGTGTGTGACAACCAAAGATCATAGGACCGCCTATGATGTTCCTATGATGTCTGCATGATGTCCTATGATGTTCCTATGTATAACAACTGCTTATTGTATGTGTGAAAAAATTATCCGTCCTTGGACTGCATCACTCACGATCATAGGACATCAATGATCAAAGGGAGGCATCACTCACGATCATAGGACTCACTATGATATTGTGGAGAGTGCAAATAAAGGAACAAGATCTGCACTACAGATGACTTTATTTCTCTCTCTCACTGCATTCATACACAGAAAAAGACTTATTTCAATACACCAGTGTCTCTCCTTTTATATCACTCCATTCCTTCCCCCTGTTGCCTGAAATCTTGCATCACAATACATTTACACATTACAATATGTACTGTCCTCCATTTAATCCCCCACGCTCTACCGGCAGAGGGAATATTCCTCTCCCCTCTGCTTCCAGTCTGAGATGATTATCCCAGCGTGGGTTCCCTACACTGCCCCCCCCCCCCCCCAGAGTCTCAGACTGAGTTTCAACCCTCACGTCCTTTTGGCTTCAGTCTCCTCCCATATCTGCTGTAACGAGGGACCTTCGACTCCACGGTGCTGCTGTGCCGGTTGGGGGCTCTTGGGGGTGTGTCTGTGTGCGGGTGGGCAATGGCGAGGGGGGGGGACATTCTACTTGCCCGTGTGGCTGCTCTGCTGAATTTTCTACCTGGGGAGTTCTCAGTGGGGGTCTTCCACACCGAGGGGCCCGAGCCAAAATCACTTGCTCGTCCACCACCACAAAGGTGGGCTTAAGTCTGTCTATACATATTTTCTCCCGACGACCCTCAAATCTAACAAAAAATGTTTGTCCCCTGGTTCCAGCACTCTGAACGGGCCATCATAGGGTGGGCGCAATGGGGGGCGGTGGGCATCGTGCCTGACAAACACGAACGCCACGTTCTTCAAAGTTTTTGGCACAAAATCGCATGGAAAACAGTGGTGGGCCGGGTCCGGTAGCGCGCCTGTATCTGCACTATGCTGCGAACGCTGAGACAGACAGTTGTCCGGCACGGGATTATCTGGTAAAAATTCCCCGGGGAGCCGCAGTGGCTGAGAAAAAACAAGCTCCGCAGGAGAAGCCTCCAAATCCTCTTTTGGTGCAGAACAAACCCTAACAGAACCCACGGCAACCAGTCTACCCAATTTGCATCCGTAAGCGTAGCCCTGAGTGCTGCTTTCAGCAACCTATGGAAACGCTTGCATAACCCATTGGCCTGTGGGTTGTACGCGGTTGTGCGATGAATTGCTACACCCAGGCTACGGGCCATCACGGACCAGAGGTTGGAAACAAACTGTGGGCCCCTATCGGACGTAATGTCCAACGGGATGCCAAAACGTGCCACCCATGTTGTCAAAAAGGTGCGCACCACATCCACGGACATGGTTGCCACTAGCGGGACTGCTTCTGGCCAGCGTGTGGTGCGGTCCACCACTGTCAGAAGGTGCGTGAACCCCTGCGATGGCGGGAGGGGGCCCACGAGGTCCACGTGAACAAGGTCGAACCTCTTAGCCGGTATACGAAACGGCTCCAAAGGGGTCTTCGTGTGTCTGTGCACTTTGGCTCGTTGGCACACTATGCAGGCTGCAGCCCACTCTTTCACTTGTTTGCGCAGGCCTGGCCATACGAACTTTGCTTCCACCATTTTGACTGACGCGCGCGCTCATGGGTGCGTGAACTGACTCAAACACTCGGCGGCGCCAAGCAACTGGGACCACCGGGTGTGGGCGTCCCGTGGAGACGTCACAGATTGGGGGGGGGGGGGGCTGCCGTCTTGCAGTACTCTGCTCTCCAGCCTTAACCCTGTTGGTCCAGACTGGAGCGTGCACACATCCGCATCGCCAATTTGCTCTGGGGCCATGGCTGTATAATCTATCCCCACGCAGACCGGGGCCACCACGGCGCGCAAGAGGCAGTCCGCCACCACATTCAGTTTACCCGACACAAGCTGAATATCGGTTGTAAATTCCGAGATCGCGGCCAGCTGTCTCTGCTGCCGGCCCGACCATGGTTCAGAAACATTGGTCATTGCGAACGTTAGCAGCTTGTGGTCCACGAACGCGGTGAAGCTGCGCCCTTCCAGCCAGAACTGGAAGTGGCGTATGGCCAGGTGGAGAGCCAGAAACTCCCTGTCGAATGCGCTGTATTTACGCTCACTGTCGCGCAAAGCCCTGCTGAAAAAAGCGAGCAGCTGCCAAGAGCCGGAGATGCGTTGCTCCACGACGGCCCCTATGGCCACGTCCGAGGCGTCGGTAGTGAGCGCTATCCGGGCCGCCAGGTCCGGGTGCACCAACAGTGCGGCGTTTGCCAGGGCTGTTTTAACCTCAGAGAACGCCTGCTCCCGCTCCGGAGTCCATTCGACTCTGTCCGCCGGTTTCCGTTTCTTGAGCGCGGCGTACAATGACTGCATGAGCTGAGCTGCGTGGGGGAGGAACCGGTTATAAAAGTTAACCATCCCCAAAAACTCTTGCAGCGCCCTGATCGTCTGAGGCCAGGGAAAATTCGCCACGGCGCACACCTTGTCGGGCAAGGGTATTGCTCCCTCCGGTGAGATGCGGTGCCCCAAAAAATCAATCCCCGTCATGCCGAACTGGCATTTCGCTGGGTTGATTATTAACCCATGCTCCTCTAACCTCCGGAAAACCGTCCTGAGGTGGGTTACGTGTTCATCCTCGGACGCGCTGGCCACCAGGATATCATCCAGGTAGACGAACACAAACGGCAGATTGCGTAACACCGCATCCATCATGCGTTGGAATGTCTGTGCCGCACCTTTTAATCCGAAGGGCATGCGTAAAAACTCAAAAAAGCCAAACGGCGTTATTACCGCTGTTTTGGATATGTCCTCCGCGCACACTGGGACCTGGTGGTAACCACGGACCAGGTCTATCTTAGAAAAAATGCGTGCCCCGGCGAGGTGAACGGAAAAATCCTGAATATGGGGAATCGGGTAGCGGTCGTGCGCTGTGGCGTTATTCAACCTGCGGAAATCTCTGCACGGTCGCCACGATCCCTTGGCCTTAGCGACCATGTGTAGCGGGGATGCCCATGGGCTGTTTGAGCACCTGATGATGCCCAACCTTTCCAAGTTGGCAAACTCCTTGCGCGCTATGGCCAGTTTAGCTGCGTCCAGGCGCTGAGGTCGTGCGAAAACGGGCGGCCCAGTGGTTGTGATAAAGTGTTCCACCCCGTGTTTAGTGCTGGCCGCCAAAAACGTTGGGACAGTGAGTGCTGGGAACTGAGTGAGCAGTGTGTGGAACTTACCGCCTGGAACTGTGACGTTGGCTTGTGTTATTGGCCCGGCCCCTCGAGCTGTACAGGAGAGAGAATCAAAAGACATTGCATTAACCAGGCGCCTGTTAGCAACATCAACTAGCAACCCGTGTGCACAAAGAAAAATCAGCTCCCAGGATTGGGAAACTCAATGCCGCTATGACAAAAGTCCACTCGTACATACGGCCGTGTAGGGATAAAGTCAGTGTCCTCTCACTAAAAGTCTTAATGTCCAAGCCATTCACGGCTACCAGCTGGGGGCCGCTAGCTCCCGCTAGCCGGTCGGCATAGGACGGCAGGATAAGGCTCTTCTGGGAGCCGGTGTCTACGAGGAACCATCTCCCCGAGCGTGAGTCCGTCACATAGAGCAGCTTGTTTTCTTCACCGGTGGTCGCAGCTGCTACTGACTGCCGGCCTTGGCGTTTCCTGAACGCCTGAATTGGCACGGTGGCACACATCTGCGTGCATTCTCTCCAAAGCGGCGGTGGTAGAAGCAGAGCGTGTCTCTCTGGCGCTTCCTGGCCCCCACTGCCACTACCGTCACCGGCTCCTCACCTCCGCTGGTCGTCTCGCTGGGTTCCGATGCTGCCACGTTCACTGTGAGGGCTCTGGTGGTGAGGATGATCCGATCTGCCTCCTGGGCTAGCGCACGGTAGTCACACGCGGCCAGCAACGGCGAATTGGCAAGAACCGCTCTTGCCTCTGTTGGGAGGTTCCGGAGGAAAAGGTGGGCAAACAGAAAATGAACGTCGTCCGTGCCCATCAACGCCAACATCTTCTCCATCAGTTCGACCGCCGACCCATCTCCTAACTCGGAGCACCTCAGGAGCCTCTCCGCTCTCTCACAGTTTGAGAGTGTGTAGTGCCGGGTCAGCACGGCCTTGAGAGCCCCGTATTTGTCATGGGCTGGAGGCTGTTAGAGCAGGCTCGCTACTTGCTGAGACGTGCGAGCGTCCAGCGCTGCGACCACATAGTAATATCTGTTGTCGTCTGCCGTTATTCCCCGGAGGGCGAACTGAGCCTCTGTGTGGTGGAACCAAGACCGCGGGTTGTGCAGCCAAAAGTCCGGTAGTCTGACCAAAACAGCGCACGTGTTGCTGGGGGTTCCCGTCTGGGCCGTCTCTGGGATGCTTGCTGCGTTGCTGGGGCTTCCTGTTCGGGCTGACTCCGGGGTTCTTGCCTCATGTTCCATAATTCGTCAAGGGGTCACCAGTGTGGAGAGTGTTAATAACGGAGGCAGATTTATGCAGCAGACAACTTTATTCACTCTCATATCAGTCATACACAGAAAAATCCTATCTCAATACACCAGGGTCTCTCCTTTTATATCAACCGCCCATCTCACATCTGCATGACATCTAGCATCACAATACATTCAACCCTTCTCCCCCACTACTTCTTCCTGCTACCTCACCATAATCTCTCTCATCTCAATACCTATTGTCCTTCTCTGTTTACTCTCTGCATCCAGTCTGAGATGATTAACTCAGCCTCTACAATCTCCTATAATAGGAGGCCAGTCCAAGAAAACTCCATAGCTCTCCCACATCCCGCGGCATTGGCCAGTTTTTCACCGCTGCCACTTTCTCTGGATTGGTGCCGACTCCCGCTGTGCTAACGACGTGGCCCAGGAAAGTGGTCTCCCGCCGAAATAGGTGGCATTTCCGTGGGTGTAGCCGCAGCCCGGCCTGTCGGATGGCGTCCAATACTTCCCCGGAGGTTGGACAGGGCACTGCCAAAGTCAGCTGTGTGAACCAGCAGGTCATCCAGATAAACAATGCAGCGGCTCCGGGGTACGTGAGCCAACACTCGCTCCATCAGACGTTCAAAGGTGGCCGGGGCGTTGCAAAGTCCAAAAAGCATCACCTTGAACTGATACAGTCCCTGCCCGATGGAGAAGGCTGTTTTCTGGTGGGCCTCAGGTGACAGTTCTACCTGCCAATAGCCGCTGCGGAGGTCCAGCGAGCTGAACCAGCTGGAGCCGGCGATGTGATCCAGTGCGTCATCGATGTGGGGCAGGGGGGAGGAATCCTTGCGGGTGACGTCATTCAGGCGTCGGTAATCCACACAGAACCGCCACGAACCGTCCTTCTTCCTAACCAGCACCATCGGCGCCACCCAGAGGCTGCTGGAAGGTTCAATAATGTCTGCCTCCAGCATTTCCTGTACTTTTTGTTCTGCTGCCACCCGCCTTAAAAAAGGCAGACGGCGGGGGCGGAGCCGGATCGGCCTGGTCTCACCGGTGTCGATCCCGTGCTGCACCAAGCTGGTTCAGGTGCATTCCTCATCCTTTGCTGTGAAGATGTCCGTGTAGCAGTCCAATAGCTCCCACAGCTTGGCGTCTCTGTCCCTATTCCAGTCCGCTGCAGCTCTGCTGGAACAATTCCTCGACCGCCTGCTGCATTTCTGCTGACACACTGACCCGCTCCGCTGTGCCCCCCCCCCCGCTGTCTTTATCGGTGGTCGCGCTCCCTCTGCTCGTGCTGGTGGCGCCGTTGTGTTCAGTACTTGCGGTGACACGCCCGGTTCGGCCCGCCCTGGCGGTCCCTTGATCACGCAGGCCTCCGGATTCCTTCTCTGGGCCCCGCTGCAGAGCGTGATGGTCCAAGTTCCCAGCAGGAGGGACGATCTGGCGGTGTCAATTTTTGCACTCCATGCTGTGAGCAGATTGAGTCCAGTAATGCAGGGGTCTTGGATGTCAGCCAGCCAGAACGGGTGGTTTGTGTTCTGGCCGGCCACCCCCACCACAAGAACTCTCTGCCCTCCCAGTGTGGCATGCTCACCGGTAGCTGTGGTGACGCAGCGCCCGGTGGGTTCCACCCCTGCGGTTCTGTCTCGTCCGTGCCTGGCAGCACACCGGGTCAGACCAGGGAGATGGTAGAACCAGTGTCGATCAGGGCCTGGATCGGCGTGTTGTCCAGGCTGCACTCTAGGTACATTCCTGGCGAGTGTCCAATTCGGCCCACATGCGGTGACAGTTCATCAGGGAAAATGTCTGTGGGAGGCAGCAGGTCCCCGTCCATGCCACCTCGCTCTAGTTTAACGTTGGCGAGGGGCCGGTTTGTCGTTGGGGTGGGTGCCGGGCAGTACCGCGCGATGTGTCCTGGCTCCCCACAGCGGAAGCACCCTTCCTCGCGCTGCCGTGGCCGTCTTCTCCGTGGGCGCGCCACCGTGGTCCGGCACAGTTCCTCCTCCTCCTCACTCTCAGCTGTGGCCTGGAAGGCTCTCTGTCTCAGTGTCGATGCATCAGCTGTACAATTCATTAGTGGTTCCACCCACTCTGCTTCTGCCACAGCCGTCTCCCAGCTGCTTGCGGCGTGAATCCGGATGTGGCTCTGGATCTGGGCCGGGCGGAGACCCCGGATGAAGTTCCGGAAGGCAAGCTTCTCCACTACCTCTGGCTCGAAATCCGGGTAGCTACGTCATGTCAGCAGCTGTATGTCCGCTGCGTAGGCTCCCAGGCTCTCTCGGCTGCCTCGCCGGCGGTTGGCCAGCTGTTCCTCGGCATGCTCAGCGTCGGCCGCTCTCCCAAACCGCCTCCGGAGCACTCCTTGTAGCACTGGCCAGCTGCAACATTCCTCGGGCCGGAGATCGGACAGCGTGCGGAGAGCCCTTCCCTCCAGGGCCAGCGCGACCTGCACGGCAGTCTCTTCGGGTTGCCAGCTGTTCGACGCAGCGACCAGCTCGACCTGGACCAGGTAGTCGTCCAGCAGGGTTTCACCGTTAAAGCGGGGAACTTTGGCCCGCTGCTGGATGGGTGGGATGGTCACCTCTTGGTCACTTGCCGCCCCTGGTTGCAGTGGAATCGCCGGCCCGTCCTGCCCTGAAAAAGGGCAGGGAGCAGGGCTGATCTGCTCTGTTTAGCCCATCCTGCCTTGAGAAAGGCAGAAGGCGGGGTACGCTGGTCCCGTCGGATCTGCTGCTCCATTCATCCCGGCGAGCAACTCTGGGGGTCGGTGTACCAGCTCTGTCATCCATTCCCAGCTGAGCAATGAACCGCTCCAGCTGCTGAATCTCTGCTCTGATCCTGGTTTCCATCTGCTCCATAGTCCCACTTCTGACACCAGTGTGACGTCGTGAGTGTTCACACAAGAAAGGAGAGGTGACTGTGATGAAACAGGCTTTATTTAAACACACCTCCTCAACACAGACAGGAGGGGAGGTCATTCACACAGACCTCTGTCTCACTGAGGGTGACACAAACACATGATCAGTCACTGCTCTGACTCTTCTTATAACACTGCTGTGTCATTATAACGCAGTTATAATAACACAGCAATAACACTTTAGAACACACGAACGATAACACCCTTTGAATCCTCTGCTGCCAAAACATGCTGGGAGAATCCCCGCCCCCTTAACACAGCCCCGACGTTACAGTATTATTGATAGTTTACCATCTACTTGCACTTGACTTTTAAATTGCTTTTCAGTGTAATATTCACAGTGATTATGAATATTATTGAAGAAGTGGTTGTCAGGATCAATATCATTGTCTATCTCTTGTATGTCCATCCATCCATCCATCCATCTTCTACCGCTTTTCTGGAGGTCTGGGTCGCGGAGGCAGCAGTTCAAGCAGAGAAGCCCAGACTTCCCTCTCCCCCACCACCTGCTCCAGCTCTTCAGAGAGAATACCAAGGCATTCCCAGACCAGCTGGAAGACATAGTCTCTCCACCGAGTCCTGGGTCTGCCCCGGGGTCTCCTCCCAGTGGGATGTGCCTGAAACACCTCAAGTGGGAGGCGTCCAGGAGGCATCCTGATCAGATGCCCATACCACCTCAACTGACTCCTTTCAATGTGGAGGAGCAGCGGTTCTACTCTGAGCCTCTCCCGGATGACTGAGCTCCTCACCCTATCTCTGAGGGTGAGCCCAGCAATCCTACGGAGAAAGCTCATTTCAGCCGCTTGTATCCGCGATCTTGTTCTTTCGGTCATTCATCGGTCTCTTGTATGTGTTCAGCATAATGAGATATTTTCAGAGTCTGAATTTCCTCTCTGTCAAATGACTTCATCCAATTGGGGATGATTGATGTCTACTAAAGTCAGTCATGAGTTTTTTTGTTTGTTTTTTTTTTTAAGTACATTATCACAAGCGGTGATCTTCCTCCTTCACCGTTCTCTGTCCCACCTGGAGAAGCCCGGGAATATGGTGAGGATCATGTTCTTTGACTTCTCCAGTGCTTTCAACACCATCCAACCGATGATCCTGAAGGACAAGCTGCTGCGCGCAGGGGTGGACCAGCACCTGTCATCATGGATCCTGGACTACCTCACGAACCGGCCTCAGTTTGTGAGAACTCGGGACTGTGTGTCCGACACGATCATCAGTAGCACGGGGGCCCCCCAGGGAACGGTGCTGGCTCCCTTCCTGTTCACTCTTTATACTGCGGACTTCTCACACAACACAACACACTGCCATCTACAGAAGTTCTCTGATGACTCTGCGATCGTTGGCCTCATACAGAGGGCTTATCCAGGACTTCGTGGACTGGTGCCATCGGAACTGCCTCCAGATCAACGCGAGGAAAACTAAGGAGCTGGTGGTGGACTGCCGCAGGCATGGGCAGCCCCTCACAGTACCAGTAAATATACAGGGAACAGACATCGAGATGGTGACATCCTATAAGTACCTGGGTATTCATCTGAACAATAAACTAGACTGGTCACACAATACTGATGCACTCTACAAGAAGGGACAGCGCAGGCTGTTCCTGCTGAGGAGACTCAGGTCTTTTGGTGTACAAGGGGCGCTGCTGAAGTCATTCTATGACACGGTGGTGGCATCAGCCATCACTTTTGGAGTGGTCTGCTGGGGCAGTGGCATTACTGCAGCCGATAGGAAGAGACTGAACAAACTGATTAAGAAAGCTAGCTCTGTCCTGGGGCAGCGCCTTGATCCGATGGAGGAGATAGGAGAGAGAAGGACGGTGGCTAAACTGTCATCTCTGCTGGAGTCCGAGTTCCACCCTATGCAGGACATACTGAATGCACTGAGGAGCTCATTTAGCAGCAGACTACATCATCCCAGGTGCACAACCGAGAGGTTTCGTAGGTCCTTCCTACCAACGGCTGTCAGACTGTACAACCTAAGCAGGGCTGCTCGCAGAGATAGCAAAAAGACGTAACAAACTAATAGTTTTTTGAATGCAAAAGATGCAATAGACTTACACAATGGTCCCCTCCGGCATACAACTAGGAACATACCGGTCGCTATGGAGGGTGAGAATATGTATGGGCACATAATCATACCATGTAGGATAACTAAGTAGACGGTTATGCTGTTTCATTCCATCTAGCAACAATGCTCTGCACTGTGTGTGTTTATATATTTACATATTTATTCCATCTAGCTACAATGCTCAGCACTGGGTGTGTTTATATATTTATATATCTACATATTATTCCATCTAGCTACATTGCTCCGCACTGTGTGTGTTTATATACTTGCATATTTATTCCACCTAGCTGCAATGCTCCGTACTGTGGGTGTTTATATATTTACATATTTATTCCATCTAGCTACAATGCTCTGCACTGTGTGTTCATATATTCATATATTTATTCCATCCAGCTACAATGCTCTGCACTGTGTGTCTGTGTGTGTGTGTATATATATATATTTTATAGTAATACGTACATATGTATATTAGCTGCTCTTGCTTGCTTGTTTTTTTCTTGCCTTCTGATTGTTGCTCTGAGTGTTGCTATCCCTGTGCTGTTGCAATCCTGGAATTTCCCCGTTGTGGGACTAATAAAGGCTTATCTTATCTTATCTTATCTTATCTTATGGTATGTCACAAAAGGACTGTTCTTGCCATGTGTGTGGATATGGATTATCGTAGTCTCTTAATTTCTTAATCAGTGTTCATCTACGTATATTTATTTAAGTCAGTGAGACCTCTAATTATTATGGCATTTGCTTCCTTAGGTGTTCCATTTAGTTTAATCCACTCTACAGTTTCTTGTCCTTGTTGCCTGTATCTTGTTTTGTCTTTTCAGCATCCACGCTTGCCGTGCTATTTCAGCATTAGTCTTTGTTAAACGTTCATTTGGGTAAACTTCTGTTCCCCGCAGCTTTCTGGCCTGCCTCAGTATGTCATTTTTTACCCTTCTGTTCACAAAGCGCATCACAATTGATTTCTTTGTTTTATTATCCTTTCTGGGTAGAGTATGGCAGGCTGGAATTGCATTTACTTCAACCTTTATGTTTCTGCTTTCAAGGAGCTGAAGCACCTGGTTTTCCAAGGAGGCTGATTCACTTGGGGGAGCCTCCTCGCCTTTCATTCCTGCTGTAGCATGAGCATATGATTGATATTTAATGTCTAGTCCACTAATGATTAAAATACATAAATGAAAAGACTACAAACACAGAAGCACGTAACTTTCGTCATCGTTCTCAAAGCACGCCCAGGGGGAAGTAACTACAGTCCTCTGGATCGGCTCCAGATCTCAGTACATTTGCGTTGTTTTTCTCCTCTTTGAATTCTTCTTTCATCGGTCAGGAAACAGGAAGTGAGCTCAGAGGCAAACCACCATACTCACGTTTAGTGATGTGGTATGATGGGAGATGTAGTGCGCTAAGTGTTTTCACAAAAACTAAATATTATTCTTTTATTATATGACAGCTACACCGGTATTTACGTGGAAAACTATCTTTTAAATTGACAAACATCATATGAGTAACTTGTGACAAAATTCGATGGGGATCAAAAGATAACTGTGGTCTTCCAGTGGAGATTTTTTTTTTTCTGATTTAAGGTCCCATATGCGGAAGTAGAGGGGGTGTGATTTTAAGGCTCTCTATTCTAGACTTGCTTTTTCTTTCATTTGTATGATAACAAGAATGCATCCCAACACGAATTTATACTTTTATATGAAAATGTTCAAGTTATGTTAAAAATGTAGTTAGTGGCCCTTAATGGCCCTTAAAGACACATTCAGGAGCAATAGCTACATTTACACACAGCTAAAAATAAATTAACAATTTTCTAAGTGTTATTGTTATTCACACATTAAAAACTGAGGCTACAGTTTTCCGTAACCTCACTAAGCATTAAACTTCAACTCCCATGATGCACGCTGGCGTCTCTCTTAAGTCAACCCCAAGCGACGAACGGAACTCAAAATTTTGCTGAAAGTGAGCAGTAACGTAGTTATGGTGGGGCTCCGTGAATCTGTGAGAACACTGTTTGAATTCAGAGGAACCAGACACATTTCTCGGCTCCTTTTTACTGTTCCCCGTTGTTTTCTTCGCTGGTGGTGAACTCTTAAATTTGGCGCTGTTTTACCCGGCTAAGCCGCGAATCAAACTGGTCCAGTTAAGATTTAGATCCCCCCCTTCCCCAGTGAATCTACTCAGACTGTCAATCCTTTGACATGGAGGTAACTGACATCGGGAACAAAGAGGAGGGTAAAGTTTGGTATCGAAAGCCAACACCGGGGAAAAGGTAAAGTTTGATTTTTACACAGGTTTAACAGTGGCAATTGTCTTGGAAATGCTACTACACTTAATGGGCATCCTTCTCTTCACTGTGTTTGGTATGTAGCGCTTTGCAGTCATGACTTGTGACAGTTTAGCTGGCTTGTTTAGTGTCTTAAACACCTACAGTGGGGCAAAAAAGTATTTAGTCAGCCACCAATTGTGCAAGTTCTCCCACTTAAAAGATGAGAGAGGTCTCCAATTTTCATCATAGGTATACCTCAACTATGAGAGACAAAATGAGAAAGAAAAATCCAGAAAATTACATTGTCTGATTTTTAAAGAATTTATTTGCAAATTATGGTGGAAAATAAGTATTTGGTCACCTACAAACAAGCAAGATTTCTGGCTCTCACAGACCTGTGACTTCTTCTTTAAGAGAAGAAGTTACAGAAGTGGCTCCTCTGTCCTCCACTCGTTACCTGTATTAATGGCACCTGTTTGAACTCGTTACCAGTATAAAAGACACCTGTCCACAACCTCAAACAGTCAGACTCCAAACTCCACTATGGCCAAGACCAAAGAGCTGTCAAAGGACACCAGAAACAAAATTGTAGACCTGCACCAGGCTGGGAAGACTGAATCTGCAATAGGTAAGCAGCTTGGTGTGAAGAAATCAACTGTGGGAGCAATTATTAGAAAATGGAAGACAAACAAGACCACTGATAATCTCCCTTGATCTGGGGCTTCACGCAAGATCTCACCCCGTGGGGTCAAAATGATCACGAGAACGGTGAGCAAAAATCCCAGAACCACACGGGGGGACCTAGCGAATAACCTGCAGAGAGCTGGGACCAAAGTAACAAAGGCTACCATCAGTAACACAGTACGCCGCCAGGGACTCAAATTCTGCAGTGCCAGACGTGTCCCCCTGCTTAAGCCAGTACATGCCCAGGCCTGTCTGAAGTTTGCTAGAGAGCATTTGAATGATCCAGAAGAGGATTGGGAGAATGTCATATGGTCAGATGAAACCAAAATAGAACTTTTTGGTAAAAACTCAACTTGTCGTGTTTGGAGGAGAAAGAATGCTGAGTTGCATCCAAAGAACACCATACCTACTGTGAAGCATGGGGGTGGAAACATCATGCTTTGGGGCTGTTTTTCTGCAAAGGGACCAGGACGACTGATCCGTGTAAAGGAAGGAATGAATGGGGCCATGTATCGTGAGATTTTGAGTGAAAACCTCCTTCCATCAGCAAGGGCATTGAAGATGAAACGTGGCTGGGTCTTTAAGCATGACAATGATCCCAAACACACCGCCCGGGCAACGAAGGAGTGGCTTCGTAAGAAGCATTTCATGGTCCTGGAGTGGCCTAGCCAGTCTCCAGATCTCAACCCCATAGAAAATCTTTGGAGGGAGTTGAAAGTCCGTGTTGCCCAGCGACAGCCCCAAAACATCACTGCTCTAGAGGAGATCTGCATGGAGGAATGGGCCAAAATACCAGCAACAGTGTGTGAAGACTTACAGAAAACGTTTGACCTCTGTCATTGCCAACAAAGGGTATATAACAAAGTATTGAGATGAACTTTTGTGATTGACCAAATACTTATTTTCCACCATAATTTGCAAATAAATTCTTTAAAAATTAGACAATGTGATTTTCTGGATTTTTTTTTTCTCATTTTGTCTCTCATAGTTGAGGTATACCTATGATGAAAATTGGAGACCTCTCTCATCTTTTAAGCGGGAGAACTTGCACAATTGGTGGCTGACTAAATACTTTTTTGCCCCACTGTATATGATTGGTCTAATTTGCATGATCATGATGGAAATTGATCTAAGCAGGTTTTCCACTTATCTATCATCATATATCATCATCACCAGTTTAAAGACTGTGCTCCCCAAGTTTAAACAACGTGTAGACTTTAAGACCAGAGGAGAGAATATGTTGGACTTGGTGTACACAAACACAGATGCTTATAAGGCAACACCTCGCCCCCACCTCGGCCATTCTGACCACCTATCCGTGATGCTGGTGCCTGCCTACAAACCTTTACTGAAGCGCAGCAGGTCAGTCGTGAAACAAATCAGGATTTGGCCAGAGAGTGCAACCTCAGCACTTAAAGACTGTTTTCTGCACACAGACTGGGAGGTCTTCAAAATAGCAGTCTCCCAGGAAGACAGGACAGATGTGGAGGAGTATGCTGAAACAGTCACCAGCTACATCGCAAAGTGCACAGAGGATGTCACTATAGTGAAGACTATCACTGCACGGGGAAACTGTAAACCCTGGATGACGGCAGAGGTGCACTCGCTGCTCACAGCCAGAGATGCAGCCTTCAGAGCGAATGACAGGATTGCCCTCTGCTCAACCAGGTCTGCGCTCTCGAAGGGAATTAAGACGGCGAAGCGCGCCTATGCGCGGAAAATCCAGGGACACCTTTGTGACACAAGGAACACCAAACGGGTGTGGCAGGGAGTTCGGGCGCTGATGGACTAGAAGTCTAGGCAGGGGGTCGATGATGACGACGCTTCGCTTCCAGACATGCTCAACAACTTCTTTGCTCGTTTTGAAGCACCAAACCCGACAATCAGAGGGAGGGCTAGCCCATCTCCACCATCGGTTGGGCCAGCTATCACCATCAATGCAGCGGACACATGGAGGACCCTAACCAGGGTCAACCCACGTAAAGCTGCAGGTGCGGACAACATCCCGGGACGTGTGCTCCGAGACCGCGCAAGCGAGTTGGCGGATGTCCTGACTGACATTTATAACATCTCCCTGAGTCAGGCCATCGTTCCCATATGTTTTAAGACCTCTACCATAGTACTGGTGGCAAAGAAACCAGTTGTGTCCTGTCTGAATGACTATCGTCCTGTTGCACTGACACCAATTGTGATGAAGTGTTTTGAACAGCTTGCCAAACCACACATCACAGCCTGCCTCCCTGCATCACATGACCTGCTCCAGTTTGCATATCGTTCAAACCGCTCCACGGAGGATTCTATAGTCACCACCCTGCACTCTGTCATCACCCACCTGGATCAGAAAGACACCTACGCCAGACTCCTGTACATTGATTTCAGTTCAGCATTCAACACCATTATTCCCCAGAGACTGATGGAGAAATTACTCCTTCTTGATCTGAACACCGCCACATGTCTTTGGATCCTGGATTTCCTGACTGAGAGACCTCAGTCTGTCTGTGTTGGAAATAACATCCAACTCTATCACGCTGAGCACCGGATCCCCTCAAGGCTACGTACTCAGTCCACTGTTGTTTACACTTCTAACACATGACTGTGTATCCAGATACGAGGGGAACCAGATTAAGTTTGTAGACGACACCACAGTGGTGGGACTTATTCAGAGGGATGAGGAATCAATGTACAGGGAAGAAGGGAGAGACCTGGAGGGCTGGTGCAGGGAGAACAATCTGGTGCTCAACGTGGACAAAACGAAGGAGATGATTATCGACTTCCGGCGGTCACAGCCTGAACACATCCCTCTCAGCATCGGCGGCCGTTTAGTGGAGAGAGTGGAGAACATCAAGTTCCTCGGAGTGCAGATCTCGCAGGACCTGACCTGGAGCAAGAATTCCTTGGGGATCAGGAAGCGGGGCCCAACAGAGACTGCACTTCTTGAGGAAACTCAAACAGGCCTCTCTCCCCATCTGCATCCTCAGGACCTTCTACAGAGGTGTGGTAGAGAGTGTTCTGACGTACTGCATTGCAACATGGTACTCCAGCTGCAGTGTGTCAGACAAAAAAGCTCTGCAGAGGATAGTTAAGGAAGCTGAGAGGGTAATTGGAGTTTCCCTCCCCTCAGTCCAAGAACTTTTTCAGAACCGCTGTAGGAGCAGGGCACTGAACATTGTCAAGGACCACTCTCACCCTCTGCATAAACACTTTGAACTGCTGCCATCTGGCAAACAATTCCGGAGCATCAGAGGCAGAACCACCAGACTGATTATTACAGCTTCCTCCCACAAGCTGTTAGGATGCTGAACAGTTGATCCAGAATCTTTCATACATACTACTGCACCTATGGACATTATGTATATTATAGTTCTGGTTAGTTTTCAAATATGTCTCAGGGGTGTGTGAATGGCTGTGTTGGGGTGGGGGGTGAGGGTGTGTGAGTGTGTCTTAAATTATGTTCTTTTTACTTATATGGATGCCGAGAGAAACGCAATTTCATCTTGCCTGCACTACAGTTGTATGTACTGCAATATGACAATAAAGGTTGATTTGATTTGATCATCATCACTCTATATATCATCATGTTGTGTCCATAATTGGGTAAAAGTATAGTTTACGGAGCTTTATTACAATGATAGTCATTTACATAAAGGGGCTTACGGCACTCGCCTGCTTGCCAGGTGGCTCCTGCTACGAAAGAGGCAGAGCCTCTTCCGCCCACTTCCTTTATACCCCGGGCAGCGTCACCACCTGAAACCGGTAGTTAACCACCCCGGTCTAGCCCATGTCCAACCCGGCCGCCATCTTAGTAATACAGCCAGTTTACATACACAACATCCTACCCCCCCCCTTCAAAAATGCCAAGCGCACAGATAGCCCTCCCCAATTTGCTTCCCGACTCACACACTAAAACAAAATAATCACAGAAACAAATAAACTTCCTATCCATGCACACAACAAAGGCTGGGGGGCCAGGTAGACTACCAGCACCCCCACACGGCTGGGCGGATTATTCTGCCGCCAAACATTTAAAACAAAGCCGTGTCACTCAATTAAAATAATCCCGGAACAGCTCCACATATAAGACACACAAAATTACAAAATGCACAACGACTACTGCCCCCCCCTCCCAACACTCACGTTCACAATGGGTACATCATATTACACTTTAACCGTTGGGTATGTAAATCTGCACAAATGAACATCTTAAATGGAGTAAACACACCCCACCACCCCAAACTTGGGCACAAAACCAGCACATTAGTAAAATCCTATTCCAATATATCCATTTAAGATAAGATAAGATAAGATGAGCCTTTATTAGTCCCACAACGGGGAAATTCCAGGATTGCAACAGCACAGGGATAGCAACACTAACTACACATTAACTACCGTCACATTAACACATTAACTACCGTCAATGAGCCAATAAAATCCCACATTTACAATTCAGGCCCCTTAAAACAAAAATTTAACTCGAAGGTGTCACAAAACACCCCACTTCTTACTTTTCACACATTAACGTCTTCTCTCTTTTTTTTTTTTAATTAAATCCGGGTACCATACCAGCAGTAAAACAAACGCATCAGAACTAGAGCAGAAGCACACATAAACAGAAAATAAAGACATAACAGCGCTCTCCGTCCTTAGACGGGTCCTTCTCCAACCACTTCCGTCTCTTGACCTCGGGGCTTCCACTGCGCTGCTTCTTCTCCTCCACTTGACGTAACTTATTCGGGTGCCTCCAGGTCTGGTCAGACAAGTGCAGATACCCGTCACTCCGAGCAGCCTGCACCCAGAACCGTCTCCTCTCATCGCGCTGCTCATGTGAACCGTGATCTCCTCTCATCCAGGCCTCAACCCTGGGCCGCACCATGTCTTCGACCCACAGGGAAGCCCACATCTTCTTCCTCCGGTGATTTTTGGGTCTGACTGGTCTCCACCAACAATCCGGTCAACTCGTAGGCCCGGTCCGTGCCATCCATGGTAGACCGTCTTCCCGAGCGATGTATCAACCCGCTCTCTGGTCCCGCCTCTTCTGGATCCAGCGTGGGTGCCTCGTACTTACAGGCCACCTCCAGGGTCCTGTCATGCCATCCCACACCCTCATCCAGGGTACCAGACAAACCGGCATTGGGTCCAACCCGAGGCAGCATCACGCGGTGCCAAACATGCTCTCCCTTATTACACATGTCCAGCCAGTCCAATTCCCTCACCTCCACACCATCCACCAACGGAGTCGGTGGGCTTCACAGTCCGCAGCCCGACCACTCCTCACCTGACACGTTGGCGATGGAGAAACCCAGGCTATAAAAGAGATTACACTCCATGATGTTAACCCCCGCAGCGGTAACGTGAATGTGGGCCTGGGGCACAACAACAGACTTATAACGGGCTTCCATTTCCACAAACCCCAAAACTGCCAGCCTGTTCCATCCATAGCATAATAATCTCTTCCTTGTTGCTTTATCTGTCGGTGGGGAAACAAACTGTTCACGGTCACCAGGTTCAGCACTGAGATAGGTGCTCCAGTGTCCATGAACAGCAGAACTACGACACCGTCAAGCATGACATTGCATCCGATCCTCCCCGTTGTCTTCAGGGAGACCATGTGTACTATAGTCGGAGTCTTCTGCACAGCACCTGGTTCCTTCCTACGGCTCCTGCATTCAAAGTTGGCGCATGCCCTGGCAAAGTGGTCCTGCAAACCACACTTGCCACAATGCTTTCCTTTCACTGGGCACACACTGGCCTTATAGCGGTGAACAGGGGACCCACAACCGTAACAACGTGGCGTACCTGGGGCGGACCTTATTTTAACCACGGAGGCATACGTATCTTCTCCAGCATCACCATCACCAGGGTCCCAAAACAGTGCCTTAGCGCAAGACTCATCCTCACCCAGAAAAGCCCCTTCAGGAAGGCCTCTCACGATGGTCTCTGCTGCCTCGAACCGTTGGGCGAGCTCCATAGTCGTGGCCAATGTCAAGTCTCCTGGATACTCCCAACAATCTGGACCGGACCGCTGTACAGCAAACATGCTCCGCTAGTTGGTCCCGAATCATCTCCTCTTCCAAGCATCCGAAATCACACCTCCTCGCCAGCCTCCGCAGATCTTCAATGAACGCCATCATTGGTTCTCCCAACCGCTGGCGGTGCTGTCAAAACTGGATGCGCCGGACCGTGACGCTCTCCAGCGCGCGAAAATGGCACGCCATCAACTCCACAACACCATCGAAGATATCAGCTCCCCCCAGGCTCTCCAATACTCTCTCCCCCTCAGTACCCAAATTATGGACTAACACAGCCCTGGGCTGCACGGTGGCGCAGTGGTTAGCACTGTGGCAGCACAGTTTACCCTCAGCAGGGGGATCGCGGGGATCGCGAGATCGTGGGTTCGATCCCTGCTCCCGGCCAACAGTGATCTGTGTGGAGTTTGCATGTTCTCCCTGTGTTGCGTGGGTTTACTCCGGGATTTCTCCGGTTTCCTCCCACATGCCAAAAACATGCAGGTTAGGGATAAGGGGTGCTTGCGCACGCAGTGACCGGCAGCTGGTGGCTTGTCACCAGACTGCAAAACAAATCTACCTACGGGTACAAAATAAGTAATAAAAAAAAAAAAAAAAAAAAGCCCTTGCGCAAAGCCGCCGAGATTCAAAATCACGAGGTAGTTGGCAAAAGCAGTGAACCAACGAGGCCACGGCACAGGCGGCCTGCCTGGGGCCTCCAAAAATGGCCGAAACTCAGCAACAAACTTTTCCATTCCCGCTTTTACCTAGTCGCCAAATGTTGTGTCCATAATTGGGTAAAAGTAAATACACAGCTGTTGTAGTTTACGGAGCTTTGTTACAATGATAGTCGTTTACATAAAGAGGCTTATGGCACTCGCCTGCTTGCCAGGTGGCTCCCGCTACGAAAGAGGCAGCGCCTCTTCCGCCCATTTCCTTTATACCCCGAGTGGCGTCGCCACCGGAAACCGGTAGTTGGCCACCCCGATCTAGCCCATGACCAACCCGGCCACAATCTTAGTAATACAGCCAGTTTACATACACAACACATCACCCTATATATAATTCAAGAAATCTCTGCGTCTGTGTGTCACGACTATAGGACTCGCTAAAAGATCATAGGATCGCTACTGACGTCTGCATGATGTCTATATGACGTCATATAGACACCATAGTATAGAGTGATTCAAGAAAATCTGTGTATGTGTGTGTGTGTGTGTGTGTGTGTGTGTGTGTGTGTGTGTGATCAAAGGCAGGCATCACTCGCGATCATAGGACTCGCTATGACATCAAAGATCTTTTTCTTTTAGATTTGATTGGCAGTTGGCAACCAGCTTACAGGTGCATTACCACCACGTACTTCACTCTATATCACCACTCTATCTGGTCAGGAGCTGTAGTCATAGAGTGATGATATAGAGTGAAGTACGTGGTGGTAATGCACCTGTGGGCTGGTTGCCAACTGCCAATCAAATCTAAAAGAAGAAGGAGCTGTAGAGTTCACTCTTCTTCGTCTCCTTGTACTTCACTCTGTCAGGCAGGCATGACTCACGATCATAGGACATCAAAGATCAAAGGCAGGCATCACTCACGATCACAGGACTCGCTATGACATCATCAAAGATCAAACCCAGGCATTGCTCATGATCATAGGACTCGCTATGACATCATCAAAGATCAAACACAGGCATCGCTCATGATCACAGGACTCGCTATGACATCAAAGATCAAATGCAGGCATCACTCACGATCATAGGACTTGCTATGACATCAGCAAAGATCATCGGGCTCACTATGACATCATCAGAGAGCATAGGACTCACTATGACATCATCAAAGATCAAACTCAGGCATCACTCACGATCATAGGACTCGCTATGACATCATCAAAGATCAAAGGCAGTAATCACTCACGATCATAGGACTTGCTATGACATCATTAAAGATCACAGGACTCGCAATGACACCATCAAAGATCAAAGGTAGGCATCACTGAACGAGTGGTGGCGTGCTTGTTTACACCCTTGCTTACACCCGCTTTCTACAGGCATGCACAGGTATGCACTAGTTTTATAAAATTGGAATGGAGAAAACTGGAGGGAAGCTGGCCTAATTCAGAATCTTTACACGAGCTTTACTGAACTTGAGTCTGGCTGATAAATGAGGACAAACTTGGATGGGAGTGTCTATTGGTTCTTCTTCTTCGTTTAGATTTGATTGGCGGTTAGCAACCAGCTTACAGGTGCATTACCGCCACTGACGGGATTCTTCGTATAAGGAGTTCTGAACAACTCATGTGTTAAAAAAATTTATCTGTCCTTGGACTGTGTCCTCGGAGGCGTCGACCAGGTGTCAGTCTACTAATCCCTATATGAAATATAGATTCGCCAGTGTGACGTCGTGTTTGCAGAAGTGACAAAGTGCATTGTGGTAGGCCAACAGTAGTTCGCTGAGATCTTTCTATGGAAGAGGTGACAATCCAACAAAACGTTTTCTGATCAACTCCAGCCTGCTGTGGCTTGGGTGAATAGTATGGTCGACCTCTGATCGGAGGGTCGGTGGTTCATGTTCTGCTTTTGCTGCTATATCCTCACCATTTTGCGTGACATGAGAATGGAATTTAGAATTAAAATTGAGAGGTTAGCCTTTTGATTTGGGAAAGCGTAAGGATAAAAAAAAGGTAATAGATGCTACTTTAAGATAGGCATTAATATAAATACTGGCCAGTCAGATTCGAGCCGTGTCTGTAACAAGCATTCTATGCATATGGTTCCTTACCTGTAGCTACTGCCTAAAATTAATGAGCAGCCTTGCAACACCTAATCTTGGGGATTCCTGTTTTGATGTTTTTGTTTTTTTGCAAGACATTTGCATCTTGTATACGTGCTCAATCTTTTCTTTGTTCGCTTTTGTGTTGTCTGCCCAGCGACAACAGATGAAAAATTACAAATGTTTTTTGGCAGATTTGCAGTCTATGTTGTTGTCTGTTGCACTGTCTGAAGAAACAAACCTTAAGGAAGGTTTGATAATTGCAAAGCCTATATGCAAAGTATGTAAAGGAGCATTAAACTTCATAAACTTATTAAAGTTCTTAAGGCGGGCTTTCTAAAACATACAAGTATTGGTTTATCACTGCTCATATTCCATAGCTACTCAAGGTTAAAGACAGTAAAAGACAGGATGTAATCTTCTAATCAAGATTGTCATTTAGCTGTGTGACTTTGTATCTTTTATATAGACTGCTGGTGTGGTAATAGTTTGTTTTTTCCCAGTGTGTTGGTCACAGTGGTCCGCACCGCTCAGCAGGCCAAAACAGTGCGTTTCCTCCATGTTGCTTTTGACACCGCTGGAGATTCCTTCTTGGCAGGAGATCACCATGGCAACATTTACATCTTTGACATCAGCAGAAACAGGTGACAGAAAAAAATATACACACTTTTTTGTGTGTCAGTATTTCATTCATCTTTTTCTTATTAAAAAAAAAAACAAAAAAAACAACCTTTGCTTGGTGTGTAGGTTTCGTCTGGTGCAGAAGACGGGACAGGCCTGCACTGCTTTGGCATTCAACCTCCGTAGAACTACAGAGGTCCTCGTGGCTTTGACTGACTACACTATCAAATGCTTTGACAAAGGTAAGGTAAATGTCCTTTATTGAAACAGCTGCCTTTTCAGGGTGATTTTTCTTTCTGACACAGTCCAGTTGGTCATTTTCATGCAAAGATATGAAGTGTGTCATTAATCACCAAGATATTAATTGGTTAACTGGAGACTTTAAAGTGACCCTAGGTGTGAATGTGTGTGTGAATGGTGAAGGGATTGGCGCCGTACCATAGCTGCCTCATCCATCCAGGTGAATGCCCTGAATTTCCCTCTGGGATTAATAAAGTATACAAAATACAAAAAATATTAACCACAAATTAATGTTCTCTATTCTTTTCAGACACAAAACAGCTGGTCAGTTGGATGCGGGGTCACGAGGGAGCAGTTTCATCTATCTCTGTCCACAGCTCAGGCCGCTATGCCATCACCACATCATCAGACACCGCACAACTTTGGGACTTGGACACCTTCCAGAGGAAAAGAAAGCTCAACATCAAACAATCTGTTGGCATACAGAGGGTAAATATGTGGGCACGCCGTCAAATTCAGTCAAATGAAAACAAATGCAAATTGTAGTAACTAAATTTGTGTGGTTAATGCTCTGTTTCTGAGGATCACATCTGGTTGTGTAATGCAGTGTTTTTCAACCAGGGTACCCTGGTACATTCAGGTTTTCATTCACTTCTTAATTGGTCCAAAAAATGCAAATAATTTGCCATTTTTGTGATAGTTGCCTACAGAATACATTCACAACAATTGCAAATAATTTGCATTTTTGGACCAATTAAGAAGTGGAATTAGATAATTTCCCACAAAGATCTGAATGTACTAAGGCACCCTGGTTGAAAAACACTGGTGTAATGTGTTCTATTTGTGACTGTCTGTCGTCACACTTCGCTGCTTGTGTTGCAGGTGTTTTTCCTTCCTCTCAGCAATACCATCCTCAGCTGCTTCAGTGATGATTCCATTTTTGCATGGGAGAGCGACACCCTTTTTTGCAAATATCAGCTTCCTGTTCCTGACTGTAGACCCAAAATCTCCTATAAGGCCTTCGCTGTCACACGGTGGGTCATGTGGCTACGAACAAGCTCCATAATTATTAAACTTTTCCATAATGATCATTTCACTTTTTCTGTGCTTTTGCATATGAATGTGGGTACCTGGAGTGGCTTTGCGTCGCAGTGCAGTTTCGTTGTGCTGTACAATGACAGGAAAACCTGTTCTATTCCTTTCTATTCTACAATCCAAAAGCTAAAAAAAAAGTATTTGGTCTCAGTAGATCTCATTCAGTGATCCGTTCAGATTTGCTTCTTGTATTGGAGCTTACTGGAATGGCACCGCCGTCCCAGTTTTATCTTCGCATAGTTTTGATGATCTAAAACAGTGTAATCTAAAACCACACACCAACTCGGCTAGCCTAGTTAGAGTGACTGTGGTTTTTATGGCTCCTCTATATTTACTATTCACTGCACTGGACATCAGTATTCTCTGCTGGTTTATTAATCCACACACAATCATATATCTCACTTCTAGGCATTATTCTGTCTTTGTTATATGTTGGTATGTTGCTATGTAATCAGATAATCATCAATTACTTTAGCTTAGCTAACGCTGGTTGCTCCCCTTGACTTAATTCACCTACCCTGTCCAACATCTGTGATTCCAGTTGGATCATCTATCAACACGTGACTGTATATCTCATTCCAGGCATTATTTTATCATATTTTCCTGTAGTTAATAACGCTGTGGCTGGGATGGCTCCTCCACCTGAGGTGGTTAGCTACTGTTAAGCAGACCCAGCCATTCACCTATTCAAGGTAGTTTCAGTGCTTATTGCACACCATGGACAAGTCCTACTCTACAGACCACTCAAACCATACACTCCTGTCCCCGATGATGCTGTATTTAGGCTTTTTCCCCTCTCACAATGTAACAAGCTGATGGAGGGTGAGTTCATTAACATCTAAAGAAACAAAGGAAAGGGTTACAGTGAAGAAAGGCATTTAGTCTGGGAGGAAAATGGTTCTTTAGTTTTTAAGTCCGGGGGTATTTTGAACAAAGCATGCCACAGACATTTTATTAAGACCTCCAGGAACTGTGCACACTTGTGAAAAATACTGTCGAAGTTCTGAATAACAGCCACAAACATAAATGAATTCTACATATTTCTCAAAATGTAGTAAATGTTAAAGTAAATAGATGACTTTAAACTATATGTGCACGTGTTTTGTGTTGACAGGGATGGTACGAGACTAGCAGCCGGTGGACGCTCCAACCTGCTACATCTGTGGTGTCTGGACAGCAGAGAGCTAATCAGAGTGATTCAGATGCCCACGCAGGTTCGAACTGTCAGACAGTTGGAATTTCTGCCTGACAGCTTTGATGGAGGAGCCAGCCAGGTACAAAGAGAGCGGTGCTTTTAAACTTTCAGTCTTTCATCATCTCAGTATACTAGTGATTCCCCCTCCCATTTTAATGGTTGCATTGCAGTTATGTCTATTTTAAAAAGATAGGCAATGAAAGTCATTCATTGGCTCAAAGTTTGTTTTCAGCAAGGTCCTACACTCTAAAATATATCACCCTGGCTAAACTTTGAAAAATTAAGGTAACAGTTTATGTGGATCTTTTTAGGTAATTCCAACTCAGCCATAACTGAGTAAATGCCACAAGACTTTTTTAGTTAGACCTACTCAAGTTTAGTAAAGCATTAAGTAGTTTAGTGAAACAAACTTGATTTGCTTTGTTCACCATTGGGTTCATTATGTTGAACCTACTTAATTTTAATTAAAAGGTCTTGGGGTTATTAAGTTGCCAAATTATTTAGAAGAAGAAACCAACTTTATTGTCATTCAATCCATACAGCCAATCATGTACAGTAGAACAAAATTACGTTTCTCTACAGTGTTAATCACATCTAGAATCGGAGGGTCCGCTGCCATGCAAGGCACCGCCATAAACAACTTTAAAACCAACTAGTGGTAGAGGTTAATTTAGGTTCTTCTAACTTGAATATTTTACATCCATTCTACTCAGAAATGCCCATGCAAATTGGTACCTTAATTTTTTTGAGGATGAGTTACTTATTACATATCAGTCAGAATAAACTGCTCCCTTTCAGGATCGTCATAGTGTATCATCACATGATGCTGTGATGATCCACATATTGATTTGGCAAGGACTTTTATGCCGGATGCGCTTCCTGACACAAAACTCCCCATTTATCCGGGCTTGGGGCCTGCTCAGGAATACACGGGCTCGTGCTCCCGTTGTGGCTGGGTAACCAAAATTCCTGTCCCCATTCTGTTATGCTGGGCACCAAGCTAGAAGACGGGAAGTACCATTTTTATGTGGTGTTTGATATGATTCAGCCGAGGTCATCTGCCAGATGCTCTACCACTAGGCCACCACTCCAGTACATCAGTCAGAATAAATTATACAAAGCAATTACAGTTTTATGATCAAATTTTATTTTGAATTCAGTGTCAAGTTATTTTAAACATTTTTTAAAACTGTGAAGAATGTATTGGTGGGGGTGGGGTGGAGGGTTGATACAGCATGATATGAAGATATTTTGCAGAGGCAATATTGTATTGATTCAGATACTTTATTAATAATTATTAATAAATGTTGAAAACATTAACCTAAACTATTTGGTTAAGGGTAATAACAACCAGTTGACTTTTCTCTCCACTAGATGGTGCAAAGTACCCTCTTATCTGGTGAGGTCAGCGCAGCAAAGCAGTGACTGCTGCCATTTAGCCCAGAGTTGGGCAAGAAAAAAGATGGGGAATGGGAAATCACAGTATATGATATTGCAATACTCAACATATCACTGGATTGTTATAATAATGAAGCGTGGCACAAGTATCATAATAATATCATGTGTGGTGACTCTGTCGATTCCCACCCCTAAAATTTGAACTATAAATGAGCTGAAATAATAATTTAAGCAAAGTTTTCCCATAATTGTATGTCCTGTTTCCCGTCTCCATAGACGCTGGGCGTTCTGAGTCAGGACGGCGTGATGCGTTTCATCAACATTCACACCTGCAAACTTATCTTCCATATGGGTTCCCACGATGACGCCATTACCACAGCGGCAGTCAGTCCTAACGGGCGACACATTGTAGCCATCATGGATAACGGCAGCATCAATGTCTACAGTGTCCAGAGTCTCACTCAGGAATTCAATAAGGTGATCGTTATTTTCAGTGATGCCAAGGGTCACCTGATGTGTAGACAGTATCCAGCCAGCCAGCCATCTATCCATCCGTCCATCTTCTACCACTTTTCTGGAGTGTAAGAAGTATTTTTTTTTAAATTCATACATTGCACATGTTTCTCTATCGTCTCCACAGCCTCCACCATCCAACGTGGCCATAGTCTCTGGTGGTGAAGGTGATCGGGATTTTTCAAACCTAAAGGTCAAGGTCAGATCAGAGGTCTCTTCTAGACCAGATAAAAGGTCAGCCAGGCAGACTCAGGCGAAGATGGTTAGACTCCATGCTGGCCCTGCTGCTGAGGATAAAGAGGTGAAAACAACGGAAGTACGCACACACCATATAAATTTATCTGATTTCCTTGTCAGTGTTTTTTTTTTTTTTTTTTTAAGGTCTAGTTTGATTTTTATTTTATTTTTCCAATAGATAATACAGTGTTATAGACTGATATGTCTTGTGTATTACTTTTCACAAGCAGGCAAAGCTTTTTCCTGAATATGACAGGATGTTTGTTGTGTTTGGGCCATTTAGTGTTTCTGACATCCTTTAGGGTTGAAATCTTATAAAACCATAAAACACAACTCTAAAAATGAGAATAAACAAGTTATCATTAAGCAGCCAATATGTTGCTTGTGTACAGAATAGTTTCCATAATGAAACTCATAAATTAATATGTACATTTTCCACCAAAAGACTAACTTTTAACTTGTCTTTTGCCATGATAGATGTAGTATGTGGTTTAGATCAATGGGAAATTAAGATGCAAGTTCCTCAAAAAGCAAGGTAGAGTCGGGCGATTACGAGGGAAAGCAGGAAGGTGTTTGTCACTGGTGCAAGATGTATGCATCTCACACACATCAGCACTGAAGGAACAATGGAAACTAGTCTGAGTGCTCTGAATCCGTTTACATTAACACAGAGTAGTTTAGTTGTAGTGATCTTTTCTATTGAAATTGGCTCCATAAGCCAGTTGAATGCCGTGCAACGTGCAGACCAACACTGCTTCTACCAAAACGATACGCTGCAGAACACCAGATGTAAGTTTATCATTGTTTGTTTATAAACAGAATGAGCTACCTGCCGGTCTGAATAAGGAGAGATTAGTGGCTCTGCTGAAAACATTTGGAGAATATCCTGCTAAATACAGGTAAAAGGTCACTGGAGGGAGACACTGGCATGTATTTGTCCACTGATCATGTTACCAAGACATGTTGTATCTCTGCATTTATGTTGCAGGATGTTTGTGTGGCGGTCTTTGCTGTGTCTTCCAGAGAACCACGCAGCATACAGCAGTCTTACGGACAAAGGCCTGCATTCAGCTTACCTCACACTACACGATAAATACCCAGTCAAAAGCCAGAAACTACAGAGAGGACTGCAGCGGTACCATTACACAATTCACAGTTTGATGACATTTATAGCATCAAATTTTTACCTGCCATCCATTCCACAGGGTTTTGTCTGCTTTAGGACACTGGGCAGCCATCTTTGGGGAGGTGGAGTACCTTCCTCTGATAGCGTTTCCCTTTGTTAAGCTCTTCCAGAACAATCCAATGCTCTGCTTTGAAATGGTGGCCACGGTCATAGGTATTTATTAACATATCATACTTATCATAATAATGTTGTTTGTTTTTGCACAGTATTTTTAGCTTTGAGTATTTGAACTCTGAAAAGTGTGACAACTGAATCTTTAATAATCATCTTGGTTTGAACAGCATTTATTGTTTTAATTGTTTGACATGTGGTACTTGGAGCTTTTTACTTGCACAGCAGTCCTCGCTCATTCACATGTTTGCCTCTGTAGTGAACTGGTTCCAGCACTGGTTTGAGTATTTCCCCAACCCTCCCCTGAACATCCTGAGCATGGTGGAGAACGTCCTGGCTCACCATGACAAGGACCTGCTGCAGCACCTGGTGGACTGTGGCATCACCTCACAGGTAACGGCAGCCACCGTCCTGCAGCAGAGCCAGGTCTTCTCACACATCTCTATTTGTGAAACGTCCATGTTTTACTGTGTCTCTCCGTCTCTCCCAGCTCTACGTGTGGCCCCTGCTCGAGACGCTGTTCTCTGAGGTTTTGACCCGTGACGAGTGGCTCCGGCTGTTCGACAACATTTTCTCCAATCATCCCTCATTCCTGTTAATCGCATGCGTGGCGTACATCACCTGCTGCCGCAAACCTATTCTGCTCTGCTCTCAGAAACGGGACTTTGAGGTAACTGTTTTTACCCTTCAGCCTCTAACGGCTGAAGGGGTGTTGTCATCATGGGTGGATGGGCAGCAGCGACGTTAACGCCTACCTTGTGAACACGATAACTAGAGAAAGAAATGATGTGGGTTTTTCAAATTGATACCATGGGTGTATCTATGAAAAACTTCAGACAAGGACAAATTTGGGTGACCTCTGACCTTTAGGTGACCTCAGAGGGTAATTTTCCCTAAATCTTGTAATGCAATAACTACACAAAGGAATCACGTAGCCTTTTCAAATCAACATCATCATGTCTAAGACAAGTCTTGGGTGACTTAGACCCTGACCTCTGACTATGGGTTTGGGGTCCAAAGGTCAATGTTAACATTCCCTTTGCGCTACTACTAGAGAACAAGTAAAGGATAAGGGATAAGGACCTGTACTTATATAGTGCTTTTTCTAGTCTCAAAGACCACTCAAAGTGCTTCACTAGCACTAACCCTCTATTCTAAGGGCCTATAGGAGACGGATATCTAGGGACAATTTAGAACAACCAATTAACCTAACATGCATGTCTTTGGATTGTGGGAGGAAACCGGAGCCCCCGGAGTAAACCCATGCAGCACAGGGAGAACATGCAAACTCCACATAGAAAGGTCCCTACCCCTGTCAGCCTGGGGATTTGAACCTGGAATCTTCTAGCTGTTAGGCAACAGTGCTAACCACTGTACCACCGTACTGCCTAGGGTCACCAAAGCTAGGGTCACCAAACTTTGTACACATGTTCACCCTGACATCTGCATATGGTTTTGAGATTGCAAGGTCAAAATGCCATATAAACTACATTTCAACAACAAACGGAGGCTGAGGGGCACCACTGGCAGCCGCCAGTATTTTTCTAGATTTGGGTGTTGTCACTTTAATGCAAATGTCACTCATTTTCCATTTTTTTTCAGTGTTTCTTCCATCACCGTCACAACCTGGATGTTGGAACCATGATAAAGGAGGCCTACAGACTCATGAGCAGCACACCAGCTGACATCCATCCCAGGACTATGCTCTCTGACTTTACACCACTCACCAAAGGCCAGTACCCGGTATTCAGTCATTACCCAGAATTTATAGTGGAATACCAAAGCCGCGAGAGGGAAAAGATACGATTGCAGGAGCTGGAGTATCTCCGTGAGAGGTGAGGTTACAATGAATGATTCATGCACATAGAAGAGGAAGAAAATCTAATTATATTTTGATTAAAAAGTACATGAAAACTGAGCAGTGATTGGTTATGCATCACACCTGCAAACGTGCATGTATGTATGTTCAGGCAGGAGCTGTCCAAACTGCATGCAGACTTTGTGCATCAGCAAGCTGAAGAGGAGGCTTATTATGCTCAACAGGTGCATCAGTTCACACTCTTTTAAAGCATACAGTTGCACTTGAAATTATTAAATCCCCAGTTTCAGCTGTTTTCAAAAAACAAAATGGTAAATGGCGTTCACTTATGTAGCGCTTTTTCTCATCTCCTCATGACCAAAACACTTTACAGATCCTGCCATCCACCCATTCACACACTGATGGCAGCAGAGCCGCCATGCACAGGCACTGGCCTGACCCACCAGGAGCAACTGGGGGTTCAGTGTCTTGCTCAAAGACACTTCGACATGCAGACTGCAGACAGAGCGGGAATCGAACCCCTGACCCTCCGATCAGTAGTCGGCCACACTACAGCTGCCCCATAAATAAAACAAACATTTAAATAGTTAAACTGCTGAACTCTTGACATTCTTTTCTTTTTTTTTAATAAAGAGCAGAAAGTTCCTAAATTTTAACAATAAGCATAATTTGCACTGGGGGTTGGAGAACTTTGAGTGCAGCTGTAGATATATTCCAATGCTTAGACTGTAAATTAACCATAACGTAAAAACAAGACACTTATGAGATTGGGGCCCCAAAGCCCCAAATTGGAGGAAAATCCACAGTTTCCCCTCGTGTAGACACAAACACTGCAAAGACTTTTTTTCAGATAGGCTCACCAAATAATCGCAGACTTTGACCAGATTTTTAGCATACCAAATATGTAGATCAGTGTTTTTCAACCAGGGTTCCCTGGGATGTTCATGTTTCTGTGGGAAATTGTCTAATTTCACTTCTTAATTGGTTAAAAAAAAAGTGTAAATAATTTGTTGTTGTTGTGTATGGGTGCCTACAGAGCACATGCACAACAATGGCAAATTATTCTTAATTATTTTGGACCAATTAAGAAGTAAAATTTAAAACATTCCCTCAGAAACCTGAACATTCCAGGGAACCCTGGTTGAAAAACACTGGTCTAGACCATGAGGTATGTACGTGTATTTATGTAGTATGATCTTATTATGACTAGTAGACCCCCAATCACACATCAGAAGGTTGTGTAATGTGAACTGAACAGCTTATCCAGTGATTTTGAAATTGTGTAGTCTGAATTCAGCCTTCAAATCACTGGAATAGACATAATGAATGTACAAGTTTGTGTCATTTTCCTCTATTGGAGCACAGGAGTTGCTGCATAAAGCAGAAGAGCAGCGAAGAAACATCCTGGCGCAAGAAGAGGAAAAACTAACACAGCAGAGGGCCAAGTATGTAACAAGACACCTCTGCATACACCATTTAAATGAATAATTTTTAAATACTTTTTTATTTATTTATTTTTATTTCATTTTTTTTAATAGTGTTGGTTGTTGATGCTGCTTCTTCCTGTTCAGGTTGGCAGCCATGAAGAGAGATCTGAAGATGAAGGAGTTACAGCTGCTTGATGCCGCTAGACAACGTTTCCTCAAATACCAGCAGGACCTGAAAGCCTCCCAGATACGGAGACTAGATCAGGAGATCAACAGAAAGGTCCATCCCATCTATTTTCAATCCAGGCAGAGACCCCCAGACCTCCCTTTCCCCAGTCACCTGCTCCATCCAGCTCTTTAGCGAGGACACCAAGGCATTCCCAGGCCAGCTGGGAGGCATAGTCTCTCCAGCAGAGTCTCTCCAGACCCACTGGAACATGCCTGAAACACCTCAAGTGGTAGGTGTCCAAGGAGCATCCTGATCAGGTGCCCAAACCACCTCAACTGGCTCTTTTCGATGTGGAAGAGCAGCAGCTCTACCCCCTCCCCCCAATAGATTGCCACCTTATTGTGATTGTGGTGGGTGGTTTGTGTGATCCCAGGAGCTGCGTTGTCAGGGGCAGTTTGCCCCCGGTAGGGTCTCCCAAGACTAACTGGTCCTGGGGGAAGGGCCAGACTGAGAGTGATCTGATATACTTTCATGATGGATGTACAATCAAGGATTCATTGTACCTCACAGTATGATGCTCAATGGCAGGCGTCTGGTGGCCGGGTTTCTGCCCATGGGTCCCGGCCAGGCTCAACTCAAAGCAGCCACATGGGTCCGCCCTGCGGTGGGCTTACCACCTGTAGGAGGGATCATGGGGGTCCAGTGCTATGTGGATCAGGTGGAGGGTGAAGTTAGAGACCTCAGAAGTCTGATTCCCGGCTTTCTACACTGGCTTTTGGGATGTGGAATGTCACCAGATGTTCTAGAGATGTATCATATTTACACACAATTGGCAGTGCTGGAGATAGTAAAGACTGCATCAAAGGCTTTAACTTTGATATCTAGATTTAAAACCAGTAAAGAAGTAATAATAATATTTATTCAGTTTTCAGTTTTATTTTGGTTCAAACAAGAAAAATACTTTTGTTAAAATTTTGTAATTTCTAAATTGTAGCAGGATTACTAAAAATTTATAGATGTAATTTCATGAAAGTAGACCAGAAGTGGGGCTAATAACATGCTGCTACAGTCTCGGGTCAGAAGCTACATGTTAAAATGATGTCACATCGAAGTCTGCCACATTCCACTGCAACAAGTCAGAAAACCCTGACTCAAGTGTTGGCTGCTGTTAGCAATGCTAATAAAACAGCAGAGTGTTAAAAAAAAAGTAATGTCATGTTCAGAAATAGTTGAGCAGCACTTTGTGTACAAATGATTGGAAGAGACATATAAAACAGAAGTGCTAATAACTAATACATTTTACACCCCTGTTGATGTGCAGCACATGGGTGCAGCCTTCTTGAATTCTTAAGTTGATCATGTCCAGACTCACAACTTAAGAGTGATTAGCTTGTGTAACAGAACTGGATCTGAATCCAGAAATGAATCCCAGTCCCGACTAACTTGTCAACTAATCAAATATTCTTCATTACAGAGGGGAAGCATTGGAACAGAACTCTTGGCAGTTACAGGACAGTTACCATAGCAACACAGCACTGCGTGGCAATCACGTGACAACTTTATTCTGTATGCAGCAAAACATAAGAATTACAGAAAATATTTAGTCACAGCAGTGCACAGAGCACCTTTTTTACTTTACATGTTAATACCACACCATTTACTTGACTGTAGTGATGTGTGTGGTAAAGACCAAGGAGCACATGGTAAGTGAAGAACTGATTCAGAGCCTTTAATTATTTATTTAATTTTTTGTCAATTAATGCAAGATGGAAAGATAAGATTAGCGCTCCACAATGCAAGCAGGTACTCTGTGTACAGCTGTGATTGAATACTGTGTGTATTTTTTTTTTTGTGCTTTAATGCATACCCCCTAATGCTGCCACTCATTTTTGCCCCTCAATGTTCATTAACTGCCATGAGTTCTGTTCGGTGACATCATACGCATACCCTCTGTTATGTGACAGAGCAAAATCAGACATTTCGTCTGTCTTTAGAAACACATACTGGATTGATATTTTCAGTTAAATAGACTCAGAGGCTCATTTTGCTCATGCTTTAAAAGCTAAAATGTGCTTTCTCTTAATAAAGTCTTTTCTGCACGTGTCTATGGCACATATTACATAAATCAGTCAATTATTCTTTTCATTATACCCCACACAATAAAGTTGTGTAGGATATAATGTCTGATCCATCCTGCCGGCTGATTGGCCGGCTGTTTGTTTGTTTGACATTTCGCTGCCCTAGCTCCTGCATTTCTGATGAGATTCACTTCACATTTGTACAAAAGCTTTAACTCATCAATACCTGGGACTTATTTGATTTTCAGACACACCTAATGAGGGGTTCCATTTATTTGGGGGAGGGGTTCTTTTATGTTGCCACCACTATAATGTCTACATTTCTAATCAGATTCACTTCAAACCTCATCTAATGAGGGGGTCCACTTTTTGAGGAGGCAGGCTTGTCCTTTTTCACTCCATTTTATGTTGTCAGTCACCAGTGTAGCTTCTACATTTTTGATTGGATTGACTTCCTATTTATACAGAAGCTTTGCCTCAAATGAGGAGTTCCGTTTTTGGGGAGGGAGACTTTTTTTCCTGGCCATTTTATGTTGATCACAGTTCTCATTGGGGACCACTGATATGCAGATGCATGGGGTATATGAGCCTTGCTCACTAAGGCTCTTTAATTACACTGGTACTCACCATGAATGATGTGCGTATTGATATTTATAAAACACAGTGAACATTTTCTTTCAGCAGTTTATGAATTAGTTTCCTTTGCTTTGTCCTGCAGATGGCTCTTCGTGAGCAGGAGACAGCAACAGCGATCCAGGATCTAGAAGCCAGACAGATGGAATTGGAGGCTCAGAGGAAACGACTCGAACAAGTGACAAACCCCCTTCACTTTAACTTGCCTGTCCCTCTGTCTCAGTTATGCTTCCATTCACTGTCTTAGTAACTTGAAGCAAATATTCTGTTTTAGTTTAGTTTATTCACACACACATTATCAACAGCATGAATTACAGAAAACAGTAGACCATTTTTCCCACATTGACTAGGAATGTGAAAGGGTAACCCCGAGGAAGTTATTTAAAGCTTTTGGTAGGGGGACCAGTTTTTACAATAAAATAACAGATTAGACATTGGCCAGATGTCGTCTGTGTATAGCAACAACATACAGACAAACATTTAACAGACATATAACACATAATCCCAGTATTTATTAACATTAAATTAGTAGGTCAGGTCAAGATACATTGGCAAATTATTAAATACTAGTGGAGTGACATCAATAGATAAAACAAAAAAAACACCAATGGAGTGACAACTCATCAGTAAGCAAGTTTTGTGTAACAAATAGTGGAATAATTATATAATGATAGGAGCTGCATTTTTAGTTGTATCTTGAAGATGGAGATGGAAGGTGACATTTTTAGACTGTCATCAAGCTCATTCCAAATCTGCGGTCCTCTGCACACAATACTAGAGCTGGTAGATTTCAGTCTTTGTTTTTACCCATTAATTTGGTTTTTATTCCTGGTGGTATAGGTGTTCATGGGAAGGAAGGTTGGAATGAGTTCACATAATTGAGTTTGTGGACAACCTGATACATTATACAGGCATTCTGGAAGTAATTATAATCAGCAAGTCTGAGAAGATTGTAACAGTGGAAAAGATGTCTAATAGGAGAATTGTATTCATACCATGAAAAGGCATGTATGACTTTCTTTTGGAGAATTTCTAGCTTTTTTTAGGTGAGTCGGAAATGTGTTACCCCATACGATATTGCAGTAATGTAAATGAGGCTCAAATAAAGGTTTATACAGAGTGAGAAGTGCTGAAAGTGGTAGAAAATGTTTCACCTTAAAGAACAAAGCAGTGTATTTAGCCAGTTTTTTTTTAATAGATCATCGATATGACATTTGAAGTTAAGGAATTCATCGATTAGGACCCCTAGGAATTTTGTAGAGCTGACTCTTGTAATATTCTGTCCATTAATTTTTGGGGCAAGGTTACTTGGTGTCTGGCTTTTTATTGGAACGGAATACAGTATAATTTGTTTTACTGCTGTTAAGAGAAAGTTTGTTACACTGAAACCAGGCGTCTGCTTTCATAAGCTCACTATTATCTATTCAAGTTCATTTGGATTCTAGTGGGCAAAAAATACATTTGTGTCATCAGCAAACAGTGCTTTATGTAGTAGAGACGAGGAGTTAGCAATGTCATTTATGTACAAAATGAAGAGAACTGATTCCAAAATGGAACCCTGGGGGACCCCACGATCGATGAATTTATATGATGATTTGTGGTTATTTTTATAAACGTATATAAGTGAAGTGAACGCCATATTGAAGTCTTCCAAACGGCTAATAAACCAATCTAATGCTAGGCCTCTGATACCATAATGATGCAATTTATTAATTAGGATGTCAGGCTTAATGGTATCAAATGCTTTAGGTAGGTCTAGGAAAATGCCAACACCGTAGTTGCCTCTTTCAATTGCACCAAATTTGATTTTTATCCTCTACCGGTCGAAGCCCAAAGGGGTCGATGAGCCCTTTGGGTGAAGACCAAAGGGGGATTATGTTATGGGTCAGTCCATCCGTCCGTCTGTCCCACTTCTGTGAAATCAGCTCCTCCTACAGTTTTGGGCCGATTGTTTTGAAACTTGGTACTATTACCATAAAATGAGTAACACTAGGGCCGCTAAGCCTGGTGCACAGGTTCACCTTGGAATCTTGACCTCTGACTATGGGTTTGGGGTCAAAGGGTCAAAGATCAAGGTTAACATTCCCTATGCCTTATTACTGTACGAGTAAAGTTACAGCCACCAAACTCGAAACACAGGTTCACCCTGTGACCCTGAAGTGTGACTATGGTTTTGGGATCACAAGGTCAAAGGTCAACATCAAAATGCCTTATAAAGTATATCTCAACAACAAAGAAACCTAGGGTCACCAAACCTGGTACACAGGTTCACCCTGAGACCATAACCTCTAACTACAGGTTTGGGGTCAAAAGGTCAGAGGTCAAGGTTGGCACTCCCTATGATCTCTTACTGTAGAACATGTAAAGCTCTCTAGGGTCACTATACTTGCTACACAGGTTCACCTCAGGATCCTGACCTACAACTATGGGTTGTATACTTTGTTGTATATTTGTGGATGATGAGTTTATCATAATTTGGTTCTGGCACAGTAATTATATTGAAAAGTTGAAAACTGCTCTCCGTCAGTAAGTATTGCGATCTTCAAAGAAAATCGAGGTGGGGAATATAGCACTTGCCTCAGAGTGCTCTTGTTTCAGTTAGGTCGAGAACTGCCATATAAGTAGTGTGTTTCTTTCTAAAGCCATATTGAGATGGGACAATGATGTTAAGCTTGTCAAGACAACTGGTCAGCCCATTATAAACTACTCTTTCCAAAACCTTGGAAAGAGTAGGCAAAATGGATATTGGACGATAATTACTCAAATCATTCTTATCCTTCTTTTTCTGTCTAAAATACATGGAAGCTTTGACTGTTAGCACTGGTCTGTTTCAATATTGAAATGAAATTAAGTGAATTGAAATGTCTCTAAGCAACTAAACTGCAGCAAATAATATTCTAATATTCTATCAAGCCTAATCCATGAGAATAATATTTTGTGTATAAGTAATAAAACATTTTCTTTACAGGTATGGCGCACATTTAGGGCGCATATATGGCATGCTTGTATGGTACGCATTTTCTCTCACATGTATTTAGTAGGCATGACGGTGCATACTCTACAGACTTCAAACATCCAAAAGGACCTGACTTGGCAGAGACCTCGGCAGGTGTGAAGTGGTTTCTGGAGAGACGGGAAGTCAGAGAGAATGTCCCAGGAGGAGCCCCCGAGGCGGAAGAGACAATAGAGATGCCAACGAGCCTCGGAGGCTATGTTTACTGAAGGACTGTGGGTTCATATGTTTACTGAAGGACTGTGGGTTGAAGGTATGATATTTGATGTGGGGGGTTTTGTGTCTCTGGGGGTATAAGAGCTGTGAGGAAAGATTGTCCTGTCTCTTTTGTTGAGATACTTGCTGTTAGAGGATGAGACTGCAAATAAACCTTTCCTGAGAAATAAACTCAGTCTCGTTTGTGAAGGCATCCTCTACACTGGTGACCTACGACAAACCATGGCCGGTGACGGCGAGCTTTCCGCACCGGACTCTTCAGGAGCCAACCGGGTTAACGCAGCTACCACACTACAGCTGCCCGATTTCTGGCAACATAACCCGCGCTCCTGGTTTACCACTGTGGAGGCGCAGTTCCACCTTCGGGGAATCTCAGCGGACGCAACGAGGTTCTACCATGTCGTCGCGAAGCTGGACAGCCTCACAGTGCAGCGGGTGGAGAGCCTGACCAACCACCCGCCCCGAGACGACAAGTATGGCGCACTGAAAGCCGCCCTCATTCGAGCCTTCACTCCCTCGCTGGGAGAGCGAGCAGAGAAGCTCCTGGCGCTGACAGAAGGGGAAGCAGACAGGCCGGCAGATCTGATGGCGAAGATGATGAGCCTGAGAGGCGAGGCTGACGACAGCTTTATCTTCGCCCACCTCTTCCTCAGAACGCTCCCGCCAGCAGTGAGAGTCACCCTGGCCAGCTCGCAGCCACTCAACAACCGTGACTACCACGAGTTGGGCCAGGAGGCACAGCGGCTCGTCGACGCCCATAGACGGCACGCAGCCACGACGGCAGCAGCAAAGCTGAACGCCCCCCCCGCGAGACGAGGGGAGACCAGAGGCTGCGGCACCGGATCCACTGACGGCAGCAGCGGCAGAGGCCAGGAGAAGCGGGGCTGACAACACCCTCTGTTTCTACCATTGGCGCTTCGCCGAGAGAGCGCGCAGATGCGTCCCACCGTGCCGGTACCAGCTCCAGGGAAACACCAAGACCGGGAGCCGGTAGCAGCTGCGACTCTCGGCACGAAGAACAAGCTGCTTTTCGTGACTGACGCGAATTCAGGGAAAGAATTCCTGGTGGACACAGGCTCCCAGCTAAGTTTTGTCAAGCCTGCCTACGCGGACATGCTGACGCCTGCCAGCGGACCCCTGGTGTTAGCGGCGAACGGCTCCACGATCAAAACCTATGGGGAGAAGACACTCCTCCTGTCCCTCCACGGGCGCACCTTCGAGTGGACCTTCGTTGTAGCTGCAGTTAACAACAACATGCTAGGTGCTGACTTTTTATGCTCAAACAGTTTATTTGATCTTGCTAATAGACGTATTGTAAATGCACTGTCTTTCTACTCTATCTCCTGCACAGCTCGGGTGGCCCTGCCTTCTGCACATCCCAATGTCACAGCTGCGGGTGGTAAGTTTCATGCATTACTCAACCAGTTCCCAACACTCACGGTCCCAACATTTTCAGCGTCAGTTGCCAAACACGGGGTCGAGCATTTCATAACTACCTCTGGCCCCCCTGTTTTTGCAAAAGCTCGCATGGCGCTAACCACGGACGCTTCCGACGTAGCAGTGGGAGCGGTTGTCGAGCAACTGGTAGCAGGGAGCTGGCAACCACTTGCGTTTTTCAGCAAAACATTGCGCGATAACGAGCGTAAATACAGCGCATTTGATAGGGAGCTTTTAGCCCTGCATTTGGCCATCCGCCACTTCCAGTTCTGGTTGGAAGGGCGCCGTTTCACCGCGTTTGTAGACCATAAACCATTAACTTTTGCAATGGCTAAAATTTGAGAGCCTTGGTCGGGCCGACAACAGAGACAGCTGGCCGCAATTTCGGAGTTTACCACCGACATTCAACACGTGGCGGGTAAACACAATGTAGTGGCAGATTGTCTCTCGCGTGCAGTTGCAATGCCAGGCCCCCAGGGGGCAGACTCGGCGGCTGTAGACTTGGGCCAGGCTTGCGGCGCGGAAGCGCTCACAGCCCCGGTCTGCGTTGGGTTAGATTATGCAGCCATGGCCGCTGAGCAGGTTAACGATGCGGACGTGCGCGCGCTCCAGTCTGGGCCAACAGGGCTAAGGCTGGAGCACAGGGTGCATCAAAGAGGTATGCCCCCCCTAATCTGCGATATCTCCACGGGGCGCCCCCGCCCCATGGTCCCGGCTGCGTGGCGTCGCCGTGTTTTTGACTTAATACATTCGCTGGCACACCCGGGCGTTCGCGCGTCGATCAAAATGGTGGGAGAGAAGTTTGTTTGGCCGGGGCTGCGTAAACAGGTCAAAGAATGGGCTGCAGCCTGCGCAGCGTGTCAAAGAGCAAAGGTACACAAGCACACACGGGCCCCTCTAGAACCTTTTCACATCCCAGCCAAACGCTTCGACCACGTGCATGTCGACTTGGTGGGACCCCTCCCGCTGTCACGGGTTCACACACCTTCTAACTATGGTGGACCGCACTACGCGCTGGCCAGAGGCGATTCCCCTGGCGTCAACCACAGCAGCAGACGTTGCACGCGCTTTTTTAACGGCTTGGGTCACGCGCTTTGGAGTCCCGTCAGACATAACGTCTGACAGAGGACCCCAATTTGTTTCCGAGCTCTGGTCATCCATGGCACTCAGCCTGGGGGTGAAAATTCATCGCACAACTGCGTATAACCCCCAGGCCAACGGTTTGTGCGAACGCTTTCACCGGTCATTGAAAGCAGCCCTCAGAGCGGCTCTCACGGACACAAATTGGGTTGATAAGCTTCCATGGGTTTTATTAGGGTTGCATTCAGCACCTAAAGAAGATTTGCAAGCCTCTCCGGCCGAACTTGTCTTCGCCCAACCTCTCCGGTTACCGGGAGAATTCCTTCCTGAGAACCCTGCACCAGATCGCCCCCCCGCTCAGCTGCTGCAGAGCAACGCGGGATCAAACACCCTCCCCGGTCCAGTTCATCACAGTTTTCCACGCGTTTTTGTGCCTAAAGCCTTAAAGAATGCAGAATTCGTCTTTGTTAGACACGACGCACAGAGGTTAGGTTTAAGACCTCCTTACGATGGACCGTTCAGAGTGTTAGAAACCGGGGAAAAGCATTTTTTGCTCGATTTGGGAGACAGGAGGGAATTAGTCTGCATTAACAGACTCAAACCTGCTTTTGTGTTAGCTGATGAACAGGTACAGTTGGCCAGGGCCCCCCGCCGCGGCAGGCCGCCGGGGAGACACTCTGCTAAGCTTTCACAACGATGTGCTAATGACTCTGATCCACAGATGCAAGAGACAGCCACAGGCAGAGCGAGACCTGCTCACAGCAGATATGGCAGGAGTTGAAGCCCAGGCAGTTGGATGTATGATCTGTTGTGCCCATTTTTTTCTCGTTCTGTGTGATATGTCATGATTCTATGCATTTGAGGTGTAACTTGTCCTTATTTAGACGTTTGGGGGGGGGGGGGTTATATGGCGCACATTTAGGGTGCATATATGGCATGCTTGTATGGTACGCATTTTCTCTCACATGTATTTAGTGGGCATGACGGTGCATACTCTACAGACTTCAAACGTCCAAAAGGACCTGACCCGGCAGAGACCTCGGCAGGTGTGAAGTGGTTTCTGGAGAGACGGGAAGTCAGAGAGAATGTCCCAGCAGGAGCCCCCGAGGCAGAAGAGACAATAGAGACGCCAACGAGCCTTGGAGGCTATATGTTTACTGAAGGACTGTGGGTTCATATGTTTACTGAAGGACTGTGGGTTGAAGGTGTGATATTTGATGTGGGGGGTTTTGTGTCTCTGGGGGTATAAGAGCTGTGAGGAAAGATTGTCCTGTCTCTTTTGTTGAGATACTTGCTGTTAGAGGATGAGACTGCAAATAAACCTTTCCTGAGAAATAAACTCAGTCTCGTTTGTGAAGGCATCCTCTACACAGGCTTTTATTAGATGACAGTAACTGCACTGCTGCTAAAAGTTTTACTATACTGTATATGTAACAGTCAATGTGATTCTGATAACTTGGTGTTTTGTGTTGCTTCTTTTTTCATGACTGGTGTTTCAGCACTTGTTGAAAGAGCAGGAGCGTGTGGGACGGGAGGTTGAAGCGGAGGTGGAGGTGAGACTGAGGGAGGCAGAAATGGAGGACGAGGGCTACACGGAACTGCTGCACAGCACCAAGGCAAACATTCAGGTCAACGATTATTGCTGTAGGTAACAGGTGATCTTATCCGTCCATCAAAGCAACAAAGTAATCTAAATATGTGGCTAATCAAACACACAGGGTTTGGAAGAGTCCCTGGCGGAGGTGTGCCAGCTGGATCTGGAGTCTGAGTGGCAGAAGGGGGTGGCAGAGCGGCTGCAGCAGGTTGATGCTGTGCAGGAGAGGAAGAGGGAGAGACTGGCTGAGCTTCAGAGGCAAACCCTGTTAGAGGAGGAGAGGCTGGCTGACACCATGAGAGACATGATGGGAAAGAAGGTGAGAGCAACATGAGGGGGTTTGTCAGCATATCAGTTTACATGGTCAGATGTAATGGGGACATATTTTTGTGTGGGATTCAGTGCTGCAAAATGGTTTGTAGTGTACTGTCTGGGCCTGTCTTGAAGACCAGTTTGGGGGCTCCAGATATTTGGGAGTAATCCAGAGTGAATATCTGAATATTCTGTCCATTTTCTCCCTCAGTGGACTTCATCAGCATCACTGTTTTTCCACAAATGGAACTTCTTTTATAAATTTGGAACTTTTTCATGCAAATTTAGGTTTTTTTTGTCATAAATTTGCAGTTTTTATTCTAATTTTGATATATTTTTTTCATTTTCCACATACCTTAACTTCATTTTTGTATAAATATTCATTTTTGCCTTGTAAACGGAATGTTAAATTCAAATCTAAAAGCAGATTTTCTCATAAATTTGTGTTTTTTGTCATGCAAATAAGTCTTTTTCTTATATATTTGCAAATTTAATCATGTCAGGGGGTTTTGTAAATTAAGAGAAGGAAAATTTATTTACTTTATTATTATGTTTTTGACCCATTCGTCAACATGTTGTCACCACTCTAGCACAAAGGACAAACATCCAAATACCAAATTGGAAAAATGAATATCAGTGTAGCAAATGGATATCCAGATGTTCAAATATTTGGATAGAGCCTGATTAATGTTGTCAGTATTTAGACCTAGGGTCTGCAGCTTGTGGCTCCAGAGACATATAGACATAGATGATCTTTTGGCTGTAATTAGTGTCTCCCTGTGACTTTAATTAAATTAAAATAAAACCGTACAAATTGATGAGGGAAAAAAAGCTGCAGATATATGGGGAAAAAAAAATCTTGCAGATTTGCAAGAAAGTTCTCAAATTTTCAGGAAAAGATTCAAAATTAAGGGTTACATACAGCTCTGGAAAAGATTAAGAGACCAGGAAAACCACTGCGAAATTATTACTTTATCTGGTTTTACTCTTTATACATGTTTGAGTAAAATGAACAATTTTGTTTAATTCACTAACCTACTGAAAGGAACTCACCCAAATTCCAAGTCAGAATATCTCTGAGTGTTGCTGTCCCTGTACTGTTGCAATCCTGGAATTTCCCCATTGTGGGACTTTTTTATTTATTTATTATTTAGCGAATGCAAAGTCCTTAAGCCAAGCAGTTGCCTCCTGGTTTGCTGTATGGAGGGTGTGTAATCCTCCTTCCAGTCTTTGGAGCGGGCAAGCCTCTATGATGTGTTCCATTGTTTGCTCCTCTCCACATGCGCACAGAGGGCTAGGGCTACTGCCCCATCTGTAAAGGCTGGCCAAGCAGGGGCCATGTCCAGTCCTGAAGCGATTGAGTGTAGACCACTGTCTCCTTGGGAGGTTGGTGCCCGGGACCTGTTGGTTGGGGTTTATCACCAGCTGTTTGTTTGGGACCTCCTTGGTCTCCCATTCCTCTTGCCAAGCTGTCTGGATGGTAAAGTCAGCTGGGGGAGGGTTTTTCCAAATCGGCCGTCTGGATGAAAGTCGGGCAGTGGGTGGAGTGTAGATATCTGCATGGATTGGTAAGTGAGGAGAATCTTTAACTTTTTGGAGCATCCTTTGAGTTAATGCTGCTCGCCGGATGTGTGGAGGGGCTATGTTTGACAGTACAGAGAGCCAGGGGAGTGGTGTTGAGCGGATTGTTCCAGTTATAGTTCTCATGGTTGTGTTGAGCTGGGTGTCTACATGGTGTGTGTAAGATGACCTGGACCAGACCGGGGCACAATATTCTGCTACAGAGTATGAAAGGGCCAGTGCTGAGGTGCGCAGGGTGGAGACTGCCGCCCCCCATTTTGCACCAGCGAGCTTGCAGAGCAGGTTGTTTCGTACCTTCACCTTAGCAGCCGTCCCCTTTAGATGTTCCTTGAAGGATAAGGTCCTATCAAGGGTCACTCCAAGATAAGTTGGATTTGGGGCATGCTTAAGCTTGAGTCCGCTCAGGTGGATGTTTAGTTCTCTGGCAGCTTTTGCATTGTGGAGATGGAATACACTGGAGACGGTTTTTGCTGGGCTTGGTTTTAGACGCCAGATTTTGCAGAACTGGTCCAGTTTGGCAAGATCTTCCGTGAGCACCCGTTCCAGTGGTTCAAAGTCTGGTGCTTGGAATGCCAAACAGATGTCGTCTGCATAGGTGAATTTGCGGGATTTTGTAGTAGGCAGGTCGTTTATGTAGAGGTTGAACAGAGTTGGAGCTAGAACTGAGCCTTGTGGGAGTCCGTTTTTCTGCATTCTCCATGCACTTGTCTTCTGACTGAGGTGGACTCTGAACCTTCGGTTGGTCAGCAGGGTTTTTATAATTGCTGTTGCCCAAGCAGGGATCGCCTTTATAAGTTTCAGGAGGAGGCCTTTGTGCCAGACCGTATCATAGGCGGCTGTAAGGTCGAGAAACACAGCCCCTGTCTTCAGTCTGCTCTCGAAGCCATTTTCGATGAAGGTGGTTAGGGCCAGTACTTGTTCTCCTGTACTGCGGTCCTTGCGGAAACCTGCTTGATCCACACTTAGAATATCCTCTACCTCTGGGGAAATGCGTTGCAGAATTAGGCGCTCCATGATTTTGTAAGGAACGCTGAGTAGGGAGATTGGGCGGTAGCTTGCTGGTAATTTGTGGTCTTTGCCAGGTTTTGGGGTGGCAATGACCTTTGCTGTCCGCCATTTCTTTGGGATCGAGTTTGTTTGTGTGATCCTTGTGTAGAATTGTGTCAACCAGGTTAGGGCTCGGGGGCCAAGATTTTTCATGAATTCTGGGAAGATGTTATCGTATCCTGCTGCCTTTCCACATTTCAGGCTCTGTAGGACTTTCTCCAGTTCAGCAGCCTCGAAGGGTTCAGGGTTCGTTTCCTCTACAGGCATTTTTTGGTGTTTTTTTAGCTCAGTTGTAACTGCTCTTTTGGTGTCTTTGTCTTGGGGTGCTTTGGCGATAGTCAGTAGGTGGGATGCAACTTCCCCATTGTGGGACTAATAAAGGCTTATCTTATCTTATCTTATTCACACACATTCACACCTAGGGCCACTTTAGAGTCTCCATTTAACCTAACTTGCATGTTTTTGGCCTGTGGGAGGAAACCGGGGTAAGCCCACGCAGACACAGGGAGAACATGCAAACTCCACACAGAAGGGTCACCGATGGCCAGGGGGTGGGATCGAACCCACGACTTTCTTACTGCGCTGCCACAGTGCTAACCACTGTTCCACCAAGCTCTAATGCAAAGGAAACAATTTCATGTTCATTCTTAAACACTACAATACTTAAGTTTTAACTTAGGAAGAACTCAAATCTGTATTTGTGTAATAACTCTGATTTTTATTCACAGCCTTCATGCATCTTACCCTGCTGAGATGATCACCTAATCAGTACCTCCTTAAGTAGATTGAGGTGTCCTAGTGGTGGAATTCAACAGATACTCAAACTGAATGGCTGCCATACATGTAGAGATGGTAATTTAGGAAAGATTTTGTAGTGGTCTCTTAATATTTTCTGGAGCTGCATAAAAGTTGCACATTCAAGAGGAAAAACCTCTCCTATCATCACTAATGTTGAAAGTCTAGTTTATACTCAAAATGTTGTTTTAATTTAAATTTAAGGCTCACATATGTTATAGAAAAATTACTCAAAATGGCTCATTCCATCGTAGAGGTTGCTTACGATGTCTGTTGTTCATTTCCAGTGGGGTGAAGTCATGCGTAGCAAAGCGCTGTTACAGGACCAGGACCGGCCTTCAGTGGACACAGGTACATACTCCATACACACACACACACCCTGTCATTCTGACCTGAATCTCATATATCGATGTTCGTTTTGTGTCAGATGGGCAGAGACCGACAAGGATGAGGTCGCCTCTCTCAGGTGGAGGATTTCCCTACAGACCTGGCACCTCCACCGCTGTCCCTGTTGTACCCGGCGCTGCCGGACTGTCTCTCAGAGGCACCTCGAGGCAGTCTGGGACCAACATGGTGTGTCTGAACAGCAGCTCACCTTCAGAGAGCACCTCCACCAGCTGTACGTTCACTTTTCTTCTTTTTTTTCTTTCTTAAAGAGAGATGCTCTTTTCTGAGAAACATTTATTTGTAGAGAATAAGTATACTAAGTTCCTATTTTTTGTGCATCTTTGCAGTCTCCCTGGACCGAGGCCGGGCCCAGCTGGACACCAGCGAGAGAGAACTACTGAAGGAAATCAGAGAACTGAGACAGAAGCTGGCAGCCAGAGCCAGAGAGACCAGCTCTGCCTCCTCACAGTCTGTCCACACACTGTCCTCTGTGTCCCAGTGACCCCAAAGCCCCCACTGTCACAAAAACATATTCTCTTCTCGAACTCTGCAGAACACAAACAGTGACTCAGACCAGCTAGCAGCTCTGTGTTTACCAGAGCTTAACTGGAGAAACAGACCAATCCTGTACGTTTCCAGAGATGTTTTTGCTTCAGGTGATGGGCGAGTCAAGTCAAACTGAAACGTATGCTGTAGGATTGTTCTCCTGTATTTTTACAGGCAGTTCACACTTGTATTCGGTGTACATCCAAGTGACAATCAAATCTACACTGCATACTCCGACTCTGTGATGAAATATCGGTATCCTCTGCAGCAGTCCCTGGTGTAGTATAACATCTCTATGTTCTGTAATACTTGAATTTGTTATACCGTCACTGTTGAGCTGTTATTTTTTTTTTTTTTTTTTTAAACCTATGTAGATAAAAAGATTTTTTTTTTCAATATCCTGGTTGATCTTTGGTGTTTATTTACTTTACATCTTTCATCTTTGAAAAATGAAGGAAAACTCATATTTAAATGTTACCACAATGTCCTTTCATCTAGTTATGTTTGTGGGAGAGACCAGTGCAGATAATGTGGAATTCTAATAACTTCTGCAAACCAGACGAGGATCTGTTGGTCTTCTGGTTCTTACTGCTCTGCCTGGATGTGCGCTAACAGTCTTGCCTTTTTTTCTGTCCAGGTCTTGTTTGACATGACCTGAAATGACAGCTATCTTCATTCCTGTCACTCACTAATGTTTATCCCGCCGCCCCTCTTTTGTCTGTGCTCACCTGCTCCCAGTCTCTCTGTCACGCGAGGAAAGCTACTCGGCTCTATCGTCGGTCTGGTTGATTAACAAATAAGAAAATTCACTTAATTCTTACTTATTAACATAGAATCACATCCTGTAGCCAAACAACTTTAGCTAACTTTCTTTTGCTTCACACCCTGTCATTAGCATTTTACTCAGACATATTTAATGGTATTATATTTTCCTCACCTGTGCATGCTGAATCACATCCTGAAGGTTCTCTGTCTGAGCACAGCTTTCACTCTGTTTGCACCTGTCGCATCTCATCACGGTTTTGGAAACCACCCTTCCATAAGCAGGGGTGGGTCTCCCTTTTTCTCTCTATCTGCGTCCTTAGTGCTCATTCAGAAGAAGTGATCCTACAGAGGTCTGCTCTCCTATATGAGCGTTCATCCAGTTTTTAAGTTTAATGTTTCTTTAACCAGAAAACGGGAATTAACACCCATGGATGGAGGCAACGGTGCATCCATGCTGTGGAACAGGACCACCAAACCTCTTGGGAAGGTGAGACGACGTGTTCAAGACCTCCACATCCCTTACTCCTCTTACTATGACTTTATAGCCAGCCGACCCTCACTGGACCTGAGCCACAGTGAGAGTGCTCGGCTTGCAGTGGACCGCCTGCTCAGCCGGGACTTGCAGGGATACCAGGAGGTGCTGAGGGCCGAGGGAGAAGTGGATTTTCTGTCAGAGCTGGAGAAGAGCTACATATTGGACAATGGACGGAATGGTAACACAGGTTGTCTTTGGAGTTGGCTGTGCTATAAAGCAGAGGTTCCCAACCTGGGGGTAGAGAAGCCAGAAATTGTACTTGAGTGAAAGTAGCATTACATATTAATTACGCAATATAAGTAAGAGTAGCCACCAATGAAATTATTTGAGTAGAAGTAAGAAAGTATGCCAGTATATCATGAGGAAATAAATTGAGAAAAATACTGGAAATTACTGGGTAAAAAGTGTAAAATTTGAATGAAAAAAGTCACAATATTATCAAAAAAGTAAAAAAAAAAAAATAGGAAAGCAATACATTTAAAAAATCTCTGGAATGTAGAGTATGAGGGGAAAAGCCTCAAATTTATGAGGAAAAAAGTAGCCTTATGAGTAAAAATTTAAAAGTTGCAAATTTTGGAGAAAAATAAATCTTTGTATGAAGAAAACCACAAGTTTATGCATAAAATTGCAAATTCATGTGGTAAGAATCACAAAGTTATGTAAAGAAAAACTTTCAAGTTCAAAACTTTAGGACTTTGGGAGAAAAATCACACACTGGTGACAGTTGTTACTACTAATGGATACTGTATTAATCTTTCTCAATTTTTGGTGGTTACTCTTACTCATACTTGAGTAATTGATATTATAAGGTAATGCTACTTTTACTTGAGTGCAATTTCTGTCTATTTTGCCCACCTTTGCTGAGGGTGGGGGTCCTGGCTTGTCCTCAACACAAACAAGACTCTAGAAGCCACTGCTTTAAACCCAGCTCAGATTTGTTTGACAAAAGATGAGTTGATCATGTTGCTGTTCAGTAGCTTCAGACTGTTTTGTGCTTTACACAGAGGATCCTTTTGATGACGCGGCGTCAGACAGCTTACACGTGGGCTCCTGGTGTCCATCCTGTGGCCATGTAGTGTCCACAGACAGAGATCCTACGGTGACTGAGATGGACCAGAGTGGTCCAGAAGGTACTCCTGAAATAATATTAAACAACAAAAAAAGGTTTAAAGATTTGTCATGGTTTGTGAATCCACTATGAGAAATAAATCCTTTAGAATATATATTGTTAATCTCAATTTTTTGCTCATCCAGTTATGAAATCAAGCACTGGTGTCATGGGAGAGAGCAGCGCTGAGGTGTTCTTTCACAGTGATAGCGGATCAGCAGCCTTGAAGGATCTGGTTAGACAGTTCATCAGAAAAGCCAAACTGGTATGACATGGGGTGTGATTTTTTTTTTTTTTTTTATTTGTACCTTTTTGTAGAAGATGTACACCTCTAATGTAAGAGAATCATGTTGGTACTGGATCACATAGTGCGTGAATCTTTACAAACTGTACCTGTGTTTAGGCCGTGGTTATAGTGATGGACCACTTCAGTGATGTGGAGCTGCTGTGTGACCTCCTGGAGGCTAGCAGGAAGAGAAATGTGTCCGTTTATCTGCTGTTGGATCACCTCAACCTGAATGTGTTTGTTAGCATGTGGCATGACCTCAAACTCAACAGCAAGAGCTTCCCTGTGAGTCTTCATTTCTTCTCACACTTAAAAAACCTGCACTGGATTAATTATGTAGCCTGTTCTAGTCTGTTTCTAAAGCCCCAGTCACAGCGACCTGTGTATGTGTATACCCACGTGGTGATCTGTGTGGATCAGGTGGTGATCACATACGGTGTAGTTTCTGTGTTCAGTTCTGCAAAAGACTGTTGGTCAGAGTCTTGCTGAAGCTGCTAATTCTGTAACATCTATGATGGAAGAAAAATGGGCTACATTTAAATAACTGTTTAAATCCTTAATCCTTTATATCCCTAAGGATATTCTAGAGTTAGAGCACCTTTAACCCCTTGCACTCTGGTCAATTTCCCTAAAAACGCCTAAAAATAACATACCCAATGTAAATCAAAAGCTGTTCTTCAACCCTTTGCAGCATTTTCATGGGGTTGGTCTCATTTAAAAGAAAACACTTTGAATTTTTTGGCAAAACAGTCATAATCTCTCTAAGTAGTGCCCCTGCCACTGAGTAACAGTCATCTAAACATACTGAACTTGAAGAAAATAAATTTCGCCTGGGTGTTTTTTTGGATACAAATGCTTGCAAATAACACACAGCTGTCAGATCCAGGCTGGAAAATGCAACAGAAATGTAGAACCAAGTGTTATCCAGCTGAGGTCAAAATTTTGTAACAATACCACAAAAAATGAATATATTACACAGCTTTCTTCACAGGTAGTTCCCAGGCGTTTTTGAACTGTGCCAAATTGTGCCAAATGGCACAGTTTGGAAAAACGTCTGTAACTTTTGAATGATTCAATATAGAAGCTTGATGTTGAGCTCTAATGAAAGGTGACACTCAGGGCTGTGTGTGTGTGTGTGTGTGTGGGGGGGGGGGGGGTGTTTATTTATTCATTCATGAATGAATGAATGAATGAACAAACAAGCCCCTACACACAAAGAAGCATGCCACGTAAAAAATGTGTGGCTTTTTTTTTTTTTACAAGAAAAAATAACCTACAGTGCACTAAAAATTATACTAAAATATCTGTAATGTAGAAGATAACAACCCCCCCACCCCCGCTACAGAGGATAGACATCGCCCATCGCTACATGATGGACCGCGGGGACGGTGCGCCGCGGTCTACTACGCACAGTTGTACTAAAATATCTGCAATAATATCTGCAATCCGCTACAGAAGAGTAGTGGGGGGGGGGGGCGTTCATGGTCCGGACGCGGTGCACAGACTGGACCTTCATGTTGCGATGACGCACAGTTGTAATTTACCGATCGGTCAAAAGTCATTTTGATTACAATTTTCAGGGATAAAGAATAATTTAGCTTATAACACTTACCTGTCCACAACAGCAGTGTCGCTGGCGAACTTCTCTTCCTCATTGTCAGACGAACATGACGCTGGTCCGCTTGTTACGGACTCGTGGTTCTGGTCACACGACCCGGTCAAACCATAATTCCATTATTGCGGTTTTGCGCTTCCATGATTGCGGTTTTGGCGAACGATTTTTCAAAACAAATAAGAACAGTAGTAAGAAAAAAAGACTGGCGAACGCGTGTGTGTCACCCAGCGGCTTACACAAAACAGATTTTACGCATGGGACGCACGCTTTCAATCGTGGAACTTCTCTGCTTCAATTGGCTCGCTGCATTCACAGCCGTTGGTAGGCGGGTCCTTCTTGCTAGATTTTCAGTCATTGGTTCTTCAAGGTTTCAGAAACCCAATTCAAGGCTCTTATTATTCGAATGAGAGGTCAATCAAATCTAAACCAATCAAAGTACTCCTTTGGCTTTCTGTTCACGGCTGTGTCTGCAGCTTTTTTTTTTTCAGTGCGCCCTAGGACGCAGAGACGTGACCGCCCGCGGTATCCCGGAGTGCAAGAGGTTAAAGACACACTGCAGTGGATATAAATCTCCATTTAAAAACAAGTCTATATTATCTAAAATGGTATCCTGTGCCCTTTTTCCACACTCTTTCATGGTCTTACAATTGCTTATAAAAATCTTTTCCCTTTTCCTCCTCCTTCAAACACCATGAATATTCTAAGTAGGCCCACCAACATCATGGGCACATTAAAGGCTAATGGCAGCTAGTGCTACATTACACAAATAGAATAAATTCTGTGATTAAAAATACAGACTTACCGGTTGAAGGACATGCCCAGTTGTATGCATGGTGACCCAGGATAATGACTGAAACTGCATCAGTCCTTAAAAGCAGTTTTAAAGTAAAATCCATCTTAATTTGTGGTCAAGTTTTCAAAAATGGTAACTGGCCTTGGAGGCTAAACTGACTCTAGTTCTGCCTGCTTCTTCCAAAGCCATAGCCAGTGCTTAGTCCTGTTTGGTTCACCTGTTATAGTGACATCACAAAAACAGTCTGTCTAAACTTGCCTTTTTCCAAGGGGAGGAGCTTAACTGAACTTTAACAGCAGAAAAACACAGACATGACACATGAGTGCTTTAGCTCTTGATATGTCTTGTAGGTCATAAAAGAACACATTACAGACTTGTTAACAAGAAAAAAAACTTGATTTTTTTTTTAAGATTTTATTTAACAAAACTAATAATCACAACTTCTTCAATGCTAGTTATCACATGATTACAGGAATTGTGATCTTATGTTTGTGTGCACATAGAAACTGTTGGTGCGCAGTGTAAAAGGACACACGTTCTGTGCTGCGACAGGCAGGAAGCTGACAGGTCAGATTAGTGAGAGTTTTATCATTACTGACTGGACCACGGTGCTGACTGGATCCTTCAGGTACAGTCACACACATTTATAAAGCATTCTCATTTCATTTTTTATGTCCCTTCCCCAACAGCACACATACATCCCGCCGACGTCTGCAGTTTACATTGGGAATACTACATCTAAAGGTTGTTTGCACATTGGCAAAACGTTGAGTGGACGTCAGTATTGGGTCAGAGACGACACTGGCAAAATGTCGGCATTAGGTCGAAAATGATCAACTGACGTATCAAAAGTGGCTGCAGCCACATGTTAATCTTCTTCCAGTTTCTCCCATTTGTGGTCACTACAGCATATCATCATCTTGGTTGATTTGGCAGTGGTTTTACACTGGATGCCCTTCCTGACCCGGTCATGAACACATGACCTTCCGGCTGTGGGGTGGATGCTCTGCCACTAGGCCACCACTCCAGTATTCTGCAGTGAAATGTTAATCATGGCCTTTATTTATTTAGGTCAGATCTTTAAAACTGCAACTATTTTGTTATTCAAGGTGAGAAACTGGACTACTAAATTATGATTAGTGGGAGCGTATCCTCCCCACAGCCATAAAGTTGGGGGTTCATGACCACATCATACCAAAGACCATATAAAATCCTTGCCAAATCAAATATGCAGACAATCACAATATCAAATGATGATACGCTGTGACAACCCCAAAAGAGCGCAGCGGAAAGATTAACATTTAAGGTCACAGACATCTTGCCAGTATGCAAACGACCTCAATAAGATGTATTCCCAATTTAAACTTGGTATGTCAGTGTGATGCATATGTGCTGTTGGGGCTGAGTCTTTTAGGTTTTGTTTTAAAGGTAATAAACTGTTGTGTGTATCTATCATTCCATCAGTTTCTCCTGGCTGTCCTGGCAGGTCCACCAGAGTCTCGCTGTTCTTTTACAGGGAACATCCATCTCACCGTTCCTACAGGAGTTCCACAGACTCTACTCCAGATCCAAACTGGTTGCTGGCTTTGTCACTTTAATCACTGAACCACACACTCTTTGTCTTTGCGCCACTTCTCATAGGGCTCAGAATAAAAATGCTGCTGTCAGTCAGCTGCATGAAAGTGATCAGACTACAGCAGCAGTGACCATTTCATGCAATCCTCAGAGCTCAGATCTGCAGCAGCGAAAAGGTAACAGCCAGCCTGTGTGCACTGCAGACACTGGTTCATGGCCTCTTCCGCAGCCAACCCGCACAATGGGAGCTGCATGCACACAGTTTCATACTAGAACAAACGTGGACTCCCGAAAGAAGAATCAGGACCTGGTCCACAGTGAATCACATCCTCCTGATAAGGCCTACCCCTCATATGTCCATGCTCAGCTCACAGGCCTCAACATCACCACCACAACTGATGTTAAGAACCCAAAAGTTGAGAAGTTGAGCCCTTTACATAAAACCTTACCACGACAGGGACAGCATGTAGCTGTGTATTATCAATCAAGCTCAAAGGACACAAATAACGATCAGCTCAGCGTGAGTACCAAAGGGATTTTATTTCAGCACAGGGCTAGAAACATACTGACAAAACCTCCAGGGGGCCGACTGTGGAACTACAATCTTAACTTCAGACCAATCATGGAATCGCCATCTAACAATGCCCAGCCCCAGTCTCCTTCTGCGTCACAGACAAAACAAGCAAAGACCAGCTTTTGCTTCCCTTCAAGTTTTCCAAGAGGACTCACATCTGGCCTCCAAACCAAAATGACCTCTTTTGAAACTAGGAAGCAAATTCAGCCACCAAGGCCCCGCCAGTCCCATCTTCAGTCCCACCCCAGAGCTGAACTGGAGGGAACTTATCCCAGCCCTTGTTTCCATAAAGACTCTCAATTCTTTCTGCCAGGCAGAGGGGCTCATATGCAGGTGATGCCCTCATCAAAAAAAACCTGGAACCTTCAGACTCATAATGCAAGAAGATCCCTGGCCATGTTTTACCAAAGCTCCTTCAGCAGCACCTTCATGTCTGATCAGAAGACCTGTGGATGGCTGGATGGGAGACTGCTTGAGAGCAACATCAATACGGCTAGGAGAAGCAAGAGCATGAATGACAGCAGCACAGAGGAGTATTGCATAAAACCAAAATAAGGGATTAAGCCAGGATCCATCCATCCATCCATCCATCCATCCCTCCCTCTTCTACTGCTTAATCCTTTTCGAGTTGCAGAGGAGGCTGGAGCCTATCCCAGCATCTTTGGGCGAAAGGCAGGGCAGGATTTTCAAGTAATTCTGGCTTAATTTATACTTGACTTGATTGTATAAAAGTAGGCTAAATTAAGTCCAGTCAAGTTGCTAAGGAGATTTATTCTCTGGAGCTAGCCTGGTCCAGAGCAGACTAAGAGTCAGGCTAAGATTAATGCTAGTGACTTATTTGTCAGTGCAGGGGTCAATCCTATGAGAAATCGGTGTTTTTCACTGTCATTAAATGGTCTACTGTAAATATGTTGCAGCATTTTTATCCTGCATTAAATGAAACTCAGAGGTGAAAAAAAAAATGATCTTGCATTAAAATAATAGATATATTGTCATTCAAGTATGCCCACTGTTCTTTTAACTGTACCAACCATTTTTGTAGTCATGCATGTAGTAGTGATTATTACTGTCAGTCCCAGCACTACAATTTTAATATTTATATAATTTTATATTACTGTCTGAGGTGTGATGATACACAGCCTATACAGGTACATCTCAGAAAATTAGAATATCATGAAAAAGTTCAATATTTTTTTTGTCACTCATCTCAGAAAGTGAAACCCATATATTATATAGATTCATTACACAGAGAGTGATATATTTCAAGTGTTTATTTATTTTAATTTTGATGACTATGGCTTACAGCCCATGAAAACCCCAAATTCAGTTTCTCAAAAAATTAGAATATTACATAAAATGAATTTTAAAAAAATAGTTTTTTAATAGAAATGTTGGCTGACTGAAAAGTGTGTCCATGTACACACTCAGTACTTGGTTGGGGCTCCTTTTGGATTAATTACTGTATCAATGTGGCGTGGCATGGAGGTGATCAGCCTGTGGTACTGCTGAGGTGTTATGAAGGTCCAGGTTGCTTTGATAGTGGCCTTGTCTCTCATCTTCCTCTTGACAATACTCCATAGATTCTCTATGGAGTTTAGATCAGGAGAGTTTGTTGGCCAATCAAACACAGTGATGCCATGGTCACTAAACCAGGCTTTGATACTTTTGGCAGTGTTGGGGGGTACCAAGTCCTACTGGAAAATGAAATCAGCTTCGCCATAAAGCTTGTCAGCAGAGGGAAGCATGAAGTGCTCTAAAATTTCCTGGTAGACGACTGCGCTGACTTTGGTCTTGATAAAACACAGTGGACAAACACCAGCAGATGACATGGTTCCTCAAATCATCACTGACTGTGGAAACGTCACACTAAACCTCAAACAACTTAGATTCTGTGCCTCTCCGCTCTTTCTCCAGACTCTGGGACTTTGATTTCCAAATGAAATGCAAAATTTAATTTTATCTGAACAGAGGTCATCTGCTGGTGTTTGTCCACTGTGTTTTATCAAGACCAAAGTCAGCGCAGTCGTTTACCAGGAAATTTTAGAGCACTTCATGCTTCCCTTTGCTGACGAGCTTTATTGGAGGAGCTGATTTCATTTTCCAGCAGGACTTGGCACCCCCCCCACGCTGCCAAAAGTATCAAAACCTGGTTTAATGACCATGGCATCACTGTGTTTGATTGGCCAGCAAACTCTCCTGACCTAAACCCCATAGAGAATCTATGGAGGATTGTCAAGAGGAAGATGAGACACCAGACCCAACAATGCAGATGAGCTGAAGGTCACTATCAAAGCAACCTGGACCTTCATAACACCTCAGCACTGCCACAGGCTGATCACCTCCATGCCACGCCACATTGATACAGTAATTAATCCAAAATTTGCCCCGACCAAGTATTGAGTGTGTACATGGACATACTTTTCAGTCAGCCAACATTTCTATTAAAAAAAACTATTTTTTTAAAAATTCATTTTATGTAATATTCTAATTTTTTGAGAAACTGAATTTGGGATTTTCATGGGCTGTAAGCCATAATCATCAAAATTAAAATGCATAAACACTTGAAATATATCACTCTCTGTGTAATGAATCTATATAATATATGGGTTTCACTTTCTGAAATGAGTGACAAAAAATATTTAACTTTTTCATGATATTCTAATTTTTTGAGATGTACCTGTATTACTGTAGTCACTGATATCATGAATGTCTGGTGACATTCCTGTGTCAGTGCATTTATATGGCATTACTGTCACAGTACATTATCTTTCCTGATCACAGGTTAGTTTCACTTAAACTGTCTCTATAAAAGAGTGTCCTGGATAGTGTACTTGTCATCTTGAAGCTTGAGAGGGAAAATAAGATGGAATACATAGTTTTACAGACATGGTTACAGTGTGTAATTGAAATATTCAATTACATCTCTTTTCAATTTCTGGATCTCGAGGTCCAGTGTTCTAGGTATCTTACATTTTATTTCGATATCTAAAACTTTCTCTCTTTCAGTCTTATTCTGGCTTCTGCCAGATTTGTGTCATTGTGTAGAGACATCTTATGATATCTCAAACCTTCTTGAGTCCATCATCAGTCTCTTCATCTGCAAATGTGCACTTGACTCTTGCAGATGTTCTTTCCCCCACCATATTCAATAGAACTTATATTAACAGTTCTGACAGGACATCCTATGCTTCTAATTTTAATTAGAGAACTCACAGCATCATCCTCATCTTGTGGCTCATGAAGTAGAACTGTTAATAGATACTGCAGGTAAGAAAAGTCAGCACATATGCCGCCTCATTTTTTTGACACGTTCTTTATGAACAACAGATAAAAAAAAAAAAAAAAAAAAAAAAAAAAGACAACTTTAATACTAAAATAGCATCCATCTTAATCTTAACTTTATTCTCGCTTTTCAGTAGTACAACAAATAGGGGGGATTCCCACAACAGCACTCAAACTGATGGTGTCAACATAAAAACTGCACCAAGAAACCCCCTTCTTGAGTTCTCTTTTTTTTTTCTTTTGTATGTTTGTCACACTTAAATGTTTCAGATCGTCAAACAGATTTAAATATTAGACAAAGATAACACAAGTAAACACAAAATGCAGTTTTTAAATGAAGGTGTTTATTATTAAGGGGGGGAAAAAACAAACTTACATGGCCCTGTGTGGAAAAAGTGACCCACCTCCCCGCCCCAAGTTCAGTTTCTCTAGCCACACCCAGGCCTGATTACTGCCACACCTGTTCTCAATCAAGAAATCACTTAAATAGGACCTGCCTGACAAAGTGAAGTAGACCAAAAGATCCTCAAAAGCTAGACATCATGCTGTGATCCAAAGAAATTCAGGAAGAAATGAGAAACAGTAATTAAGAGCCATCAGTCTGGAAAAGGTTATAAAGCCATTTCTAAAGCTTTGGGACTCCAGCGAACTACAGTGAAAGCCATTATCCACAAATGGCAAAAATATGGAACAGTAGTGAACCTTCCCAGGAGTGGCCGGCTGCCCAAAATTACCCCAAGAGCGCAGCAACGACTCACCCAAGAGGTCACAAAAGACCCCGCAACAACATCCAAAGAACTGCAGGCCTCACTTGCCTCAGTTAAGGTCAGTGTTCATGACTCCACCATAAGAAAGAGACTGGGCAAAAATGGCCTGCATGGCAGAGTTCCAAGATGAAAACCACTGCTGAGCAAAAAGAACATAAAGGCTCATCTCAGTTTTGCCAGAAAACATCTTGATGATTCCTAAGACTTTTGGGAAAATACTCTGTGGACAGACGAAATAAAAGTTGAACTTTTTGGAAGGTATGTGCCTCATTACATCTGACGAAAAAGTAACAGCATTTCAGAAAAGGAACATCATACCAACAGTAAAATATGGTGGTGGTAGTGTGATGGTCTGGGGCTGTTTTGCTGTTTCAGGACCTGGAAGACTTGCTGTGGTAAATGGAACCATGAATTCTGCGGTCTCCCAAAAAATCCTGAAGGAGAATGTCCAGCCATCTGTTCGTAACCTCAAGCTGAAGTGCACTTGTGTTGTGCAGCAGGACAGTGATCCAAAACACACCAGCAAGTTCACCTCTGAATGGCTTAAGAAAAACAAAATGAAGACTTTGGAGTGGCCTAGTCAAAGTCCTGACGTGAATCTGATTGAGATGCTGTGGCATGACCTTAAAAAGGCAGTTCATGCTCAAACCCTCCAATGTGGCTGAATTACAACAATTCTGCAAAGATGAGTGGGCCAGAATTCCTCCATAGTACTGTAAAAGACTCATTGCCAGTTATTGCAAATGCTTGATTGCAGTTGTTGCTGCTAAGGGTGGCCCAACCAGTTATTAAGTTTAGGGGGCAATCACTTTTTCACACAGTGACATGTAGGTTTGGATTTATTTTTTTTTTCGTTAATAATAAACACCTTCATTTAAAAACTGCATTTTGTGTTTACTTGTGTTATGTTTGTCTAATATTTAAATTTTTTGATGATCTGAAACATTTAACTGTGGCAAACATACAAAAAAAATGAGAAATCGGAAAGGGGGCAAATACTTTTTCCCACCACTGTAACTTGTTTTCACAATTTGCTTAAAGAGAACATGCTCACTTTTAGACATTAAATATTTCCCATCAGCCTTTGCAGTTGCATTCCCCCAGAATGCTCCAATGTTTGTCTTTTTCTTTATTTACAGCAGCCATTTTTCCTTTTTAAGATATTATATGCTTCACCTCCTCATAAGTTTCCATTAAAAGTTGCTGTACTGCTGGTGAAAAATATGCTGCTCGTGTTTGTCTGCCCTCTTATCTGCAGTAGGATCAGTGATTCTGTGATCAATCCTGTGGTTTGTTTAAGTTTGCTGTGAACATGTGCACTTATACCAACAATCTACACCTGGTTTCACAATGGTGCAACTGAATAATCCAGGATAAGCAGGTCTGACTATGTCAAGCCACGATTTCTCCACTTATCCTGGCTTTCTTAATTCTACTTTTATGCAATACCCCTCAGGTGCCTTCAGAGGAGTAAACAGAACCTAAGCCACACCAATAGTTGGGCACATTATATATTGCTGTTGAACTGTTACATGGTTGTCAAAATGGTAAATTTTCTTTGAATATTTGAGGTGATTTAGCAGTGTGGTTTTTACTGCTGCATAGCCATAGGTGTTTTCAGTTATTAGCCAATTAAACTTCTCAGTATGGTGTCAAGTGGAGTTTGTCAGCATGCACTGTGTGATGTTGTTCATGGGACATATTATTGTGTGACACGGGTGGTGGCTCCACCTTTCCGGTTCCGCCGCCACCCGGGGTATAAGAGGGCTGTGGGGAAGAGGGGTGGTCTCTTTGACCACCTCTCTGCCTGACTGGAGCATCTGTATCATTTGTGTGAGTCCGCAATAAAGTTGTGTTCAGTTCCACTCTAAGTCTCGTCATTCACCCTCAGTTACAGACATAACATTTGGTGACGAGGGTAAAAGTATGGACGCGGGAGTTGCTACCATTTGGCCATTTCTGGAGCTTCCCAGCGAGCCGCCGGTCCCTTGGATGAGATGGTTCGCCGCGTTCCAGAATTACCTAGTGGCTCTGAACCTCAGTGAACTGAAGAAGATGCGGGCTCGGGCAATACTGGTTCAAAATTTGGGTGTGGAAGAACAGTGCATCCTTGCTACCTTGGGTGCTAGTGATAGCTTTGAGGACGTAGTTGAGCTAATGGCGTGACATTTTCGCGCCCCTGAGAATGTTATTGTCTGGACGATCCATTTTCGGCAGCGCCACCAGCAGACCAGCGAGTCGGTACAACGATATGTTGCGGACCTGCATCAGCTGGCCGAGGACTGCCAGTTTGGAGCATTGGAGGAAGAGATGGTTTACGACCAGTTGGCAAAACACACGCTTTGCTCAACAGCAAGGTCGAGGCTCCTCACGCACTCCGGCAAATTAAAACTAGCCATGGCTGTCGTGATAACTCAACAATGTGAAGCAGTGGACAAATTGTCACATGACCTCGGTGAGAGAGCTACATTTCATCAGTATGAATTACAGTCAACAGCGCAGGCTGTGGACCCAGACAGCGATGATGGCATGCAGGAGGAGTATGCTACCGCTGTGAGGATAAGATCCGCCCCGGGAATGCCCAGGTGTTTGGGTTGTGGGTCCACCAAGCACCGCTACAAGGCTAGAGAGTATCCGGTAAGAGGAAAACGCTGCGGTAAGTGTGGACTTCTGCATCACTTTGCCAGGGTCCTGTAATAGGTTCGAGCGGGGTGAACAGCAACGCAAAGTGGGCTCCCCCACTCCAACTCCCATGGTTATCCACACCGTCTCCCCAAGCACCGATGGTCGTACGTACTGTATGGTGAAACTGGACGGGGTGGAGGTGCCACTGCTGATTGACACGGGCACGGTGAGGTCCGTGTTGAATTGGCCCACCGTGAGAAGTTTCTTCCCATATTACCGAATAAGAGGTCATTCAGCACCGCAGTGAGAGTATGGTGGAAAGATGTTGGCCACGGTGAGATTGATGGAACTGACGGCTCGGTACAAGTTGGCGGAGGTGTCCAACCTGCTGTTTGTGGTAACCACCAGTGGCAAGAACATTATGGGCTGTGACCTTTTTTATGGACTGGGCTTCACCATCACCAGCGGTGTAGGAGAGGAGTAGTCAGGCCATGGTTTGTGGGACCGGGCGATTCCACGAGTGGTGGATGATGCTGTATGGGACAAACCTCGGCCTAGTATTCTGGAAGATGAGCAGAACCAACCCCACCCAGGGCCATCACGGGAGGGTTCCGGTGCCAGAGCCCAAGTAACCCTAGCTGAGGGAATTGGGCAGCACGGTGGGATGCCCGTGACGGCAGATGGAGCCGAGTGGATGACCCATTCTGCTTCCGGAGTTCGGCTAGGAGGTACTGAGGAGCAGGGGGTCACAACGGCTTCGCCGACAGCCAAAATGAAAGTGAGCAGGGCAGGACCAGCTGGCATGGTAAAACGACGTGCCACTCAGGGACACTGGAAGCCGAGTTTGGATACTGTAGGGGTCACTGATGTGGTCAGACCCAGAGAGGAAGCCCGGTCAAGAGGAGTGCTGGGCAAGCGCAAGCAACAGGACGACCAGGGGCGGCTGCAGGTAGTGACGGTTCGGGAGGATGGCCACCTTCAGCTGTCTTGATGGCTCATGGCGGCATCCTAACGAGCTGCAGTGTGCCAAGCAGGAGAAGGAAGTGTTTGGACGGCGGCACGGGCCATCCCTGGGCGTGAAGAGAAGAACGTGCTCCGGAGGGGAACCATCTGATGGTTTTCGGTGGGGTGGGGGTTCTCTACTGGGGCAGACTGATGTTTGGGGTGATATTGCATGGTGTTCATATGAATGATAATTGAGTATTATGTTTTGTTGGTTACTGGGAAATAACCTGTTTGTATATATGTTCTATTAAGGGGATTGTTTTAGGTTATTTTAGGAGCATGGCAATCTTATGTTAAAGGACTGTATTTTAGCAGAGACAGCAAAATAATCCGTCTAGCCATGTGGGGGTGGGACGGTAGTCCACTTGTTCCCCCCTAGCTTTAATTGTTTTGTGTGAATGTTATAGGCCTTGGTATATTTCTGTTCCGTTTTAGTGTGTGATTCGGATTCCAAATTGGGGAGGGTCTCAATTGTATGTGTGCTTTGGACCATTTTTTTTTTTTTTTGGGGGGGGGGGTGATGTTGTTCATGGAATGTATTGTTGTGTGACACGGGTGGTGGCTCCACCTTTCCGGTTCTGCCGCCACCCGGGGTATAAGAGGGCTGTGGGGAAGAGGGGTGGTCTCTTTGACCACCCCTCTGCCTGATGGGAGCGTCTGTATCATTTGTGAGTCCTCAATAAAGTTGTGTTCAGTTCCACTCTGTCTCGTCATTCACCCTCAGTTACAGACATAACACACTGTCTTGACGTAGCAGGGTCTAATCAGTGTAGTGAAACCACCTGTGCATATGTGAAAATGATGTCAGGGCTTTTACTGATATTGCAGATAATGGCTATTTAGATGTTAAAGCTACCCTATGTAGCTTTCTTGTTCTTGGTTTGATCACTGAAAAGACTACAACTATGGAGACTATGACCGCAGTCCTACCAGCCAATCACAAGGTGCTTAGTTGGTGTCTACAGTTATGCCCTGTGATTGGCTGTTGGGACTGAGGTCATAGTCTCCATAGTTGTAGTCTTTTCAGTATTCCTATCAAGAACAGAGCTGTTGCAGGTGATGTGGGCCCACTCAGGCAATGGCGGAAGTGGCATTCTCCCAGTCAAAGGTTGATGTAAGATCAAAACAATTTTGGAAACATTATGTTAAGGTGAAAATCTTAGTGTTGCTTAAAGCTGCATTCTGACCACATGCTAGAAGTACTTCTCGTCCACTAAGCCAGCACTGTTTGGAAGCCAGCACTTCTATATTGGAGTAGCTAGACCAGTGTTGCCCCAGTTCATTTTGTCAGTATGCATCATCTTTTATTATTGTTCCCTTAATCTTTGTAGCAGTGTTTTCGCTCACCATTGTACAGCATTAGTGAGCCACTGACCAACAATTGGTGCAGCAACCAGCCATGCACACATTTTTCATAACAACCTGACCTCCAATGATGGAGTAGCTCATTCTGGCCTGACGAAATCACCTCGGAAGGGCTCAGATCTCCTGACCATTGACCTTGACCTTAAGCACAGCTTAGATGCAGGCTCATCCAGGATGTGCTTATAGTCAAGGTCAGTGGCCTAGGAGGAGCAATGCCCCGGACACTATCCCCCGGTCTAGTGTCAAAGACCATTCCCCTGTCAGCTGTGTTTCTCCTCCAGCTCTGTTCTCTCCAGACAGCAGAAGTGCTTCCTCATAGTACTGTAATGACTAGTGGATTCATCAACTAGTAAATGGACAAAATTTATCAACAGCAAACTTGATTATCTGCGTTTTGCTAATGCACTCTTTTCCAGAAAAAAAAGTCTAAAAATAATGTTTCTGCTTCTTGAATATTAAAATTTGACATTTTTACATTGCAAGTTGAAAAATTTTTATTTTGTGATTTTTATTTTACAAACCAACACAGTTGATGACCTTGAGCTCTGGATGTTGTGATGGACATTTTTGACTTAAAAAAAATTACTGATGAAACTATAAGTCAAATAATTTAAAAGAATTAACAGTGTGTAACAAAAATAACCGTTAGTTGCAGCCCTTACCACAGAGCTACTAGAGTCTGAAGGCAACCCCCCCCCCCCCCCCACCATCTGTAGATTATAGACGTTAAAGGCAGTTTTCATGACTGTATATTTTGAAAACAAGTTAAAAAATAAATAACTTTATACATCTCCATCATCATCTGTATTTATTTTGACAAGACACAATTAGTCCCGTAGTTGGGGTGGGTCTTCTTACAGGTGAAGCTGAGTTTTCTTCTACACCGGCTTTCCTTCCTGACGCAACCCTGCCCATTTTATCCGGGCTTGGGACCGGCACAGGGAGTACACTTGACTTGTGCGCCCACTGTGGCTGGGTAACAAACATTTCCCTCCTCCGTCTCATTATTGCTGAGCACCAAGCATATAAACATAATTGCTGATTTTACAGTAACAGTCCACAATATACACTGCACTTTTTAGATTTTTCTTAATCAACTCATTTGCACGTCTGTTTTGCATAGTGATTTGCTGTTTCTTTGTACCTGGCTGCTGTGACAATTTAATTTCCCTCTAGGATTAATAAAGTCGTCAAATCTTCTAACAGATAAATGTACACAACACAATCATAATAGTGACTGTGTTTTTACTTTGAAACATTTTTGCTCCCTCTAATGTAATCTATATTGGCAGATGCGGCTCAAAAATTTAAAATATCATGAAAAATGTGTTTTCTTCATAAATGAATATATTTCCTATTAATCAAACATGAAATGAAATATTTCAAGCCTTTTTAGTTTGAATTTTGATGATCAGGACTTACAGCTTTTGGATTCTCATAATTTATTGTTTAATGCACTTGGATGTCATGAAAAAAAAAATGCCTGACAGTTAAAATGTCTTGAGCCACAATAGAAAAACAATTTGAAGAAAATATAAAACTATAAATTCACAGAATCACAAAAGATGTCATTTGTATTATATATAAACCCTTACATTCACAAAAAGGATAAAAAAAAAAAAAAAAGTGCATGGCCACATTATGCATTGTTATGCTCAAATATTTGGACCGAAAGTGCATATCTTTTTTAAGGCTGTATCTAAATATATGACTGTGACTGTATTTATTCAATCTGCAGGTATGGTGACAGTTTTCTAAAATTGTTTTTATTTTTGATGTATAATTTAAAAACAAAAAACAGAGTGGTGGCCTAGAGGTAGAATATCTGCCCCACAACTGGGAGGCTGGGGTTCAAGTCCCAGCTGGGTCATGCCAAAAACCATATAGAAATGGTGGAACTTCCTGCCATCTAGCTTGGTGCTCAGCAATAATGGAATGGAGGAGGGAAATGTTGGTTACCCAGCCACAGGGGGTGCACAAGCCAGTGTGCTCCCTGCGCCGGTCCCAAGCCCAGATAAAATGGGCAGGGTTGTGTGTCAGGAAGGGCATCGGGCATAAAAACCCTTGTTAAATCACCTTATGTCACAATATAAGGTGATGATACACTGTGGTGACCCTGAAAGGGAGCAGCCAAAAGACAAAAAAAAAAAAAATTATAAAAAATGCATAGTTTTCAATTATTAGCACCACATAACCTTTTTAAATCAGAAAATATTATCCACTCTTCACTTTCAGCAGTGATCACAAAGCTTTACAGTGGGGCAAAAAAGTATTTAGTCAGCCACCAATTGTGCAAGTTCTCCCACTTAAAAGATGAGAGAGGTCTCCAATTTTCATCATAGGTATACCTCAACTATGAGAGACAAAATGAGAAAAAAAAAATCCAGAAAATAACATTGTCTGATTTTGAAAGAATTTATTTGCAAATTATGGTGGAAAATAAGTATTTGGCCACCTACAAACAAGCAAGATTTCTGGCTCTCACAGACCTGTAACTTCTTTTTTAAGAGGCTCCTCTGTCCTCCACTCGTTACCTGTATTAATGGCACCTGTTTGAACTCGTTATCGGTATAAAAGACACCTGTCCACAACCTCAAACAGTCAGACTCCAAACTCCACTATGGCCAAGACCAAAGAGCTGTCAAAGGACACCAGAAACAAAATTGCAGACCTGCACCAGGCTGGGAAGACTGAATCTGCAATAGGTAAGCAGCTTGGTGCGAAGAAATCAACTGTGGGAGCAATTATTAGAAAATGGAAGACATACAAGACCACTGATAATCTCCCTCGATCTGGGGCTCCACGCAAGATCTCACCCTGTGGGGTCAAAATTATCACGAGAACGGTGAGCAAAAATCTCAGAACCACATGGGGGGCCCTAGTGAATGACCTGCAGAGAGCTGGGACCAAAGTAACAAAGGCTACCATCAGTAACACACCACGCTGCCAGGAACTCAAATCCTGCAGTGCCAGACGTGTCCAGGCCCATCTGAAGTTTGCTAGAGAGCATTTGGATGATCCAGAAGAGGACTGGGAGAATGTCATATGGTCAGATGAAACCAAAATAGAATTTTTGGGTAAAAACTCAACTTGTCGTGTTTGGAGGAGAAAGAACACCATACCTACTGTGAAGCATGGGGGTGGAAACATCATACTTTGGGGCTGTTTTTCTGCAAAGGGAACAGGACGACTGATCCGTGTAAAGGAAAGAATAAATGGGGCCATGTATCGTGAGATTTTGAGTGAAAACCTCCTTCCATCAGCAAGGGCATTGAAGATGAAACGTGGCTGGGTCTTTCAGCATGACAATGATCCCAAACACACCGCACGGGCAACAAAGGAGTGGCTTCGTAAGAAGCATTTCAAGGTCCTGGAGTGGCCTAGCCAGTCTCCAGATCTCAACCCCATAGAAAATCTTTGGAGGGAGTTGAAAGTCCGTGTTGCCCAGCGACAGCCCCAAAACATCACTGCTCTAGAGGAGATCTGCATGGAGGAATGGGCCAAAATACCAGCAACAGTGTGTGAAAACCTTGTGAAAACTTACAGAAAACGTTTGACCTCTGTCATTGCCAACAAAGGGTCTATAACAAAGTATTGAGATGAATTTTTGTTATTGACCAAATACTTATTTTACCGAGGAATTTACCAATTAATTCATTAAAAATCCTTCAGTGTGATTTTCTGGATTTTTTTTTTTGTCTCTCATAGTTGAGGTATACCTATGATGAAAATTGGAGACTTCTCTCATCTTTTAAGTGGGAGAATTTGCACAATTGGTGGCTGACTAAATACTTTTTTACCCCACCGTAGCTCATGACGCCTACAGTTTAAATTCATCCTTTATATCCATTGATATAAATGTATGTTCCCTGACTATTCTCTGGGCTAAGTATTTAATTAGAAAAAATATCAGCCTGATTGACAAATGACAACTATTTAGTCCAACTCTGAAGCATAATTCTAACTGTAAAGAAATTAAGCTGATTAAACATTTGCAAGTACATCCGGTTGAGGCCTTTCATAATAAAAGCACAAAGACCCCAAGCCATTCTAATTAAATGCTAGCGCTTTTATTTTTGAATAATTTTAGGAGGTGTTGAGTTGTGGGATAGAAAAAAAAATACACTAACCTCAGAACAGGCTTTTTATTGTGTTTTTCTTCTTTTTCTGTCAGATATCTATCTGTCAGCCAAGGAGAACTTTAATCCCTGTATATTTTATATATCTTTGCACAAAGGTCATTTCATTTCATGAAAACAAATAATAAAAAATACACCAGCAAAGTGTTTAGAAACACGCAGAATTATAGTTTTAAAAAAATTATTATACTGATTTTTTTAAAACTTGTCCAAAGTGGACCTCTTGCACAATGCATAGTCATGTACTTCCACATTCCACACCCCGAGCAGCTCCAGTTCCATTATATTTGCCCGTTATCTGGTGCTTTCTTGTCAATAAATCAGTTTTTATTACTTTCACTTATTGTACATATTGGAAATAGTGAGATTGTGGCAGATTGTTTTTTCTTTATAGTTTGTGTTTCATGTTTTGATCATTTTTGTAACTATACTGTGCCATTTAATAGTTCCTCAGTTAGTTTAGCATAGCTATTGTGTTGTTTATGTCTGTCTCATTCCAAATACCACAGCATGGGCTGTAATGGACCTGCGTAATGGACATCTACTGTGCAAAGTCTTTGCACAAGCTCATTCACATACAGACGTGGACAAAATTGTTGGTACCCCTCTGTTAATGAAAGAAAAACCCACAATGGTCACAGAAATAACTTGAATCTGACAAAAGTGGTAATAAATAAAAATTCTATGAAAATTAACCAATGAAAAACAGACAATGCTTTTGAATTGTGGTTCAACAGAATTATTTTAAAAAACAAACTCATGAAACAGGCCTGGACAAAAATGATGGTACTCTTAATATTTTGTTGCACAACCTTTTGAGGCAATCACTGCAATCAAACGATTTCTGTAACTGTCAATGAGACTTCTGCACCTCTCAGCAGGTATTTTGGCCCACTCCTCATGAGCAAACTGTTCCAGTTGTCTCAGGTTTGAAGGGTGCCTTCTCCAGACGGCATGTTTCAGCTCCTTCCACAGATGTTCAATAGGATTTAGATCAGGGCTCATAGAAGGCCACTTTAGAATAGTCCAATGTTTGGCTCTTAGCCATTCTTGGGTATTTTTAGCTGTGTGTTTTGGGTCATTATCCTGTTGCAAGACCCATGACCTGTGACTGAGACCAAGCTGCCTGACACTGGGCAGCACATTTCTCTCTAGAATACCTTGATAGTCTTGAGATTTCATTGTACCCTGCACAGATTCAAGACACCCTGTGCCAGATGCAGCAAAGCAGCCCCACAACATAACAGAACCTCCTCCATGTTTCACAGTAGGGACAGTGTTCTTTTCTTGGTATGCTTCATTTTTGCGTCTGTGAACATAGCGCTGATGTGCCTTGCCAAAAAGTTCCAGTTTTGTCTCGTCTGTCCATAGGACATTCTCCCAGAAGCTTTGTGGCTTGTCAACATGCAGTTTGGCAAATTCCAGTCTGGCTTTTTTATGATTTGTTTTCAACAGTGGTGTCCTCCTTGGTCGTCTCCTATGAAGTCCACTTTGGCTCAATGACGGATGGTGTGATCTGACACTGATGTACCTTGACCTTGGAGTTCACCATGAATGTGTTTAGGGGTTGTTCTGGACTCTTTTGTTACCATTCGTATTATCCGTCTCCTCCTGCAGCCACGTCCAGGGAGATTGGCTACAGTCCCGTGGATCTTAATTTTCTGAATATGTGCAACTGTCGTCACAGGAACATCAAGCTGCTTGGAGATGGTCTTACAGCCTTTACCTTTAACATGCTTGTCTATAATTTTCTTTCTAATCTCCTGAGACAACTCTCTCCTTTGCTTCCTCTGGTCCATGTTTAATGTGGTACACACCATGTCACCAAACAGTACACTGACTACTTGTCACCCTTTAAATAGGCCAAATGACTGATTACAAGTTTGTAGACACCTGTGATGTTAATTAGAGGACACATCTTGGTTGAACATGTCCCTATGGTCACATTATTTTCAATCTTTTCTAGGGGTACCATCATTTTTGTCCAGGCCTGTTTCATGAGTTTGTTTTTTGAAGTAATTCTGTTGAACCACAATTCAAAAGCATTGTCTGATTTTCATTGGTTAATTTTCATAGAATTTTTATTTATTACCACTTTTGTCAGATTAAAGTTATTTCTGTGACCACTGTGGGTTTTTCTTTCATTAACAGAGGGGTACCAACAATTTTGTCCACATCTGTACATTTGAGTCCATGCAATGTTATTAGGAGTGACAAGTTTATTATGAGAATAAATAACACACTAGCAAATGCAAGCTAACTAGGCTAATACCAATAACAGTAATGGTAACAGCAATAACCAAGGGATTCTGTATACACAAATTAATATTAAAACAAGTCAGTTAATAACTGGGAGTCAGACATATTTCAGTGAGTTTCACAGGTCCATTACAGCCCCTGCTGTGGTATTTGGAATGGGAGAGACATAAACAACACAATAGCTGCACTATGCTGAGCTGTCTGGTGAACTATTAACTGGTCTAATCAGCCTATTGCTGTAGCTCGACTTAACTGCACATGCAAATCCACTGACCATTGTATGTTCCCTTTTATACAGCATGAAATGTATAGACTTCTGTTTGTAGGATGAAAGAAGAATTTTAAATTGTTTAAGATGTAAAGTTATCTTTGTTAGAAACATTTTCAGTCCTTTCCTGTCCACTGACATCTGCAAAGATGTCATTAGGACACTGTTGTGTCCGTGTCTGATGCTGCCATCCTTCCTTCTCCAGCATCCCAGTCAGCAGGATTTTATCCCACCAACGTTCTCTGAAGCTCTGCAAGCACACACTGGACAGACTCTCCCCGTCCTGATAGTCTTCTCTCATCTTCTCTGAGATCAAGTCCTCTGACATCACCTAGGAGATAAAAGAAAGCTATCCATTTTTACCTAAAACTGCCAGGAAATCATGCTTTTACTCAGCACGTCTGTACAAATCTACTACTCACCTCAGTTAGAGCATGCAAGGTTTTTTCTTTGGGATTAAGCTGCTGTAAGGCCTCTTCTGTCACCTGTAAGGCATCTTCACTTCGCTGCAACACGAAGGAAGACTGCTGCTGTCGAAGGATTCTCAAAAGAAGCCTGTTGGAAGGAATGAAGACACTTTTAGAATCCACTCACTGTGCACAGTTGCCCAGAAATGTGCCAAGGCACAGCTGTCCCTTCTCCTCACGTCCTAATGTGAGACTTGCATGGCTTTACATCATCATGAAGCAACCTTTTGTTTACAAGAATCACGGTAAAGAATTTTAATAAATACCTCCACATTCTTGTGGATTGAATCCGCCTGGCTCTGTATGTTTGTATCCGCTCAAAAACCATTTGCCATCGTTATTGTTAAAGAATTGTCATGAGGAATGGTCGCATTAATGCTATGCATATTCGCATTCCGAAGGGATGAACGCAAGCATGGATTCCATGACCAAGTACACTTCTTCCAAGCATGTGAGGAGGAAGCGTTCCGTACTTTAATGATCACACTTGTCAAATGATCTGGAATATGGGGTCAGACGTGCGTTGGTATGGTACAGATTGCCAGTGAGTAAACCCTTATACTTGAAAGAAATGCAGTGGAATGAGTGGTGCCAAAAGATTCATGCCAGTTGAAGCTTTTTTTTAATTTGGATGTTCACCCAGTGATTAGGTTTAGCCATTTAATGCCTGGTTTCAGCCACTAGGGAGATCCCAAGAGCAACAATTTTTTTTTTTTTTGGGGGGGGGGGGGTTAAAATCAAACTTTTTGTAAATTTGCAACTTTTGTACTTGCAAATGTGCAACTTTTTTCTCATAAATGTGCATTTTTTTTTCTCATAAACTAAACTTTTTTTCTCATACGTTTGCAACACTTCTGTAAATTTGCAAGTTTTTAATCTTTAAAATTTGCAACCTTCTCATGGATGCTGGTTAAAGTTTTGTTCTATGTAACAGTTTTTTTTTTCCTGTTTCCTCAAGACAATGACCCAAGTTTATTTATCTTATGTTTTTGCTGGGAGGGGAAAAATATTTTTCTTTATTTTAAAGGATTTCAAATCTTCCCTATTACAGAAACAGCCCCCCACCCCCAAACACAATCTTGCATGGGGCCCCCAAAAAGCAAGACATGGCCCTGCTTTTCAAGTTAGAATACACCCTTTTACAACACTATGTTAAAGGTGTGTTTTTTCACTGCGTCTCAGCTCTGATTCTGGGAAAATGGCTGGTATTTGTTTCCTTTGCATACATGTGGCCTGCAGCGTGTAAATATAGTGGTTAACATGTTGTACCTTGTTCTGATGAAGCACATGCACGCTTTGATCCAGAGTCTGTCCTCACTGAGCTCTGCTGCCTCCTCTTGCTGCTCCTTAGTTTCACCAGCTTCCCCCTCATCTCCAGATCGCTCACACGAAAAGCAATCAACTGCAAAGCAAGTAAAAGCAGAAACACACATAAAAGACCAAATTCTGCTCACCTGGTAAAGTAAATCAACCATTTACCTGCACAAGATACTTCAAAGAAATGATATGGCTGTTACTTGATAGGGAGTTAAATCAACCTTACTTGAGTTTGGGTTGCAGTTAAGAAGCCGCAAACACGTCTGAGCCAGACTGAACCAGTGCCAGGGGTTGAAAGGAAGAAGACTGCACAGCTGCTGCAGAGAGGAGATCTTTAGTCCAGCATCTCCAATACGCTGGTAGATGCTCACCTGCAGTAGAAGATTATGTCGTCAAAGGAAAATATAACCTTGCAGATTTGTTGAGACTGTTTGGTAAATGCCTGTTAAAACACTTTTACACAATATGCGATTTAAAAAAAAAAAAAAAAACAGCACATAGTATCCAAAATGTGTGTTACACTGTTAAATTAATTCATTAAACTATATGTAGTGTTGGTGACGTATTCCTTCATTAGTGCTGACCTTCAGCAGCAGGAGGCTGGTCAGGTGACAGGTGTTGGACGCTTCTTTGCTCTGAAAGGATCATGGAGATGCTGGGCTTTAGTGTGGAGAAGAAAACTGCAGGTTTAATTTTGCTGAGTTAAAAAATAACTTTAATGAAAAAAGTCTGAGGAAAATTGGGATGTTTAAAAAAAATTCCTATAGGTGAAAACTAGCAGCTGATTTGAGGGAATAACCTGCATTTTTCTGAGAGGTGCTACAGCCTGAGAAATGATCTAGAGCTATGCGCTGTAAAGCACAGGTTTTCTGACTTATCTAACTCTGACAGATAATTTTACGGAGCGTTAGGTGTAGACAGTGAACATCTAGGGTGAAAAAAGCCACATCCCTTGCCTACAGATTATAGTTATATATACAATAAATGCATAATGTGTTTTGTAAATAGCCATTTACTATATTTGGAATCAGGGAAACAGTGAGTGTAAAATTTTGGACAGACACTGATGGTGACGACTAAAACAAAAATTTGGTCCATATCGATTGTTCTTTTTTTGTCATCTATTCCCTATTTAACGACAGAGAAATAAAGAAATGGGGATTATAAAAAAACATCTGAACCATTTAAAGTATTTCAGCCCTTCATCACACCATCTTTAAATGAGCACCATCATACAGATGTATGAAACAACCTTTAGTTTAACCTTCCTCTTGACAGGGGACACACAAGATAAACACACTGATATCAGTGAATGCTATCATCTTCACCGATAGGCCGATATCAGTCAACAAGGTGAATATAAATGATAAATCAGTGTATCCCTATTTCAAATAAAGCATAAATCATACACTGTAGAGTTGTGTTCATGAAACGTTTTGTTTAACATGGGGAGAAAAAAACAGATCATCAATGATGGAGTAGCTCATTCCTGCCTGATGAAATCACCCGGAGGTGTTCAGATCTCCCAACCATTGACCTTAACCTTAAGCACAGCCTAGATACAGACAATCTAGGATGTGCATAATGTCAAGGTCAATGGCCTAGGACGAGTAACGTTTTTCGGGAAATCATAAATGCCCAGATCTTCTGACCTTTGACAATGACTTTGACCTCAACCTGGATGCAGACCTACCTGAGGGTCATCGTGTGTGAATTTCATGAGAATCGAGGTAATCGCCTAGGAGGAGGAGTGATTTTTTCTAAAATCACATTAAGTGCCCAGACCTCCTGACTTTTGACCTTGACCACAACTTGGATGCAGACGTTCCTGTTGATTATTATGAGTGAGATTGACGACTATCAGGGCTATTTCCTAGAAGGAGTAGCAATTTTTCTGAAATCACATAAGTGCCCAGATCTCGTAACCTCTGACCTTGACCTTAACCATAACCTGGATGCAGACCCACCTGAGGATCATTGTGAGTGAGTTTTGTGAGCATCGGGGCACACGCCTAGGAGGAGAAGCGTCTCCTGTAAAATGTGGACAGACAGACGGAAGCCACGTCATCGCAGCAGCTCCTTTGTGCTTTGCCGGAATGAGCTAAAAACTTGGTCAGGATTTTTAGAACTTACCAGTAAATCAGCTAAATGCAGTGCCCGGTCCCTCTGTCCCAGTCTGGAGCAGCATCGGGCCATCCCCTCCAGTACGTCTCGTCTGATGGTCAGATTGTTGTCAGCAATCCACTGCAGGCAGCTACTGTAAGCCTCATAGGCTTTCTGAGCCAGGAACACAGCCAGACTTTAATTTTTACATAAAGAATGACACTGATGAATACCAAAATATATCAAATCTACACTCAGTGGCGCTGGCTTTAATCAGTACACCTTGCCATTACTGGACTGGATCCTTGTTGCCTTCAGAACTGCTTTAATCCTTCATGGCACAGCTTCAACAAGATGTTGGAAACAGTCCTCAGATATTGGTCTATATTGATATGCCGGCATCACACAGTTGCTGCTTATTTGTGCAGCCATGATGCTCTATGCATGCATCCATTTATTCATGTTGTTTATGCCAAATTCTGATCTTACCACCCAAATACTGCAGCAAAAACTGAGACATGGACCAGACAAAATTATCCAATCTTCTAGTGTCCAATTTTTGGTGAACAGTGGTGGTGTGAACAGTCGCCTCAGTTTCCTGTTCTTAGCTGGCAGGAGTGGCACCAGTTGAGGTCTTCTGCTGCTATAGCCCATCTGCTTCATGGGTTAATGTGTTGTGCATTCAGAGATGCTCACGGCACCTTACAAGTCATTTAAATCAAGCTGATGTTCTGTTTAAACTTCATCAGCTTCTCTTGACCACACGTTTAAATGCATTCAGTTGATTATATATTTGCATTAACAATCAGCTGAACAGGTGTACCGATTAAAGTGGTCATGAGTGTACATCAGCACCATAAACATCTATAGATTTATTATGGAATAAAATGCAAATTATTTCACAGTTTTTTCATCCCTCCCCCCTTATCTGGGGGGTCCAGGTTGTGAGGGCAGCATTCTGAGCAGAGAAGTCCAGGCTGCCACCCAGTTCACAAAGAACCAATGATCCCCATGACCTATCCTGCAAGTGGTGACCCCACTGGAGGGTGGACCCATGTGACTTGCTGGCCAGGTCCTATGGGCAGAAACCTGGTCACCAAGCACTTGCCCTTGAGCTCCAGTGACCCCAAAATGAGTGGTGTATACAGGAGCCTTGGTGTTGTTGAATCTTTCGTGGAGATCCACTGGACCACTTAGTTTGTCCCTTCATCCACGACCAATTTGCCTTGGGAGACCCTACCAGGTCGCAAGAGCGCCTGACAACATAGCTCCTGAGATCATTAGGGCACGCAAACCCCTCCACCATGATAAGGTAGCAGTCCACAGAGGGGGCATTTAGCTAATGTGTTCAGTGGCGTTAGTTGGTTTGTCTGTTACCAATGTAACCCAAAAAGTCACGAACAGATTTTGATTAAATTTTCAGGAAAGGTGTGTGATGGCACAGGGAACAGATGATTAGATTTTGGTGATGATTTGAGAGTGCATACCTCCACCAAGGGCTTTGTTTGTATTTGTGCAGCAGGATTGCACAAAAACTACTGGATGGATTTGGATGAAGTTCTCACCAGAGGTGGTTCTTGGGCTAGAGAGGAACCCATTACATTTTGGTGATGATCTGAGAATGCATACCTCCGCCAAAGCTCTTATCTTCTCACAGAGTGTTAGCAATAATACTCCAAAACTAATGGACAGAGTTTGATGCAATTTTCATCCCAAGTGGCTCTAGGCCTACAAACAAACCCAGTACATTTTGGAGGTGATCCATGAGGGACGGAAGGAGCCTTGGCGGAGGTATGCGCTCTCTGGGTGCTTTTCTAGTTTATTGTAGAAGAAACTATGCTTTTCTCTTTTGGTACATAAATAATCATAACTTGTTGGTCACATATTTTTATGCCTCGGTGAAACGAGGCATACGGTAGTCTGTCAGTGAGTCTGTGTTAAGTGTGTGTGTGTGTGTGTTGGCAGACAAACACTGAGACACAGCACCCCCTGGTACTTTTATTTGTTTCGTTTTTTTAAGAATATTGAAAGTGTTGGATAACTTCCCATTGGCAAGCGGAAATCTCTAATATTTCCTGAAAGCCAGGAAATGTGACAGTCCACTTGCTGTCACTCTGTTAGCCGATTCCACTTTTGCAAAATATTTCAAGGTGGAGATAAAAAGACAACTGAACAAAAAAGTTACCTGATAGTTTCCTTGTCTCATAGCCAGGTCTCCTCTAAACTTATAAACCTTCTGCTTCTCCAGAGAATCTTCAGTATCCGCACCAGCACTGTCACAGAACCACTGCAGGAACAAAACATTACAACAATGTAAAAATACAAAATAAAGCTGTTTTTAGTATGATCCTCAAGTGAAGTTTGGAAATGTACTTTTAACGGGCACACACACCACTTTGAGTGCATACAACACCACAAATATTGAATGGAAACAATATAACAAAGATTAGATGTTGCCATTTAGAATTTGAATAATTTAGTGCTTCTCTATGTTTAAATATTGTGCACTTTAATGTCCCTATGCAAAACTGTGTCCCTCCACCCCCCAAAAAAGAAAAAAAACACCAGCACATGCCACATCTAGTACAATTTGCACAATGCAAAATAAATGAACAGAATACCAGATATAAAATAGCTAAATACAGCATGAAAAACATGCAAAAAGAAAATTAGGCAGCCTAAGTGCCATTATTTTCCACCTAAATAAGCCCAAGAAGCTTTTAAAGAGTTTTGAAGTCAATCTCCTTGATAAAACTAAACAAGTTTATATTTTTATGTTAAGATATACGATTTTATAAAAGAGGACAGTATGTATGTATGTTAATATTTTTTAAATTCGATATTGATAGTGTGTGATCTACTGCTCTTTAAAATATTAATTTAAAAAAACACTGTTTTAAAAACCAGAGCAATATTTATTAAAAAAACAGGAAAATTTCCTCACCTTCATGCTTGTTTATCCATACATCAGCCCATAAATTATTCACAGAGCCCCCAACTTCATTTATTGTTTTTTTCCTGAATATACAGTATATTAACTGCTTTTTCTGTGACATTTTGGCATCTTAGAAACTAACTGCAAAAGACCGTCAGGGGCAAATGACCTTGTAACACCAGGTACTTGAAACTCTGTGCAACCATCACATTGATTACCCTAACAAAACTTCATTGTCACTGCAGTTTATTATTGCTTATATTTCATATTCAGTTTTTAAGTGCTACACTAAACATATGAGGAGGTTAGCTGGTACAAATAAAGACAGCAACTTTTAATTATCAAAAAATATTGGAGCTTTCTCGGTGAATGCAGCCACAAGGGCCGATGGGACATGGAAATACGCGCTCTGTGTTTCATAGCATTTGCGCATATTGCCCTATGGAGGAAAAGGTTATGTTTAGGTGAAACTATAGACGTCATGGTCCCGTTTCCTCTTTTGTGATGCTTTGCATGAACATCAGGCAGCCATTATTTTTCTTTAGCTTTGGCAGTAAGATGTCTGTGGATCTTTGAGCTTGTGACCGGCATGCTTAGCTCTTTGAATTTATAGTGACTTAAGTTTGTCAGAATAGAGCAGCATTTCTTTGGCTTTGCTGTATACTTTGGATTATTGTCAACCTGTCCTCTGAAGCACTGCCCAGTAAATTGCTTGTGACTGAATAAACAGAATAAAGCTCAGAACTGGTCCAAATGAAAGCGGCTCCTTGAGTCAAATTTCATCTGTGTGATGCGTTTGAATTCTTGGCATTGTTTCTATTTGTAAGGCTTGGGATTGGTTAGACACATATACTTACATGACAATATCACTACCTCCTGTAAACAAAACATTTTTGTTTTAAACTTTTATTACCAAGGACTGTGTAATCATCCAATGACAATGACCATTCCCCCACCCCTCCATCATCTTTTGTGCAATTCTGGTGAACCTGTGTGAAGTGTAGCCTAAGGTTATTCTTCTTCGCCGTCAGGAATGGCAGCTGTGTGGTTTTCTGCTGCTAGTTACTGTTGCCTTTCTGTCAGCTTGAGCCAGTCTGGCCATTCTCCTGTGATCTCTCACATCAATAAACGTATTTCACCCAGAGACCTGCTGCTCACTGGATATTTTTTTTTGTTTCACACCACTCTGTGACCCTGACAGATAGTTGTGTGTTAAGACTCTCAGTACATCAGTAGAACTTCAGCAGATCGTCTTCACCATGTCTGCGTCATAAATGAACTGAGCTGCTGCCATGTGATTGGCTGATTAAATATTTCTGTCAAGAGCAGTTGAGCTGGTGTTCCTAATTAAGTGGCCAGTGAGTACGTCTACACGATGGGGGGGGGGGGGCTGAAAAGTTCATAGGCTGATCATGATGCAGTGGTTAAATTTTACCAAATGTGGTTTATTTTTCAACTGCAAGGATCCCACATGCCAAAAACATGCACGTTAGGTTAACTGGCATCAAACTGGGGATTCTAAATTGTCCTTAGGTATGACTGTGAGAGTGAATGGTTGTCTGTCTCTCTGTGTTGGCCCTGCGATGGACTGGCGATCTGTCCAGGGTGTACCCTGCCTCTCGCCCAAAGATGCTGGGATAGGCTCCAGCCCCCCCGTGACCCAAAAAGGATTAAGCGGAAGAAGATGGATGGATGGATGGATGGATCCAAGCGCTGCAACACCGATGGAAGAAGTGTGTGGCCCGAAGGGGAGACGATGTTGAAAAATAAACCACATTTGGTCAGATTTCACCACCGCATCATGGTCAGCCTATGAACTTTTCAGCCCCCCCATCGTAGTCTTTCTACACAGATAATATATTCAGCAAGTCTCTACGTGGTGAGGGCATATTAATGTCAAAGACTTTAATATAGTTTCTCACCTCAGGTTCACAGAGTTTGGCGTTATAACCGGACAGAGACTCGCACACCCGGTTTCTGGCCTCTGAAAACACAGAGTCGTCAAACGTGCTGCCAAATATCTCCATGTGGAATTGAAAAATGCGATTTAATTCTCGGTAAAGTCAGACAAACGTAACTAAAACACATCTGCTCCGAGGATCGCCATTGTAGCGTGACTGTTTACACTGTCCGGTGGAGTGGTGGACAAAATGTGTACTTCCTAACAGTTCCGAGCAGAAAGGTTCCGGCAGATGACGGTGGAGAGAGAGCTGCGAAGGAGTAAATAAATAAGTATATATTGTATATATGTATATATGTAAATATTTTTCTCAGTTCGAAGATTTTAATATAATTGGAATACATGATCTATACATATATACACTGGAAATTAACGGTAAAAAAAACAAGTTACACCAAGTCTGTTTTTGTCAGCACATCGTCGCTCAGTTTTATAGTAATAATAACGCAGCATAAAAATAATTTTTTTGTAAGTTGTCTGTATTTTTTCAACTGATTTAAGACAATTCTGCACCGCTGAACAAAAAAATGACATCCGTTTCTCTCGATCAGGTCAGGTTTTTATGTTAAGTTATAAGCAGTTGTACAGGTGTACTGTAAATTGAATAGTAGACATTGCGTACATAAGACATTACATGTACATAAGTACATGTAAATTGAATGTTACCTCATCATTGTTCAAAATTTAGAGAATTTCAAGAAATAAAAAAGAATTGTGCATCATATAAAGCAAAAATACCATCCATCCATCCATCCATCTTCTTCCGCTTAATCCTTTTCGGGTCGGGGGGGAGGAGCTGGAGCTGGGGGGCTGGAGCCTATCCCAGCATCTTTGGGCGAGAGGCAAGGTACACCCCGGACAGATCACCAGTCCATCACAGGGCCAACACAGAGAGACAGACAACCATTCACTCTCACAGTCATACCCAAGGACAATTTAGAATCCCCAGTTTTATGCCAGTTAACCTAACTTTCATGTTTTTGGCATGTGGGAGGAAACCGGAGAAATCCCGGAGTAAACCCACGCAGACACAGGGAGAACATCAAATCAAATCAAAATCAAATCAAATCAAACTTTATTGTCATATTGCTGTACATACAACTGTTGTGCAGGCAAGATGAAATTGCGTTTCTCTCGGCATCCATATAAATAGAAGCAGCATGATTTAAGACACACTCCCACACAGCTCCACCCCCACCCCCACCCCCCCATCCATTCACACATCCCTGAGACATACTTGGGGAGAAAAAAAAAAAACAAAACAACTAACTATAATATACAAATAATATACAAAATGTCCGTAGGTGCAGAAGTGTGTATGAGAGATTCCGGGTCAACTGCTCAGCATCCTGACAGCTTGTGGAAGGAAGCTGTTGATCAGTCTGGTGGTTCTGCCTCTGATGCTTCGGAATCGTTTACCAGATGGAAGAAGTTCAAAGTGTTTATGCAGAGGGTGAGAACGGTCCTTGACAATGTTCAGTGCCCTGCTCCTACAACGGTTCTGAAAAAGTTCTTGGACTGAGGGGAGGGAGACTCCAATTACCCTCTCAGCCCCCTTGACTATCCTCTGCAGGGCTTTTTTGTCTGACATACTGCAACTGGAGTACCATGTAGCAATGCAGTACGTCAGAACACTCTCCACCACACCTCTGTAGAAGGTCCTGAGGATGCAGATGGGGAGAGAGGCCTGTTTGAGTTTCCTCAAGAAGTGCAGTCTCTGCTGAGCCCGCTTCCTGATCTCCAAGGAATTCTTGCTCCAGGTCAGGTCCTGCGAGATCTGCACTCCGAGGAACTTGATGTTCTCTACTCTCTCCACTAAACGGCTGCCAATGCTGAGGGGGACGTGCTCAGGCTGTGACCGCCGGAAGTCGATAATCATCTCCTTTGTTTTGTCCACGTTGAGCACCAGATTGTTCTCCCTGCACCAGCCCTCCAGGTCTCTCACTTCTTCCCTGTACATTGATTCCTCATCCCTCTGAATAAGTCCCACCACCGTGGTGTCATCTGCAAACTTAATAATCTGGTTCCCCTCATGTCTGGATACACAGTCATGTGTTAGAAGTGTAAACAACAGTGGACTGAGTACACAGCCTTGAGGGGATCCGGTGCTCAACGTGACAGAGTTGGAGATGTTGTTTCCAACCCGGACAGACTGAGGTCTCTCAGTCAGGAAATCCAGGATCCAGAGACATGTGGCGGTGTTCAGACCGAGAAGGCGTAATTTCTCCATCAGTCTCTGGGGAATAATGGTGTTGAATGCTGAACTGAAATTAATGTACAGGAGTCTGGCGTAGGTGTCTTTCTGGTCCAGGTGGGTGATGACAGAGTGTAGGGTGGTGACTATAGCATCCTCCGTGGAGCGGTTTGAACAATATGCAAACTGGAGCGGGTCGTGTGATGCAGGGAGGCAGGCTGTGATGTGTGGTTTGACAAGCCGTTCAAAACACTTCATCACAATTGGTGTCAGTGCAACAGGACGATAGTCATTCAAACAGGACACAACTGGTTTCTTTGCCACCGGTACAATGATAGAGGTCTTGAAGCATCTGGGAACGATGGCCTGACTCAGGGAGATGTTATAAATGTCAGTCAAGACATCCGCCAACTCGCTCGCGCAGTCTCGGAGCACACGTCCCAGAATGTTGTCCGGACCTGCAGCTTTGCGTGGGTTGACTCTGGTTAGGGTCCTAAGTGTGTCCGCTGTGTTGACGGTAAAAGCTGGTCCAACCGATGGTGGGGGTGGGCCAGCCCTCCCTCTGATTGTCGAGTTTGATGCTTCAAAACGTGCAAAGAAGTCGTTAAGCCTGTCTGGAAGCGAAGCGTCGTCATCATCGACCCCCTGCCTAGACTTATAGCCCGTCAGTGTCCGAACTCCCTGCCACATCTGCTTGGTGTTCCTAGTGTCACAGAGGTGTCCCTGGATTTTCTCCGCATAGGCGCGCTTTGCCGCCTTAATTCCCTTTGAGAGCGCAGACCTGGCTGAGCGGAGGGCGATCCTGTCCTTCGCTCTGAAGGCTGCATCTCTGGCTGTAAGCAGCGAGTGCACCTCTGCAGTCATCCAGGGCTTATGATTACCCCGCATAGTGATGGTCTTCACTGTAGTGACATCCTCTGTGCACTTCGCGATGTAGCTGGTGACTGTATCAGCATACTCCTCCACATCCGTCTTGTCTTCCTGGGAGGGTGCTATTTTGAAGACCTCCCAGTCTGTGTGCAGAAAACAGTCTTTCAGTGCAGAGGTTGCACTCTCTGGCCAAATCCTGATTTGTTTCACTGCTGACCTGCTGCGCTTCAATAAAGGTTTGTAGGCAGGCAGCAGCATCACGGACATGTGATCAGAACGGCCGAGATGGGGGCGGGGTATCGCCTTATATGCATCTGTGTTTGTGTACACTAAGTCCAACATATTCTCTCCTCTGGTCTTAAAGTCTACACATTGTTTAAACTTGGGGAGCACAGTCTTTAGGCTGGTGTGGTTAAAATCCCCTGCAACCACCACAAAACCACCACAGAACATGCAAACTCCACACAGATCACTGTTGGTCGGGGGCTGGGATCAAACCACATGTAAACAAAAACATAAAAATCATGTGGCCATAGTTCAAAAAGTTGACCTGATTGAGCAAAACCAATGTAATTTTTAGATTCAGCACATCAAAATTGTCCTAAATCAGCTAAAAAAAAACTTAAAGACAATAAATTTGGTGTTGACCAGTGTAATTATTATTAATTACATTAGACTTGGGGGGAATGTAGGGAGATCGTCTGCATCGACAGGCTGAAGCCCACTTTTGTGTTGGCAGACAAGCAGGTGGTGTTGGCCCAAGCTCCCTGGCACGGACACCCACCATTGGTGGCTCGGCAAGTTGGTGATCCCTTGGCAGGGACCTGTGCTCGCGAAGCTAATGTGTTTTCTCCCCCTCCCTTTTTTCCTCCACAGACTGACGTGCCCTCCTGTAGACCTCGCCAGCAGGGCGGTTAGACTGGATTGGCGACCCCCCACTACAGCTGCTATGGGCGCCGGCTCAAGCCCAAAGGACAGGGGGTTAGTGCCCTTTCTGGGTGTTCAGGGGGGCTGTGTGGGGGCATGGTGTGGGAGTTCTCCACCCAGAGAAGGCAGATGGAGAAGGGGGAACAATGTACCGAAAGAGGAGGTGTCACCAGGGGTTATCAGACGGGACAGTAAGGACTATGCGCCCCCCGGGGAGAGGAGGAACAGACGGAGCTGCTGGATGAGGAAAGGGTGTGAGAGCGGCACCGGCGTTATGTCATGTTAATGTGACACACAGGTCTTTGTCCTAAACAACAATGTATTATGGTCGGAAGTGCCGAGTCTCAGTGCATGGTATTAAAGATACAGGGATGGCAATTTTCCGCCCATCCACCGATTTCCGCCGATTTATTTTCAAATTGATCATTTCTGTGAATCATCTAAATCTGTTGAGAAAATTTTAGGGGGGGTAAGGTACCTTATTGTTACCGATTTTAGCGAAAATCAACACGATTACATAAGCGCTCGGTGCTTCCCCGGGTCATTTCTCCTGCGATAACCCGGATGTTATGTATTCAAGCTACTGCTGTATTGTAAAAAGCCCTGCGATTGGATAGTTGCAAACGATTGGACCAATCAAATGACTCGTTGTATGCTTTGTCAAAAATTCATGGCGGCTTGTTCTCAGGGATGTGATTTTTCCAGTAATTCGCCGAATTCCGCTTTATCTTCCAGGAAGATAAAGTACGTTAAGTATGTTAGCGGCTTGTGGTCCACGAACGCAGTGAAGGTGCGCCCTTTCAGGCAGAACTGGAAGTGGCGTATGGCCAGGTGGAGAGCCATTAACTCTCCGTCGAACACGCTGTATTTACGCTCACTGTCGTGCAAAGACCTGCTAAAAAAAAAAGGTGAGCAGCTGCCAAGAACCGGCAACGCATTGCTCCACGACGGCCGCTATGCCCATGTCCGAGGCGTTGGTAGTGAGCGCTATCCGAGCCGCCAGGTCTGGGTGCGCCAGTGTTTGCCAGAGCTGTTTTAACTTCAGAACACCTGCTCCTGCTCAGAAGTCCAGTCGACTCTGTCCGCCGGTTTCAGTTTCTTGAGTGCGGCGTACAACGGCTGTATGAGCTGGGCTGCGCGGGGAGGAAACGGTTATTGACATAATGCACGGCTCAGGAGACGCACACACACAGGCTTAGAGTAGTTCAAAGAGTTTATTAACAGCAGGGGTGAATGAGTGCGTGTCTGCGGGATGTAAATGTGTTGGTGATGGTGTCTGCTCCAGGCACAGAGGCAGGTGACCGTACAGCCGAGCAACCCTATGGAGAGAGCACAGGGAGAGGGTGACGGGCATACACCAACACAGGAGGGATTTATGGCGAGAGAAGGACTTACTTGGTGGGTCAGGACAGCTGGCACAACAAGGGGGCGAAGCCCGGAAGACAGCCACCTGGAGAGCTCCGTACAGCAGCGAGGATTGGGCGATGGAGTGGAGATGTCCGCTGCTGGGGAATCCACCTGTGCACAGGGGAGAAGACTGAAGAAGAGAGGTAAGCGATCTTCTTACCAAAAAGGTGATGCTGAAGAGAAGTATGCTCACAACGGTGAGGGACGAAGTCTGACGGCTTCAGGCCAAGCCTCCGGGCGAGACGGCCTTTATCCCTCGCCGCTGATGATTGTCAGGTGCGTGAGCAGGTGGCGCCGCTGATGAATGGCGCGGCGTGACAGTACTCCCCCCTCTAGCAGCGCCTCCTGGCGATGGCTTATCCAGGTGCGCTCGGTGGAAGTCCGCGATGAGCGATGGGTCCAACACAAACGACGGGGGCACCCATTGTCGATGCTCGGGCCCATAGCCCTCCCAGTCCACCAAGTATTGCAACCCACGACCTCGGCGCCGGGAGTCCAGGATGGAGGAGACGGACCAGGCCGGATGGCCACCAATCATCCGGGGCGCGGGTTGCGCTGCAGGAGGAGGGCAAAGGGGGTCAGTGACTGCCAGTTTCACCTTCGACACGTGGAAAGTGGGATGGATGCGGAGGGAGGGGGGAATAGCCACGCGCACAGCCACCGGGTTGATGATCCGGGTGATGGGAAAGGGACCCATGAATCGCTGTGCCAGCTTCCTCCTCTCGCCTTTTAATGTGACGTCCTGGGTAGACACATACACGAGTTGCCCAACTCTGTACGCCGGGGCAGGTCTTCTGTGCCGGTCCGCCACGGTCCTGTTGCGCTCCGCTGTGCGTAAAAGCGCATGACGCGCGGCAGCCCAGGTGGAGCGGAACTGCCTAAGGTGCGCCCTAACAGAGGGGACAGTTACCTCGTTCTCCTGCGCTGGAAACAGCGGGGGGTCGTAACCCAGGGACGCCTTGAAGGGGGACATCCCCGTTGCAGAAGAGCGGGCGGTGTTGTGGGCATACTCCACCCAGGCGAGATGGTTGCTCCAGGACATCGGCTTGGATCTAGTAACACAGCGGAGCGCAGCCTCCAGCTCCTGATTGGTCCTCTCACACTGCCCGTTAGACTGGGGGTGATGGCCGGAGGAGAGGCTCACCTTGGCCCCGATGGCGTTACAAAAAGATCTCCACACCTCGGATGAAAATTGGGGGCCCCGGTCCGAGACCACGTCCACCGGAATCCCGTGCAGCCTGACCACGTGTTGGACGAGGAGGCCCGCCGTCTCCAGGGCAGAAGGGAGACCTCGCAGGGGGATGAAGTGCGCCGCCTTGGAGAAACGGTCCACGATGGTCAGGACGGTGTCAAAGGAGTTGGAAACGGGGAGTCCGGTGACGAAATCCAGTGCGATGTGCGACCAGGGCCTGCCGGGGACGGGCAGAGGCTGGAGCAGACCTGCTGGGGGGGCATTTCCCGACTTGCTGGTGGCACAGATTGGGCAAGCCCGGGCGTAGCGGGCTGCATCCCTCCGCAGGCCTGGCCACCAAAAGGACCGTTGGAGGAGGCTGATCATCCGAGAGGTGCCGGGATGACAGGTGAGCCGGGAGGTGTGGAGCCAGTGGATGACCTCTCCCCGGACCGCAGATGGGACGAACAGTCTTCCCTCCGGTCCGCCGCCAGGATCAGGTTCCACCTCCTGCGCCTTCCGGATCTTGTCTTCAATGTCCCAAGAGATGGCTCCGAGGACGCACGACCTGGGCAGGATAGTGTGGGGCGTCTCCTCAGCCTCCACGGGGGTGAACTGCCTAGAGAGGGCGTCAGGCAGGCCGTTTTTGGAGCCCGGCCTGAAGGTGATTGAGAAGCGGAACCTGGCGAAGAACAAAGACCAGCGCGCCTGGCGGGCATTCAGGCGCTTGGCAGATCGTAAGTACCCTAAGTTCTTGTGGTCCGTCAGGACCACAAACGGCAGATCCGCCCCCTCTAGCCAGTGGCGCCACTCCTGTAAGGCGAGTTTAATGGCCAGGAGCTCTCTGTCCCCCACATCGTAGTTTCTCTCCGCCGGGGACAGGCGCCGGGAGAAGAAGGCGCACGGCCGTTTGGCGCCATCGTCAGGTGACCGCTGGGATAACACTGCTCCCACTCCCGTGTCCGATGCGTCCACCTCCACAATGCACTGCAGCGCGGGGTCGACCTGGCGAAGGACCCGGGAGGAGGAGAACTCCGCCTTGAGCGCCCTAAAGGCAGCAGCGACCTCTTCAGTCCACCGGAACGGGACCTTTGGGGACGTGAGGCGGGTCAGCGGTCCGACGATCGAGCTGAAATTTGGGACAAAGCGGCGGTAAAAATTGGCAAAGCCAACAAACTGTTGCACCTGCTTCCGGGATGCGGGAGTAGGCCACTCCACCACCGCCTTCACCTTCTCTGGGTCTGGGAGCACCTGGTCTTGAGCGATGATGAATCCCAGGAAGGATGTGGTCCTAGCGTAGAATTCGCATTTCTCAGCCTTCACGTACAGACGATTCTCCAGCAGTCTTTGGAGGACCCGCCTCACATGGACCTGGTGCTCGTCCCTGGACCGGGAGAAGATAAGAATGTCATCCAGGTAGACGAACACAAAAAGGCCGATGAAATCCCGGAGGACGTCATTAATGAGGCGCTGAAAGACAGCAGGAGCGTTGGTCAGCCCGAACGGCATGACGAGATACTCAAAGTGGCCGTTCGGGGTACGGAAGGCTGTCTTCCATTCATCTCCCTCCCGGATCCGGACGAGGTGGTAAGCGCTGCGTAAATCCAGCTTGGTAAACCAGGTCGCCCCCTGGAGGGAGTGAAAGGCAGTGTCCATGAGGGGCAGGGTGTAACGGTCCCTCTCAGTGATGTCATTTAGCGCTCGGTAGTCTATGCAGGGGCGGAGGGATCCGTCCTTTTTCCCGACAAAGAAAAACCCTGCCCCCACGGGTGACGACGATGGGCGAATAATCCCAGCGCTCAGTGATTCCTTCAGGTATGTATTCATGGTCTCCTTCTCCGGCGCCGACAGGCTGTAGAGCCGACCAGATGGCAGGGGAGCCCCCTGGCGGAGATTGATGGCACAGTCATATGGTCGATGCGGGGGAAGAGACATAGCTTTTGATTTACTAAATACCATACCCAGGTCGTGAAATTCTGGAGGCACCAGTGACAGGTCCGGAGGTGCTGTATCCGCCACAGGGGGAGCCGCGGACGGGGAGCAGGCAGCGGACTGAAGGCAGGTGCCCATACAGAAGGTACTCCATGCCGATACCCCAGCGGACCTCCAGTCCAGGACAGGGTTGTGGAGGCGTAGCCAGGGATACCCCAGGATGACGGGCGACACAGAGTTGGGCAGGACGTAAAATACCATCTCCTCCCGGTGGTTCCCTGAGATGATGACTGGGACAGGCATGGTTTGGTGAGAAACTCTCCCAAGGGAGGCACGGGAGAGATGGACCAGGGAGATGGGGTGTTTTAATGCCTGACAGCGGATGCCCAATCGGGTTGCCAGGCCTTGTGAAATGAAGCTGCCCTCTGCGCCCGAATCCACCAGTGCGTGGGTGAGGTGCCCAGTGGGATTGTGGCAAAAACGGATGGGCAGCTTTAATTGAGTGAGAGTGTCTAACCGGTTGGGATCCGCGAGGCTCCCTACAGCGATTCGCGGACCCCGCCGACTGGCTTTCCGCGGGCAACGCTCCACAGTGTGTTGGTCACCTCCGCAATACATGCAGAGGCCCAACTCACGGCGGCGTTGTTTCTCCGCAGGGGAAAGCTTGGTCCAGCCCGTCACCATCGGCTCCGACTCCTCGGGGCACGATGCTGGCGGCGCCGCCAGGGGGCGAGCTTGGAACAGGTGCGGCGAGACTCCACGAGGGCGAGAAGAAGAAGACTTCCGCCCCGAGGAGCGCTCGCGCAGCCTGTTATCCAAACTTATCGCTAAGGATGTCAGCTCCGCTAGCGTCCCAGGGATATCCCGTCCAGCCAGTTCATCCCTCAGATCATTATTGAGGCTGCGGAGGAACAGGCCACAGAGGGAGCGTTCCTCCCAGCCCAATTCCTCCGCCGCTACCCGGAAGTCGACCGAGTAGTCCGCTGCCGACCGGCCTCCCTGCTGGAGAGCGAGAAGCCGATCGACCTGGACCGTCTCGGTTTGAGAATGGTCAAAGACCTCCAGAAAGCGCCTCACGAACTGGTCATAGGTGAGGGTGGCATAACTGGGCCTCGCCATTACGGCGTAGGTCCAAGTTAACGCACGCCCCTCCAGAAGATTCCCTATGTAACCAATCCGACTGTGATCCGAGGGAAAATCTCCAGGCACACGGTGGAACACGGACTCACACTGCATAATGAACCCCCGCGCTCCGCCGAGCTTACCGCTAAAGCGGGCGGGGGTCGGAATCGGTGTGAGCCGAACCGATGCCACTGGAGCCGGCTGGACGGCCACTGGAACGGCAGGAGCCGCGCCACCCTGACGAGCCGGGGGGAACGGCTGTTGAGGATCTAAGCGGCCCAACCGGTTAGTTAAGTTCAATAATTGATTGAGGATAACCTGCTGTTGATAAGCAATCTGATCCACTCTAGCCTCGAGAGTGGTAAACCGGTGTGCGAGCCCGCCGTCCGCCGAGCCGCTCTGCTGAAGCCGTACTGACATAATGCACGGCTCAGGAGACGCACACACACAGGCTTAGAGCAGTTCAAAGAGTTTATTAACAGCAGGGGTGAATGAGTGCGTGTCTGCGGGATGTAAATGTGTTGGTGATGGTGTCTGCTCCAGGCACAGAGGCAGGTGACCGTACAGCCGAGCAACCCTATGGAGAGAGCACAGGGAGAGGGTGACGGGCATACACCAACACAGGAGGGATTTATGGCGAGAGAAGGACTTACTTGGTGGGTCAGGACAGCTGGCACAACAAGGGGGCGAAGCCCGGAAGACAGCCACCTGGAGAGCTCCGTACAGCAGCGAGGATTGGGCGATGGAGTGGAGATGTCCGCCGCTGGGGAATCCACCTGTGCACAGGGGAGAAGACTGAAGAAGAGAGGTAAGCGATCTTCTTACCAAAAAGGTGATGCTGAAGAGAAGTATGCTCACAACGGTGAGGGACGAAGTCTGACGGCTTCAGGCCGAGCCTCCGGGCGAGACGGCCTTTATCCCTCGCCGCTGATGATTGTCAGGTGCATGAGCAGGTGGCGCCGCTGATGAATGGCGCGGCGTGACAGTTATAAAAGTTAACCATCCCCCAAAACTCATGCAGCGCCCTGACATTGATGGTGAGGAGAAAAAAATAGCAAAACAATTTAGTTACATTGTGGAGTGTGTAAATGATGAGGCAAGTTTGTCTCAGGCAGTTTATTACACATCTCACACATGAGCATGGTAGAAAAGAGGACCTCTCAGACAGAACTCTTCTCTTAAATACCCAGGTCCTTCTACATATCAAAGATCACATTGCATTCACATCAAAGATCACATTGCATGCACTTCCTTAATCCCTTAACATCCCCCTCGCAGTCTCTGGCACACAAAGAATCCTCCAAGCAGTCTCTGACACACAAAAGATCACACTTTCACAGCTTCCTGTTATCTCCAAGGAAACTCTGCCCTTTGTTCTTATGTAAGATGCTGTTCATTATGTTTTGGCCATGTGCAGCCACACCCCACCCCCCACCCCCGAGCATATTGGATCGAACAAAAGAATAACAGTCTGTATGCTGTGACAGAATCATTACACATCAATCCACATGCTGCTTGGGCTTCAGTCTTCTCCCGTATCTGCTGTAACCAGGATTCACCGCCTCTGCGGCGCTGTCATGCTGGGGAGCTGCTGACTGGGGGTGAAAACCTTTTGTCTGTCCCTGCAGGTGTTCTGGGGAAATTTTACTCTGGGAAGCTCCCCGCAGGGGTCTTCCACGCCGAGGGGCCCTCGCCAACAGCACTTGCTCGTCCGCCACCACAAAAGCGGGTTTGAGTCTGTTTATGCCAACCTTTTCCCTCCTACCCCCCAAATCTAGCAAAAAATGCTTGTCCCCTGTTTCCAGCACTCTGAACGGTCCATCATAAGGTGGGCAAAGTGGGGGGCGATGAGCATCGTGTCTGACAAAAACAAACTCCGCGTTTTTCAAAGTTTTAGGCACAAAAACGCGCGGAAAACTGTGGTGAACAGGGCCCGGCAGCATGCCTGTGTCAATGCCACGCTGCAACAGCTGAGACGGGGAGCTGCCCGGCGCAGGATTATCCGGGAGAAACTCCCTGGGCAGCCGAAGTGGCTGCGCAAAAACAAGTTCAGCCGGGGAAGCTTCCAAGTCTTCTTTAAGCGCAGAACACAACCCCAATAAAACCCACGGTAGCTTGTCTACCCAATTTGCATCCGTCAGTGACGCCCTGAGAGCCGTTTTCAATGACCTATGAAAACGTTTGCATAACCCATTAGCCTGTAGATTGTACGTGGTTGTGCGGTGAATTGTGACACCCAGGCTGCGGGCCATTGCTGACCAAAGTTCGGAAACAAATTGAGGGCCTCTGTCGGACGTAATGTCCGACGGGACTCCAAAACGCGCCACCCATGCTGTTAAAAACGTGCGCGCCACCTCCTCGGCTGTGGTTGACGCCAGTGGAACCACCTCCGGCCAGTGCATGGTGCGGTCCACCATTGTCAGAAGGTGCATGCACCCCTGTGATGGTGGGAGGGGGCCCACGAGGTCCACATGAACATGGTCGAACCTCTTAGCCGGGATGTGAAACGGCTCCAAGGGAGCTCTCGTGTGTCTGTGTACTTTGGCTCGTTGGCACGCCATGCAGGCTGCTGCCCACTCTTTCACTTGTTTGCGAAGGTTCGGCCACACAAATTTCTCTCCTACCATCTTGATCGACGCGCGCACTCCCGGGTGCGCTAAAGAATGAACCGAGTCAAAAACGCAGCGGCGCCACGCGGCCGGTACCACGGGACGCGGTCGCCCAGTGGAGACATCGCAGATTAGGGGGGGCATACCGTCTTGCAGCACCCTGCTCTCCAGCCTTAACCCTGTTGGTCCAGACTGGAGCGCGCGCACATCCGCGTCACTAACCTGCTCCGCGGCCATGGCTGTGTAATCTATCCCCACGCGGACCGAGGCCGCCACGGCACGTGAGAGGCAGTCTGCCACTACATTCAGTTTACCCGAGACATGCTGAATATCGGTAGTAAACTCTGAGATTGCGGCCAGCTGTCTCTGCTGCCGGCCCGACCACGGTTCTGAAACCTTGGCCATCGCGAATGTTAGTGGCTTGTGGTCAACGAACGCGGTGAAACAGCGCCCTTCCAGCCAGAACTGGAAGTGGTGAATAGCCAAGTGGAGAGCCAGCAACTCCCTGTCAAGTGCGCTGTATTTACGTTCACTATCACGCAAAGTCCTGCTGAAAAAGGCGAGCGGCTGCCAAGCCCCGGCTACACGCTGCTCCACGACCGCCCCTATGGCCACATCTGACGCATCAGTAGTGAGCGCTATGCGGGCTGTTGGGTCTGGATGTGCCAACAACGCAGCGTTTGCCAGGGCTGCCTTGACTTCCGAGAACGCCCGCTCTCGCTCCGGAGACCATTCGATCTTATTTGCGGGTTTCTGTTTTTTGAGCACGGCGTACAGTGGTTGCATGAGCTGCGCTGCGCGGGGGAGGAAACGGTTATAAAAATTCACCATTCCCAAAAACTCCTGTAACGCCCTGACCGTTTGTGGTCGGGGAAAATCTGCTACCGCGCACACTTTGTCAGGCAGCGGAACCGCTCCTTCGAGAGAGATGCGGTGCCCCAAAAAATCAATCTGCGTCACCCCGAACTGACACTTCGCTAGGTTGATTATTAAACCGTGCTCTCCCAACCTCCGGAAAACCGCCGTGAGGTGGGTTTCGTGTTCGTCTTCGGACGCGCTGACTACCAAAATATCGTCCAGGTAGACGAATACGAAAGGGAGATCGCGCAGCACTGCATCCATCATGCGTTGGAACATCTGTGCAGCCCCTTTAAGCCCGAATGGCATGCGCAAAAACTCGAATAGACCAAACGGAGTTATCACCGCTGTTTTGGGTATGTCCTCAGCGCGCACTGGGACTTGGTGGTAACCGCGGACCAAGTCTATTTTAGAAAAAACGCGCGCTCCTGCCAAATGAACGGAAAAATCTTGGATGTGAGGAATTGGGTAGCGGTCGTGCACTGTGGCGTTGTTCAACCTGCGGAAATCCCCGCAAGGTCACCACGAACCGTCAGCTTTAGGGACCATGTGTAGCGGGGAAGCCCATGGGCTGTTTGAACGCCTGATGATGCCCAACCTCTCCAGGTTGGCGAACTCCTCGCGCGCTATGGCCAGTTTAGCTGCGTCCAAGCGCCGAGGTTTTGCAAAAACGGGCGGCCCGGTGGTGGTAATAAAATGTTCCACCCCGTGTTTAGCGACAGCTGCCGAAAATGTCGGGACCGTGCGTGCTGGGAACTGAGTGAGCAGTGTGTGGAACTTACCGCTTGCAGCTGTGACGTTGGCTTGTGCTGTTGGCTGGGACGCTCGAGCTGTACAGGGAATAAAATCAAAAGACTGTCGCCTGTTAGCGACATCAACCAACAAACCATGTGAGCACAAAAAATCAGCCCCCAATATATTGAAATTCAATGCTGCTATGACAAAAGTCCACTCAAATGCACGGCCGTGTAGAGACAGAAGCAGAGTCCTCTCACCAAAGGTCTTAATCTCCGAGCCGTTTGCTGCTGCCATCTCGGGGCCGCTGGATCCTGCCAGCCGGTCGGCGTAGGACGGCATGATGAAACTCAACTGGGCGCTGAGGAAATGCCTCCCCGAGCGTGCGTCCGTCAAGTAGAGCAGCTTGTTCTCCTCCCCGAGGGCCGCAGCTGCTACCGACCCCCGGTCTTGGCGTTTCCCAAGCACTTGAACTGGCACGGTGGTATACATTTGCGTGCCCTCTCTGCAAAGCGGCGGTGGTAGAAACAAAGGGTGTCTCCTCCGCGTTCCTTGGCCCCCGCCACCGCCGTCGTCGGTGGTTCTGCTACCGCCGTCGATGACTCCTCGCCATCTCCGGTCGTCGCGCCGAGCTCCGTCACTGCCGCTGTGGTCGCGAGCTCTCTGCTGGCCATGATGATCTGGTGTGCCTCCTGGGCCAGCGCACGGTAGTCCCGCTTGGCCAGCAACGGCGAACTGGCCAGGGCCGCTCTCGTCGCTGACGGAAGGTTCCGGAGGAAAAGGTGGATAAAAATGAAGTGGTCGTCATCCGAGCCCTTCAATCTCAGCATCCTCTCCATGAGGTCAATAGCCGTGCAATCTCCCAACCCGGTCCGCATCAGGAGTCTCTCTGCTCTCTCCTCAACCGAGAGTGTGTAGTGCTGGATAAGTGCGGCCTTCAATGCGCCGTATTTGTTGCTGGCTGGTGGCTGATCCAGCAGGCTCTCCAGATGCTGAGCCGTGTGGGTGTCGAGCTTTGCGACCACATGATAGAATTTCGTGTCATCCACCGATATCCCCCAGAGGACGAACTGCGCCTCAACCAGGTGGAACCAGGAGCGCGGATTGTGCTGCCAAAAATCCAGTAGCTGGATTGTAACGGCATACGCTTGGCTGGGGGCTCCCAACGAGGCTGGCTCCGGGGAATTCTCTTCGTGTTGCATGCTTTGTCTTGGGTCACCAGTGTGGCATAAAACATTACTTTTATGATTCCAAACAGTTTGAAATTGACAGTGCACAGTGGATATTGACTCATAACTTTTGAATATTTCTAAGACTTGGCTGCATCAGTGATTGTGCAAAATGAACTGCTCAAGACTCAATGGAGAATGAAACTGGTGATCTGAAATGAATGCTGAAATTATAAAAAGTAATGGTATGTTGGAATTTTATTTCTATTATGGAATAGATAAAATTAACTGATTTTGATTTGATCAAGTGTTAAAGCATGTGATGGATAATGCTTGTTGGTGTGGTATATATCACTCAGATATTCCATACCTACATTGGTTAGAGCATGTGGAAATGTTTGGGACAACATATACAAAGGAACTTCACACCTCTGAAAGAACAAAGGAATCTCACCGCCCTGTGAAGACCCATGACTCACAGGACGCCATGGCAACAGACTCGACACCTTCACCCCTGAGAGAGGAGAAGGTCTTCCCATCACCTCCCAAGGCGAAGGGAGGAGTTAACAGGACTAATGGGGGGATTTAGATAACGGGGAGATGTTACCTTTTTCAATGAGTGTACTCTGATGTCAGCTGTTTCAATGAGTGGTGCCATGTGTGCTTGTATTTAACCAGCGAGCAAAGCAGAGATCTCTCTCTTGCCTTCTGCTAAGCTCTGCACCTGTTGAGATTTGATAGAGGAGCTATTCAATAAAAACCCTGTTTTTAATTCAAAGCCGCCTCGTTATTTCAGCTCCACTACACTGGTGACCCTTACGCGAGAATATGGACCGGAGGCGCTCTTCAAGCTGCTCATCCATGGTGGCTCTGGCACACGCCAGCGACGACGCAGACGAAGGAACAAGCAGACAGCTGTTCCCCGCGGCAGAGGGCACTGAGAGAGCTCAACCGAGCTCCAACACCGCCGCGAGAGCCGTAGAAACGCACTCTCACCCGGCGAACACGACAATGATGGTGTGCACGAACGCCGTCGCTGTCAAGCTGCCAGACTTCTGGAGAGAAGACCCTGCATCTTGGTTCCAGCAAGCTGAAGCCCAGTTTATACTGGCGGGTATCACAGCAGATGATACCAAATTTTATCACATCATCTCCAAGCTCAACTCCGCAACTTCGAAGTGTGTGCGGAGCTTGGTCCAGCAACCACCAACCCGGGACAAATATGAGACACTCAAGGCGACCATCGTGGCGAATTATGTCCCGTCAGCGGAGGAAAGAGCCGAGAGAATCCTGGCGGTCTACGGCCACAGAGGGGGCAATCCAAGGACCCTCATGGAGGATTTGCTACAACTCAAGGAAGAGGATAATGATAATTTCCTTCTCCAATTCATTTTCCTCAGCACGCTACCACCGCATTTGAGAGGGACACTCGCCAAGATGAAGTGCAATAACCATCAGGATTTCCGCACACTGGCCAACGAGGCTTACCGGCTCGTCAACGCCTGCAGAGAACGGACACCCACAGCGGCATCCGCAGATCTGAGAACTGACACCCCGAGCCTTGGAGAGACTCAACCCACGGTGACAGCGGCGCGGCCCAAGCGCAACGAGCAGAACGACGTCTGCTATTATCACCACCGCTTCGCAGAGAAAGCCCGCAAATGCGTTCCCCCCTGCAAGTTTACGAGGTCGGGGAAACGCCAAAGCCGAGGGCCATTAACAGCAGCAGTTCTCAGCGAGAAGAATAAGCTGTTATACGTGACGGATGGATACACAGGCAAGCAGTTCCTCATTGACACGGGAGCTCAGCTGAGTTTCGTCATGCCCTCCCACGCAGAGCGAACCATGGGCACCCGGGGCAACGGAGCAGTGGCAGCCAACGGCTCTGACATCGACACGTTCGGGGAAAAGAGCCTGCACCTCCTCATCCACGGCCGCAGCTACAGATGGACATTTGTTGTAGCAGCGGTGAGCTTTAACTTGTTAGGCGCAGATTTTCTGTGTGCACATGGGTTATTAGTGGATCTTGCAAATAGGCGCCTGGTTAATGCACTCTCTTTTGCTTCTATTCCATGCTCAGCTCGAGTTTCTCCACCACCTGTGCAGGCCAACGTCACTACGGCAGGAGGTAAGTTTGAGCAACTCCTCACCCAATTTCCAGCACTCACAACCCCCAAATTCTCAGCACTGTAGCCACCGGGAACACTGAACAACGGTTTTGCAAAGCTCGATTAGAGGAGCTAATCAGCAGACAGCTGTTCCCCGCGGCAGAGGGCACTGAGAGAGCTCAACCGAGCTCCAACACCGCCGCGAGAGCCGTAGAAACGCACTCTCACCCGGCGAACACGACAATGATGGTGTGCACGAACGCCGTCGCTGTCAAGCTGCCAGACTTCTGGAGAGAAGACCCTGCATCTTGGTTCCAGCAAGCTGAAGCCCAGTTTATACTGGCGGGTATCACAGCAGATGATACCAAATTTTATCACATCATCTCCAAGCTCAACTCCGCAACTTCGAAGTGTGTGCGGAGCTTGGTCCAGCAACCACCAACCCGGGACAAATATGAGACACTCAAGGCGACCATCGTGGCGAATTATGTCCCGTCAGCGGAGGAAAGAGCCGAGAGAATCCTGGCGGTCTACGGCCACAGAGGGGGCAATCCAAGGACCCTCATGGAGGATTTGCTACAACTCAAGGAAGAGGATAATGATAATTTCCTTCTCCAATTCATTTTCCTCAGCACGCTACCACCGCATTTGAGAGGGACACTCGCCAAGATGAAGTGCAATAACCATCAGGATTTCCGCACACTGGCCAACGAGGCTTACCGGCTCGTCAACGCCTGCAGAGAACGGACACCCACAGCGGCATCCGCAGATCTGAGAACTGACACCCCGAGCCTTGGAGAGACTCAACCCACGGTGACAGCGGCGCGGCCCAAGCGCAACGAGCAGAACGACGTCTGCTATTATCACCACCGCTTCGCAGAGAAAGCCCGCAAATGCGTTCCCCCCTGCAAGTTTACGAGGTCGGGGAAACGCCAAAGCCGAGGGCCATTAACAGCAGCAGTTCTCAGCGAGAAGAATAAGCTGTTATACGTGACGGATGGATACACAGGCAAGCAGTTCCTCATTGACACGGGAGCTCAGCTGAGTTTCGTCATGCCCTCCCACGCAGAGCGAACCATGGGCACCCGGGGCAACGGAGCAGTGGCAGCCAACGGCTCTGACATCGACACGTTCGGGGAAAAGAGCCTGCACCTCCTCATCCACGGCCGCAGCTACAGATGGACATTTGTTGTAGCAGCGGTGAGCTTTAACTTGTTAGGCGCAGATTTTCTGTGTGCACATGGGTTATTAGTGGATCTTGCAAATAGGCGCCTGGTTAATGCACTCTCTTTTGCTTCTATTCCATGCTCAGCTCGAGTTTCTCCACCACCTGTGCAGGCCAACGTCACTACGGCAGGAGGTAAGTTTGAGCAACTCCTCACCCAATTTCCAGCACTCACAACCCCCAAATTCTCAGCCACTGTAGCCAAACACGGGGTTAAACACTTCATTCCAACAAACGGACCTCCCGTTTTTGCCAAAGCTCGCCACTTAGACGCGGCCAAGCTCAACATAGCAAGGGACGAATTTGCAGCTCTTGAAAAATTAGGCATTTGCCGACGTTCAAAGAGCCCTTGGGCCTCACCACTTCATATGGTCCCGAAATCCGACGGTTCTTGGAGACCGTGCGGAGATTACCGCAGGCTAAACAACGCTACAGCGCATGACCGCTACCCCATTCCTCACATTCAGGATTTTTCATTGCATTTAGCAGGTGCGCGCATTTTTTCAAAAATAGACTTAGTCCGCGGTTATCACCAGGTCCCAGTCCGAGCTGAAGATATTCCTAAAACAGCGGTTATAACCCCTTTCGGCCTTTTTGAATTTCTAAGAATGCCATTCGGCCTCAAAGGCGCGGCTCAAACTTTTCAACGGATGATGGACGCAGTCCTACGCGACCTACCCTTTGTTTTTGTCTACCTCGATGACATGCTTGTAGCCAGTTCATCCGAGGAAGAACACAAACAGCACCTCACTACCGTTTTTCAGAGGCTGGAAGAGCACGGACTTATAATCAGTCCAGCCAAATGCAAATTCGGCGTATCACAAATTGATTTTTTGGGACATAGGGTCTCCCCGGCAGGGGCAATTCCGCTTCCAGACAAAGTTCGTGCGATAGAAAGTTTTCCACGGCCTCAAACGGTTAAGTCGCTACAGGAATTTTTGGGGATGGTGTTTTATGAAAATATTTAGACAGGTTCGTGAGAAGTCGGCACATAGAAAAGAATGTACACTGAGACAAAGTATTCACACTGAGACACGGCTGCTAGAATAAAACTGTATCTCTTTATTCCCCACAGACCATATCTCCATACACAAAAGAGAAATCATTGCATGTCACACATTTCCTTCACACACAAGGATCAATGCATTTCATGTCATTTCACAAGCTCTTACCGTTTGATACAGGTGACCGGGAGCCCACGGCCAGGAAGAGCGTGATTTCTCAGCCGGACGTTTTTGCGCAAGAAAACTCACGGCAGACTCAACGTATTGAGGGAAAACCCCTGTTTTTAAAGGAAGGCTAGGTACAGAACAGAGTGGCCATCTCTGCTCCGAGCAAGCCCCCCCCTCATCATAGAATTGCGTGGGGAGCAGGAAGGGCCAGTTTTCTGCTCCCAGGCAATTCAACTCTGCCTGGTTCCCAAAACATACAGGAACACCTGCTACATTTCTCCCAATACACACATATGTGAGAAGGAATAAAGGCCAAGCCTTTGTTTCATAAGCATGCAACAGTGATTTAAGGAGTGAGAGACTTGCTGTGCTAAGGAAAACTTGCTGTGTCTAAGAACAGGTCATACTGTCCAGGTCATGGTGTGCCTTAAGATAAAGAGAACTGGATTCATGGGAAGAGAACTGGATTGTTAAAACATATTAAAAACAACTGAGAAACAAATCAGGGCACACATTAAAAACACATTTATATTACATTCCACCCTTTGACCTTATTTGTGATCAGTTGTTAAGTTGGTGAAGATAATTGCTTTCTTCCCCAACTAAGTGCCTTCTTCCCCAACTGAAAAACAAATCAGGGCACACATTAAAAATATTTATATCACATTTTCCACCCTTTGACCTTATTTGTTCTATCAGTTGGTGAAGAACATTGGGTAATTACTTTCTTCTTGGGGAATACTTTCATCCTCGTAAGGTATTCCAATATCATTGTGGTGATTTAATTCCACCCAATTAATGTCCCAAATGCATGTTACAACATGCCATAATAACTCATTTCTTGTGGTAAAATGTCTAGTGTACCAATTCCATTCACTACTCGGACCTACAGCATAGCTATAACATATCCAGTGACCAGGAGGTTCAGCACTCACCTCTACTTTGCAAGATGTGGTACCATATCCTCCATCTCGAAAGATAACTTTTATTTTCATTTTGCCAGAGAATTATATATTCTTCTACTTAAAACCTGTTTTACTCTTCTAATATAGCAGAAAGCACTGAAATTGCATAGTGTTAAGACACATAGAACAGCAACTAATATAGCTAGGGGAGGCACCAGTGTTGTGCGAGCAGTGACTGACATGCCTGAGAATATATCCCACCAGTGATGAGCAGAAGCTTGCTCTATCTGATGGGCTGCATGCAATACCTTTCCTTGGGCCACCACAGTGGATATCACTGCAGCACGCACATTAGACATATGATCACCAATGAGCTGTTGTATCTCCGTGGATCCATTCAGTGCGCCTCTGAATCGATCCAGGGACACCTGCCATGGAACTTCCAGCACCCGCCATTGCAGGGCGGTCAGGTGGGCCTCACTAGAGAAGTTGGTAAGACGATATGTCCGATTATGCCATTGCCACATGTGAACACCATGCAGACACCCAGTGAAAGGTACCCTAGGCAACATTGGATGGGAGTTTAAAGTGGCTACACATAGAGTATGGGGCCCTATTTGCCACATCATGTCACAAGGTTTTTCTATTCTCCATTCACATAGTGCCTCTGTCATGGTTAAGCATGGTTCAGTATATATTGCTCGACTTAGGCATGCATATCCTTGGTCAGTCAAATCACATTCTGATAAATCATAGGTGTTATTCTGCCCTGGAGCAAACCATTTCCCCTTTAATTGAATAAACCAAAATGCTGTAGCGGTAATTACTGGTAACACATGATATTTGCACACATCAACAGCTTCTGTAACATTTAATTGAGTCCATTGCCCGTTACACATCGTGCTATTGCAGATGGTTTTTTTCAGGATGCGGAATTAACCACCATTCTTCAGTGATGTTCCACACGTCTCGCCATTGTCGAGCGTGATTGGTAGTGACAATGCGAGTAAAACGTTCCAACTGCATGCGGATATCCAAAACTTGAATGTTGCACACAGTCCAATTGAAAGCTCGAGTGATGTTCGTCAGCAATTCACTCGTAGCATTCCACATGGTCAAATCCCAAGTCAAACGTTTTTGAAACAGATTGGCGGCCTCCATTTGAGGCCCCACCACCGTAGGCATCCAAAATCCAACTTGTTGAATGCCTAAAGACGTTTGATGTCCAGTATCTGCCAACATTGATCTAGTTACCTCGTTGTTAATGGTGTTGGAGATTCCCAAAACTGTGCCAAATCCTCCCAGCAACGTGTCATACCATGCTCTCTTCTTTCTTTTTGAACATTTGGGAATGGGTGGTATCTTTACCATCCAATTGACGGTGATATGGCTGGTTTGTGTGGCTACTGTTGTACATGTCGACAGTATGGGTGCCAGATTCGTCGGGGATGTATGCTTTGGGTTTTTGTCGACCACCAGAATAAGGTACACAAAGGGGATGCGTCGACCCTTTATGACTGTTCCATTCATCAAATACACTTCCTTATCTCCCGTTATGTTGATGGATAGCTTTGTACCATTTAAGGTAGTGTCACATTTCAGTAAGTCATTAACCACTTTGGCCACACATATGGTTACATTGGCAGTCAAGTTAACTATACACCCCTTCTCCACCGCAGACACATTATATTGGTATTTGACACATTTGGGGCATATGTAAATAGGACAGTGGCTGGTTAAGTTCAGTATCTTGCACTTTTGGTTTGATAAACAATAGAAACCGTCTTGACTCCGATTGGCACCGACCCGACTCTCCTTCCAGCTCAGCGAGACAGGTTGGTCCACCTCAAACATTTCTTGGCCTGGTGTGGCGTGGATCTGGATCCAGCAACCGGCGATACTCATCCACACGATCACAACGAGGGCAGGGCGGCACATGTCCCAGCAGACGACATAGCCATGTCCTCGGTGCTTGTGGGGGTGTCGAAGAAGACCCATGACGTGGCGGGTATCCAATCACCAATCTCCACCCGAACATTCCTGCAAAGCAAGCACATACTTAGGAGAGGAGAAAGCACAGAATTAGTTCTCCCTTAGATAACATTTTGATACTAGTACATTTATCCAGGTTTCCTCTCCTGGATACAAAATGGTCACCACCTGATCCGTCCCTTGAGCTATGATCTCAGCCGGGTGGGGAGGACCATTTTCTTGCCTCACCCATACTTTGGCCCCAGATTTGTCTGTGGAACCAAAGCCTTTTTCGCCCCTTTGCGTCATCACAGCCGGCTTAGCAATCTCTTCAGGGTCAGTCATTAGACATAGTATAATGACCAATTGGGCCACTTCATCCCCCTTATTCAGGGTTATGGGCTCTGATCCCAGTACATAGCACACCACCCCCAGTTCTCCTTGATAATCACTGTCAATCACACCTGCTAGAGTCGTTAAACCTTTCAGGGATAATCCAGACTTTGGCAATATGTGACCATACATTCCATTCGGACATTTCAACCCTAGTCCGGTTTTTACCACAGTGGGTGTTCCTGGTACTAAGGTGAGAGTTTCCATAGCTCTTAGATCTAATCCAGCCGAGCCTTTCGTCGCTCGCACTGGCAGTGTTGCCTCTGGGTTAATTTTCCACATCTCAATAATTTGTCCTTCAAATTGTTCAAGATTGACAGTGATCATTCGGTTCAGTGGTGTTGTACCAGGTGCAATGGGTCTATTGTTTAGCTGTTTCAGCGCTTGTGGTAAGCGTTTTTTCCACCCTTCCAAACTATTGTTTGTCCCTCCTTTTTTCAAGGTGGCTTTCAACAACCCATTCATTCTTTCAATTAAACCCGCAGCCTGGGGATGATATGGAACGTGATAAATCCATTCCACATGATTGTGTTTGGCCCAATCTTTCACCAGATTTCCGGTGAAATGGGTCCCATTGTCAGTTTGAATCTGTACAGGTAGCCCATAGAACCTTTCAATTAGGTCCAAACAGGCCAGTGTGGCCTTCTGATTAGCCACTTTGGCTGGGTGTGCTACTACCACACCCGAAAATGTATCCACAACCGTGCATACATATTTACACCGTTGTGACTCTGGAAGAGGACCAATAAAATCCATTTGCTAGATTTGTCCTGGGTTCTTTCCCCTTTGTATATGTCCAGTGAGATGTTGTGGGACACCTCTTCTGTGATGCTGACAGGCCTCACACTGTTTAATGGCTGTCTTTACATCATCAGTTTTTAAATCAATGCCTCTATCCCTGGCCCATTGGGTGGTAGCTTGAATTCCCCAATGTCCACTCTTTTCATGGGCCCACCGGGCCAAATCCGCAGTGGATTGCCTCTCCACTGACATTGCTCTAACCACCCCATCAATATAGCTATTGTGGAGGGCTTCTGAGTCCATATTTTGGGTATGGGCATCGACATGGGTGACATGGATAGTGACCCCTTGAACCTTTTGCCAGATTTCCTCCCACAACTCTTTACCCCACACCTCTTTCTTTTGAATCCGCCATTGATTGGACTGCCATGTAGGCATCCATGTGGTTAACCCATTAACCACTGACCAGGAGTCAGAGTAAATATATGCTCCTGACACACTCGCATGTTGTATCACCATGTGTACGGCCTTCAACTCAGCCCATTGGCTGCTTTTTCCCTCACCCATTTCTTCCAAAATTTGCCCCAGATGAGGGTTGAAAACCCCAGCTTTCCACCTTCATTTTCCCGCTACCCACTGAGAAGAGCCATCCACAAACCACGCCCTGCTTTTCTGCTCTTCTGTAAGTTCATCATAGCGGGGCCCTGTTAACACAGGCGACTCCTGCAGCTGTTCAACTTCAAAACAAGACTCATCTGCCTCTGGGACATCAGCAACTTGTTCATGCAAGACCGAAACTCCTTTTTGTCCAGATTTCACTCTTTCAGACCCGTACCATTTCCACTTAATGATGCTACTCTCCTGGGCGGTACCTATCCGATGTGTGGTGGGGTTACTCATTACCCACGTCAGAATAGGTATCAATGGCCTCATGATCACCTCATGCCCTGCAGTTAATGCCTCTGTCTCCACCAAACTCCAATAACACGCCAATAGTTGTTTTTCAAAAGGCGTGTAACAAATTCCTGCACTCGGCAGCTTCCTTGACCAGAAACCCAAAGGTTTCCGTTGTTTGCCTTGTTTTTGCCATAAGCTCCAATTTGCATAATTATTCCGAGCTGACACCTGCAACTCAACTGGACCAGATTGCAGTTTTCCTAATGATAGAGCTTGCTGTATGGCCTCTTTGGCCATGTCAAAAGCCACTTGCTGTTTTTCTGTCCACTCAAACTGCTCTTTTTTCCTTGTCACTTAATATAAAGGCTGCAAAATTTGCCCCAAATGAGGAATGTGACTCCTCCAATATCCAAACAGCCCAACAAACCGCTGCACATCCTTTTTGGTGTGCGGAGTGGCAAAAGTCATTATCTTTTCTCGGGCTTTATCTGTGATTTCCCTTTCTCCCTTATTCCAGCAGATTCCCAGAAATTTCACCCTCTGGGAGAGCTTCTGCTTTGTTCCAAATCCATTAAAAACTGGATCAAACTGTCCTCTTTGTTCACTGTTGATTCCTATTGTTTTTATATTTCCTTTATGCAACTCAGCATCTCCCAAGTCTTGTGAGGCAGGCAGCCCCGCCTCTTGCATTCTTCACTTGCCAGCAAAGAAAATTCACCTTCTGTTTTTTTCTAAAGGCCAAACTTTGCCTCTCCCCCGCCCCTCAGGCAAAAGGAGAGAGGGAGGGAGAGAGAACTTCCCGCGCCCGCCCCCTTTGGGAGAGCGAGGAACAGAGAGAGAGAGAGAGAGAGAGAGAGAGAGAATTATCCCTCACCCGCCCCCTTTGGGAGAGCGAGGAACACAGAGAGAGAGAGAGAGAGAGAGAGAGAGAGAGAGAGAAAGGAAAAGGAGGTTTATTTTTTTACATGTAGCGCTGCTCGCCTCTCCCCTTGCCGATGGGAGAGAAAGAACGGCTACTCACACAACACCGCACCTGCTGCTGAATTCCGCTCAGCGGAGCTTTTGGAGCAACTTCAATACCCCGTAGACACGCAGACATCACCGAAGGGGACCTGTCCCCTACCAAATCTGCCCATGGCGCTAATCTGCCACCTCCATCAGCTAAACACACACCAACCTGCTTCCATAAGCCATCCCAACCTGGAACCACACAATCGCCGGAAGAGCCCCCGGCTACACTTTGTTTCTGTCTGTTCTTAAACATGACTTTTTCTATGCACAGCTCCTCTTTGACCTCTATTAATTTTCCTCGAATCCTGTTCGTGACGCCAAAATGTTTTATGAAAATATTTAGACAGGTTCGTGAGAAGTCGGCACATAGAAAAGAATGTACACTGAGACAAAGTATTCACACTGAGACACGGCTGCTAGAATAAAACTGTATCTCTTTATTCCCCACAGACCATATCTCCATACACAAAAGAGAAATCATTGCATGTCACACATTTCCTTCACACACAAGGATCAATGCATTTCATGTCATTTCACAAGCTCTTACCGTTTGATACAGGTGACCGGGAGCCCACGGCCAGGAAGAGCGTGATTTCTCAGCCGGACGTTTTTGCGCAAGAAAACTCACGGCAGACTCAACGTATTGAGGGAAAACCCCTGTTTTTAAAGGAAGGCTAGGTACAGAACAGAGTGGCCATCTCTGCTCCGAGCAAGCCCCCCCCTCATCATAGAATTGCGTGGGGAGCAGGAAGGGCCAGTTTTCTGCTCCCAGGCAATTCAACTCTGCCTGGTTCCCAAAACATACAGGAACACCTGCTACATTTCTCCCAATACACACATATGTGAGAAGGAATAAAGGCCAAGCCTTTGTTTCATAAGCATGCAACAGTGATTTAAGGAGTGAGAGACTTGCTGTGCTAAGGAAAACTTGCTGTGTCTAAGAACAGGTCATACTGTCCAGGTCATGGTGTGCCTTAAGATAAAGAGAACTGGATTCATGGGAAGAGAACTGGATTGTTAAAACATATTAAAAACAACTGAGAAACAAATCAGGGCACACATTAAAAACACATTTATATTACAGATGGTTAATTTTTACAACCGTTTCCTCCCCCACGCAGCTCAGCTCTTGCAACCCCTATATGACGCGCTCAGAAAAAAGAAAGCTTCCAACGCGGTCGAATGGACCCCGGAGCGCGAACGCGCTTTCGCGGAAGTAAAAAGCGCCCTAGCTAACGCCACAATGTTAGTCCACCCAGATTCCTCAGCCCGCATTGCTCTAACCACAGATGTTTCAGACCTGGCTATAGGGGCAGTTGTAGAACAACTTGTCAGTGGGGTCTGGCAACCTTTAGCATTCTTTAGCAAATCGCTAAACCCTACTGAACGCAAATACAGCACTTTAGACAGAGAGCTGCTGGCGCTTCATTTGTCCATCCGCCACTTCCAGTTTTGGTTAGAAGGGCGGAGTTTCACGGCTTTTGTGGACCATAAGCCGCTCACTTTTGCTATGGCTAAAATTTCAGAACCATGGTCAGGCAGACAGCAAAGACAGCTAGCTGCGATTTCAGAGTTCACCACAGACATTCGACACGTAGCAGGCAAACTTAACGTAGTAGCTGACTGTCTCTCCCGTGCTGTGGCACCGCCAGAGCACGAGGAGACAGATTACACTGCTTCAGCAGCTGAGCTTTTCTCTAACGCAAACACATATGCAGCACCTATCCATGAAGGGATAGATTATGCAGCCATGGCGGAAGAGCAAGGTAGTGATGTGGACGTGTGCGCGCTCCTGTCTGGACCAACAGGGTTAAGGCTGGAGGAAAAAGGGTTGCGCGACGGCGTGCCCCCCCTAATATGCGATGTTTCAACCGGCCGACCTCGCCCGTTAGTACCAGCTGCTTGGCGCCGCCGCATTTTCGACGCAATTCACTCCCTCGCGCACCCAGGTGTGCGCGCCTCGGTCAAAATGGTTGCCGAAAAGTTTGTGTGGCCAGGCCTACGCAAAAACGTAAAAGAATGAGCAAAAACTTGCATTCCTTGTCAGCGCGCCAAAGTACACAAACACACTAAAGCCCCTCTGGAGCCTTTTCCAATCCCTGCTAGAAGGTTCGACCACATTCATGTCGACCTCGTGGGGCCGCTGCCTTCCTCCCAAGGTTTCACACACCTGCTAACAATGATAGACCGCACCACGCGCTGGCCAGAGGCAGTCCCGCTAGCGGTAACCACAGCGGAGGAAGTCGCTCGCGTTTTTCTAACAAATTGGGTGGCACGTTTCGGCGTCCCATCAGACATCACGTCAGATAGGGGGCCTCAATTTGTCTCAGAGCTCTGGTCAGCCATGTCCAACAGTTTAGGGGCAACAATTCACCGCACCACCGCTTATCACCCTCAGGCTAATGGGTTATGCGAGCGTTTTCACAGGTCCTTAAAGGCCGCCCTCAGGGCCTCATTAACGGACACAAATTGGGTAAATAAACTTCCCTGGGTTTTATTGGGGTTGCGTGCGGCACCTAAAGAGGATTTAGACGCTTCCCCTGCAGAATTAGTCTTCGCTCAGCCTATCAGACTACCAGGTGAATTTTTACCAGAAAACCCGGAACCAGGGCACCTCCCGGTCCCAAGGTTTTTAGGCAGTAACAGTCCGGACTTTCTCCACGGTCCAGCTCATCACTCCTTTCCACGAGTTTTTGTTCCTCAAACTTTAAAAAACGCTGAGTTTGTTTTTGTTAAGCATGAAGCTCTAAAACCAACGTTACGCCCAGTATACGATGGCCCGTATAGAGTGCTGGAAAATGGTGACAAACACTTTGTGGTTGATTATGGGGATAGAAATGAAACGGTCAGCATTGACAGACTCAAACCTGCCTTCTTGTTGAGAGACGGACCTGCACAGCTGGCCCGAGCACCTCGGCGAGGTAGACCCCCAAGGAGAAAGTCTCAGCCCCTAGGCAGGGAACAGATAATCTCTCTCCTTCCCACACTGCAGATTCCTCACAACAAGGTCCCAGCAGGATGCCTAAACCAACCTACAGCAGCTTTGGGAGAAGATTGAAACCCAGACTACTCAGGGACTGATTACACCACTATGCAAATTTTCGCTAATTGTGCCGCAACAGTTTAGGACTGATTTATGATTATACTATGCCGTTACGTTTTCACTGAACTCTCTTAGGAGCATGGCTGCTTGAAAGTTTCTTCTGTGGCAACAGCTGTAACACGTAGTATGTCTTAGTAATTACCCTAGACTGTGAATCTTTCTGTGTTCCTTCATAGTTGTTTGGGGGGCCTGTGGTATATATCACTCAGATATTCCATACCTACATTGGTTAGAGCATGTGGAAATGTTTGGGACAACATATACAAAGGAACTTCACACCTCTGAAAGAACAAAGGAATCTCACCGCCCTGTGAAGACCCATGACTCACAGGACGCCATGGCAACAGACTAGACACCTTCACCCCTGAGAGAGGAGAAGGTCTTCCCATCACCTCCCAAGGCGAAGGGAGGAGTTAACAGGACTAATGGGGGGATTTAGATAACGGGGAGATGTTACCTTTTTCAATGAGTGTACTCTGATGTCAGCTGTTTCAATGAGTGGTGCCATGTGTGCTTGTATTTAACCAGCGAGCAAAGCAGAGATCTCTCTCTTGCCTTCTGCTAAGCTCTGCACCTGTTGAGATTTGATAGAGGAGCTATTCAATAAAAACCCTGTTTTTAATTCAAAGCCGCCTCGTTATTTCAGCTCCACTACAGTTGGAATATTTTAGGAATGCTATCTTCTTGGAACATAAGTCAATATTATACAGTAATAAGTGGCATTCAGCTGTTTGTTTTATGTCATTTAAGCACAGTTCTGGTACTTAAAAATCATAAAAACCCAGGAGCTTCGGGGGGCTTCGCCCCCCTTGCCCCTGACTCCGCTGGGGGACTGCGTCCCCCAGACCACCTACTAAATTTTCAGATAATTTCCCCAACCCCAAATCACATCTCTGGTTCGTGTTGGAATTCTGAGCTTTCGGTATTGTTTTCAGCAGAATTATGAGATTTTTACCGAAGGATCAGGAGTCATCAGTGCTAGAAATAGACAAAAGTGTCAAAAATAAGTTCCGATGGAATTGGCTTGAGAGAAAAGTGACGGTAAAGGTGAAAATTGGCTCAAAGTTCGACGAGGTAACAGAAACACTTGGACAGTTTCTGAAGAAACCAGAAAAGGAGATGAAGTTCAAAGTTCAGAGACCGACACAGCTTGCTGCCAAAAGGAAGAAAGTTTCACATTAGAAGTGACTTGGTGACCAGTGTAAATAGTGTAATAAACTCTTATAGAACTGTTAAATATGTTGGACTAAAGACAGTGAGACAACATTGAAGAAAAAGTAAGTTAACTTTTCATTAAATTTAATGATTTATCTAAGTCTAGTATTTCATTTTTTTTTAATCATTTTTTCAGTCTAAATTACTTCTGTTTTACTGAAAACCTCCCAGCTTCCGGGGGGCTGCGCCCCCCCGGCCCCCCCATAAGTCAATCGACCAAATTAGATTTCAGCTGAAATCAGAATTTCCTGTTGCCATCCCTGAAGATATAAAAGAGGAATGCACAGAGACCTGGGAGTTCTTTTGCTGTACTGATATGTTGGGGAAAGAATAAAGTTTATGTGTCATCTAGCTTGTTGCCTCGTCTGCTTCCTTTCTCCACAAATTAATCTTTATTTCAGACACACAAGTGGGTCCATATAGAATAAGGAAGGGTAGGGGTATCAGGGAAACAATAAACAACACAGCAGCAATAAGAACAGCATAACAGTCTTTAAAAAGAGTTCTTGTAGCTGGACACCATGGTGGTAGCAGCTTAACGCCGAAGCTCCCAGGTCCCATCCGTGAAAATACCATGAAAATCAGATTTAACGGATTTATGGAAGAGTGAAAATCAAAAGACAAAGTTATTATGCCTAAAGGAAAACAGAAGAGATCAACATTTACCAGGCCAAGACACGCATCGGACGGAAAAACTGACCTCGAAGACAATAACCTCTCGGAAATGGAGGAGCAAAATGAGGCTAGCAACACAGCTAGCTTAAAAACAATACTTCAAGAATTAAGAGAATTTCGCCAAGAGTGTGGGGCCAAATTTCATCAACTTAAAGACAAAATAAAAAGGACAAACAACAGAGTGGACCAGGCTGAGGCCCAAATCATGGAAGCAGAGGAAAGAATAAAAGGTCTGGAAGAAACCACACTGGAATTACTTAAACGACAGACAAGACTGGAGGCTAAGCTAACCGACCTGGAAGGAAGACTAAGAAGGGACAACATAAGAATTCATGGTCTGAAAGAAGGAGTCGAGGACGGTTTCACCACAATGGCTGCATGCGTGGAAACCATACTGAGAGAAAAGTTGGAAATTCCCCAATCCACCGACTTGAAGATAGAAAGGGCGCACCTATGGAAGTTAGGTTATTTCGCACCTCAGACAGAGACAATGAATACACATGGGAGAACAATGCCCAAGAGGGTGAGAGGGGGTTGAATGAAGTGTAGTGTAAATATCATGCTGTGTATGAGGAAGTGCCTTGAAGCTTGTGTTGGAACAGCTGCTTGCACTTAATCGCCACTCGGTGCTAATGGAAAAACTCAACGTACCGGGAGAAATAAGGCAAAAACGACGTGGTTGTCGGGCTGGTGTTAGACGGCGGACAAGGAGTATAAGGTACAGACCCACCCTCCCATCCGTTATTATGGGGAATGTACGCTCTATATTGGGAAAGGTAGATGAGCTAGCAGCTATCTCCCGCTACGACAGCTTATACCGGGAATGCTCCCTCCTTTTGTTTACCGAGTCGTGGCTATCTGAACTAGTAGCAGATGCTAACATTGAGCTGGAGGGTTTCCACGCGATACGGGCAGACCGAACACCAGACAGTGGCAAAGCAAGGGGCGGTGGAGTGATAATGTATGTTAACAACAACTGGTGCAGACCGGGACATATCGCTGTTAAACACCAGCACTGCAGCAAAGACATCGAGTTGCTAGCTGCTAGCATGCGGCCTACATATCTCCCGAGGGAATACTCACACGTGATCTGCATTGTTATTTATGCAAATCCGACGGCGAACGCTGGGACAGCGCGTGACGTCATCCACTCAGTAACTGGCAGGCTGCAGACAGAACACCCAGATGCTCTTCTCCTCATCTCAGGCGATTTCAACCATGTTCCACTATCTCCCATTCTACCCACGTTCACCCAGTATGTCACATGCCACACTAGAGACAATAAAACACTGGACTTATTCTACGCAAACACTAAGGAGGCGTACACCTCATCACAACTCCCCCCACTCGGGAGATCGGATCACAACTTGGTTCATCTCCGGCCGGTGTACAAACCCCTAGTACACAGACAACCTCCGGCCATGCGCACAGTGAAGTTATGGTCTGAGGAGGCAATGAACACTCTAAAGGGCTGTTTTGAAACCACTGCCTGGGAGCAGCTCTGCGAGCCACATGGTGAGGACATCGATGGCCTCACTCACACCATCACGGACTACATCAGCTTCTGTGTGGACAACACCGTTCCCACCAAGACCATACGGTGTTGCTCAAACAACAAACCCTGGATCAACCCTGAGATAAAAACACTTCTGAGAGAGAAGAAGAGGATCTTCAGGTCGGGGAACAGGGAGATGCTGAAGTCCGTACAGAGGGAGCTGAGGAGAAAGATCAGAGAAGGCAAGGACAGCTTCAGGAAGAAGATGGAGGACAAGCTGCAACAGAGCGACATCAGTGGGGTCTGGAGAAACCTTAAAACCATCTCTGGGCTCCAGAATACCTCCCCCCAGGCCACGGGGGGCAGGGAGTGGGCAAACAATCTGAATCTGTTTTTTAATAGGTTTGACCAACCGCCTTCCCCCCCCGACTGCACAACAACCACTGCTGCCACTGAAGACATCAAGTCCTGCTGCCCACTCCCCACTCCACCATCACCCCCCCAACTCCCAACACACAGCCCCCCAACCTGACTCTCACTAAGACCTAGGTGAGGATGGAGCTGAGGAAGATCAAGGCGAGGAAGGCGTCGGGACCGGACGGCATCAGTGCAAAGCTCCTCAAGTCCTGTGCAGACCAGCTGTGTGGGATTGTGGAGTACATCTTCAACCTGAGCCTAAAGCTGGGGAGGGTACCACAGTTGTGGAAAACATCTTGTGTGGTACCTGTACCAAAGACTTCCCACCCCAAAGATCTGAACAGCTACAGACCAGTGGCCCTGACGTCCCACATGATGAAGACCCTGGAGAGACTGCTCCTTGCTCACCTCCGCCCCCTGGTGGGTCCAGTGATGGATCCACTCCAGTTCGCCTACCAGCATGGTATTGGGGTGGAGGACGCGGTCATCTTCCTCCTTCACCGTTCTCTGTTCCACCTGGAGAAGCCCGGGAATACAGTGAGGATCATGTTCTTTGACTTCTCCAGTGCTTTCAACACCATCCAACCGATGATCCTGAAGGACAAGCTGCTGTGCGCAGGGGTGGACCAGCACCTGTCAGCATGGATCCTGGACTACCTCACAAACCGGCTACAGTTTGTGAGAACCCGGGACTGTGTGTCCGACACGATCATCGGTAGCACGGGGGCCCCACAGGGAACGGTTTTGGCTCCCTTCCTGTTCACCCTTTATACTGCAGACTTCTCACACAACACAACACACTGCCATCTACAGAAGTTCTCTGACGACTCTGCGATTGTTGGCCTCATCTCCAACGGAGGTGAAGCTGAGTACAGAGGGCTTATCCAGGACTTTGTGGACTGGTGGCATCGGAACTACCTCCAGATCAACGCGAGGAAAACTAAGGAGCTGGTGGTGGAGTGCCGCAGGCAAGGACAACCCCTCACAGCACCAGTAAACATCCAGGGAACAGATATTGAGATGGTGACATCCTACAAGTACCTGGGTGTTCATCTGAACAATAAACTAGACTGGTCACACAATACTGACGCACTCTACAAGAAGGGACAGCGCAGGCTGTTCCTACTGAGGAGACTCAGGTCTTTTGGTGTACAAGGGGCGCTGCTGAAGACATTCTATGACACGGTGGTGGCATCAGCCATCACTTTTGGAGTGGTCTGCTGGGGCAGTGGCATTACAGCAGCCGATAGAAAGTGACTGAACAAACTGATCAAGAAAGCTAGCTCTGTCCTGGGGCAGCGCCTTGACCCAGTGGAGGAGATGGGAGAGAGAAGGATGGTGGCTAAACTGTCATCTCTGCTGGAGTCCGAGTTCCACCCTATGCAGGACACACAGAATGCACTAAGGAGCTCATTTAGCAGCAGACTACATCATCCTAGGTGCACAACCGAGAGGTTTCGCAGGTCCTTCCTACCAACGGCTGTCAGACTGTATAACCTAAGCAGGGCTGCTCGCAGAGATAGCAAAAAGACGTGACAACCTAATAGTATTGAATGCAAAAGACGCAATAGACTTACACAATGGTCCCCTCCGGTATACAACTAGGAAAATACCGGTAGCTACGGAGGGTGACAATATGTATGGGTACATAATCATACCATGTAGGATAACTAAGTAGACAGTTATGCTGTTTCATTCCATCTAGCTGCAATGCTCCGCACTGTGTGTGTTTGTTTGTATATTTATATATTTATTCCATCTAGCGACAATGCTCCACACTGTGTGTTTATACATTTACATATTTATTCCATCTAGCTACAGTGCTCCGCACTGTGTGTGTTTATATATTTACATATTTATTCCATCTAGCTACGGTGCTCCGCACTGTGTGTGTTTATATGTTTGCATATTTGTTCCATCTAGCTACAATGCTCCGCACTGTGTCACGCCTCGCCGCCCATCTGCGGCACCAGCTGCACGCACACCTGCACCTCATCAGCGGTGAGGGATTTAAGCTGCCTCGCCCTGGGCTTCGGCCTGAAGCCGTCAGTCTTCACTCACTACAATTGCTGTAAGGAATCTCAACCGCTCAGCAACATTCTGGTAAGAAGCTCTTACCTCATTCTTCTCCCAGTCTGCTCCCCTGTGCACAGGTGGATTTCCCGGCGGCGGACCACTCCTCTCCGCCACCATTCCCTCGCTGCTGCACCGGGCGCTCCAGGTCGCTGTCTACCGGGTCTCACCCTTGCTGTGCCAGCCACCTGTCATTCCCAAGTAAGCCAGTCACCATTTTCATATCTCCTGTGTTGGTGTGGTGCCCGTTACCCTTCTCCCTCTGCTTCTCCCATAGGGTTGTCCGGCTGTACGGCCTCCTGCCTCCGTGCCCGACGCAGACGCCAACACCAACACATTCACATTCCGCAGACACACACTCATACACACTTGTTGTTAATAAAGCTATTAGATCTACCCTGAGCCTGCGTGTGTGTCTCCTGGGCCGTGCATTATGTCAGTACGGCTTCAGCAGAGCGGCTCGGCAGACGGCGGGCTCACACGCCGACTTTCCACCCTCGAGGCTCGAGTGGACCTAATAGCCCACCAGCAACAGGTGATTCTTAATCAATTAACCATCATCACTAACCGATTGGACCGCTTGGACCCCCAACAGCCGTTCCCCCCGGCTCGTCAGGGCGGCGCGGCTCCTGCTGCTCCAGTGGCCGTCCAGCCAGCTCCGGTAGTACCGGTTCAGCTCACTCCCATTCCGATCCCCGCCCGCTTTAGCGGTAAGCTCGGCGGAGCGCGGGGGTTTATAATGCAGTGTGAGTCCGTATTCCACCGTGTGCCCAGAGATTTTCCCTCAGACCATAGCCGAATTGGCTACATAGGGAATCTCCTGGAGGGGCGAGCACTTACTTGGGCTTATGCTGTGATGGCAAGGCCCAGTTACGCCACCCTCACCTATGGCCAATTCGTGAGACAATTCCTGGAGGTCTTTGATCATTCTCGTACCGAGAGCGTTCAGGTCGATCGGCTTCTCAGCCTCCAGCAGGGAAGCCGATCGGCAGCTGACTACGCGATCGACTTCCGGGTAGCAGCGGAGGAGGTTGGCTGGGATGAACGTTCATTCTGCGGCCTCTTCCTCTGCAGTCTCAATGATAGTCTGAGGGACGAACTGGCTGGGCGGGACATCCCGGAGACTTTAGCGGAGCTAACGTCCCTAGCCATCAGCCTGGATAACAGGTTGCGCGAGCGCACCTCGGAGCAGAAGTCGTCTTCTTCTCGCTCTCATGGTGCCTTGTCGCGCCTGTCCCAAGCTCGCCCCCTGGCGACGCCGCCACCATCGCGCCCCGAGGAGTTGGGGCCGATGGTGACGGGCTGGACAAAGCTCCCTCCTGCGGAGAGACAACGCCGCCGTGAGTTGGGTCTCTGCATGTATTGCGGAGACAACCAACACACGGTGGAGCTTTGCCCACAGAAGCCAAACGGCGGGGTCCGCGAGTCACTGTAGGGGGCCTCGCGGACGTCAATCGGTTAAATCCCCTCTCCCAATTGAAGCTGCCCGTCCGATTTTGTCACAACCCCACTGGGCATCTCACCCACGCACTGGTGGATTTGGGCGCGGAGGGCAGCTTTATTTCACAAAGCCTGGCAACCCGATTGGGCATCCGTTGCCAAGTCCTCAAATCTCCTCTCGCCCTGGTCAACCTCTCCCATGTTTCCCTGGGGAGAGTCACACATCAGACCGTCCCTGTTCCCGTGATCATCTCTGGGAACCACCGGGAGGAAATCACCTTCTACGTCCTCCCCAACTCTGTGTCGCCCGTTATCCTGGGGTACCCCTGGCTTCGCCTCCATAACCCCGTCCTGGATTGGAAGTCCGCCAGGGTATCGGCATGGAGTTCCTTCTGCATGAGCACCTGCCTGCAATCCGCTGCCTGCTCTCCGTCCTCTTCTCCAACTCCTATGGACGCTGCACCCCCGGATCTCTCCCTGGTGCCATCAGAATTTCACGACCTGAGTATGGTTTTCAGCAAGTCCAAGGCGATGTCTCTTCCTCCACACAGGCCCTACGACTGTGCGATAAACATCTGCCAGGGGGCACCCTTACCCTCTGGGCGACTCTACAGCCTGTCGGCGCCAGAGAAGGAGGCCATGAATTCCTACCTCAAGGAATCGCTGAGTGCTGGAATTATCCGTCCCTCGTCATCACCATTAGGTGCAGGATTCTTCTTCGTGGGCAAGAAGGACGGTTCCCTCCGTCCTTGTATCGACTACCGCGCCCTGAATGATATCACAGAGAAGGATCGCTACACCTTGCCACTTATGGACACCGCCTTCCACTCCCTCCAGGGGGCAACTTGGTTCACCAAGTTGGATCTTCGCAGCGCTTACCACCTCGTCCGGATCCGGGAGGGAGATGAGTGGAAGACAGCCTTCCGTACCCCGAACGGCCACTTCGAGTACCTGGTGATGCCGTTCGGGTTGACCAATGCTCCAGCCGTCTTTCAGCGCCTAATAAATGACGTCCTCCGGGATTTCATCGGCCTTTTTGTGTTCATCTACCTGGATGACATCCTCATCTTCTCCAAGTCCAGGGACGAGCACCGGGTCCATGTGAGGCGGGTCCTCCAAAGGCTGCTGGAGAACCGGTTGTATGTGAAGGCAGAAAAATGTGAATTCTACGCTAAGACAACGTCCTTCCTCGGGTTCGTCATCTCCCACGACCAGGTGCTTCTGGACCCAGTGAAGGTGAAGGCGGTGGTGGAATGCCCTACACCTACATCGAGAAAACAGGTGCAACAATTCAGTGGGTTTGCAAACTTCTACCGCCGCTTCGTCCCGAATTTTGGCACCGTCGTCGGCCCTCTGACCCGCCTCACGTCCCCTAAGGTCCCGTTCCGGTGGACCGAAGAGGCCGCGGCTGCCTTTCAGGCGCTGAAGGCGGAGTTCTCCTCCTCCCGGGTCCTTAGCCAAGTCGACCCGTCGCTGCAATGCATCATGGAAGTGGATGCTTCGGACACGGGAGTGGGGGCGGTTCTATCTCAGCGGTTGCCAGATGACGGAGTCAAACGGCCCTGCGCTTTCTTCTCTCGGCACTTGTCCCCGGCGGAACGGAACTATGACGTGGGGGACAGAGAGTTCCTCGCCATCAAGCTCGCGTTGCAGGAGTGGCGTCACTGGCTAGAGGGGGCGGACCTGCCATTCGTGGTCCTGACGGACCACAAGAACTTGGAATACTTGAGATCTGCCAAGCGCCTGAACGCCCGCCAGGCGCGTTGGTCCTTGTTCTTTGCCAGGTTCCGTTTTAACATCACCTTCAGTCCTGGCTCCAAGAACGGCCTGTCCGATGCCTTCCCTAGGCAATTTGCCCCTGAGGCATCTGAGGACACCGTCCACACCATCCTGCACAGGTCGTGCATCGTGGGAGCCACCACTTGGGACATAGAAGGCAAGATCCGGAAGGCGCAGGAAGTGGAACCTGACCCTGGCGGCGGACCGGAGGGTAGGCTTTTTGTGCCATCCACGGTTCGGGGGGAGGTCATCCACTGGCTGCACACATCCAAGCTCACCTGCCACCCTGGTTCCTCCCGGATGATCGACCTTCTTCAACGGTCCTTCTGGTGGCCGGGCCTGCGGAAGGACGCTGCCCGCTACGCCCGGGCCTGCCCTGTATGTGCCACCAGTAAATCAGGTAATGCCCCTCCAGCGGGTTTGCTCCAGCCTCTGCCCGTCCCTGGCAGGCCCTGGTCGCATATCGCCCTGGATTTCATCACCGGACTCCCAGTTTCTAACACCTTCGACACTGTCCTGACCATAGTAGACCGCTTCTAAAAGGCAGCGCACTTCATCCCGCTACGAGGTCTCCCATCTGCCCTGGAGACGGCGGACCTCCTAGTCCAACACATGGTCAGGCTGCACGGGATTCCGGTGGACGTGGTCTCGGACCGGGGGCCCCAATTTTCCTCTGAGGTTTGGAGGTCCTTTTGTAACGCCCTGGGAGCCAAGGTAAGCCTCTCCTCCGGCCATCACCCCCAAACCAACGGGCAGTGTGAGCGGACCAACCAGGAGCTGGAGGCTGCGCTCCGCTGCGTCACTGCATCCAAGCCTGCGTCCTGGAGCAACCATCTCGCCTGGGTTGAGTACGGCCACAACACCGCCCGCTCTTCTGCCACAGGGATGTCTCCCTTTAAGGCGTCCCTGGGCTACGATCCTCCTCTTTTCCCAGCGCAGGAGAGTGAGGTAACTGTCCCCTCAGTTCGGGCGCACCTCAGGCAGTTCCATTCCATCTGGGTGTCGGTGAGCAATGTGCTTTTACGCACGGCGGAGCGCAACAGATCCACGGCGGACCGGCACAGAAGACCTGCCCCAGCGTACCAGGTGGGTCAGCGTGTCTATGTGTCTACCCAGGACGTCATTTTAAAGGGTGAGAGGAGGAAGCTGGCACAGCGTTTTATGGGTCCATACCCCATCACCAGGATTATCAACCCGGTGGCTGTGCGTGTAGCTATTCCCCCCTCCCTCCGCATCCATTCCACCTTCCACGTTTCCAAGGTGAAGCCGGCAGTCTCCGATCCCCTTTGCCCTCCTCCTGCTGCGCAGCCCGCGCCCCGGATGATTGATGGCCATCCGGCCTGGCCTGTCTCCTCTATCCTGGACTCCCGGCGCCGGGGTCATGGGTTGCAGTACTTGGTGGACTGGGAGGGTTATGGGCCTGAACATCGGCAATGGGTACCCTCGTCATTTGTGTTGGACCCTTCCCTCATTACTGAGTTCCACCGAGCGCACCCGGAGAAACCATCGCCAGGAGGCGCTGCTAGAGGGGGGAGTACTGTCACGCCTCACCGCCTATCTGCGGCGCCAGCTGCACGCACACCTGCACCTCATCAGCGGCGAGGGATTTAAGCCGCCTCGCCCTGGGCTTCGGCCTGAAGCCGTCAGTCTTCACTCGCTACAATTGCTGTAAGGAATCTCAACCGCTCAGCAACATTCTGGTAAGAAGCTCTTACCTCATTCTTCTCCCAGTCTGCTCCCCTGTGCACAGGTGGATTTCCCGGCGGCGGACCACTCCTCTCCGCCACCATTCCCTCGCTGCTGCACCGGGCGCTCCAGGTCGCTGTCTACCGGGTCTCACCCTTGCTGTGCCAGCCACCTGTCATTCCCAAGTAAGCCAGTCACCATTTTCATATCTCCTGTGTTGGTGTGGTACCCGTTACCCTTCTCCCTCTGCTTCTCCCATAGGGTTGTCCGGCTGTACGGCCTCCTGCCTCCGTGCCCGACGCAGACGCTACCACCAACACATTCACATTCCGCAGACACACACTCATACACACTTGTTGTTAATAAAGCTATTAGATCTACCCTGAGCCTGCGTGTGTGTCTCCTGGGCCGTGCATTATGTCACACTGTGTGTGTTTATATATTTGCATGTTTGTTCCATCTAGCTGCAATGCTCCGCACTGTGTGTTTATATATTCATATATTTATTCCATCTTGCTACAACGCTCCACACTGTGTGTGTGTTTATATATTCACATATTTATTCCATCTAGCTACAATGCTCCGCACTGTGTGTTTATATGTTCATATATTTAGTCCATCTAGCTACAATGCTCCGCACTGTGTTTATATATCTATATATTTATTCCATCTAGCTGCAGTGCTCCGCATCGTGTGTCTATATATTTATGTTTATATGTGCATATGTATACTCACTGCTCTTGTTTTTTTTCTTGCCTTCTGATTGTTGCTCTGAGTGTTGCTATCCCTGTGCTGTTGCAATCCTGGAATTTCCCCGTTGTGGGACTAATAAAGGCTTATCTTATCTTATTTTATCTTATCTTATCTTAAGATGTGTCTAACTCGTGTGTTTAGATAGGGCAGCTCAGTGCGTGAGCGTGAGTGAGTGCGCGCGCGCAGCGGAGGTGCACCCCCGGCCCCTGTGTGAATGGCCCCGCGGAGCGGATGGTGTGTGTGAAGTGTGCGGGTGAGTAGAGAGAGAGGCAACCGGAGCAGGTAGCGAGCTAGAATTGCTGCTAATAACAGTGCGGTCTGTTAATAAAACCTCAACTCTTCAGCAAAATGGCCTGTTCTTCTGTGTACCACCATACTGCTGTTAACAACCGTGAGGTTTACTCGGGAGTTAACCCCGGAGGAAAAGCTGCCTCCGGCCCTGGAGAAGACAGATCTCCCCTGTGTCCCCCAACCACGGTTAGGAGACCAAAACAGGAAAGGTTAACACTGGCGACCACGAAGGGACTCTCACATTGTTAGGAGGGTGGTGAGTGCTAGAAGCAAAGAACAACAACAACAACTAGGCCGAGTGACTGTGATGGCAGCTAAGCTAATGCGACATGGCGGCCGCTCGCTATCCCGCCGATATTTACAAACAAGAAACTAACTACTCAAACCCGTTCATGTTGCTGGCTAATGGTCAGGAATGCAGACGGGGTACTGTGGAAGCTCATGAACGTTGGGCTGAGACAGGGTGTGGACATTATAACCCATTTCTGTGTGATGAAAGCTGCGCAAACACACTTGTTGATGGAGAAGATTTGTTCGCGCCATTTGGCAGCCCCGCTCAATTTGCCACCAGCTGTAGATGGGGACCCAGCAGACCAGGACCTCAGCCTGTACAACTTGTTCGCTACTGCCTCCAGTGATGGCCTCAGCAATTCCCGGCCGTCTACTCCACCTGCTAATGTTCCCAATGTGATCGGGTCTTTTCCATCCACTCCTTCCCATGTGATATTTGACCATGGTGGGGGTGCGGTGGGAGAGCCACACCATCAGGCTCAGCACGTGTCACGGCCCAAACATCGGCGCAGTGGACCGGACCGTTACGGGGACTGGGTTACTGAGTGAGCCAACTGTAGCAGTTCATATTTGCACTAGAGACTCTCCAGTTTACATTTTTGGACTCTAGTCTAGTTATAATGTTCTATACGTTTGTTTTTAAAAAGAAAAAAAAAGGGGCTGAAGAGACAATGCTTTCATATACCTACATGCACTTTATTTCATTTGAATGTATTGTATTCTGATTAGTTGTTCAGTAATACTCCCGGTCGCCAAGGAACAGGGTTTCAAAATGTAATGTACTCCTTGTTTAATTAGAAACAGTTGTATTTCAATGTATTTGTCCCTCATGTTTTCACTGCTAAATGAGCTAATTTTATCACTGCATGGACACTCGTAACCTGCCTACCTATTTGGATTCATGTTATATATTGGACACTGCTACTGCTACTGCTAGGCCTACGACTGTAGAGAGTGTGTACCAGTTTTATATTATTTAGATGGAATGGAATTAATGTTAATTGCCAGTCCATGGTGGGGGTAGTGTTGTAAGATGTGTCTAACTTGTGTGTTTAGATAGGGCAGCTCAGTGCGTGAATGTGAGTGAGTGCGCGCGCGCAGCGGAGGTGCACCCCCGGCCCCTGTGTGAATGGCCCCGCGGAGCGGATGGTGTGTGTGAAGTGTGCGGGTGAGTAGAGAGAGAGGCGACCGGAGCAGGTAGCGAGCTAGAATTGCTGCTAATAACAGTGCGGTCTGTTAATAAAGCCTCAACTCTTCAGCAAAATGGCCTGTTCTTCTGTGTACCACCATACTGATGTTAACAACCGTGAGGTTTACTTGGGAGTTAACCCCGGAGGAAAAGCTGCCTCCGGCCATGGAGAAGACACATCTCCCCTGTGTCCCCCAACCACGGTTAGGAGACCAAAGCAGGAAAGGTTAACACTTGTGAAGGTGACTTGATATATAGAGAGGAGTGCTTGCTGTAACCAGTCAGTCTGTTCTGTGCTTGTGAGATGTGAGTGTGTAATAAATCGTCTGACATGAAGCTGCCTCTTCATTTACACACTCCACACTGGTGACCCAAGACGTATTATGGAACACGAGGCGAGAACCCCGGAGCCGGCCTGGTCGGGAAGCCCCAGAGACGCAGCAGCCATTCCACAGACAGCCAGGACTGGAACCCCTAGCAGCGAGTGTGCAGTTTCAGTCAAGCTACCGGATTTCTGTCAGCACAACCCGCGCTCTTGGTTCCACCACACCGAGGCCCAGTTCGCCCTCCGGGGAGTAACGGCAGACGACACCAAGTTCTACCATGTGGTAGCAGCGCTGGACTCCCGCACAGCCCAGCAGGTAGCGAGCCTGCTCAGTCAGCCACCAGCCAGCAACAAATATGAGGCGCTCAAGGCTGCGCTCACCCGGCGCTACACGCTCTCGGAATGTGAGAGAGTGGAGAGGCTCCTGGCGCGGAGCGAGTTAGGAGATGGGTCGGCCGTAGACCTGATGGAGAAGATGCTGGCGTTAATGGGCACGGATGACGGGCACTTTCTGTTTGCCCACCTTTTCCTCCGGAACCTTCCAACAGTGGCGAGAGCGGTTCTGGCCAATTCGCCATTGCTGGCCGCGCGGGACTACCGTGCGCTAGCCCAGGAGGCGGACCGGATCATCCTCACCACCAGGGCGATCACAGTCAACGTGGCAGCGGCGGAGCCCAGCAAGACGACCAGAGGAGGCGAGGAGCCACCGACGGTAGCAGCAGCGGGGGCCAAGGAGCGCCAGAGAGACACACTCAACAGCACAGGCCAACGTCACAGCTCCAGGTGGTAAGTTCCACACACTGCTCACACAGTTCCCAGCACTCACGGTCCCGACGTTTTCCACGGCCATTGCTAAACATGGGGTGGAGCACTTTATCACCACCACCGGGCCGCCCGTTTTTGCAAGACCTCGGCGCTTGGATGCAGCTAAACTGGCCATAGCGCGCGAGGAGTTCGCCAACCTGGAAAGGTTGGGCATCAGGCATTCGAACAGCCCATGGGCATCCCTGCTACACATGGTCCCTAAGGCTGAGGGATCGTGGCGACCGTGCGGTGATTTCCGCAGGTTGAACAACGCCACAGGTTCAGGTCAGGTTCAGGTTACTTTATTTGTACCCGTAGGTAGATTTGTTTTGCAGTCTGGTGACATCCATATTTACAAGCCACAAATTACATTCAACATAGACACAAACACAGGCACACATGAAGCTGACTATAAACATGATAAAAAATACTCAAGGCTCCATCAATCAGGGTATAAAAAGACAAAGAGATGGGAGAAAAACCAGAGGTAAGAGAGAAGGGTCATATTAAAAGTTAAAAACTAGTCAAAGAGGTTAAAAACTCAAAGGTCTAAAACCCAATAAAATATTTAGAACCCAAATAACATCCTACAAAAATAAGTAAATATAAAATGGAGTTAATAAATAGTTACCTAAATTATGTGCAATATATTGTTACAGCTTGTTCAACTCTTTGACAGCAGCAGGAACAAAGCTGTTTTTGTAGCGCTGGGTTTTACTTTTTGGGACAGCAAACCTCCGTCTTGAGGGAAGAAGCTGAAAGTTGCAGTGCAAAGGGTGGGAGTCATCATTTAAAATGGAGGTAGCCATCCTCTGTACTTGTCTGGTGTACAGGGATGTCAGGCTCAGCTGTGACTCACCAAGCAAACAACTGGACCATCTAACTACCTGATCCAAGGATTTCCTCTGTTTCAGTTTTATCTGACCAAACCATGACACTAAAGAAAAGGATAAAACAGATTCAATAAAAGCCCAATAAAACATTGTCATTATGGTTTGGTCAATTCGGAAGTGTGCAAGTTTTCTCAAGCAATGCAAATGTTGCTGACCCTTTTTGCACACTCTTTCACAGTTCTCTTCAAAGTTTAAATTACTATCAATAATCATCCCAAGATATTTGTAGGATTGTACACATTCGGTGGTCTGGCCTTTTAGTACGGTGACTTTGTGCCTGGGAGTTTTCCTCCTAAAGTCAATAATCATGTCTTTAGTTTTTGTCGTATTCAGCTGCAGGTAGGAATCCTCACACCAGTGAACAAAATCATCAACTACTGGGCCGTGGCCACTCTCACTGTATAATATTGTGTGGTTGGGTAATCTTTATAAGAAGTGGACATCGACACCAGCGTGGATCTCAGAACAAGCCTCATTTTATTCTGTTGTCCCCCAACATCATTCAACACGTATATCTTCTACTAGTGCCACCGTGTGGCAAGGCATTACATTACATCCCCCCCTTTTAGATATTTACCATATCCCTTTATATATCTTATTTACTTAAATTCTAATAATAAAGAATATGGTCAACCACAAGATAACACAAAGCTACACTGTCACTACTGTGCGCTTACATTTTCAGAACATAACTTTTTCTTTTCATTTTCTTTTCTAACTAGAAGGACAGGGTAGACTACCTGACCCTTCAGGCTCTGCCATAGGGAATTATTCTGCCCTGTTCACTGCAGGCCTCTATACTAGGTTTTACCAGTTCAGTCTTTCTGGTGGACGAGATACTCGCCCCGATCTGGTCACAATCACATCCGAGCTGGGCTGATCTGGCTCTGGATCAGGCTGATCTGGTTCTGGAAGAGCAGTGAGCTGAGCTCTGTTTCTTCTCAGTGTGCCCGACTCTGTCTCCACGTTGTACGACCTTGGAGTTGATGACGTCGACTGGACTGTCCCGGTGGTCTTTGCTGAGCGGATCCACACTCTCTGACCTGGTTCGAGAACCGGCAGCTCTCTTGCTCTGTGTCTCGCTCCATATGCTTTCTTCTGATTCTCTTTCAATCTTGCGTCTTTCTTTTTAAAAGCATGAAGGTCTGGCCACTTTGGTCTGAGAGTCTGTGGAGGGACCGGAACTGTCGATCGCAATCTTCTCCCCATCAGAAGTTCTGCTGGTGAGGCTCCATGAGCCAATGGGGTTGTCCTGTAAGTCAGGAGAGCTCTTTGGTGATCTTGGTTCTTGCTGAGTATCTGCTTTACTGTTCTCACCGCCCTCTCTGCTTCCCCATTGCTTTGCGGATACCTGGGGCTACTGGTGACATGTTCAAAGTCGTATTCCTGAGCAAATACTTTAAACTCTGAAGAGGCGAACTGTGGCCCGTTGTCCGTCACTAGTACCTCAGGGATACCGAATCTTGCAAAGATGACTTTCAGCCTCTCGACTGTGGTTGCTGTAGTAAGCGTTGGAAGGTTGGCTATTTCAATGTATCTGGAGAAATAGTCAACTACGACCAGGTAGTGGCTCTTCCCCCACTCGAAGAGGTCCGCCGCTAGCCTTTGCCACGGCCTTGCAGGTAAGGGGGTCGTGAGCAGTGGCTCTGTGCGATAGCTGGAGTACTGGCTGCATACTTCACACCTCTCCACAAGCTCTTTGATGTCCCTTGTCAAGCCTAGCCACCACACAGACTGTTGGGCTCTTGAAATGCACTTTGTCATGCCCAGGTGCCCATGGTGGATTCTCTCCAGCATGTCTCTTCGCATTGGCGCTGGAATGACAAGCCTTTCTCCCTTTAGGAGGATACCGTCAGCCACATGGATGTCAGCTCTGTGCGGCCAGTACTTTAGCAGCCTCTCTGGAACTGCTTGTCTGTGCGAAGGCCATCCTTTGTCTGTGTATGCCCTCAGCTGTTTCATTGTTGTGTCATTGTTCTGCATGTTTTTAATTTCATCCAATTTTGTTTTTGTTGCAGGTATGTGTTCCATCACAAAGTCGATGTACACCTGACACTCTCTTTCCAGGCTGGCACTCTCCGTGCTGCTCTCTGGTCCCAGTGGCGCTCGTGACAATGCGTCAGCAACCACCAACTGTTTCCTTGGTACATGAATTATCTTGTAGTTGAATCTCATCATTCTCAGTCTGAATCTGAGTATTCTTGGAGGTAAATCATCCAGTGGCCGGGTACCTAACAGTGATATGAGAGGTTTGTGATCTGTACGCACCGTGAAGTCCATTCCCAGGAGATAGGTGCTCAGGCGCTCGCACGCCCATGTCACGGCGAGAGCTTCTTTCTCGATTTGAGCGTACCGAGACTCTGTGGGTGACAGACTTCTAGATATGTACACCACTGGCCTGAATTCTCCACCTGGCTGTCGCTGCATCAGTACTCCTCCCAGGCCATATGATGAAGCGTCAGCCGACACGAGAGTTTCTCTTTTTGTACTGTACTGAGCCAGTACCGCTGGAGAGCTAAGCTCTTTCTTCACAGCTTCAAAAGCTGTCTTTTGCTGCGCGTCCCATGTCCACTCGCTGTCGCTGCGCAGCAAGTCTCTCAGGGGCTTTGTGAGATTGGGGAGGCGCGAGGAGAACTTGCAGACATAGTTCACCATCCCCATGAAGCGTCTCACCGCTTCAACGTTCTCGGGTTCGGGCATGTTCAGGATTGCTTTAATTTTGCTTGGGTCAGCCTCGATCCCGTCGGCACTGACCATATGCCCTAGGAATTTCACGTCCTTCACACTGAACTCACATTTTTCGTTTAAGGTCAGACCTGCCTCTTCAAGCTTCTTGAGAAGTTCGCACAGCCTGTTGTCATGCTCAGTCTGATCTTTGCCAAACACCAATATGTCGTCGGCATGGCAGAGTGCGCCTGAGGTGCCGTCGACAAGCTGGGAAAGTCTTAGCTGGAAATGTTCCGGCGCAGAAGAAATCCCGAATAGGAGTCTCCTGTAACAATACCTCCCAAATGGTGTAATGAAGGTTGTCAATGGCTCTGATTCCTCATGCAGGGGAACTTGCCAAAACCCTGCTGTGGCATCCAATTTTGAGAAGATGACGGCTCCGTCTAGCTTTGCTAGAGTCTCTTCCACAGCTGGGAGTATGTGTCTTTCTCGACGCACGCTCTCATTCAGCCTTGTCAGGTCTGAGCAGATCCGGATTTTTCCATTGGGTTTGGGTGCAACCACCATTCCCGAACACCACTCGGTTGGTTCTTGGATCTTTCGAATCACGCCCATCTCTTCCATCCTCTGGAGCTCTGATTTGACTCTATCCATTAATGGTAGGGCTACATGTCTAGGGGCTGACAAGGCGTATGGCACAGCTCCCTGAGCTAACTCAATTTTATAGCTACCCTGCAGCTTCCCTAAGCCTGAGAATACTTTCGAGAACATTTTCTTGAATTTTTCATCAGATGCTAGCACTGCAGCTATCTGCTGCAACAGAGGTAGGCTCTGTATAGCTGGGAGCCCTAATAGTGGCATCACTAAATCCTTCACAACAAATACATCCTGCTCTGTTTTCTTTATGCCCTTTTTCAGGCAGGCTGTGAATGTGCCTAGCACCATCAGTGGCAGGTTGTTGGGGCCACATAACATTCTCTGTGACTTCTTTAGGTCACCATCTTTTGTTTTGCAGTACATGGAGTCTGGTATGGCGGTGACAGCCGCTCCTGTATCCAACTTGAAGTTAATCATTTTTCCATTCATTTCTATGTCATTTCTCCAGACATCCTGTTTATCAGTCTCTATTGCTCCCAAGAAAGCGCTCTCTTCAGTCTCATACACCTCTTCAATAGCCTCGACACGTTGCTCTGTCCTACACACTGCAGCATAATGTCCTTTTCTTTTACATTTGCGGCACTCTGCCTCTCTCGCTGGGCATTGTTTCCATGCGTGTTGAAGACTGTGGCCACACCCTTTGCACGTGCCTGTACTCTGCGTCGCATTGGTTTGAGTTCGTTTCGCCATATTGGGTTTCGCAGGTTTTTTTCTCACAATAGCATCAACATTGCTTTCCCTAATTTCAGTCTTCTCGCGCCGTATCAATGGCTGTTGCTTTTTTACTTCTTCTCTTTGCCTGACTTGTGTTATTGTACTTTCCAGCGTGAGCTTTGGGTCTAACTGTAATTTCTCTGACAATTTAGCGTCTCTGATCCCAACTACTATCCGATCTCTTATCATCTCTTCAAGTAGAACGCCATATTGGCAATGCTCAGCCAGCTTGTACACGTCTGTGATAAAGTTCTCTGCCGTTTCGCCAGGCTGTTGATATCGGCTGTTAAATCTGGCTCTCTCATAGATAACGTTATGCTTGCCAATAAAATGCTCACCTAAGGCTTTGCACACTTCATCGTATTTCTTCCGTTTGGCTTCCTCCAAAGTTATTGTTGTCATAACGTCGTCACTTTTCTCCCCCATTATGTAGAGCAGTGAGTTGATTTGGTATTCCTCATTCTTCTCTGCTAATCCAGATGCTATTCTGAATCGCTCGAAGCGTCGTAGCCACTGAGTCCAGCTACTGGGCTCATCGAAGTTAAAACTTCCTGGCGGTGGTATCATGAATATTTGATCCATTTTGTCGTTCCTCCCTTCCTTTTCTTAGCGAGTAAACGAGCTAGCGACTTACTTGCTTCTCCGCCGGCGCAGTCACTGACGAGGGAAAAACTTTTTCTTTTCCTCTCTCTCCCAACTCTTTCACACAGGTGACCCTCTCTCCTGTCGGATTCTTGTCACCCACTTCTGACACCATGTATAATATTGTGTGGTTGGGTAATCTTTATAAGAAGTGGACATCGACACCAGCGTGGATCTCAGAACAAGCCTCATTTTATTCTGTTGTCCCCCAACATCATTCAACACGTATATCTTCTACTAGTGCCACCGTGTGGCAAGGCATTACATTACACTCACCATCCTGGAGGAGACTGACAATAACTGAGTCATCAGCATACTTTATAATGTGTCTGTTGTCATGTCTGCTCTGACACATGTTTGTGTACAGGATGAAGAGTAGTGGTGACAACACACACCCCTGAGGAGAGCCAGTAGAAGAGCACTTTAGGTCAGACAATGTACCATTGACCCTTACTCTCTGCGTCCTGTTGGTTAAGAAATCCAGAATCCAACCCACCAGATTATTGCTCAAATCAAATTGTTGCAGGAGCCTTTCAACTAAGATATGAGGTTGGATTGTATTAAAGGCGGAGGAAAAGTCCACAAATAAAAGTCTGGCGTGTGTCCCATTAAAATCCAGATGTTTAAAAAGCATGTTAAACAGAGTGACGAGTCTGTCCCGAAGTAGCTCATCATGCACCACACTGTAATTGCAATGTTCAGCCAGCGCATATAGTGCAGTAACAAAAGAATCTACTGTCTCGCTTTCCCGCTGTTTTCGCAGGTTGAATTTGGCACGCTCATAAATTACATTCTTTTTAACCACAAAGAAGCCTTGAAAGCCATCATGCACCGCTTCATACGAGCTGCGTTGAGCATCAGTCAGAGCCAGCCCACGTAAAACATCATCCGCCTCGTCCCCCATGCAGTATATCAAAGTATTAACTTGATTCTCTTCAGAGCTTGCATTCAGATTACTTGCCAGGTGAAATCTGTTGAAGCTTCGGATCTATTTGGCCCACTCCTGCGGCTTAGAAAAGTCAAAGGGTTCCGGTGGCTGGATGTTAAACGTAGCGCACTGACTCGCTGCCACAGCGGCTCCCGGAACAGTTGCTATCCCTCTGTTTGCATCTCCGTCTTCACTCATCGTGTCCACAAACTCCCCTCTCTTCCTCCGCGGTGTAAAAACGATCATTTTTTGTTTCCGGGCTTACCTCTCTACGTTAACTACAGGACTTCTGACACCATGTCGTGTTATTAAAACACTGCGTGAGTCCAACTGTAGCTTTTAACGTCACTTTTATTGAACCATGTTAACCTCGCTGCTAGTCTGTGTCTCTCCCGCCAGTCACCTATTTGACGTCATCCCTGCGTGACTGTGTAGTTCTTTTCCATGTAACTCAATTACACCACAGTAACATAAGTGGGGGCTCGTCTGGGATATGATTAATTAACCAGTTAATTGATTTTTCAACGTTGCTGTTCGTCACTCTTTTCCTGTGCCAGGGATTGACTTCATTATGGGGAATGATTTAGCTGGTGGGCAGGTTCTGCCTAATCCTGAAGTAGTGGACACTCCTAATCGCTCACCCGACACAGATAAGGTTTTGAAAACCCATCCGGAAGTATTTTCTGTTAGTGTCCTTACCAGATCCCAGGCTCACAGGCTGGAGGAAGTAACTTTAGCTGACTCTGTACTGGCACCTACCTTTTCAGAAGATAAACCTCTCCCAGGTGACCCTGAGAAGCCTGTGCCTCCTGAACTAACTCTAACAGGTTCCACTGAGTCCTCGTCATCACCTATATCATGTGAGTCCTTGATTAACGATCAAAAATCCGACGTTACCCTAACCAGATGTTTTGCACAAATGTCTGAATTGTCAAATAAAAAGAAGGCTCACTGCTTCCACTTGGACAAGGGTCTGTTAATGAAACAGTGGGTTTCCAGACCTCTGCTGAAAAATGTTGGAAATGATGACTGGGGCATCAATTAGTGATTCCTGCTAGTCACCGACTGAAGGTATTACAGTTGGCACATAAACATCCATGGTCTGGCCATTTGGGGGTTACAAAAACTTATGACCGCATTCTCCAACATTTGTCAAATTGCTGGTAATTTGGGACCTTGGGGAAGTCAGGTTATTTAGCACCTCAGACAGAGACAGGGAATAAGCATGGGAGAACAATGCCCAGGAAGGACAGAGTGGGTTGAATGCAGTGTAGCGTAAATATCATGCTGTGTGAGGTGAAGTACAAATATCTTGGGACGATTATTGATAGTAAATTAAACTTTGAAGTGAACTGTGAAAGGGTGTGCAAAAAGGGTCAGCAAAATTTGCATTGTTTGAGGAAACTTGCACGCTTCCAAATTGACCGAAACATAATGACTATGTTTTATCGGGCTTTTATTGAATCTGTTTTATCCTTTTCTTTAAAGGTGAACTGAACTCACCTTTTTGCCAAAAAAGTAGAATAGCAAATTAATTCCTTATTACCTATTGTATTTTTCAACACATAAAAGAAATTTTTAGGCCGTGCGATGGCCAAGCTATAAGCCGATAAACTTTTGCCTCTGGCTGGCAGTGCCAAACAAACCGGAAGTAGTGCAGACGACGCTGCGTGACGTCACGAGTGTGATCCTTATCAAAACAACAATGGCAGATGATAGCAGTTCCAGCAGTCAAGAACACCAGAGTTTTCAGAGTGAAGAGGCATTCAGGATCGGTGACAAGACAGAGGAGGATGCAGGAGTGTCAAGTGAACAGGAAGAGAGCGAGGGAGGCATCGAACCGTACAGATTAGAGCCAGAATTTTCGGGGGATTCCAGCACCGACTCAGACCGCAGCAGTGATGGGGAGGAGAGTCGCTTATTGAATACAGAATGGTGAGTCTTTACTTTGGCATGTTTGGGGTGTCAGGATAAGGAAAATTAACAATAAAAAAGAAAGGGAAAAAAAAAACATCAGCATTTTTCCAACTTATTACAGTTATCCCTCACTTATCGCGTTTGCACGGTGGCGCAGTGGTTAGCACTGCGGCAGCACAGTTTACCCTTGGCCGGGGAATTGTGGGATCGTGGGTTCGATCCCAGCCCCCGACCAACAGTGATCTGTGTGGAGTTTGCATGTTCTCCCCGTGTTGCGTGGGTTTACTCCGGGATTTCTCCGGTTTCCTCCCACATGCCAAAAAACATGCATGTTAGGTTAATTGGCTGTTCTAAATTGTCCCTAGATATCTGTTTCCTATAGGCCCTTAGAACAGAGGGTTAGTATTAATGAAAGCGCTTTGAGTGGTCTTTGTGACTAGAAAAGCGCTATATAAGTGCAGGTTAGTTAGTTAGTTAGTTAATGCGGTCTTCCTTCGCTGGGTATAGGCGCTCGGCAGGGAGCGAAGCTGGGTAAAACGTCTCCGCCAATCAGCTTGCGAGGTGAAACGTCTCGGCCAATCAGCTTGCGAGGTGAAACGTCTCGGCCAATCAGCTTGCGAGGTAAAACGTCTCGGCCAATCAGCTTGCGAGATTCCCGAGCGGGCTGGGGAGCCGGGGAGAGCGGGCTCTCCGTGTTGATACCTGATGTTCTAATGTAGTCTCATTAGAACATCAGGTATCAACACGGAGAGCCCGCACAGCTCAAAATCTACCTCTCTGACCACCGCTCCACTCCTCTCCGCCCACCTCTTCGCCGCTCGGGAATCTCGCAAGCTGATTGGCCGAGACGTTTCACCTCGCAAGCTGATTGGCCGAGATGTTTTACCCAGCTTCTCTCCCTGCAGAGCGCCTTCTTTATCGCTCGTGTTGCTTAGTGGCACTTTTCGCTGTTCTCTTGTGCCTTTTTGTGCAAAATAGTGCTTGTGACGCCCTTGGGGGGGGGGGGGGGTGACGCTACTTCGCGGTTTTTCGCTTTTCGCGGTCAGTTCTGGTCCCCATTAAACGCGATAAGTGATGGATCACTGTATATCTAGAAACGCATCGCTTCCCGGTCGCTTTTCCTCCCCCTTTCTTTTCTTTCGTCGCCATGACAGCTTTCCTTGGCCACTGAACAGATCTTCCCAGGTGTTGGAAGTGTTTTGTAGTCGACTATCACGACAAAATGCACCAAAAACAACCAGTGTCGACGTGCTCTCAATGGTAAACATGAGGACTGTGTCACACTCGTGACGTCACGCGGAACTCCGGCTGCGCTTCGGCGGATTTGTCTGATTTTTCAGGGCGGGAAATTCAAAATCGCGATTTTCTCCAAGATTCCGGGATTTGTGGAGGGGGTGCCAATGATTAATTATCTTTATAATTGTATGTACTATCACCCAGTGCCGTTCAATGCCGTTGAGTTCAGTTCACCTTTAATGTCATGGTTTGGTCAGATAAAACTGAAAGAGAGGAAATCCTTGGATCAGGTAGTTAGATGGTCCAGTTGTTTGCTTGGTGAGTCACAGCTGAGCCTGACATCCCTGTACACCAGACAAGTACAGAGGATGGCCGACTCGATTTTAAATGATGACTCCCACCCTTTGCACTGCAACTTTCAGCTTCTTCCCTCCATACGGAGGTTTGCTGTCCCAAAAAGTAGAACCCAGCGCTACAAAAACAGCTTTGTCCCTGCTGCTGTCAAAGAGTTGAACAAGCTATAAAAAATTATATTGTACATATTTGATATTTACCTATTTTGTAAGATGTGTGCCTGTGTTTGTGTCTATGTTGAATGTAATTAGTGGCTTGTAAATATGGATGTCACCAGACTGCAAAACAAATCTACCTACGGGTACAAATAAAGTAACCTGAACCTGAACCTGAAGTGCCATGAAACTTGTGAAGTGTGACTTGGGATATAGAGAGGAGAGCTTGCTGTAACCAGTCAGTCCATTCTATGCTTGTGAGATGTGAGTGTGTAATAAATCATCTGTCATGAATCTGCCTCTTCATTTACACACTCCACACTGGTGACCCAAGACGTATTATGGAACACGAGGCAAGAACCCCGGAGCCGGCCCGGTCAGGAAGCCCCAGCGACGCAGCAGCCATTCCACAGACAACCCGGACTGGAACCCCCAGCCACGCGTGTGCGGTCTCAGTCAAGCTACCGGATTTCTGGCAGCACAGCCCGCGCTCTTGGTTCCACCACACCGAGACCCAGTTCGCCCTCTGGGAAGTAACGGCAGACGACACCAAGTTCTACCATGTGGTAGCAGCGCTCGACGCCCGCACAGCCTAGCAGGTAGCGAGCCTGCTCGATCAGCCACCAGCCCGCAACAAATATGAGGCGCTCAAGGCTGCGCTCACCCGGCGTTACACGCTCTCGGAATGTGAGAGAGCGGAGAGGCTCCTGGCGCGGACCGAGTTAGGAGATGGGTCGGCCGTCGACCTGATGGAGAAGATGCTGGTGTTAATGGGCATGGATGACGGGCACTTTCTGTTTGCCCACCTTTTCCTCCGGAACCTTCCAACAGAGGCGAGAGCGGTTCTGGCCAATTCGCCGTTGCTGGCCGTGCGTGACTACCATGCACTAGCCCAGGAGGCAGACAGGATCATCCTCACCACCAGGGTGATCACAGTCAACGCGGCGGCGGCGGAGCACAGCGAGACGACCAGAGTAGGTGAGGAGCCACCGACGGTAGCGGCAGCAGGGGCCAAGGAGCGCCAGAGAGACACGCTCTGTTTCTACCACCACCGCTTCGGAGAGAACACACACAGATGTGCTCCACCGTGCCAATTCAAGCGCTTGGGAAAACACCAAGGCCGGCAGTCGGCAGCAGCTGCGACCCTCGCTGAAGAGAACAAGATGCTCTACATGACGGACGCGCGCTCGGGGAGGCGTTTCCTCGTGGACACCGGAGCCCAGAGGAGCATCATCCTGCCGACCTACGCTGATCGGCTGGCAGGACCTAGCAGCCCCGGGATGTTGGCAGCAAACGGCTCGGAAATTAAGACCTTTGGTGAGAGGACACTGATCTTATCTCTACACGGCCGTACATACGAGTGGACTTTTGTCGTAGCAACACTGAATTACCATATCCTGGGGGCTGATTTTCTGTGTGCACATGGTTTACTGGTTGATGTTGCTAACAGGGACAGCCCATGGGCATCCCCGCTACACATGGTCCCTAAGGCTGAGGGATCGTGACGACCGTGCGGTGATTTCTGCAGATTGAACAACGCCACAGCGCACGACCGCTACCCAATTCCCCACATACAGGATTTTTCCGTTCACCTCACAGGAGCACGCATTTTTTCCAAAATAGACCTGGTCCGTGGTTACCACCAAGTCCCAGTGCGCGCGGAGGACGTACCCAAAACAGCGGTCATTCCTCCGTTGGGTTTATTCGAGTTCCTGTGCATGCCATTCGGGTTAAAAGGCGCAGCACAGACGTTCCAGCGCATGATGGATGCAGTGCTGCATGATCTCCCGTTCATGTTCGTCTACCTGGACGATATCCTGGTAGCCAGTACGTCCGAAGACGAACACGAAACCCACCTCAGGACGGTTTTCTGGAGGTTGGAGGAGCACGGGTTGATAATCAACCTGGCAAAATGCCAGTTCGGCGTGACGGAGATTGATTTTTTTGGGGCACCGCATCTCTCCGGAAGGAGCGATCCCGTTGCCCGACAAAGTGCGCGCCGTGGCAGATTTTCCCCAGCCTCAGACGGTCAGGGCACTGCAGGAATTTTTGGGGATGGTGAACTTTTATAACCGTTTCCTTCCCCGCGTGGTGCGGCTCATGCAACCATGGTACGCCACGCTCAAGAGACAGAAACCCGCAGATGGAGTCGAATGGACCCCGGAGCGAGTGCGGGCGTTCTCGGAGGTTAAAGCAGCCCTGGCAAACGCCGCACTGCTGGCGCATCCGGACCCGACGGTCCGGATAGCGCTCACCACCGACGTTTCAGACGTGGCCATAGGGGCTGTCGTGGAGCAGCGCATCACTGGGGCTTGGCAGCCGCTCGCCTTTTTCAGCAGAACTTTGTGCGACAGCCAACATAAATACAGCACGTTCGACAGAGAGTTGCTGGCTCTCCACCTGGCCATACGCCACTTCCAGTTCTGGCTGGAAGGGCGCAGCTTCACCGCGTTCGTAGACCACAAGCCACTAACATTCACGATGGCCAAGGTTTCAGAACCGTGGTCGGGCCGGCAGCAGAGACAGCTGGCCGCGATCTCAGAGTTTACTACCGATATTCAGCATGTGTCGGGTAAACTGAATGTGGTGGCGGACTGCCTCTCGCGCACCGTGGTGGCCCCGGTCTACGTGGGGATAGATTACGCAGCCATGGCCGCGGAGCAGATTAGCAATGCAGATGTGCGCGCGTTCCAGTCTGGACCAACAGGGTTAAGGCTGGAGAGCAGGGTGCTGCAAGATGGCGGCCCCCCCTAATCTGCGATGTCTCCATGGGACGCCCGCGTCCGGTGGTCCCGGTCGTGTGGCGCCGCCGCGTGTTTGAGTTGGTTCACACTCTGGTGCACCCAGGAGTGCGCGCGTCAGTCAAAATGGTGGGAGAGAAGTTTGTGTGGCCGAGCCTACACAAACAAGTAAAAGAATGGGCTGCAGCCTGCGTGGCATGCCAACAAGCCAAGGTACACAAGCACACGAAGGCTCCTTTGGAGCTGTTTCCGGTACCGACTAAAAGGTTCGACCATGTGCACGTGGACCTCGTGGGCCCCCTCCCGCAATCACAGGGGTGCATGCACCTCCTGACAGTGGTGGACCGTACCACGCGCTGGCCAGAAGCGGTCCTGCTGGCGGCAACCACGTCCACGGACATAGCACGCGCTTTTTTGACAGCATGGGTGGCGCGTTTTGGAGTCCCGTCGGACATTACGTCCGACAGGGGCCCTCAATTTGTTTCCGAACTCTGGTCCGCGATGGCCCGCAGCCTGGGTGTTACAATTCATCGCACAACTGCGTACAACCCACAGGCCAATGGGTTATGCGAGTGTTTTCATAGATCACTGAAAGCAGCACTCAGGGCTTCACTGACGGATGCAAATTGGGTAGACAGGTTGCCGTGGGTTTTATTGGGGTTGTGCTCTGCGCCAAAAGAGGATTTGGCAGCTTCCCCGGCAGAGCTCGTTTTTGCGCAGCCCCTACGGCTGCCCGGGGAATTTCTACCAGATAATCCCGGGCCGGGCAGCTGCCCGTCTCAGCTTTTGAAGCGTAGTGCAAACACAGGCACACTGCCGGGCCCTGCCCACCACAGTTTTCTGCGTGCCTTTGTGCCTAAAACTTTGAAGAACGCGCAGTTCGTGTTCGTCAGACACGATGCCCACCGCCCCCCATTGCGCCCACCCTATGATGGACCGTTCAGAGTGTTGGAAACAGGGGATAAGCATTTTGTGCTAGACTTGGGGGATAGATGGGAGAAAATTGGCATAAACAGACTCAAACCCGCCTTTGTAGTGGTGGATGAGCAAGTGCTGTTGGCTGGGGCCCCTCGGCGTGGAAGACCCCCATGGACAACTCCCCAGGGAAACGATTCAACAGAGCAGCCACACGGGCAGAACGAAGTCCCCCCCCCCCCCCACGGCTCACCTGCAGTCAGACACGCTCCCAGCAGCCCCCCACCGGCACAGCAGCGCCACGGAGGCGGTAAACCCCAGTTACAGCAGATATGGAAGGAGACTGAAGCCAAAAGCGAGTGTGGACTACTGTCCGTCTTAGATGCTGGGGGGGGGGGGGGGGGGTTGGGACCTTGGGGAAGTCAGGTTATTTAGCACCTCAGACAGAGACAGGGAATAAGCATGGGAGAACAATGCCCAGGAAGGACAGAGGGGGTTGAAAGCAGTGTAGTGTAAATATCATGCTGTGTGAGGTGAAGTGCCATCAAACTTGTGAAGTGTGACTTGGGATATAGAGAGGAGAGCTTGCTGTAACCAGTCAGTCCATTCTGTGCTTGTGAGATGTGAGTGTGTAATAAATCGTCTGTCATGAATCTGCCTCTTCATTTACACACTCCACAGTAAACCCAATCAAACTGTACCACTTGTTCCTCTTAATCCAATACCTGTGGTGAACCTTGCCACAACGCTTTCCTTTTGCCGGGCATATCCTGGACTTTTAACGGTGATTAGTGGACCCACATCCATAACAACGAGGTGTACCTGGGGCGGACCTTATCTTGACCATGGAGGCAAAATCTTCCTCTCCGCATTCACCAACACCAGGGTCCAGGAACAGTGTATTAGTGCGAGACACACCCTCGTCCAGAGAAGCCCCTTCAGTAAGGCCTCTCGCGATGGTCTCTGCTGCCGCGAACTGTTGGGCAAGCACAATAGCCGCAGCTAATATCAACTCTCCTGGGTGTGTTAACAATCTGCACTGGGCCGCCAGGCAGCGGATGTGCTCTGCCAACTGGTCCCGAATCATTTCATCCTCCAGGGGTCCGAACTCGCACTCCCTCGCCAGCTGTCGGAGGTCCGCCAAGAATCTCTTCACTGGCTCTCCCGACCGCTGCCGGCACTGTCGAAACTGGATGCGTCGGACCGTGACGCTTTCCGATGCATGAAAGTAGCGCGCCATTAGCTTCACCACTTCATCAAAGCTATCTGCACCTCCAAGGTTCTCCAGGATCCTCTGCCCTTCCATACCCAAATTATGGACCAACACCGCTCTCGCTCGGGGCTTCTCCAGCTCACCAAGGTTCAAAACGAGGTAGTTCGTAAAAGCAGCAAACCAGCGGGACCACAGCATGGGTGGCTCGCCCAGGGCCTCCAAAAACAGCCGAAAGCTGGCAACAGATCTTTCCATTACCATTTTTACCTCACCACCAAATGTTGTGTCCATAATTATAGGAATAATGAGCCAGTAGTAACTCGGTTAACAGGGCTTTAATCAGGACGCCAACTATATACAAGAAAGGCTTACGGCACACGCCTTCAGGTCAGGTGCTCCCACCTCGAAAGAGGACAAGCCTCTTCCGCCCACCTCCTTTATGGACTGGTGTCACTACCGGAAGCCGGCAGTTAACCAAACCAGTCCATTCCCCGTCCAACCCGGCCGCCATCTTACTAGTACCAGCCTGTTTCCATATCTAACAGTTGTGTTACGGCCTGTTATCTTGTTATCTCCCCTGGTTATTTCAATTAGTAATTAAGGGTCGTAACACCCATTATGTTGTCACTGTGCACTGTCACCTGGAATGTGAAGTCGTACACAATTTTGGGCTTGCAGCAAACAGTCAGTTCCACTGTTCCGACATTGCACAATCTGTGGCCACCGTATGTGTACATTCAAATACCTGGGGAGCATAATGTCTGACACCTGCTCAATGGATGACGAGATCCAGAACCACCTCAAGCAAGCATCAGCATCTTTTGGTCGTCTAAGGAGAAGGGTTCTTCAGAACAGCAACCTCAAACTCCACACCAAAGTGCTGGTCTACAGAGCTGTATGTATCACCACCTTACTATATGGATGTGAGGCATGGACTATTTACAGCCGGCATCTGAGAAGCTTGGAGACCTTCCATGTAAGATGTCTCCAGAAGATCCTTGGCATCACTTAGAAGGACAGAGTGCCGCACACAGAAGTGCTGGAGAGAGCTGGCAGCTGCAGCGTGGAGTCCATCATGGCCCAGCATCAACTCAGGTGGTTGGGGCATGTCATCCGGATGCCCAGCCACAGACTCCCACGCAGAATCCTGTATGTTCAGTTAGTTACACCGTGGCCAACGCAGCGCTGGTGGGCAGAAGAAGCGCTTCAAAGACCAAATGAAGCCCATCCTGAAGAGATGTCAGATCAACCCCTCTTCACTGGAGGAACTCGCTTCCTGCCGAGACATCTGGAGCTTCCATTCCTCACAGGGAGTGGATTATATGGAGGAACAGCGCACACAACACCGGACAGCAAAGCGTGCAAAGAGGCATGCTCGCCAAGTCCCCCCTGTTCCCCCCAGCACCTCCTTCACATGCCCGGTCTGTAACCGAATCTGCAGATCCAGGATCGGACTATTCAAACACCAGTAGACTCTCAAATAAAGAAGATGGTCATCATTGAATCGATGGACTACCAGAGAGACAGCGGCATTGGGTTCTTCTTGATTTTGTGGTTGGGGAAAAACTAATTCACCGTGGCCCAGTTTAACATCGACCACACTGCCACCGTATTGAGCAGAAGTGGTACGACTACTCCGTCTAATTCAACCATGCTGTACGAATAACCACTGATGTTGGGCTTACCGAATGAATGGTCATTGTTGATGGGCGGGCTGGCTCACAGCAGGCCAGACGGTGCTGACGACAGGCATACTCTGGTGAAATGGTTCAGGTGCCCACACTTGTTGCACCACTGTCCTCTTGCCAGGCAAACTTGTGCTCCGTCCCAGTGCGTTGGGGATCCACAACCCCCGCAGATGGGGCGTCTCGGAGCGGACCTTCGGCTCACTACATATGCCTCATACTCTTCTGCCATGTACTCTTCGTCCCCCGTGTCCACCGCGTTAGCTAGTGTCGACAGTCCGGGTAGCCTCTGTGTTTGGTACCCATTTAGCTGTGTGGCTAACTACTGCTTCCAACTGGAGTGCTAGCTCAACCGCTCTAGCTAGCGTCAGGTCATCAGATGCTGTTAGCAATCTAGTTCGTAGCACAGCATTACGTGTTTGGCCAATGGGTCCCACACCATTTCATCTTCCAGCGGCCCAAAACGGCACACACTAGCTAGCTGTCTCAGGTCAGAGACGAACTGCTGAATTGGCTCACCGACTCTCTGTTGTCTCTGGTGAAAGCGAATTCATCATACCGTCACGCTGTCCAGTGCAGCAAAATGGTTAGCTATTAGCTTCACAACTCTTCATATGAGTCCGTCACGCCGAGCCTGCGAAGAATCCTTTGGCCCTCTATGCCTAGGTTGTAGACAAGCAGAGCTTGTGTCCTCACCTTATCCAACTTTCCCAGGTCCAGCGCTGAAACATACATTTCAAACGCCTCCAGTCAATGTCGCCATGGAGCTGGCGGTTCCCCTGGGAGCTCAAGGAAAGGCTGCAGCAGTGTCACGCACGCCTCCATGGCTAATCCTCCACTGCCAAATGTTATGTCCACAAGCCTGGCAGTAAAGAGACGGACAAGGATGCTGCACTGGAACTGGGCTTTATTACAGAACTATGTACATGGCATTACACACATTGTTACTGTACCAAGTCACCAGGGAAAGCATGCCCTGTAATGGCGGACTCTCCCATATATATGTCAGCGTGGTGACGTCATCACGCCGCATATTGCACCAAATCCCATCATCACATGATAGTGTTAAGCTACCTCTGTAGCCACAGTCACTCTGGGGCAGACTGATGGAAACTTGGCTGCTAATCTACACCAATGGCCTTGCTGACCACCACCAATCATTTATTCACATTCATACACCAGTGTCAGGGACACTGGAGACAAGGTGGGTAAAGGGTCTTGCCCAAGGACACAATGGCAGGATGGTGGGAGGGAGGGAAGGTTGAACCATCAATCCTCCCACTATTGGAATACCTGCTTTATCTCCTGAGCCACTGCTGCCAACGTTTAAATTTTTACACAGCATAGCTGCATGAGCACAGTGGAAACAGTTCCAGCGGTGACTCTGTGTCTCCTGTTGTCCAACTGTGTGGGTCTGCATCCCCACTAAGCAGTGTGGGAACGGTCGATCTTATGTGCAGTACTGGTATGCTGTAATACTCGTATCCTGATGCTGGTGCTGCATATGCCAAATAATCGTTCTGACCGTCCACGATCACGACAGGCATGATCAATCTTTCTCTTTCTAGATATACATGGACATGAAAGGAAATGCAAAGACTTTACATCAGCTTCACAAAAAATAGTTTTGAGAAATGGAAAGGAAATGTGAACAGAAGTCAACAAAGTTCAGTCAAAACTGGTGGTATGTTTATACGTAAAATTCACAAATGTATTAGGGAAAAATGCTTCATACAACTGCATTTCATCAAAATTTATTGGGTTTTTGTCCTCAAACAAGTACAAAAGATAAACTTCCATAAAAGCTGAGTTTTAATATAATATTGCGCAAACTAATAGCAGGTGAATACAAGCTGCACACAACTGCTTTAGCTTTATCAAGAATACTGCAAAAACCACAGAAACATCCCACGATTCATTTAAGTTTATGCCAGAACGTTTTTAGAGTAAATGTCAGCTCCTTAGACACAGAAGAATACCATTGGAACTGTTTGTTCAGATACATTTTTATAGAAAACCTTTCTTGTTTATATTTGTAAAATCCAGTTCAGCTTCAAATCATTTTTGGACATTATCATTTGGACTCAATGCAGAATTTAAAAAAAATATTTACATTTTTTTAACATGTCTTCCTCTAGAGAAATTATATATTTGTGAAAGCCTGGGGTGGTCATTTTTAATTGTTCATTGGTTGCCCAGATATGGAGCTTTTAGAAGTAGAGCTGTAGCTCATTCTGGCCTGATGAACACACCCCGAGGTCACCAAGAACCTCTACTTCTCTCTAAATATATATGCATACAGCCTGTAGCCTAAAGACTGCTCAATGTGTGAGTCTTGTGAACATCCGGGCAACTGCATAGGAGGATTAGCTTTTTTTTTTTGTGAAATTTGGCAGGATAGACAAACAGGCAGGCAGACAAAGATAGCACCTTTGCTGGAACAGGCAAAAAATTATAGTAAAACAGAACTTCAGCCACCTGCTCATCTGAACTCCAACTTCATATAGTTTTTTTTTTTTTTTTGACAAGGCAAGTGCCACCCATATCGATCTAAGGGCACACTCTCCCTGTCCCCAGTGGTTACAAATTCTCCCAAAATATCTCTGCACTCTTGTGGGTTTTATCCAGTTAGCTCTCTACATTCTGATCTGCATGAGTAAACACTCAGCCTCTGTGTCAGACCAACACTAACTGCTTTCCAGCATTGTTGTTAAATAATTATGGAGAGGAACAGTCAGATCAATGATAAGACCCAGGTTGAACGGAGACACAACATGGGTCTTCGAGGATGAGCATGAGTTCTGTGCCTAAGCACACAATCCCAGTCATTTCTGTGCCTGAAAAAGTGTTCCATGCTTAACAGATTATGCCGGTCAAACAACCTGATCTTTGGAGGAGGGAGGGGGGTCGTCAAACATGCTTGAGTACTGTACAGATGAGACAGTGTCAGTGGACCTTTGTCAAGATTCAGTTCTGTTATTTTTACTTCTTGGCAACTCAGGAATATCTTTAATGTACTTTGAAACGGTCTCTAAACAAAGCATTATCCTGTCAGATCATAGTCTTTATGCATCACCTGTGTCTATGGAGCCAACTGCGACAACAGCCTTGTCTTTAACAAGAAAAACAGAGCTAAAATGTAGTGGGGTGAGAAATGAAGAGAAACTTTTTGGTTGGAGGTTTAAAGTAAAATTTTAAGGTTATCCCCTAATGTGTTTTAAAAAAAAACCAAAACAGACAGTATGTCACAATTTTGGCAGGATGTCTTTTTTGACCAAAAAAGCTGATATTTGTATAGTGAGAACATATGAATCTCTGATTTCTGTGGGAAACATTCACCGACTACATCTGCAAATACAGAAAACAAGTGAGGAAAACAGCAGAATTATAGCTGATACAGACATGAAATAGCATAAGAGGACAGCAGGTAAACTAGTTAGATCACAAAGTTAGCTCTCAGCTCTACTGCACAAGGTTAACTGGAATACATGATCAGCATAAGATATAAAACCACACCTCAGAGAACAGACATGTCACCTAAACAGAAACAGGGAGGGCAGTCTACTCAGAATTTGTGATGAAAAACAAACACTTTTAGAGAGTGGGTACAGTAATATAGACAGAAAATATCATTTCACTTTAAAGGTCCCATATTGTGCATTTTCCAGAGATTAATTTTAACTTGACATCCTTTTTTTAAACTACATGTATATGTAGTTTAAAAAAATCTGTGTTGTTTTACCATTCATCAAGAAGAAATCTCTGTTGTCATTCAGTCCACACAGCAATCATGTGCAGCAGAACAAAATTATGTTTCTGCTATCTACAATGTTAATCACATGTAGAATTAGAGGGGGCGCTGCCACAAACAACTTCTCCTATTCTATTATGCTGAGCACCAAGCTAGAAGGCAGGAAGCACCATTTTTATATGGTGTTTGGTATGACCCAGCCAGGACTTGAACCCCCAACCTCCCAATTGTGGGGCAGATGCTCTATCAACTAGGCCACCAAAGCAGATTATAAAGTTGTCTGGAAACAGTTTTCTGCCTGCTCAGGATTTTAAAATCTTTTTTTTTTTTTTTAAATGTGGGAGGCCATTGACATAAGGACAGTTTAAACTGATTTTTTTTTCAAGATTATAATCCTTCCGATCACACACTAAATGATTCGGTGAGCCGTTTCGCCGTTTTTATGAGTGATTTCACACACAGCAATGCCAGTGACACAAGATCTTACTGATAACATGATCATGTGACATTCAAACAGGACTTCAACATACAAACATGGGGGCCTATCAACATCATCGGCTGGCTGTCGTTCCATTTTGCTGGGGAGAAAAAGAATATGAGCGAGATCCTCACTGAGATTATATACTGTGGGTGCGACTTTTACGCTTTCCAGCGTGTTCTGGAGGTGAGCGTCCTGGTCATCTCACTCTCGTTGGCTGTGCGGATATTCCCCCAGAGGTAGGATTCGTAAAAATCAAACGTGTTTGATATTTTCCATTCGACATTGCCGGGGCTCAGACTCAACCAGGAGCAATAAAATAATCAGACTGACATCACACATTTGATAAACAATCACTATAACGAGCTCTCTTCCTGTATGACAAAACTTCTCTTAAGGTAAAATTAGTTTTTTTTATAGTTTCATATTGCAACAACTTTTACTTAAGAGTGATTATATAACAAAGTTACAAAAAAATTCAGATTACACAATTTTTTTAAAACACATTTCATACCTTTAAGAGTTTAACTAAATAACGGCAGTGCATATTTTTTGTGGAGTGTTTTAATATTTTAACAATACACGTGTGACCCGTGGCCATATTTTATAAGGTTGAAAAGCACAAAAACAATATTTTGCACAATATGGGCCCTTTAAACAACCTTGTCACACACAAGATTTTAATCAAATTTATAAAGAAGATTGAAATTACAGCACGCTATGTGAAGAATTGTTAATAAAAATGTTTTTTTTTTCCTCAATGAGAAATTTAGTTTGTAAACCTATATTTTAAGTGAACATGTCTTTTCTCTTGAGTTATGATTCTATATTTTATACAAAGTACCAAAAAAGCCACTCGGGCAACAATGACTGAACTCAAACTGATTCTATTTCCAAAACACTATTCTATTTTACATATCACATGAATCTTGTTCACAAAAAGTCCACTGATGTGTGGATGGCATCTCAATAACAGTTTTCATAGATATCTGAAAAAACATTCAAATCAGACAAAGTGATACAAAGAGCACACCGTAAAAGTCTGTGGGTTGGATACCTGGGAACAGGATTAAGCCTAGTCTGGATAACAAACCAGGAAAATTACAGTGTTGGACAACATTTTGTGGAATAGGCGGTGATAAGAAAAGGGCACAAAATGGCTGCTGTAGAATGACTCAACTCTGGGTTTCAACACAGTCCACAGTTGCAGTCAGTGTAAATATCATTAAATCTACACGAGCAATTTAGCCAGATTAGTCTTCTTCTGTGCCAAGTATACAAACCCAAAATATTGTATGTACATATGTTGGTTGTATTGATTATTGCATGCAGTATAACTTAACAGAAATCTGTTATTTTCATGGCCAGGCGATTATCACACTCCCATGGCTTCAGTTTTATATCTTCTACAGTAAGACAGTAGAAATTCTGCTGAATTCAGAACCTTATCATATCGCTTTAACAACTTAAAACTGGAGTTTCCATGGTCACATTCAGTGTATGTAGGCATCTTTTAACTCTTGCAGAAACACGAGCTCAGCCATCCTTCACACCACAGTTTGAACAACTTCCTTAAAGATGTAGGACTTCAAAAGTTGAGAATTGGTAAAAAAAAAAAAAGGTTCTGTTCAAACAAACGTACAAGCCATGTAGGCACATAGGTTAACTTTGCAAAGCTTTGTCGTAGTCTCGTCCCTATCGGTGACAAGCAGTAGTCGAGACGGTTTTCAGTGACCTCACAGCAGTACAGCGTGAAGGAAAGAGAAGGAGGAGCATTATTTGGTAGATTCCCCAACAAGACAGGAAACAATGTGCTGTTTCTTCTTTACCACAAAGTCTTGAATGTTGTCGTTTTTTTCCTGGAGCAGTTAATGTGTTGAAAGCGTCGCTTTAGTCCTGTCTGTATGTCAGACAACCTAACAAGACTGCAGACCAATATGACATGCTTGACATTTGCAGAATGTCCTGGGAAGAGGCTATGTTCAATCCAGTTACACGTTTTACAAAACTGGACCATAGATGAGGGATAAGCAACACAATTCCCATAAATTAAAGCAACAATACAACAAATGCAAACACATTTCATTTTCAAACTTAAATTAGATCAAATTGTGCAATTTAGTAAAAAAAAAGAAATCGGTGGGTGACTGTTCTGCTGTTTTGAGACATAAATATCCAACTACAAACACACATCATTACAAGTGGATATATTGGTAATATTCCTTGGTGTGTGAAACATGTTAAGAATTAATAAAAGGCAAAACACTGGTTCAGTTTCATACAAAACAGATTTGGTCTCTCAGAGCTTTTTCATCTAATGACAATAAGGTGCCTAATTATTTTAGTCCGCTAAAAACCACAAAGTAGACAAAGTGCATTTTTAAATTTACTTTAGGTGCTTTAAGGATTTTCTTTTCAGTGCAGCAAAGAGTCTGATTGTTTTTTTTTCCCCACTTTCTTTTTTTTAAAATACTGTTTAACAGTGACTTTATAAAGTATGGGGCAGGACCCAAAATGATTCACAGGCATCATACTGGTGATTTGGTGCATGTTGATTTACATACATACTCTGTTGGTTTCCTGATTAACACTGTCCAACAGTGACATTTTCAATGATTATGATTTCAATGGCCTCACAGTGGCTATAACTTTGACCTGCTGCTGTGCTCAGGAGAATACGGTCAATGTTGCACAACAGCCTATCACAATCCACACAACTCTCTCCAAAATGGTTAAATCAGCACAGGATAAAATTGGACCAAAATCAGAGCAGTGCATATCAAACACATTCTTTCCCATCCCATCAGTAGGCATTATATTACAAACCTATAAAATAAACCCCGGCCACCCCACCCAAACCCTAAACCTAAATCTGACGCTACATCTTTGAGTTTATGATGAATGTGACTTTTTTCCACAACTTGGGGAATTTTTTTTCAAAAGCTAAAAAAACAAAAATCATATTATCTGACAGGGTTTAGAGATTACTATTTGGGAATTTGACATCAACACTGGCTCAAATTCTGAAATAGTATATATATATAAAAAGGAAGACTTAAGTAGACATCATGTTATTTAAAAGCATCAAGGCCTTGGCATTCATTCATTCATAAAGCATTAAGGTGCTTTTCCCACCTTATAATACCTAATCAATGCCAGCTCAAACGGCATGCTGCCAGTTGTGTCGGTCTGGTCCTTTGTGGTGATCTCAACACGTTAAATCTGTTGTACAGTCAGATGCATGCTGAGGGGGGCAATTCTCAGCAGTGACATCTAGTCTGACAAATCTTCAAGCACCCTCATAAATACAAGTCTTTTCTTTTCCTCTATGTGTGCTTGTAAGCTTGGGATCAGGGGCACGACATTCACACTGCAGACAAGAAGTCTGAAACTGGGGCTGTGCTCATTCTTAGAAAAAACAAAAAAATGTATCACCATGTGAATAAATCTTGCCTCTACTGGCTTTATTTTAAGAGTGCAAATTTAAAAAGAAGTCAAAAGCTGCACACATTTACAGCAGCCATCAGCTGATTCTAAAGGAGGATCAATAAATGTGTTTGGATGTGGCAAGTTTTTTGTGTACCTGTTTCATCTGTTTTCATCATCAGCTTACCTTACCTCGTGGTATTCTTATTGGAAAAAGTCTGACGTACCATTTGATGTGTGAAGGGCTGGTTTCTTGTCCTAACCTCAGCTACAGTAATAAGAAAGCTGAGAGTCCATTTGTCCTTTTCACAGAGATGTTATCAAAAAAGAACCTTTTTATGTTACCATGACTACAGGTGCAAATCTGGCAAAACACTGATCCTCCGGCATTCATCAAGTTAGTTTTTCTTGTAACATTCAGTGAAGTCTCACTCCACCCACAATCACTAGTCTTCAGACACAGACAAAGACTTCTTGACGCTACGTGACGGTTCCCAAAGCTCACTGTCATCCGTTTCATCGCCGTCATCCTCCTCCTCATCTTCATCATCGTCGTCGTCTTCATCTCCCACTCCCGATCCAGACTGCTGCTCTGTGCGTGCAGACACCTCCCCCCGTGTTTCCGCGTCACCCTCCTGTGCTTCTCCATCAGCCCTTCCTGTGGGCGACTCCTGGAAAGGGTCCATGCCTGTGTCCAAGCGTTGCTGGACCTCAGCAAACCACTCCCGCACCTTTGGACAGATTAAACACAGTCACAGTGATACACTCCTTTATTGTGATTAAAAATATTACAGGCATTGTGATTACTTCATAAACAATAAAAAAAACACTACAGTTTTTTGCCCAACTCTGAACAACAGTGCATGTTTTGTTTTGTTTTTTTTAACCTGTTGCACTCCTGTGTATCGCGGACGGGCACGTCTCTGCGTCCCAGAGCGCACAAGGGCGCTCTCGTGCGCTCTAGGACGCACGAGGGCGCTGCGTCCTAAGAGCGTACTGGAAAAAAAAGCTGCATTTCCGTTCTTCCACTACAGACACAGCCGCGAACAGATCGGATATGATTGACCTCTCATTCGACTAATAAGAGCCTTGAATTGGGTTTCTGAAACCTTGAAGAACCAATGACTGAAAACCTAGCAAGAAGGACCCGCCTACCAACGCTGTGAATGCAGCGAGCCAATTGAAGCACAGACGTTCGCAAGCTGTTTTGTGTAAGGCTGGGTGAAGACAGACTGCTGCAGCAGATGAAAAAAGGACCCGCAGGAAGAACCCCACAGACCCAGCAGCACGGAGACCACCCACAAGTGCGACCTGTGCGACAGGGACTGCCATTTGCGCATCGGCCTGTTCAGCCACAGGCGGTGCTTTTTTTTTTTTTTTATTCCAGCAGAATAGACGTTTAGGATTCTCTTCCATGGTCATCATAGACCGACGGAGGCCGACGACGAAGGTCGTAAATCATTCGCCAAAACCGCAATCATGGAAGCGCAAAACCGCAATAATGGAATTATGTTTTGACCGGGTCGCAAGACCAGAACCACGAGTCCGTAACAAGGGACCAGTGTCGCGTTCGTCTGACAATGAGGAAGAGAAGTTCGCCAGGACAATGCTGCTGTGAAGAGGTAAGTGTTATAAGCTAAATTATTCTTTATCCCTGAAAATTGTAATCAAAAATGACTTTTGACCGATCGGTAAATTACAACTGTGCGGCGCACGAAGTCCGAAGTCCGTGCGCCGCGGTACACGGTTCGTGCGCCGCGTCTGGACCGTGAACGCCCCCGTGGAAGCCACGTGGAAAGCCACGTGGAAGTCACGTGGAAGCCATGGTGACTGCGCCGCGGTCGCCACATGACTATTCCGTCATGTAGCGATGGCCGATGTCCATCCTCTGTAGCGAGGGGGGGGGACAACCCCCCCCCCCCCCCCACATACTCACACACACAGCCCTGAGTGTCAACTTTCATTAGAGCCCAAGATGAAGCTTCTATATTGAATCATTCAAAAGTTACAGACGTTTTTCCAAACTGTGCCATTTGGCACAATTTGGCACAGTTCAAAAACGCCTGGGAACTACCTGAGGAAAAAGCTGTGTAATATATTCATTTTTTGTGGTATTGTTACAAAAGTTTGACCTCAGCTGGATAACACTTGGTTCTACATTTCTGTTGCATTTTCCAGCCCGGATCTGAAGCTGTGTGTTATTTGCAAGCATTTGTATCCAAAAAAACACCCAGGCCAAATTTATTTTCTTCAAGTTCAGTATGTTTAGATGACTGTAATTCAGTGGCCGGAGCACTTAGAGAGATTATGACTGTTTTGCCAAAAAATTCAAAGTGTTTTCTTTTAAATGAGATGAACCCCATGAAGATGCTGCAAAGGGTTGAAGAACAGCTTTCGATTTACTTTGGGCACATTATTTTTTGGCGTTTTTAGGGAAATTGACTGGAGTGCAAGGGGTTAAGACGTCTCAGGATGCTGTATTGTCTCTTTCTGGTTCTTTAAAAGGGACATGTGCACTTTTTCCACATGCCAACACAGCTCTCAAAGGTTTTAATGAAATGTCTTTGACATGCTTTGGTCAAAATACCTCGGGGTTTAAATACTGCACTGTGGAGTGTGTAAATGAAGAGGCAGATTCATTTCAGACGATTTATTACACACTCACAAGCAAAGAACAGACTGAACATTTAAGCAGGCACTCTCCTCTTAAGTTTCATGGCATTTCTCCACACACAACATGATATTTGCATCACACTGCATTCAACCCCCCTCGTCCTTGACTCCTTCCTGCTATCTCACCAGGAACCTCCTGCCCATTGTTCTCCCATGTTTATCCACTGTCTCTTGTCTGAGATGCTAAATCATCTGGCTCTCTCAAGGTGCTAAACTCCCCCCCCCCCCAGCATCTTAGATAGAACAATAGAATAACAGTCCACATGCTGTGATAGAACAATAGAATATCAGTCCACATGCTGTTCGGGCTTCCGTCTCCTCCCGTATCTGCTGTAACTGGGGTTTACCACCTCCGTGGCGCTGCTGTGCCGGTGGGGGGCTGCTGGGAGTGTGTCTGACTGCGGGTGGGCTGTGGCTGGGGGGGGGGGGGCACTTCGGTCTGTCCGTGTGGCTGCTCTGATGAATCGTTTCCCTGGGGCTCTCTCCGTGGGGGTCTTCCACGCCGAGGGGCCCTAGCCAACAGCACTTGCTCGTCCGCCACAACGAAAGCGGGTTTTAGTCTGTCTATGCCAATCTTTTCCCGCCTACCCCCCAAGTCTAGCAAAAAATGCCTATCCCCTGTTTCCAACACTCTGAACGGTCCATCATAGGGTGGGCGCAATGGAGGGCGGTGGGCGTCGTGTCTGACAAACACGAACTCCGCGCTCTTCAAAGTTTTAGGCACAAAAACACGCGGAAAACTGTGGTGGGCAGGGCCTGGCAGCGTGCCTGTGTTTGCGCTACGCTGCAAAAGCTGAGACGGGCAGCTGTCCGGCGTGGGATTATCTGGCAGAAATTCCCCAGGCAGCCGTAGGGGCTGCGAAAAAACAAGCTCTGCCGGGGAAGCTTCCAGATCCTCTTTCGGCGCGGAGCGCAACCCCAATAAAACCCACGGCAGCCTGTCTACCCAATTTGCATCCATCAATGAAGCCCTGAGTGCTGCTTTCAGTGATCTATGAAAACGCTCGCATAACCCATTGGCCTGTGGGTTGTACGCAGTTGTGCGATGAATTGTAACACCCAGGCTACGGGCCATCGCGGACCAGAGTTCGGAAACAAATTGAGGGCCCCTGTCGGACATAACGTCCGACGGGACTCCAAAACGCGCCACCCCTGCTGTTAAAAAAAAGCACGCGCTACGTCTGCGGATGTGGTTGCTGCCAGCGGGACTGCTTCTGGCCAGCGCGTGGTGCGGTCCACCACTGTCAGGAGGTGCGTGCACCCCTGAGATGGCGGGAGGGGGCCCACAAGGTCCACGTGAACATGGTTGAACCTCTTAGCCGGGATACGAAACGGCTCCAAGGGAGTCTTCGTGTGTCTGTGTACCTTGGCTCGTTGGCACGCCACGCAGGCTGCAGCCCACTCTTTCACTTGTTTGCGTAGGCTCGGCCACACAAACATCTCTCCCACCATTTTGACCGACGCGCGCACTCCTGGGTGCACCAGAGTGTGAACCGACTCAAACATGCGGTGGTGCCACGCGACCGGGACCACCGGATGCGAGCGACCCGTGGAGACATCGCAGATTGGGGGGGGCCGTCATCTTGCAGCACCCTGCTCTCCAGCCTTAACCCTGTTGGTCCAGACTGGAGCGCGCGCACGTCTGCATCGCTAAACTGCTCCGCGGCCATGGCTGCGTAATCTATCCCCACGCAGACCGGGACCACCACGGCGCGCGAGAGGCAGTCCGCCACTACATTCAGTTTACCCGACACATGTTGAATATCGGTAGTAAACTCTGAGATCGCGGCCAGCTGTCTCTGCTGCCGGCCCGACCACGGTTCTGAAACCTTGGTCATCGCAAATGTTAGCGGCTTGTGGTCCATGAACGCGGTGAAGCTGCGCCTTTCCAGCCAGAGAGCCAACAACTCTCTGTCAAACGCGCTGTATTTATGTTCGCTGTCGCACAAAGTTCTGCTGAAAAAGGCGAGCGGCTGCCAAGCCCCGGCGACGCGCTGCTCCACGACAGCCCCTATGGCCACGTCTGAAGTGTCAGTGGTGAGCGCTATGTGGGCCGCCGGGTCCGGATGTGCCAGCAGTGCGGCGTTTGCCAGGGCTGCCTTAACTTCCGAGAATGCCCGCTCTCGCTCCGGGGTCCATTCGACCCTATCTGCGGGTTTCTGTTTCTTGAGTGCGGCGTACATTGGTTGCATGAGCTGCGCCGTGCGGGGAAGGAAACGGTTATAAAAGTTCACCATCCCCAAAAATTCCTGCAGCGCCCTGACCGTCTGAGGCCGGGGAAAATCCGCCACGGCGCGCACTTTGTCGGGCAGCGGGATCGCTCCTTCCGGAGAGACGCGGTGCCCCAAAAAGTCAATCTCCGTCACGCCGAACTGGCATTTCACAGGGTTGATTATTAACCCGTGCTCCTCCAACCTCCGGAAAACCGTCCTGAGGTGGGTTTCGTGTTCGTCTTAGGACGCACTGGCTACCAGGATATCATCCAGGTAGACGAACACGAACGGGAGATCGCGCAGCACTGCATCCATCATGCGCTGGAACATCTGTGCCGCTCCTTTTAACCCAAATGGCATGCGCAGGAACTCGAATAGACCGAACGGAGTTACTACCGCTGTTTTGGGTATGTCCTCAGCGCGCACTGGGACTTGGTGGTAACTGCGGACCAGGTCTATTTTGGAAAAAATGCGTGCTCCGGAAAGGTGAACGGAAAAATCCTGTATGTGGGGAATTGGGTAGCGGTCGTGCGCTGTGGTGTTGTTCAACCTGCAGAAATCCCCGCACGGTCGCCACGATCCCTCAGCCTTAGGGACCATGTGTAACGGGGATGCCCATGGGCTGTTCGAACGCCTGATGATGCCCAACCTTTCCAGGTTGGCAAACTCCTCGCGCGCTATGGCCAGTTTAGCTGCGTCCAAGCGCCGAGGTCTTGCAAAAACGAGCGGCCCGGTGGTGGTGATAAAGTGCTCCACCCCGTGTTTAGCGATGGCCGCGGGACCGTGAGTGCTGGGTACTGAGTGAGCAGTGTGTGGAACTTACCGCCTATAGCTGTGACGTTGGCTTGTGCTGTTGGCTGGGTCACTCGAGCTATACAGGGGAGAGAGTCAAAGGACAGTGCATTAACCAGGCGCCTGTTAGCAACATCAACCAGTAAACCATGTGCACACAGAAAATCAGCCCCCAGGATATGGTAATTCAGTGCTGCTCCGACAAAAGTCCACTCATATGTACGGCCGTGTAGAGATAAGAGCAGAGTCCTCTCACCAAAGGTCTTAATATCCGAGCTGTTTGCTGCCAACATCTCGGGGCCGCTAGGTCCTGCCAGCCGGTCAGCATACACTACCGTTCAAAAGTTTGGGGTCACCCAGACAATTATTTTGTGTTTTCCATGAAAAGTCACACTTATTTACCACCATGAGCTGTAAAATGAATAGAAAATATAGTCAAGACATTAACAAGGTTAGAAATACAGTGATCCCTCACTTATCGCGGTTAATGGGTTCCAGAACCGACCGCGAAAAGTGAAAAACCGCGAAGTAGCGTCACCCCTAATGACGCCATCCATAAATAATACGTACGTTCATTCTCCCACTCTCTCTCTCTCATATGATACGTGTGTGTGTGTGTACGTGTACATACATACGTAGATGTAAACAAAGTGTACATAAATATGTTTTTAGAACTCTTTTATTCTTATAACAAGATACGTAACTCAAGATGAAAATGATTTACTGCACAGGTTAATGAGAGCTTTACTGCTCCTCAGGTGACGCCTCATCGTGAGGTGCTGGAGGCTCAGGATTATCGAGGGCAGCTTCCGATAGAGCTGAAGCTGCAGGAGGCGGTGTAGTGGCTCGACGGGAAGACTATTTCGCACAAAATGGCACAAGAGAACAGCAAAAAGTTCCACGCGGCGAGACTAAGTAACACGAGCGATAAAAAGCAATGAATGCGGTCTTCCTTCCCTTCATGGGTGCTTGGCAGGGAGAGGAGGTGGGTGAAACGTCTCGGCCAATCAGCTTGCGGGGTGAAACATCTCGGCCAATCAGCTTGCGAGATTTCCGAGCCGAGCAAACACGAGAACAGCTAACAGAGAGTTGTGCTGCTCTCCGTATTGACACCTGATGGTCTAATGTAGTCTCCCTGCCTTCTGCTAGCGCCCGCCCATTATTTCTCAATTTTGAATTTTTGATGAATATTTTTGAAAAATCTGCGATGCACTGAGGGCGCGAAAGGTGAAGCGCGAAGTAGCGAGGGATCACTGTAATGATTTGTATTTGAAATAATAACTTTTTCCTTCAAACTTTGCTTTTGTCAAAGAATCCTCCATTTGCAGCAATTACAGCATTGCAGACCTAACATGATTGCACAAGGGTTTTCCAATCATCCATTAGCCTTCTGACGCAATGAGCAAACACAATGTACCATTAGAACACTGGGGTGATAGTTGCTGGAAATGGGCCTCTATACACCTATCTAGATATTGCACCAAAAACCAGACATTTGCAGCTAGAATAGTCATTTACCACTTTAGCAATGTATAGAGTGTATTTCTGATTATTTTAAAGTTATCTTCATTGAAAAAAAGTGCTTTTCTTTCAAAAATAAGGAAATTTCTAAGTGACCCCAAACTTTTGAACGGTAGTGTAGGTCGGCAGGATGAAGCTCTTCTGGGCTCCGGTGTCCACGAGGAAACACCTCCCCGAGCGTAAATCCGTCAAGTAGAGCAGCTTGTTCTCTTCACCGAGGGTCGCAGCTGCTACCGACCCCCGGCCTTGGCGTTTCCCGAGCGCTTGAATTGGCACGGTGGCGCACATCTGCGTGCCTTCTCTCCGAAGCGGCGGTGGTAGAAACAGAGCGTGTCTCTCTGGCGCTCCTTGGCCCCCGCTGCTGCTACCGTCGGTGGCTCCTCGCCTCCTCTGGTCGTCTTGCTGGGCTCCGCTGCTGCCACGTTGACTGTGATCGCCCTGGTGGTGATGATGATCCGGTCTGCCTCCTGGGCTAGCGCACGGTAGTCGCGCGCTGCCAGCCACGGCGAATTGGCCAGAGCCGCTCTCGCCACTGTCGGAAGGTTCCGGAGGAAGAGGTGGGCAAACAGAAAGTGCCCGTCGTCCGTGCCCATTAACGCCAGCATCTTCTCCATCAGGTCTATGGCTGAACCATCTCCTAACTCGGTCCGCGTCAGGAGCCTCTCCGCTCTCTCACAGTCCAAGAGCATGTAGCGCTGGATAAGCGCAGCCTTGAGCGCCTCGTATTTGCTGCTGGCTGGTGGCTGATCGAGCAGGCTTGCTACCTGCTGAGCTGTGCGGGCGTCGAGCGCTGCGACCACATGGTAGAATCTGGTATCGTCTGCTGTTACTCCCCAGAGGGCGAACTGGGCCTCGGTGAGGTGGAACCAAGAGCGCGGGTTGTGCTGCCAGAAATCCGGTAGCTTGACTGACACCGCACACGCGTGGCTGGGGGTTCCAGTCCGGGCTGTCTGTGGGATGGCTGCCGCCTCGCTGTAGCTTCCTGACCGGGCCGGCTCCGGGGGTCTTGTCTCGTGTTCCATAATACGTCTTGGGTCACCAGTGTGGAGTGTGTGAAATCAGAGGCAGATTCATTTCAGACGATTTATTACACACTCACAACTCACAAGCAAAGAACAGACTGAACATTTCAGCAAGCACTCTCCTCTTAAGTTTCATGGCATCTCTCCACACACAACGTGACATTTGCATCACACTGCATTCAACCCCCTTCGTCCTTGACTCCTTCCTGCTATCTCACCAGGAACCTCCTGCCCATTGTTCTCCCATGTTTATCCACTGTCTCTTGTCTGAGATGCTAAATCATCTGGCTCTCTCAAGGTGCTAAAGCACCACCATTTTCTACCCAGGATAAACACCCTCTTCACAATGACCTGTTTCGGTGCATAGCTGCTCTTTAAATGTTAATAAGCCCCAGTTCCGTAAGCACTGCCGAATAATAATAATTAACTAATAATAATTTGTTTGTTTCACATCCATTTTATTCAGTTTTTTTTCTTTTCTTGCTTATCAATTAATTAAAATTTGAAGGCACCGAGCCTTTTAAATTAATTTTCTCGCTCTGAAACCATTTTCTTTTTTGAAATTTTCAGCTACTTTTATACCCATTGGTTAATAACTTAATTGCTGTGAGATGTTTGTCCAGGTGTTTTTTTTTTCTTCATCTTTTGTTGGCTTCTTAAAAACTGTTAGAAACACGTCACAAAGTCAAAAAAGAGCAAACATCTTAAAAAATAAGAAAAAACTATAAATAAAAAAGACACTCATAATTTGTTTAATAACTGCTGTGCTATTGTTTACATTTACGTACTTGTACATGTTAATATACATGCTTCTGTTCTGTATTACACCTGCTGAAGTATGTAGCAAAAATATATATACTGCAGATAAAATGAAAATAAAACTCAAATTGAATACATTGCAATCCCACTTCTACAACTAATAATGAGTTTCTATTTATCATTTTTGTCATTTATAAGTAGTGTATTTTAATAACACCACTTAATAGAGGATCACTGGTCCTGACAGAACACCTGCAACAAATTCAAGCTACTGCTCAATGAATATTTTCTGATATTAGCTGAATAAAACCAGTTATTGCTTTCAACACCATCCAACCAATGATCCTGAAGGACAAGCTGCTGCGCGCAGGGGTGGACCAGCACCTGTCATCATGGATCCTGGACTACCTCACGAACCGGCCTCAGTTTGTGAGAACCCGGGACTGTGTGTCCGACACGATCATCGGTAGCATGGGGGCCCCCCAGGGAACGGTGCTGGCTCCCTTCCTGTTCACTCTTTATACTGCGGACTTCTCACACAACACAACACACTGCCATCTACAGAAGTTCTCTGATGACTCTGCGATCGTTGGCCTCATCTCCAATGGAGATGAAGCTGAGTACAGAGGGCTTATCCAGGACTTCGTGGACTGGTGCCATCGGAACTGCCTCCAGATCAACGCGAGGAAAACTAAGGAGCTGGTGGTGGACTGCCGCAGGCATGGGCAACCCCTCACAGCACCAGTAAATATACAGGGAACAGACATCGAGATGGTGACATCCTATAAGTACCTGGGTGTTCATCTGAACAATAAACTAGACTGGTCACACAATACTGACACACTCTACAAGAAGGGACAGCGCAGGCTGTTCCTGCTGAGGAGACTCAGGTCTTTTGGTGTACAAGGGGCGCTGCTGAAGACATTCTATGACACGGTGGTGGCATCAGCCATCACTTTTGGAGTGGTCTGCTGGGGCAGTGGCATTACTGCAGCCGATAGGAAGAGACTGAACAAACTGATCAAGAAAGCTAGCTCTGTCCTGGGGCAGCGCCTTGATCCGGTGGAGGAGATAGGAGAGAGAAGGACGGTGGCTAAACTGTCATCTCTGCTGGAGTCCGAGTTCCACCCTATGCAGGACATACTGAATGCACTGAGGAGCTCATTTAGCAGCAGACTACATCATCCCAGGTGCACAACCGAGAGGTTTCGCAGGTCCTTCCTACCAACGGCTGTCAGACTGTACAACCTAAGCAGGGCTGCTCGCAGAGATAGCAAAAAGACGTAACAAACTAATAGTTTTTTGAATGCAAAAGATGCAATAGACTTACACAATGGTCCCCTCCGGCATACAACTAGGAAAATACCGGTCACTATGGAGGGTGAGAATATGTATGGGCACATAATCATACCATGTAGGATAACTAAGTAGACGGTTATGCTGTTTCATCCCATCTAGCAACAATGCTCTGCACTGTGTGTGTTTATATATTTACATATTTATTCCATCTAGCTACAATGCTCTGCACTGGGTGTGTTTATATTTATATATCTATATATTTATTCCATCTAGCTACAATGCTCCGCACTGTGTGTTTATATATCTACATATTATTCCATCTAGCTACATTGCTCCGCACTGTGTGTGTTTATATATTTACATATTTATTCCACCTAGCTGCAATGCTCCGTACTGTGGGTGTTTATATATCTACATATTTATTCCATCTAGCTACAATGCTCCGCACTGTGTGTTTATATATTCATATATTTATTCCATCCAGCTGCAATGCTCTGCACTGTGTGTCTGTGTGTGTGTATATATATATATTTTATAGTAATTTTTTTTTTTTTTGATACTTATTTGTACCCGTAGGTAGACTTGGTTTGCAGTCTGGTGACAAGCCACCGGCTGCTGGTCGCTGCGTGCGCGAGCGCCCTAAACCTACATGTTTTTGGTGTGTGGGAGGAAACCGGAGAAATCCCGGAGTAAACCCGCGCAACACGGGGAGAACATGCAAACTCCACACAGCTCACTGTTGGTCGGGGGCTGGGATCGAACCCACGATCTCATGATCCCCGCGGTCCCCCGGCTGAGGGTAAAACTGTGCTGTCAACAGTGCTAAACCACTGCGCCACCGTGCAGCCCATATGTATAATATGTACGTATACGTATAATATGTACATATGTATATTAGCTGCTCTTGCTTGCTTGCTTTTTTTTCTTGCCTTCTGATTGTTGCTCTGAGTGTTGCTATCCCTGTGCTGTTGCAATCCTGGAATTTCCCCGTTGTGGGACTAATAAAGGCTTATCTTATCTTATCTTATCTTATCTTATTACTGATCTTATGAACACTCCTATGAACAACAGAACTTTTAGAAAATGTATGTATTTGTTATGCAGCTGGAACTTTTCTGTGAAACAAATTTCTCCCTAGGGAGACAAATAAAGGAAACCTTAACCTTAAGTGGTGTTGTAACAAAAAATGTTTACCTGTTCATAGCTCATGTTAGTTTTGGTGACCAGCTCATCCAGATCTTGCTCATTGAGGAAGCGGTGTTTTAGGTAGTACTCCTTCAGAATCTCCTTTCCAGTCTTGAATTTCTTTGGTGGGGGCGATCTGTCAGTATCTCTGCTGGAAGAGCCAGACCGCCTGGTCTGCTTTCTGGTCCGGGAACGCCTCCAACCACGGTTTCTTCCTCGGCGCTTTCGTCCTCCCAGCTTGCTGCCACCTCCGCCATTTGGTCCTTCTATACTTTGGTACTGAAAGAACCATTTCAGGTTTCCGTTCTTCCAAGAGTAACGAGAGTCTCCAAACCAGTTGACAATGTAGGACCGAGTGAGGCCGCTCTCTTCTGCCAACTGATCGTACTCCTCTGGTGTGGGCCACTGGGTTCGGACAAAGGCACTTTTCAGAATATGGAGCTGCTCTGGAGTCTTTTTGCTTTTATCTTTTATGTCTTTCTTGCTGCTGCTGCTATTGGAGAGCTGCTTACTGCGACCTCCAGGAGAAGTCTGACTACCCTTTTGAGATGAAGACGGGGAAGAGGAAACTGCCTCTCCTGTTCCTCCTCCATCACCTGCTTTTGCTGCATCTGTCTCTGCTTTTCCACCTTCAGAAGACTCTGGTGAGGAGGTGCTAACAAGAGATGACATTTTTCTCCTCTCTGTGAACCAGGCATCGATCTCCCTGCGTGTCAGTTTAGTTTCTGTCCTCAGACGGCTCAGTTCTTCATCTGATGGGGTGCTGCTCTTCTCGAAACTCTCCTCCAGCACCACAAGCTGTTCTGGAGTTTTCTCCTTAAATTTCTGCAAGGTAAAGTCTGGGAATGGGTTACGTGTTTTTGAACGGGTCTCCTTCTCCTTCACAGGAGGTGTGCGTGGTGGATGGGGAGATGTGGGGGTCTCATCACTCGAGTCAATAATGATGGGGGTAGTTGCAGCACTGCTGCAGCTGCCCCCTCCTCGACTCGCTCCGTCATGAAAAACAATGACATGGCTGTTCTTGGAGTTGCGCTGGTTGTAGCGAGTGTCACTGAACCATTTTTTGATCTCTCCCTTTGTCAGGTTGGTGAGTTTCATCAACCGGGCAATCTCTGCATCTGTAACAAAATGATTTTTCAGGTAGCTGGCTTTCAGCTCTGCCAGCTGCTCTTTGGATTTCTTAGGTCGCATGTTGAATGAATCAGCACTGAGGGCTGAATTCTCCTTAGAGAGGGAAGAAAATACATTACACATTAATCAAATGCACCACCTACAGTATTTTGCACACAAAAACAGAAAACACGTGCTTAAGTTCAGGTGGTCATCTTCTGCCTTATGAGATCAAGACATCTGTTCAGTGATGAAAAGCACAAATCACACCTGTGGAGACAGAGAAGGAGGCTGGACAGTGGTGGCTCGTTTCAGCTCACTGTTAGTTGGGGTTGGCTGGCAGGAAACTCTACTGGAGCTCTGAGACTGGCTGGGCAGCCCTGCTACTGTCAAGGTGATGGGACTGGTCACTGGAAGGTTCCCCCCAGGACCAACCTACAGAGGGTCACAAAATGGATGGACAGGCAGACATGTATTAGTAATTGAAAATGACTCTGACCCTTGTTTGTGAAATAAATGTTTAAAGGGCCTATATCATGCTATTTTAAGCCTTTCAGAGTAAACTATACGCATGTATGTGATAGTATATTACCTTTGATACACTGGAGAATGAATTTCTTATGAAATATGAGTTATTTTCGCGAGCTACTTTTCCAACCCGGAAGTAAGATGCCTTGATCTCTGAGGTTCCGCCTCTCCTGCCGCCCATTTCATGACGTAACCCAGGAGCCGGCTGCTGCAGCATGTTGCTGGGTTCCGCCCACGAAAACAACATCTACAGTAAACTTCAGAAAAGATGGATGAGAATGTTGTGGAGCCTTACACTCTTGACCCAGAGTCCGATCGGGAATTTGAGGTGCACGAGATACCACAGCGACCTCGAAGACGTTTACAGGAAGTTTCTGACTGGTAAATGAAAAGCTAAGAGAAATGTCTTTCATAGTGTTGTATTTATTATAGAACTTTGTATAGTGATGCTGCTGTTCGTATTTGTAGGTGCTCATGTGGGAATTGCCAAACAATGCTAAACAATGGCAGTCACAGACAAAAAGTTGCTGGCTGGTTTGACGCGTGCTCCCGAAAATAAACTCCAACCATTTCTGACGAGTAGGCTCTTCTTTAGGAAGGCTGAACAAACTCCTAAATCTCTCACAGCCAAAGACACATTTACACCACTTAGAAGACACTGTCTTACGTAAAAAAGCAAACAGTTGTTGTCACTGAGCAGATTAGGTGCGAGAGGAACTACTTCTTCACAGCGTCAATGCTAAAGTGAAAGAGTTTTGCCGATCACCGCTCCGTTAGCTGCGTGGAGAAAGTGGGTGTGTGCGTTAGCCTGGGGGCGGTGCTGGCAGCACAGGCACTTCCTGGAGTGGGCGGCTCACCCACGTTCATACATATGAAAGTGGGGACCCAGTCATTATCAGGGACAGGGCGGAGCAGCAGCTCAGAGAGCAGGGTTGAGGAGGAATACTCAGAGATGCGTGAATGGAGCAAAATACCACTTTGGGGTGTTTTTGGTGAGGAATTAACATTATAACATGCTTAAAAGCTCAAAAAAGTCAATTTTTGCATGATATAGGCCCTTTAAATCTGTAAATGTTTTCATCTCTGTATTTCTGTCAGTGGACTTATGCTATATATGCTATACTTTGGAAAATGCAAATCTGCTCATATAATCATTAGTACAGAAAAAAATAATTGGATTAAGCGGAAGAAGATGGATGGATGGATGAACAGCAACGACAAAGTGACTAGTAATTCACATGTTCACTCCACACTTATTTCATATCACAGTTTTGCTCCTAAGGTATATATTGTGGGGGACCTAGATAATGCAATTCTCCACTCAGACTGAATGGCACGGGAGGAGACGCTTAAAAGCTGTTAAATGGATATGCAAGACAGCCTGTGGTTTTCTCCATAAGAATGTATGATAATATGTGTTCTCCTCTGGGTTGCATAATAATGCGCCGACAGGTTGGGTGACAAAGGGAATTGTTATTGTAAGTCTATGTATTGTAATGTGAACCCCCCAGGTCGCGAGGCGAGTTTGTATGGTATAAAAGAGAGATGCCAGCGACCTGGGTTAATTCTTCTTGCTGACTGATGATAGAGAGAGAGAGTAATAAAGTCTGCTCTGCTCACTGCCTCGCCTGCTCATTCCTCTCTCTACACTGGTGACCCTTGACGCATAATGGAACTCGACGCAAACATCCCAGACACGACCCAGTCTGCAGGCGCCAGCACTGCATGCGCTGTTTCAGTCAAGCTCCCAGACTTTTGGCTACATGACCCGAAGTCTTGGTTCCTCCACACCGAGGCCCAGTTCACGCTCCGTGGAGTGACAGCGGATGACAGCAAATACTACTACGTGGCTGCAGCGCTGGAAGCACACACAACACAGCAGGTGGTGAGAGCCTGCTCCAATAGCCCCCAGCCCACGACAAATATGACGCTCTCAAGACCGCGCTGACCCGGCGCTACACGCTCTTGGACGGCGAGAGAGCGGAAAGGCTCCTGATGCGCTCCGAGTTGGGAGACGAGTCTGCGGTCAAATTAATGGAGAAGATGTTGGCGTTAATGGGCACAGATGACGGGCATTTCTTTGCCCACCTTTTCCTCCAGAACCTCCCGACAGCGGCCAGAGCGGTCCTTGCCAATTTGCCGCTGCTGGCCACGTGCAACTACCGGGCACTGGCACAAGAGGCAGATCGGATTATCCTGGCGACCAGAATCTTCGCTGTGAACGCAGTGGCATCGGAACCCAGCGAGACGGCCAGTGGGGGCGAGGAGCCAGCGACGGTGGCCGCAGCGGAGGCTAAGAAGCACCGGAGGGACACGCTCTGCTTCTATCACCACCGTTATGGAGAAGACACACCCCAGTGCGTGCCACCGTGCCAGTTCAAGCGCTCGGGAAATGCCAGGGCTGGCACTCGGTAGCAGCTGCGACTGCCGGTGACACAAACAAGCTGCTCTATGTGACGGACTCACGCTTGGGGAGACGGTTCCTCGTGGACTCCGGCTCCCAAAAGAGCCTCATCCTGCCATCCTACGCAGACCGGCTGGCGGGAAGTAGCGGCCCCGAGCTGGCTGCCGCAAACGGCTCAGACATTAAGACTTTTCGTGTGAGGACACTGACTATATCCTTGCACGGCCGTACATACCAATGGACATTCGTCATAGCGGCATGTAACTTCCCCATTTTAGGCGTAGATTTTTTGTGTGCACACAGACTATTAGTCGATGTGGCTAACAGACGCCTGATTAACGCAATGTCTTTTGATTCTCTGCCCTGTACAGCTAGAGGAGCCGGGTCCACAACACTAGCCAACGTCACAGCTCCAGGGGGTAAGTTCCATACACTACTCACCCAGTTCCCAGCACTCACCCAGTTCCAACGTTTTTGGCGGTCATCACTAAACACGGGGTGGAGCACTTCATTACCACCACGGGGCCGCCCGTTTTCACACAACCTTGGCGCCTGGACGCAGCTAAACTGGCCAGTGCGTGCGAGGAGTTCGCCAACTTGGAAAGGTTGGGCATCATCAGGCGCTCAAACAGCCCATGGGCATCCCCACTACATATGGTGCCTAAAGCCAAGGGATCATGGCGGCCATGCAGAGATTTCTGCAGATTAAACAACGCTACAGCGCACAATCGCTACCCAATCCCCCATATTCAGGATTTTTCCGTCCACCTCACTGGGGCACGCATTTTTTCCAAGGTGGACCTGGTCCGCGGTTACCACTAGGTCCCAGTGCGCCCAGAAGACATACCCAAAACGGCAGTAATAACCCCGTTTGGTCTTTTTGAGTTCCTACGCATGCCTTTCGGGTTAAAAGGCGCGGCGCAGACATTCCAACGCATGATGGATGTGGCGCTCCGCGATCTGTCGTTTGTGTTCGTCTACCTGGACGACATCCTGGTGGCCAGCGCGTCCGAGGACGAACACGTAGCCCACCTCAGGATGGTTTTCCTGAGGTTGGAAGAGCACGGGTTAATAATCAACCCGGCGAAGTGCCAGTTCAGGGTTACGGTTATCAATTTTTTGGACCACTGCATCTCACCGGAGGGCGTAATGCCCTTACCGGACAAAGTGCATGCAGTGGCAGATTTTCCCCGGCCTCAGACGGTCAGAGCGCTGCAGGAGTTTTTGAGCATGGTTAACTTTTACAACCATTTCCTCCCCCGCGCAGCCCAGCTCATGCAGCCGTTGTACACCGCGCTTAAGAAACAGAAACCGGCGGACAGAGTCAACTGGACTCCTGAGCGAGAGCAGGCGTTTTCCGAGGCCAAAACAGCTCTAGCGAACACCGCACTACTGGTGCACCCGGACCCGGCGACTCGGATAGCGCTCACTACCGACGCATCTGACGTGGCCATAGGGGCCGTCATGGAGCAGTGCGTCGCTGGTTCTTGACAGTTGCTTGCCTTTTTTAGCAGGTCTTTGCGCGACAATGAGCGTAAATACAGCGCGTTTGACAGGGAGTTACTGGCTCCCCACCTGGCCATACGCCACTTCCAGTTCTGGCTGGAAGGGCGCAGCTTCACTGCGTTTGTGGACCACAAGCCGCTAAAGTATGCTATGGCCAAGGTTTCGGAACCATGGTCGGCCTGGCAACAGAGACAGCTGGCCGCGATCTCGGAGTTTACAACCGACATTCAGCATGTGGCCAGTAAACTCAACATGGTGGCAGACTGCCTCTCGTGTGCATTAGTGGCCCCAGTCTACCTAGGGATAGATTACACGGCCATGGCCGCTGAGCAGATCGGCGATGCGGACGTTTGCGCGCTCCAATCTGGACCAACAGGGTTAAGGTTGGGGAGCAGAGTACTGCAAGACGGCAAGCCCCCCCAATCTGTGACATCTCCACAGGCCGCCCGCGCCCGGTGGTCCCACGTGCTTGGCACCGCTGCATTTTCAAGTCGGTTCACTCCCTGGCGCACCCAGGAGTGTGCGCGTCAGTCAAAATGGTGGGAGCAAAGTTTGTCTAGCCGAGCCTGCGCAAACAAGTGAAAGAGTGGGCTGCAGCCTGCGTAGCGTGCCAACGAGCCAAGATGCACAGGCACACAAAGGCCCCCCTTGAGCCGTTTCATGTCCCGGCTAAGAGGTTTGACCACGTTCATGTGGACCTCGTGGGCCCCCTCCTGCCATCGCAGGGGTTCACGCACCTCCTGACAGTGGTGGACCGCACCACGCGCTGGCCTGAGGCAGTGCCGCTAGCTTCCACCGTGTCCACAGAAGTTGCACGCGCTTTTTTGATGACATGGGTGGCACGCTTCGGCGCCCCTTCGGATATCACGTCCGACCGAGGCCCGCAGTTCGTTTCCGACCTCTAGTCCACAATGGCCCAGAGCCTGGGCGTCACAATTCATCGCACGACCGCGTACAACCCCCAGGCCAATGGGTTATGCGAGCGTTTCCATTGATTGCTTAAAGCAGCGCTCAGGGCTTCACTTACGGATGCAAATTGGGTGGACTGGTTGCCGTGGGTTCTATTAGGGTTGCGTTCAGTACCGAAGGAGTATTTGGCTGTCTCCCCAGCAGAGCTTGTTTTTTCCCAGCCGCTGCGGCTCCCCGGAGAATTTTTGCCTGACAATCCCGCGCCGAACACTGATCCATCCCCGCCTTCACTACATAACGCAGAGGCAGGGACGGTACCCGGCCCGGCCCACCACTGTTTCCCCCGCGCTTTCCTTGAAAAGGTCCGCATGGACCTTGAAGGATGTGTCGTTCGTGTTTGTCAGGCACGATGCCCACTGTACCCTGTTGCGCCCGCCCTATGACGGCCCGTTCAGAGTGTTGGAACCTGGGGATAAACATTTTGTGTTAGACTTGGGGGGACGCAAAGAAACAATCTGTATAGACAGGTTTAAGCCCGCCTTTGTATTAGCAGATGAGCAGGTGGTGTTGGCCCGAGCTCCTCGGCGCGGACGACCCCCACTGAGAACTCCCCAGGTAAATGACTTGTCAGCTCAGTCACAATGGCATGGTGAAGATGTGCCCCCCCCGCAATGTCCCCCCACAGACGGACACGCCTCCAGAAGCGCCCCACCGGCACAGCAGCGCCTCAGAGCCAGCGACCCTCATTACAGCTGCTGTGGACGTAGGCTGAAGCCCACAGGACATGAGGGTTAAGGCCCAGTCTGAGTTTTCGAGGGGCGGGGGGGGGGGGGGACCTAGATAATGCAATTCTCCACTCAGACTGAATGGCACAGGAGGAGACGCTTAAAAGCTGTTAAATGGATATGCAAGACAGCCTGTGGTTTTCTCCATAAGAATGCATGATAATATGCGTTCTCCTCCAGGTTGCATAATAATGCACCGACAGGTTGGGTGACAAAGGGAATTGTTATTGTACGTCTATGTATTGTAATGTGAACCCCCCAGGTCGCGAAGTGAGTTTGTATGGTATAAAAGAGAGATACCAGTGACCTGGGTTAATTCTTCTTGCTGACTGATAAATAGAGAGAGAGTAATAAAGTCTGCTCTGCTCACTGCCTCCCCTGCTCATTCCTCTCGCTACAATATAATCTTAAATTTCTTAAACAAGAAATGGCTTGGCAACAGTTGTGTGTATCTGTGTTGTGCATTTTGTCATGAGGGGGCAGCCTTTTATCATGTCTGACTATAACCTCTCAGTGAGGTTATGTTTTTGGTTGTGTTTGTTTATCAGGATTATTCAAAATATAATTAACACATTTTGTAGATTTTTCTTTATGTGCTGTGGTGTGGCACAATTACCAATTTTTTGGATTTTAGTGGCAATTTGAATCATGATTCAACACCAGGAATTCTTCAAAGGATTCCATAGGGCAGATGTGATGACTCATCAGCCATTTCGATGGTCAGAGAGCACTGCCTGCTGACAGCTCATACACTTTAACCCTAGAACACTAACATTAAAGTTAGTAATACTATTGGGTTGCTAACATCAGGTGAAAATCACCCAACATTAGTGTTCTAGGGTTAAGAAGCAATTAATATGAAGGCAATAAGCTACTTTGGTGGAAGTTTGCATTTTTTAAGAAGTGGTTAATTAAACCAGATGTGTTCTTAATGAAGAAAATTGTTTATTTTTCATCAGCATAAAATGTATCTCAACAGTCCTCTAGACATTTTTTCCATTACAGTACTCAAAAAATGCTTAAATTAATGGTCATTAATTAATTTGTATTTATTGTATTCCCCCATGGAATATAATAAGCGACAGGTCAGCTGGCCTGACATGTCCATTTATACACCCGCATACTCATTCCCTATTTTTTAGGCGTGGCTTGGGTGAATTCTCCCAGGAAAGTGGGAGGGAGTTCTGTGACATTTGAAAACAAAGTGGTTTCTCCTCTCGCCAGGAAATTAGCCACCCTACCTTTAACTTTTTGGGGATTATGTTTATTTTCGGTTGATTTCAAACTAAGTCTAATTCGTACCATTTCCTTATCTACCTGTGTGAATAAAAGGCCAGGCTGGCCCACTATATGGCAGGTCTGAAGGATGGACTGCAGGCCATTAGCAGCAGCTGACAGTTGGTGAGCTGGTATGACAGTGATGGTCTGAGGCACCGTGTGCACTGTTCCGTTAAACTGTTTCCTCCTGGCCTCTTCTACTTCCTCAGGAGTCCAGCTGACACCATGCTTCAGCCGCTGGGCTGAAAACCACACCTGGAGACAGATCAAGCATGTTTGACTGAATTAATGGGAAAAATATGTGGATACCAATAACTTACATTTAAAAAAGGTGTTTAAATCAATACATATTTCACAAAAATGATGAAAACTTTTGGACCACTTCAGGAGGGAGAGCAAGAAAAAGACAGCAAAACCTTCAACATGCTCAATACTGAGTGATTAAATAAATAATTTCCCATTAACAGACAGAAATAAAATAAATGAAATTAAAAAGGACATATAAGCGGAAGAAGATGGATGGATGGATATGAAAGGTTAGGAAGATGTAAAAAAAAATAGCTGTGATTGAGGCAAAAATGAACAGTGTACATTAACAACAAGACATTGCTAATAAGATTATGGATAACAGAGAAATATTTTTGTTGACTTTGAAACCATTGGGTTCCTTCCTGACTAGACATGATTCCTGTCCAGCAGAGGTCAGAGGATCATAGTATGGGTACTGAGTCTTTAATATAACTGCTCTAATATGTGAAGTTGAGGAAAGGTTTATTACTGCTTACAAAATAGCTAATACCAGTTTCCCATTGGTATAGTTGTAATCAGTTGATGTTATGCAACACTGGTATCAGTTGATGTGCAAAAAAGACAAAGTATACTCTCTAGAGAAAATTTTACCTAAATAAAAAGATTTCAGCATAAAAATGTCATCTCCCTTTCTTCTACCTTGATCTGCTCCTCTGTGAACTGTGTCTGTGCTGCTAAGCTGCTGATCTCAGCCATGGAGGGGTAAGGAAACTTCTTGTATGTGCTGCCCAGCAGAGGGTTGGTGTCCATCGTGGCGCTGTAGGAGGGGATGCTACTGAGGGGAATCAGTAGCTGGGGCTGAGCAGCTGCTGTGCTCTGTTGGGCTTGGAAGGCAGATAGGACCTATAGGAACGAAAGAAGAAAATGAAAAATCTGAGACAAAGTTGCTGTCAAGTTAAAGTGCTCCTGGGCAAGACAATCAGCATAAAGACCCTTTTCTGTTCAGTTTTCAGCCCTTCTATTGCACCTAAAGTGCGCTCATTAATAAAGAGATAAATTAGTGTTGCTATTCTATGCTGTTGCAAAACTCACTTAACACTTCAGTTTATCTGGTCATCTACCTGTGCCAGGCTAGCAGGCAGGACTGTGGGGTTTAGAATGGATGACTTCCTCTGCTGCTCTGATGGTGGGTTCGCCAGCAAACCGCCTCCCCCAAGCTTCATAGAGTCATGCAGCAACATCTCCACAGGTGTCATTGGCCCCAGCGGGGCTTCGATGGGCTCCTGCTCTCCACCCAGCTCTCCCTCACCGCCACCTCCAACAGCCTCTGCCACCTCGTCCGCTGACTTCAAGGACACAGCAATTCTCTTGGGCTCAGATTTTGTCTTCATCCTCATGATTGGGGTCTTGCTGAGAGAGATGGCAGCCACTGCTGCAGGATCCACCCCTCCCTCCTCAGGCATGTCACACTGTTGTTCTGGAGTCGGCTGGTCACTGTTTGGATTCTCAGGAAGATTTGTAGCACCGCGCTTCAGTGATGGACTGATGACATCACTGCTGTCTACAGCGGAGACACCGGGTTCCTCTGTAGTAGTGGCAGTAAGAATACAACATTCAGATTTATGTGTATTTGCTTATGCTCTTTTACTAGAACACATTCTTACAACCCTAACTCCAGTGAAGTTAGGATGGTGTGTAAAATATAAATAAAAACAAAATACAGTGATTCAGAAATCCTTTTCAACCTATATTCAATTGAATACACTAGAAAGACAATATATTTAGGGCCAGATTTACTAACATGCTGCACCAGCATAAAAACCTTGTGGCATTAAAAAACTACTGTCAAGATTTACTAAAGGGCACAGCGCAAAGTTAGAACTGGAAACGCGTGGACAATTTGAAGGAGGAGAGTATTTAAATGACTGGCGCAAGGAAGGTGTTTACTATGGTTCGCAGTTGTCAATTTCCTGCTGACTGCACCAGGATTTAACGCCCCCAAAAAAGCATGTCTTAATTCATTTGTGCCTGACATGACAGCGATAGTTGGTGCCAGGAGGAGACACTGCCAAGAACAGAAGGCGCATGGCAGAAGAGAGACTCTTCTCTCTGCACGTTACTTTATTTGGCATGACAGAAGAGCATATTATACAAATATAAACAGTCTAACAGAGATTGGTGCTGTGCTGAACTGGGCATCAGGTGGCACAGGATTTTTAAATTTCATTTGTTTACATATAGCCTACTAAATTAATTTGTATCTATAAAATAGGTTTAATGTCTGTGTAGCCCTTCCTACCTGGAGTGGACATACAGATGTGTCAGCGGACAGTGACTTTTTTGTTTCTTTTCCGCGGAGGTTCAGACTGAGTCTAGAGTTTCCTGTCCTCGCCATTCATCAGACTCACAATCTTGGAAAAGTACCAAAACCTCACCCATGCACCCAACTTCAGCAGTTGAAGCCATGATATTGTGATACAGGACGGTGAGTGATGTGATATTCATGTTTTATATTACTTTTTCCAACAGTGGAAAGTTCACTTAGGACAGACGAAAACTTAATTGTGTTTAAACGATGACCTAGCTTAATGCTACGTCCGTCCTTGTATGTTGCTTTTTTGTTTTGACAATATCTGATGAAATAAGCTAGTTGTAATCCTGGTTAAAAAGGTGTTGGGGTTTTTTTGTTTGTTTTTTTTACATGTTGCACTTTCGTGCTGTGCATGTACTTAATTTGTGTGTATTTCATTGTAGAGTCCAAACAGGATCTGCTCAGAATGGCGACGTTTTGACACCAATGTATTGTGACAGGTAAACAACACATCATATTTATAGTCAAATCTTTTGCTTTTTAAAGCGAGGTAGTCGGATATGCAAAAGCCGATGGTGTATAGAACACGTATATTAGGATGTGAAATGTCGGCATCGAAACTGCTCCTGTTTAGCTGTAATTAATATTCAAAAATGATATTTTCGGAAGGAAAGAATTCTAGCGTCCCTGCATTTGTTTACTTCTTGGGGCAGCCGCCGGAGAGCGAGCCGTGTGCAAACTGCGATCGTGTTGTTAATATAGCACATTTTTTGTGGAAATGTTACTATTATTAGCTGTGAAATGTGTTATAAAACGATTAGACGACAATACTATGGCTCTTCCTGCTGTTCCCGTTTCACTGTTTTTTTTCCGGATGTAAAATACGGGATCCCTACGGCCCATCGGTGCACAAAGTATCCTGGCCGATGTAAACAGTCATGGACCAAAAAAACGTACATTTGCTCGTGGAACAGGTCATTCACACTCGCAGACAATCGCGCTATATGTGTCTGTAGGATTTTCTTTCCATGCACGCAAAAAAAACATATTTTTCCCGGATCCGACTACCTCACTTTAAGTTAAAGTTTAGGTAAAGTGCCAAATTTAAAGTAGCACAATTTCCACTTAATATGAAAGGGACTGAATTGAGATTTATTTGTGTGAATATTAATTACAGAGTAATTGAAAATGAATGGCACATCCAATAGTAGCCACCATAAAATATACCGCTTATTTTTTTTTTTTATTTTTATCAGATTACTTCTGTGATCCTTTATGAGTTATAGTCATAATAGTGTATCTTGCACCTTGGGGAATGGGAGTTGTTCAGTCACCATTAGAATTTAGTTTATACTGTATGTGTAGTCTATAGTATTTCATCTTTAAACTCATTCAGTAATAGAACACATTACAAATATTTGAGATCCATTGTAGTGCTTCCTTTTATATTTTAGCAATACAAGCACAAAACATCACCCACACTTGAAACCAGTGCGACACAGCGGTGGCTAAATTTTATTGATAACGTTATTTCACACCATCACAACAACTCAGTATCTAAACTCAGTATAAATGGTGTAGAGATTGAAAGGGTATCCAAAATTAATATCCTTGGTGTAATAATTGATAATAAACTGTGTTGGAAGTCACATATTAATTATATTAAAGGTAAAATATGCAAATCAGTCACAATACTGCGCAGAGTGAAATATTTGCTGAATCAACCCACACTATAGACTTTGTATCATTCATTAATGCTCCCATACATGACATCCATCCATCCATCTTCTACCACTTTTCCAGAGGTCCGGGTCGCAGAGGCAGCAGTTCAAGCAGAGAAGCCCAGACTTCCCTCTCCCCAGCCACCTGCTCCAGATCTTCAGAGAGGATACCAATACCCATACATGACATATTGTACTGAAGTATGGGGAAACACATATAAAACATATATCCAGTCGTTATGCTTCAGAAGAGAGCTATTAGAATAATAAACAAAGCTGCTTACAGGGAACCAACAAACCCACTTTTTCTTAAATTAAAAGCTCTCAGGTTGAAAGATCTGGTTGCCTTTAAAACTGCAGTAATAATGTTTAAAGCTAAGAATCTATCACTGTCCGCAAATATCCAAAAGTTGTTCCAAATAACAATATCATTTCAGAGGAACATGTATATTTCAAAAACCTTCAGTGAGAACTACTACCAAGCAACACTGTGTTTCAGTACAAGGAGTCAGACTGTGGAACGCTTTTGGACCTGAATTAAAATCATGTACAAAGCTTGGACAATTTAAACAAAAACTAAAGGAAGAAATACTCCAAACATACACACGTGGACAAAATTGTTGGTACCCCTCTGTTAATGAAAGAAAAACCCACAATGGTCACAGCACAGTGACTACTTGTCACCCTTTAAATAGGCCGATTGACTGATTACAAGTTTGTAGACACCTGTGATGTTAATTAGAGGACACATCTTGGTTGAACATGTCCCTATGGTCATGTTCATGTCCCTATGGCCTATTATTTTCAATCTTTTCTAGGAGTACCATCATTTTTGTCCAGGCCTGTTTCATGAGTTTGTTTTTTAAAATAATTCTGTTGAACCACAATTCAAAAGCATTGTCTGATTTTCATTGGTTAATTTTCATAGAATTTTTATTTATTACCACTTTGTCAGATTCAAGTTATTTCTGTGACCATTGTGGTTTTTTTTTTCATTAACAGAGGGGTACCAACAATTTTGTCCACGGCTGTATATACAAAACGACATGTAAAATCACATAAGGATTATCATATCCAGTCTGTGTTGTGCTGTTGCTTAGTTTTTGTCACGTTTTGTCTTAGCTTTGTTCTGATTTGTAATCACTCATATTTTATTTTATTTTTGAATTCTTAGCTGGAACATGGGTGGGCAATATAAGCTGCGGCTTCACCCGTCACCCATTTCGGATAACTTATGTTGAATTGTATAATCCGAGGAGTTCCTGTTTAATTTGACCTTGTTGGATTTTTTCCCCCCTTTGTTCTATTATTCTGTTCCTTTCTTTTAATCTAATCTATCCGAAATAAAGATTCATTCATTTCTCAAATATGTTTTAAACTTTCTTTAATTATCCACCACCCATTTCTGTCTTTCATCTAGGCAAGGGGAAAACGATCCACCCAAACCAGACCTTGCCTCACTATTTAGAGGTGCAGGCTGAAGATCTGCTGAACCGGGACCAGTATGAGGGGCCGATCCAGTTGCTTCTCAGTGAGGCAGCATGGCTGGCGTGTGTTACCCATTCCAGGTTTTTTTTTTTTTTTTACAGTTTGAATTTTGCACATTCTAAATAATCTGTAATTTGCTGCTGATTGGAATAAACAATTTAGTGATTTATGTGTTTGCATCATGATTTTCTATTTTGTCTGTTCAGACACCGGTGGGAAAAGAGTCAACATTACGAACCATTTATCAGTGACTTTGAAAATAATGGCTCATTTTTAAGAAAAGTAACCAACACAATTATTTGCTGAAGACTGTAAAACAAAATAGAGACATCTGCAAAAGTACAAAGGTTTATTGTCAAAATTCCCAGGGCAATACTACATGAGTACATGTATAGTTCACTGTTGATGCATAAACTATATATTTATACAGTATCTACATGTAGTCAGCAATACTCAATACGATATACAGTATTTCCAGTTAATCCACGTATTTCTCCATGTAACCTTGTGACTGCATTATTTTAATTACTTCTAATCCTAGATCCATTTGTTTTGGCTTAAAATGCATCTTAATTGCTAAATATATCTTATGCCTAACTCAGTACTGTTTACCTGTTGAAATATTTAACGGCTCATATGCTACTATATGGCACCTGATCCATGTTTTGCCACGACACCACTGGCTGGAGCAGATAAATTCCATGACGTCTCAGCAATCTCTCTATGATTATGACACAGATCAGTGCAATTTATTTCACAGGAAGCTAAACATTTCTACAGACATTATAGCCACTTTGCGTTCGTGAACTTGGGGTCACATCACTGTGTTGAACGTTCACGCCGACCGTTTGAAGCGATATTTTTGCCACAAGAGAGCCATCTGAAACACACACACAGAATACATATTTTAGGACCTAATATCGATAACTTGCCGACATTACAATGTTGTACAGCGGACTTAAAAGCAAAGTAGCGTTAGCAATCATTAGCTTACCATCATACGTAATGTAGTTCGCATCCTCATGGCTTCTAAATGCTCCAGTACCTTTCCAGAGTGTGTCGTATTGCGGGTTTGCCTTCTGTTCTCCGTTTTCGACTTTATTCTGGCAAAAACAGCCAGAGAACGCAGACGCCTCGTATCCTGCCAACTTGTGTTTTGCGTAACGTTACGCTTGATTTACACCAGTTACGCTTGTTTTACGTAGCGGGAGGGAGAGGGCTGCCCCGCCTCCCTTTTAACTATTTCCCACCCACTTCAAATGACACCCTAGTGCAGTGGAAAAACATGCGAGCCGAACTGTACTGTGCGAAACGAGGCCAAATTGGGCCATGTGGAAAAGCGCCTAAACAGACAGCAGCTGGCAGAACATACCTGTCCCCACTCTCAGTGATCATATTACCAGGAGAACTGCTCTGTTCCCCATTGTCCCAGCGGAGAGTAGCTAATCCCTGGCCCCCCACCCCCATCCCCCTATCAGCTCCTACCGTGGTTAAACAGGTCCAAATTTTTCTCTCTGAATTTACAGCTTTCTTTCTAGTAAATTTCTGACCTTTTCTACTGGATTTTGATTTGATTGTTTTGATTTTGTATACTTTCATTGATCCCCAGAGGGGAAATTGAGGGCATCTACCTGGATGGATGAAGCAGCCACGGTATGGCGCTATCCCTTTACCATTCACACACACATTCACACCTAGGGCCACTTTAGAGTCTCCAATTAACCTAACTTACATGTTTTTGGCCTGTGGGAGGAAACCGGAGAACTCCCGGAGTAAACCCATGCAGACATGGGGAGAACATGCAAACTCCACACAGATCACTGTTGGTCAGGGGCTGGGATCGAACCAGGGATCCCATGGCCAAGGGTGAGTTGCTGTGCTGCCACAGTGCTAACCACTGTCCCACCGCAGCGCCGATGGGGATGGATGGATGGATGGACTTTATCGATCCCAAACTGGGAAATTACAGAATTAGAATTAGTTTATTAGAATATTATTAGAACAGTTCATGTAAATTTGAGACATTTTTCTCCTTAAGATTAGACTTTTTTTCTCATCAGATTTATTTTTCTTTCTCTTCTTTTTTTCTGGTGAAAACAGGTTAGGTTAAATCCTTCAGCAACTACTAATGATGTAGTGCAGCCATGAAGGTGTATCTCAATTCATAGGGGTAGGAGAGTAGGGGTACAAATGAGAATTGGGACACACCCCAAAGCTACCTGTATTTCACTCTCACATTACAAATATTTCTTTCTACTCTTTTACAGTATTTAATTCTGTTCATAAATAGTATTTTTCTTGCTATTTTTAATGTATGTATAAGGGTCATTTACAAAAATAAAGACCTACATATAAGATAAGATAAGATAAGCCTTTATTAGTCCCACAATGGGGAAATTCCAGGATTGCAACAGCACAGGGATAGCAACACTCAGAGCAACAATCAGAAGGCAAGAAAAAAAAAACCAAACAAAAAAAACCAAACAAGAGCAGTGAGTATACATATGTACAGTGATCCCTCACTTATCGCGGTTAATGGGTTCCAGAACCGACCGCGAAAAGTGAAAAACCACGAAGTAGCGTCACCCCTAATGACGTCATCCATAAATAATACGTACGTTCATTCTCTCACTCTCTCTCTCTCATATGATACGTGTGTGTGTGTGTGTGTACGTGTACATACATACGTAGATGTAAATAAAGTGTACATAAATATGTTTTTAGAACTCTTTTATTCTTATAACAAGATACGTAACTCAAGTTGAAAATGATTTACTGCACAGGTTAATGAGAGCTTTACTGCTCCTCAGGTGACGCCTCATCGTCAGGTGCTGGAGGCGCAGGATCGTCGAGGGCAGCTGCAGGAGGCGGCGTAGTGGCTCGACAGGAAGACTATTTCGCACAAAATGGCACAAGAGAACAGCAAAAAGTTCCACGCGGCGAGACTAAAAGTAACACGAGCGATAAAGAGCAATGAATGCGGTCTTCCTTCTTTCATGGGCGCTTGGCAGGGAGAGGAGGTGGGTGAAACGTCTCGGCCAATCAGCTTGCGGGGTGAAACGTCTTGGCCAATCAGCTTGCGAGATTTCCGAGCCGAGCCAACACAAGAACAGCGAACAGAGAGGTGGATTTTTTGAGCTGTGCGGCTCTCCGTGTTGATACCTGATGGTCTAATGTAGTCTCCCTGCCTTCTGCTAGCGCCCGCCCATTATTTCTCAATTTTGAATTTTTGATGAATATTTTTGAAAAATCCGCGATGCACTGAGGGCGCGAAAGGTGAAGTGCGAAGTAGCGAGGGATCACTGTACATATAAACATAAATATATAGACACACGATGCGGAGCATTGCAGCTAGATGGAATAAATATATAGATATATAAACACAGTGCGGAGCATTGTAGCTAGATGGACTAAATATATGAACATATAAACACACACAGTGCGGAGCATTGTAGCTAGATGGAATAAATATGTGAATATATAAACACACACACAGTGTGGAGCATTGTAGCAAGATGGAATAAATATATGAATATATAAACACACACAGTACGGAGCATTGCAGCTAGATGGAACAAACATGCAAATATATAAACACACAGTGCGGAGCATTGTAGCTAGATGGAACAAATATGCAAACACAAACACACACAGTGCGGAGCACCGTAGCTAGATGGAATAAATATGTACACTACCGTTCAAAAGTTTGGGGTCACTTAGAAATGTCCTTATTTTTGAAAGAAAAGCACTGTTTTTTTCAATGAAGATAACTTTAAAATAATCAGACATACACTCTAATATCTAATATACATTGCTAATGTGGTAAATGACTATTCTAGCTGCAGATGTCTGGTTTTAGGTGCAATATCTACATAGGTGTATAGAGGCCCATTTCCAGCAACTATCTCTCCAGTGTTCTAATGGTACAATGTGTTTGCTCATTGCGTAAGAAGGCTAATGGACGATTAGAAAACCCTTGTGCAATCATGTTAGCACAGCTGAAAACAGTTTAGCTGGTTAGAGAAGCTATAAAACTGACCTTCCTTTGAGCAGGTTGAGTATCTGGAAAAAATTATTATTTCAAATACAAATCATTATTTCTAACCTTGTCAATGTCTTGACTATATTTTCTATTCATTTTGCAACTCATGGTGGTAAATAAGTTTGACTTTTCATGGAAAACACAAAATAATTGTCTGGGTGACCCCAAACTTTTGAACGGTAGTGTAAATATATAAACACACAGTGCGGAGCACTGTCGCTAGATGGAATAAATATGTAAATATATAAACACACAGTGTGGAGCATTGTCGCTAGATGGAATAAATATATAAATATACAAACAAACACACACAGTGCGGAGCATTGCAGCTAGATGGAATGAAACAGCATAACCGTCTACTTAGTTATCCTACATGGTGTGATTATGTACCCATACATATTGTCACCCTCCGTAGCTACCGGTATTTTCCTAGTTGTATACCGGAGGGGACCATTGTGTAAGTCTATTGCGTCTTTTGCATTCAATACTATTAGGTTGTCATGTCTTTTTGCTATCTCTGCGAGCAGCCCTGCTTAGGTTATACAGTCTGACAGCCGTTGGTAGGAAGGACCTGCGAAACCTCTCGGTTGTGCACCTAGGATGATGTAGTCTGCTGCTAAATGAGCTCCTTAGTGCATTCAGTGTGTCCTGCATAGGGTGGAACTCGGACTCCAGCAGAGATGACAGTTTAGCCACCATCCTTCTCTCTCCCATCTCCTCCACTGGGTCAAGGCGCTGCCCCAGGACAGAGCTAGCTTTCTTGATCAGTTTGTTCAGTCTCTTCCTATCGGCTGCTGTAATGCCACTGCCCCAGCAGACCACTCCAAAAGTGATGGCTGATGCCACCACCGTGTCATAGAATGTCTTCAGCAGCGCCCCTTGTACACCAAAAGACCTGAGTCTCCTCAGTAAGAACAGCCTGCGCTGTCCCTTCTTGTAGAGTGCGTCAGTATTGTGTGACCAGTCTAGTTTATTGTTCAGATGAACACCCAGGTACTTGTAGGATGTCACCATCTCAATGTCTGTTCCCTGGATGTTTACTGGTGCTGTGAGGGGTTGTCCTTGCCTGTGGCAGTCCACCACCAGCTCCTTAGTTTTCCTTGCGTTGATCTGGAGGCAGTTCCGATGCCACCAGTCCACAAAGTCCTGGATAAGCCCTCTGTACTCAGCTTCATCTCCGTTGGAGATGAGGCCAACAATCGCAGAGTCGTCAGAGAACTTCTGTCGATGGCAGTGTGTTGTGTCGTGTGAGAAGTCCGCAGTATAAAGGGTGAACAGGAAGGGAGCCAAAACCGTTCCCTGTGGGGCCCCCGTGCTACCGATGATCGTGTCGGACACACAGTCCCGGGTTCTCACAAACTGTGGCCGGTTTGTGAGGTAGTCCAGGATCCATGATGACAGGTGCTGGTCCACCCCTGCGCACAGCAGCTTGTCCTTCAGGATCATCGGTTGGATGGTGTTGAAAGCACTGGAGAAGTCAAAGAACATGATCCTCACTGTATTCCCGGGCTTCTCCAGGCTTCTCCGGGCTTATGATACCATTTCACGTGATCTGATATGGTATTGCTTGAGAAAGAGGCTAGTCCCCGAGGGCTACATAAATATAATAAAAGATATTTATGAAAGGTGTACCACCCAGATCAGGACAAATTCAGGCAGGACTGAGGAAATAAAAATCAACATTAGTTTGCATGAAGGCTCGGCCCTTAGCCCGCTTCTTTTCATAAAAACCATGGATGTGATAACAGAAGATATCAGTGAAGGCACACCATGGGCAATGCTATTTGCTGAGGACCTAGTTTTATGCGATGAATCCCGAGAAGAACTGGAAGGAAGGCTATAGAGGGAAATTGTAAGGGGCAGGCCTAAAACAGAGTACTTACCACCTACTGGCAGGATGGAGGACATCAAGCTAAGGAGTTACAACAAAGAGGAAGAAGAGATACTACCTAAATGCACTCAGTTCAAGTACCTTGGAACAACTCTCTAGCAGGAAGGAGGATGCAGTAAAGAGACTGAACTGAGAATATCTAAGGCTGGGAACAAGTGGCGGGAGGGTTGTGTGATAAGGATGCCAACAAAACTCCAAGTACTGTTATACAAAACTGGCATTAGACCAACACTCTTATATGGAAATGAGACATGGCCAGTCATGGAACACCAATAAGATGAGCACCTGTGAAATGTGAATGCTAAGATACTGCCTTGGTATCAGCCTGGAAGAACATAGAAGGAATGAAGACATCTTGAAGGAGGAAAACATCATACCCATAAAACACTGGATGAGGAAAAGAAGGTTGGAATGGTACGGGCACATGTGCTGCCGAGAGGCAGAGGAGGACATCAGGAAAGTGTTTGAGATGGAAGTGGAAAGACGTAGAAAATGTGGGAGACCGAAACAGTGTTGGAGGGATACCATAAAGATGGATCTCAAATGGCTGGGCCTCAACAAAAATGATACGCAGAGCAGGACGAAATGGCGTGGCCTGGTTGATGATGGAATCAGGAAGAAACTCGCTACCCGAAAGGACAGAAGCAGAGAAAGGTGAGCAAGGGTCATTTACATTTAAAAATGTTGTAAATTTAGTTCAAGTAAATTTTAGCATGTGATAGTCAAATTTGATTATATTAAACACAATTTTCCATCCACAAAATTGTGGCTAGTGAGCAAAAAAGTTAATGTCAAGCCCTGCTGGGTTTTAAACAAAAGCTTAAAAAAAACCCTATAATATGGTCCTCCGAACTGGCTGCACCTGTGTTGACGACCCGCTTCCTCATCAGATGTGCCTGTGTGCAATTTTTTGCTGGTGGATGGATGGTCATCATTATTGAAATGAAGCAACTGCGTCTGTGTTCATAATTTTGTGTGTTATTAGTAGATCACTTGAAAAAACTGGCCACTGTCTTTAGTGGTCTGTGTAACTTGCACACTCGCTAATTTGCGCTGCCTTAGTAAACTGCCCCTTAATGTTCAAACTGACAAACTTTATTGGAGTTTTTTGGGCAAATATTCACTCATTTTGAATTTGAGGCCTCAAACATGTTCCAAAATATCTGGGATGGGGGTACGATTACCACTGTGTTACATCATCTTTCCTTTTAATAACACTCAATAAGTGTTTAGGAACTGAGGACACTAATTGTTGAAGCTTTGTAGGTGGAATTCTTTCCCAGTCTTGCTTGATTATGACTTTGGGGTCTCCATGTTGGTGTATTTTGTGCTTCATAATGCGTCACACATTTTCAATGGGAGACAAGTCTGGACTGCAGGCAGGTCAATCTCGTACCTGCAGTCTTTTACTATGAAGCCACGCTGTTGTGACACATGCAGAATGTGGCTTGGCATTGTCTTGCTGAAATAAGCAGAGACGTCCCTGAAAAAGACATTGCTTGGATGGCAGCATATGTTGCTCCAAGACCTGTATGTACAGTTCAGCATTAATGGTGCCTTCACAGATGTACAAGTTACCCATGCCATTGGCACCAACACCCCCCCATACCATCACAGATGCTGGCTTTTGAAATTTGCACCAATAACAATCTGAATGGGGCGGCACGGTGGCGGAGTGGTTAGCACTGTGGCAGCACAGCAACTCACCCTTGGCCGGGGGATCCTGGGTTCGATCCCAGCCCCCGACCAACAGTGATCTGTGTGGAGTTTGCATGTTCTCCCCGTGTCTGCGTGAGTTTACTCCGGGATTTCTCCGGTTTCCTCCCACATACCAAAAACATGCAAGTTAGGTTAATTGGCATCAAACTGGGGATTCTAAATTGTCCTTAGGTATGACTGTGAGAGTGAATGGTTGTCTGTCTCTCTGTGTCAGCCCTGCGATGGACTGGCGATCTGTCCAGGGTGTACCCTGCCTCTCGCCCAAAGATGCTGGGATAGGCTCCAGCCCCCCCGCGACCCAAAAAGGATTAAGCGGAAGAAGATGAATGAATGAATGAATGAACAATCTGGATGGTCCTTTTCCTGTTTAGCCAGGTGGACATGGCGTCCATGATTTCCAAAACAATTTGAAATGTGAACTTGTCAGACCTCAGCACACTTTTCCAGTTTTTGTCAGTCCATTTCAGATGAGCTTGGGCCTGGAGCAACCGGCAGCATTTCTGGGTGTTGCTGATACACAGCAGGGAAAATAAATATTGAACACATCAACATTTTTCTCATTAAACATACAGTATGTCTGATGGAGCCAATGACCTGAGATTTTCACCAGATATCAGTAATAACCCAAGTAATCCATACATACAATAAAATCAAGGCAACTATGTTCACAAAACAAGTTATATTTAGTAAAGTGGAATGACACAGGGAATAAGTATTGAACACACCACAAAGAACTCATTATGGGTAGAAGCAAAGAGCTCTCTCTAGACCTTCACAACCTTATTGTTGCAAAACACAATGATGGCAATGGTTACAGGTGCATTTCTAAACTGCTGAATGTTCCAGTGAGCACTGTTGGAGCCACCATTCAGAAGTGGAAAGAACATCATTTTACCATAAACCGGCCACAACCAGGTGCTCCTCACAAGATTTCTGACAGAGGAGACAAAATAATTATCAGAAGTATTATCCAAGAGCCAAAGACCGCTTGTGGAGAGCTCCAGAAAAACCTGGAGTTAGCAGGTACTGCTGTTTCAAAGAAAACAATAAGTAATGCATTCAGCCGATATGGGCTCTATCTCTGCTCACCTGCATGAGCAGATTGAAGCTTGTTTAAAGTTTGCTGCACAACATTTGGGCAAGCCAGTAATATACTGGGAGAATATAGTCTGGTCAGATGAGACCAAAATTGAACTTTTTGGATGGCACAACACACAGCATGTTTGGAGAAGAAATGGCACTGCACATCAACCCCAAAACATCATATATCAGTAATGAAGTTTGGAGGTGGGAGCATCATGGTGTGGGGGTGTTTTTTTAGCACATGGTACAGGCAAACTTCATATAATTGAAGGAAAGATGAATGGACAAATGTACAGAGACACCCTTGATAAGAAGCTGTTGCCATCTGTCAAGATGCTGAAGATGAAATGAGAGTGGACATTTCAGTAAGACAATAATCCCAAACACACAGCCAAGGAAACTCTCAACTGGTTCCAGAGGAGTTAAATAAAGCTGCTGAAATGGCCCAGTCAGTAACCTGACCTGAATCCAATAGAAAATCTATGGAATGAACTGAAGTTCAGAGTTCATAGAAGACACCCACAGAACCTTCAAGATTTGAAGACAGTTTGTGTGAAAGAATGGGCTAAAATCACTCCTGAACAATGCCTGCACCTAGTTTCTCCATACGTCTGGAAGTTGTTATTACCAACAAAGGCTTTTCTACTAAATATTAAATGAATTTCACCAAGCGTGTTCAATATTTATTCCCTGTGTGGCGCAGATATTGAGTTCATATCTCCCCACAAATGCATGACAGTATGTGTATTGGTGGCTCCACGTCTGGTGGGACAAAAGAGGTCTGGACCTGCAGAGATCTACAGGAGATGACGAGTAGGTGTGAGTCTTGACCTTTGTCTCCGAGAGGATGTCCCAGGAAGATTCCCGGAACACCGTAGGACAAGAGACAATAGTGAGACATGAAAGAGTGCATTGTGACTGAGACTATGTGCCATGTAATTATATGTTTGCTTAAGTAACATGTGACTGTGGGTTGTGGCCCCAGCAGAGTATAAGAACGTGGTATTCGATTGCTCAGTCTCTTTTCCTGCATAGAGATTGATAGAGCATGTGTTCACTCAATAAAGTTGACTCTGAGAAATAAACTCAGCCTCATTCTTGAACGCATTCTCTACACTGGTGACCCTACGACTAAGTATGGACGAACTTCATACAGCAGACTCATCAGGAGCCAACCAGGCCAGCGCAGCTACCGCAGTCCAGCTGCCCGAATTCTGGCAGCACAGCCCACGTGCCTGGTTCAACACGGTCGAGGCGCAGTTTCACCTTCGAGGAATTTCAGCAGATGCAACGAAATTCTACTATGTGGTAGCAAAGCTGGACAGCCTCACAGCACAGCGGGTGGAGAGCCTGACTAACCATCCACCAGAAGTCGACAAGTACGGCGCAGTGAAAGCCGCGCTCATCCGTGCTTTCACCCCCTCGCTGGGAGAGCGGGCAGAGAGGCTCCGGATGTTGGCCGAAGGCGAAGCAGACAGGCCCGCTGACCTGATGGCGAGGATGCTGAACCTGAGAGGAGAGGATGATGACGGCTTTATCTTCGCCCATCTTTTCCTCAGGACACTGCCGCCAGCGGTGAGAGTCACCCTGGCCAGCTCGCAGCGGCTGACCAACTGAGATTACCACGAGCTGGGCCAGGAGGCACAGCGACTCGTCGACGCTCATAGACGGCACACGGCCACGACGGCGGCAACGGAGCTGAGCGCAACGCCCGGAGACGGCAGGGGGCCAGAGGCTGCAACACCAGATGCGCTGACATCGGCAGCGGCGGAGACCAGGAGACGCGGGGCGCGCGACGCCCTCTGCTTTTATCATCGACGCTTCGCCGAGAGGGCACACAAATGCATCCCCCCCGTGCCGGTTCAAGTGCTCGGGAAAACGCCAGGCCCGAGAGTTGGTAGCAGCTGCTGCGCTCGGCGCGAAGAATAAGCTGCTCTACCTAACGGACGGGAAATCAGGGAGGCAGTTACTGGTGGACACGGGCTCCCAGCTGAGTTTCATCACACCCCTCCACGCTGATCGGTTGGCGCCTTCCAGCGGACCCCTGGTGTTTTTTCTAAAATAGATTTGGTGCGCGGGTACCATCAAGTCCCAGTTCGCGCTCAGGACATACCCAAAACAGCGGTAATAACTCCTTTTGGACTTTTTGAGTTTTTGCGTATGCCATTTGGACTCAAAGGGGCTGCGCAGACGTTCCAGCGCATGATGGACGCAGTCCTACGCGACCTCCCTTTCGTGTTCGTCTACTTGGATGATATTTTAGTAGCCAGCACGTCCGAAGACGTACATGAAAGCCACCTCACAGCGGTTTTTCTGAGGCTGGCAGAGCACAGGTTAATAATTAATCCAGCGAAGTGCCAGTTTGGGGTCGCGCAAATCGATTTTTTGGGGCATCGCGTTTCACCAGAAGGAGCGGTCCCTCTGCCCGATAAAGTACGCGCAATAATGGATTTTCCCAAACCTCAGACGGTCAAAGCATTGCAAGAATTTTTGGGAATTGTCAATTTTTATAACCGTTTCCTCCCAGGCGCAGCGCAGCTCATGCAACCATTGTACGCAGCACTTAAAAAGCAAAAACCAACGAATAAGATCGAGTGGTCCCCGGAGCGGGAGCGCGCATTCTCCCAGGTCAAATCAGCCCTGGCGAACGCCGTTTTGTTGGCACACCCGGTGCCAATGGCACGTATGGTGCTCACCACGGACGCTTCTGATTTAGCAGTGGGGGCGGTCGTTGAACAGTTTGTAGCGGGGAGCTGGCAACTCCTCGCATTTTTCAGCAAAACCTTGCGCGATAACGAGCGGAAGTACAGCACATTCGACAGGGAGCTTTTGGCCCTGCATTTGGCCACCCGCCATTTCCAGTTCTGGCTCGAGGGGCGCCGTTTTACCGCGTTCGTGGACCATAAGCCGTTAACTTTTGCGATGGCCAAGATTTCAGAGCCTTGGTCAGGCCGGCAACAAAGACAGCTGGCCGCGATATCAGAGTTCACCACCAATATTCAGCATGTCGCGGGCAAACATAATGTGGTGGCAGACTGTCTTTCGCGTGCAGTAGCAGCGCCAAGCCCCATGGGAGCAGGCTCGGCAGCTGTGGCCGCGGGCCAAGTCTGTGGCGCAGAAGCACTCGCAGCCCCGGTCCACGTTGGTTTAGATCACGCAGCCATGGCCGCGGAGCAGGCTGACGACGCGGATGTGCGCGCGCTCCAGTCTGGACCAACAGGGTTAAGGCTGGAGCACAGGGTGCTGCAGATAGGTGTGCCCGCTCTAATCTGCGATGTCTCCACCGGGCGGCCTCGCCCCGTAGTTCCCGCTGCATGGCGCCGCTGCATTTTTGACTCAATCCACTCTCTGGCGCACCCAGGGGTGCGCGCATCGATTAAAATGGTGGGAGAGAAATTTGTTTGGCCGGGGTTGTGTAAACAGGTCAAAGAATGGGCAGCGGCCTGCGTAGCGTGCCAACGAGCCAAAATACACAAACACACTAGGGCTCCTTTAGAACCTTTTCACATCCCGGCTAAACATTTTGATCATGTGCATGTCGACTTGATGGGCCCCCTCCCGTTGTCGCAGGGGTGCACACACCTTTTGACGATGGTAGATTGCACCACGCGTTGGCCGGAAGTGGTCCCTCTAGCGTCAACTACGGCAGCAGACGTTGCACGCGCGTTTTTAACGGCTTGGGTCGCGCATTTTGGAGTCCCGTCGGACATAACGTCCGACAGAGGTCCCCAATTCGTTTCTGAACTCTGGTCATCCATGGCCCACAGCCTGGGGGTGAAAATCCACCGCACTACCGCGTATAACCCTCAGGCTAACGGTTTGTGCGAACGCTTTCATAGGTCATTGAAAGCAGCCCTCAGAGCGTCTCTCACCGATACAAATTGGGTGGATAGACTTCCATGGGTTTTATTGGGGTTGCGTTCTGCACCTAAGGAGGATTTGCAAGCCTCCCCGGCTGAGTTAGTTTTTGCTCAACCCCTCCGTTTGCCGGGGGATTTCCTCCCTGACAACCCCGCACCAAATTGCCCCCCCACTCAGCTGTTGCAGAGCGGCACAGGATCAGACACCCTCCCTGGCCCGGTGCATCACAGTTTTCCACGCGTTTTTGTGCCAAGCGCTTTAAAGAATGCGGAGTTCGTTTTTGTTAGACATGATGCTCAAAGACCAGGTTTGCGACCCCCTTATGACGGGCCTTTCAGAGTGTTGGAAACAAGAGAGAAACATTTTTTGCTTGATTTGGGTGACAGAAAAGAGTTGATTTGCATTAACAGACTCAAACCCGCTTTTGTTCTGGCTGATGAACACGTGCAGTTGGCCAGGGCCCCTCGCCGTGGCAGGCCGCCGAAAAGGCATTGTTCGTTGACACCACAGAGATGTGCTAACAAGTCTGATTCACAGATGCAGGGAGCCGCTGCAGAAGGAACAAAGCCGGCTTACAGCAGATTTGGCAGGAGGTTTAAACCCAGGCGATTGGTGGATTGATTTGTGTTATGTGGTGTTTCTGCTATACAACTCTGATTAGATTTTGTCCCTGAATAGACGTTTGGTGGGGGGTTATGTGGTGCAGATATTGAGTTCATATCTCCCCACAAATGCATGACAGTATATGTATTGGTGACTCCACGTCTGGTGGGACAAAAGAGGTCTGGACCTGCAGAGATCTACAGGAGATGACGAGTAGGTGTGAGTCTTGACCTTTGTCTCCGAGAGGATGTCCCAGGAAGATTCCCGGAACACCGTAGGACAGGGGTGCTCATTACGTCGATCGCGATCTACTGGTCGATCGCGGAGGTAGTACTGGTCGATCACAGCGTGACATTAAAAAAAATATTTGTCAGCCTATCAAACATCCCGTCACTTGATTGATATACAGGGCAACCATTCAGATGACAACTGAATTTTGACCTTTAGGTCACCGCTCATGCGTAAACAACGGCGCTAAGCGCAGCAAAACTTACAAGCTAGTCAGCGAATTACCTCAGATTTTAAGCCCTTGCTAAAACATATGGTGATCAAAATGAGTGAGAAAGCTGGACCAAGTAATACCGTTCCACCATGACTGATGAACATTTGGAAATGTGCTTGAGGCTGGCTGTCAGCAGCTACTGTCCGGACTATGCATCCCTGGCTGATTCAATTCAGTGCAAGTCATCAAAGTAAACTCAGGTAATTACAAAAAATGTTAATAGTTATTTATTATGTGTGTTGTGCAATATTGGCTTATTCAGTTATGCAAGGTACATCAACATACATTGTACATACAAAGAATCCTGAATACATTTGAAAATAATTATATGTTTTGCATTTTTGTAGTGGGTAGATCATTTTGACTTGGTTGTTTTATAAGTAGCTCGCATGCTGAAAAAGTGTGAGCACCCCTGCCGTAGGACAAGAGACAATAGTGAGACATGAAAGAGTGCATTGTGACTGAGACTATGTGCCATGTAATTATAGGTTTGCTTAAGTAACATGTGACTGTGGGTTGTGGCCCCAGCAGAGTATAAGAACGTGGTATTCGATTGCTCAGTCTCTTTTCCTGCATAGAGATTGATAGAGCATGTGTTCACTCAATAAAGTTGACTCTGAGAAATAAACTCAGCCTCATTCTTGAACGCATTCTCTACACCTGTGTCATTCCAGTTAAATATATCTTGTTTTGTGAACACGATTGCCTTGATTTCTCTGTATGTAAGGATTACTTGGGTTGTTACTGATATCTGGTGAAAATCTGGTCAATGACTCCATCAGAAATATGTTTAATGAGAAAAATGTTGATTGTGTTCAATACTTATTTTCCCTGCTGTATGGCTTCTGTTTTGCATGGTAGAGATTTAACTTGCACTTGTAGATGTAGTCAGGCATGGACTGAGCATAAGGCCCTATCACACCTTGATGATTTAGGCAGCATTTGCCAAACGTATAAAAATTGGTCTAGAACGCTAGCATATGCCAAAATTTTCACTTTTGGCCATATGCATCGCATATCCATAATGAGTTGGACGCATACATAATGTATTAATAACTTATATAAAATATTTCCATAACTTATAAATAACTTAAACCAACGAATGCTTAGCGTGTTGCCAACGTTCACAACTTATGTGCAACAATAGTCTAACTTATGCATAGCTTATCCTAACTTCTGCATAGCGTGGTCATGCCAAACTGCGGTCGCCTCCTGATCCATGAATCCTAGGTGTGCAAGAGATCATCCCCATTCGACTGAAATAACTCTCCCCTCCTAAGACCACAGCGGGGGGCGTGACCGACCTGGCAGAGCTGTCAAATCTATCAGGTCGGTCATGCCAAAACAGCTGATGTGACATGTCACAAACGTCAGATGACAGCTGTCACAACCTTGTTCAAAGGCACGCAAACTGATGGTGATAAAAAAAAGTTTATTTTCAATAAAGTGAAAAAAACAAGATAATGCATGGAGTGTACTTGCATGTACACTCCATGTAATGCATGGAGTGTACTTGGCCCCAGCCAAGGAAGAGCACAGTCGGATTTATCGTGGAAAACAGCTGAGCTCTGTGCTTTGGCCAATCAGCTGACTGGATCCACCTCTTCTGCTGTTCTGACATTTTGGCATAGCTATCAGAACAGCCCTGGGCAGCTGATGGTACAAACTGCAGTCAAAGGTAAAAAAAAAAAAAAAAAAACATGGCAAGGAGGGCTAAACAGAGATTTGGACCTTTATCTTGTAGCTTGAAAGTGCTTGGACACATCCCTGACAAGTCCTGTTACATGAAAAAGTATGTGGGTTTAGCTCTCTGGCTCTGTGTGTGTGTGTGTGTGTGTGCTCGCGCGCGCGCACTGCAGGCAGCAGCTGAGCTCTGTATGGGTTTTTCCTGTGAACCAACGCTGCAAATACACCATTATAGGGTAGCTGTAAGTTTAGAAAATCCGTTCAGTAAGTTACATATAGGTTCAAAGAGCATTACTCATACATGCATGTTAGAAATAAGTTTTGGGCTAGACATTCATCTCAATATATTTTGACTTATGGGTAACTTGTGAGTCACTTACAAGTAACGTGTGTGAACGAACACATAACTTCCATACAACTTATGCCCCGCTTATGTGGGACGTTTCAGCCATACACTGGATACATTGCTGAAAATTTTCAGAGAAGCTCACTGTACAACTCATCATATAGACATATCTTTATGACGACATCGCGACTCCTATGATGGCTGAGATCATAGGATCATCATAGGACATTGCGAATATCTTTATGACGGCATCGTGAGTCCTATGATGCCTGAGATCATAGGACAGCCTATGATGCATCATAGGACATCAGCAGCCTATGATGCATCATAGGACATCAGGCAGACATCATAGGCTGTCCTATGATGTCCTTATAGACATCATATCTTTATGACGGCATCGTTATGACGTATGATGTCCTTATAGACATCATATCTTTATGATGGCATCATTATGACGGCATCGCGAATATCTTTATGATGGCATCGCGAGTCCTATGATGCCTGAGATCATGGGACGTCCTATGATGCATCATAGGACATCAGGCAGACATCATAGGCCGTCCTATGATGTCCTATAAACATGACAGACACACAGACACACAGAGATTTCTTGAATTTATAGAACTATACCCGTGCATACCCGTCTATACCTGTAGAAACCAAGTATAAGAAAACAAGTATACTGTGTTGTTCACAGTCATGCCTGCAGCGTACTGCTGGAACCTGAGGGGTTTCATGTTCACGGCATCTTTTCTGATGTGCAGCAGTTCTCATTCTATTGCTCTCCATCTGGTGGGTCTTCTTCATTCAGACCACTGGTTGAGGGATAGGTGTGTCATAATTCCAGTTCATGGGCAGGATCATGAAAATAGATCTGAGCAAAAAGTGGCTTTCGACCCTGTTCAGGAAGGCCCGTGCATGCCCGTAGAAACCAAGAAACTGGAGCACCCAGAGAAAATCAGCGCTCTGCTTGGCATTTTACACATTTGTAGTGTAGACTGCCATTTTCAAGGTTACATATTTTTACTGTGTCAGCACCTCTTTAAAAACGACATTGCTGAGAAAGTGACGCTTTTGCTTAGTTTCTTCATCTTGAGCACCAATACAAAGACTGCTTGATCTGGCAACTCTGCTCGTGGCAACGTAGAATTGGCCATGGCTGCAGAAATCTGTTGTGCAGAAAACACGAACGCGCTGTAAAGACTGGCCCTGTGACTTATTCACCTTGGCAATTTTGAGCTATATGACATCATAAAGACACATTAGTCTAGGCATCGTGAGTGACTGTCTATATGACATCATAAGGACACATTTGTCTATGAGCCATATGACATCATAAAGACACATGGAGTCCTATGATGCCTCAGTGATAGTCTATATGACATCACAAAGACACATTTTTCTATGAGCCATATGACATCATAAAGACACATGGAGTCCTATGATGCCTGAGTTCATAAGACATCCTATGATGTTCAGGCAGCGATCATAGGCCGTCGTATGATGTCTTATGATCGTGACAGACACACAGATTTCTTGCTTTTATATAGTGATGAATGTATATATATAGCCCCGTGAATGTGTCGAGTCTTTCTGGCCAAATGCTTCACCAAATCCTGATCAGACAAAGCCCCGTTTAACAGCTCATTTAAGAATACTGATATCTGCTGGTATGTTACATGTAGGGTAGTAGATGTTTCAGTATAATTATTCCAGTATTATGTCAAAATAATCATTTGAGGTATTGTAAAGCTAGATGAAAAACAATCTATCCTGATCATGGTATACTGACAAAATAACATTGACGGTATATCAAAGTGTCAATTGGTCAGTTGTGATAATATTAATAAATCATTTTGGTGTGTGGCTGTTTTTATGGATAAATAGTTATATGAAGTGCTTGTGTGACTGGGTTTTATAATCTAGACTGGGGAAGTTGGGTGGGGGATGGGGAGGTGTTTTATTGATTTTTATTCAGGAATAAAAGGTTTTTTTTACAGTGTTGGGGCTCAGGCGATTTCTTCTTTTTGAAACAACTTCTCCAGCCTTTGAAAATATTCGTTCACAGGGGACTGAAGATGCAAGGATACACAAAAACTGAAGTGCCAATTTAAACAGATGAGGATATAGATTTTTGTGACTATGCCAATATTGCAGTGGATCCTGTTGTCTTGATAGGTTTGGTTCAGCCAGGTACCGCTGCACTTCCACAGTAGCCTCAGCCTCTGCACTGGATGCCCCACACCTCTGAGTTACTGTGGTGTCCAGCAGGTGCCACAGGTTACTACCACCTACAAAAAGAGTACACATCAGTATGTAAGCAAACATTTATATAGATATCATCATATGAACACTACCTGTACCTGAGCTGGATGTTGAAGCCACTGGTTCAGCGGCACCAGAGGTGGCAGTTGGAGGTGTCTGTGGAGCAACGACTCTCATTTCATGGGCACATTCCATTTTCAGGCGTTTAACCGCCTCATTTGCCTTCAGAGGGCTGTGAAACCTGGGGTCCAGCAATGTTGCCAGTGTCATGACACTGACAGACTCTAAACTTGCCATATGTTCTCTGAGGCGATGGATGAAGTTGTCAGCTAACACTTTTGCGGGGTCAGTTTTTAAATTTGAAGTTTCACACAGAATTGCGTGGTGGAGCATCTTCATAAAAGGTATCACCTTTGACCCCGATACACGTTTTTCCTCAGATAATTCCACTGTTGCCTGCTGAAAAGGGCCTAACACCTTCGTTACTTCTTCAATTGTGTCATTTTCATACGAAGTGAGTGGCAGAAGGTCAGTGTGAAGTGAAGCCAGGGCGGCACCTACAGCTTCACGCTGTTCAGAGACGCTGCAACATTAATAAGGTGCTATTCCACCTGGTCTCTACCTCTATTATCAGTTTGTATTTTTGCCTGCCCATTGAGTCCTGCATTTGGTTTAAACATTCTTTAGCTGTAGTGCTGGTGCGAAAGTAGGTGACAATCTTTCTTGATTTATCACGCAGGTCTGCAAGCATGGGGACCCCCCGTCAAATGACTTGCGCACTATTAAATTAAGTGCATGGGCAACACAGATGCTGTGCCTGACCTGCAGTATCCTTGCACAGGCTTTCATGTTGGCTGCGGCATCTGTGACCAAGCAACTCACCTTACCTTTGATCCCCCACTCATCCAGGATTTTAGCCTGTGCCAGGGCTAAATTGTCAGCTGTGTGACTTGTTGGGAAATGTTCAACACCTAGCATGACCGTATTAAGGGCATCTTCCTCTGTTATATAATGGCAGGTTACACAAAGATATGCCTCCATGTTCATGGAAGTCCACATGTCTGCGGTCAGACTTACAGCTGTGGCCTTCTGGACATCTTCCTTTTCCTTCTCTTTGGCCTCTGTAAATTTTTTATCAACCATAGCCTTTAAAGCCTGTAAAAGAAAACAAAGGTGCATGATAGATATACTATTACTGCTGAAATCTTTTTAATAGTAATTCCACCAGCATCATCGATATGCAACTCATACCTGTCTCGATGGTAGAGTGTAATTTGGATCAAGGACACGGATGAGGTTCCTAAATCCCTCGTCCTCTATCAATGAGAATGGCTGTGAGTGTTTTATGATCATATTAACCACGGCTTCATCCACATCATGTTTCCTGGTACCTACACAGAACCAAAATTATGTCAGCATAGTACAGGCTGTTGTATTTCAAGAATATTGCATTTAAAGAGATGATGGGTATATTACATGGCCTGGTTTGTGACTGTTCATTCTCATGAAATGCACGGTAATGCCTCAGCATACAGGTGTTGTTGTTGCTGTATGACAGTTCTCTCATGCATAGCCGACACTTCACCTTAAAAAATAATATTATGTTCATGCATATGTATTTCTTGGTATCATTATCATTGTATCAACATGTAACACATAAGTCCTATCTATTTAATCTATATTATTGATTTTATCTGTTTTATGTACCTCATCTATTTTATCTATCTTCTGTGATCAATCGAAGCAACTGTACATTATATTTTACCTTCTTGGGAGAAATCAGGCCAAAGTGCTCCCAATGTAGATGTCCTTCTTTTTGGTGGTTCCATAGTTCTGCTCTTCTTTCGTCTCTTCTCTTCTGCACGTCACAATCTTCAGCGTCACCTCGGATCACGCAGAACATTTCCTGTATTTCCCACAGCATTTTAAACAAATCGCATCAAATAACGAAGCAATCACGTGATTTTAGAAAACGGGAACTATACAGGCCTCGAGGCAGGCTTCATCTGGACACGCCCCTTTTGCTCGACACGGGCTTTGGGCCTTCGGTGTCGGACGTAACATCACTAGTGATGATGATTATGACGTATGACGTCCTTACAGACATCATATCTTTATAACAGCATTGTTATGATGGCATCGCGAATATCTTTATGACGGCATCGCGAGTCCTATGATGCCTGAGATCATAGGACATCAAGCAGACATCATAGGCTGTCCTATAATGTCCTATAAACGTGACAGACAAGACACACAGAGATTTCTTGAATTTATAGAGTGAAGAATGAAGTGATAAGAGTGATGACGTTTGAGGGTCAAGAGGGGATCCATCAAAACCACTATCCATCAAAACCATCAAAACCACATCAATGAACCACTGCATGGTGGCGCAGTGGTTTAGCACTGTGGCAGCACAGTTTTACCCTCGGCCGGGGGACCGCGGGGATCATGAGATCGTGGGTTCGATCCCAGCCCCCGACCAACAGTGAGCTGTGTGGAGTTTGCATGTTCTCCCCGTGTTGCGCGGGTTTACTCCGGGATTTCTCCGGTTTCCTCCCGCACACCAAAAACATGTAGGTTTAGGGCGCTCGCGCACGCAGCGACCAGCAGCCGGTGGCTTGTCACCAGACTGCAAACCAAGTCTACCTACGGGTACAAATAAGTAACAAAAAAAAAAAAAAACAGCACTACAGTATATGCTGATGATGGAGCCATATGGACGAGGGGAAGAAATGAGAGCTTTGTGACATTTTCCTCATAGCTTTATGATGTTTTCCTCATAGCTTTGTGATGTTTTCCTCATCGCTTTGTGACATTTTCCTCATAGCTTTGTGACATTTTCCTCATAGCTTTTTCTTCTTTAATCTTGTATCTGCATCTCGTCGCAAAGCTATGAGGAAAACGTCACAAAGCAATGAGTAAGAAGTCACAAAGTTATGAGGAAAACGTCACAAAGCTATGAGGAAAACGTCCCAACGCTATGGGGAAAACGTCACAAAGCTATAAGGAAAACAATCAAGTCAGTGGCGGTAATGCACCTTGGAGCTGGTTGCCAACTGCCAATCAAATCTAACAGAAGAAGAAGAACTCATCTCATTATTCTTCTTCTAGCTGTAGTCCGTATCTGCGTCTCATCTCATATGCTATAACTCAATGTAAATGCGCGAATAAACATGAATTCATCATCTGTGAGATGCAGACAGGCGAAATTGCCTTTATAACTTCTGTAGCAATGTTCAGCCTACTGTGGAAATCCCTAAAAATAACGTCATGCTTTAGGTTTGCATTATCTGACGGAGGGCTCACCTGAAAAAGTTGTCCCCGTCTCCAAAACTTTATAAGATGATGAGTGTTCCCGTTGCTAGCTTGCTATCACATCCGTGGCAGGAAACCGTGGGTAAATAACTCCAAAATTCTGATTCAGTTGAAGAGCTCCCGGTCCTCCTATCTCCAGGTGAGTGAGTCTCATTTTCAAACTAATTTACACTGCAATGGTGATACTTTTACCCCGATGACAACAGACTCTCAAAGCTAGCATATTTTTTTTTTTTTTTGATTTTTGTATCCTTTATTGATCCCCAGAGGGGAAATTGAGGGCATCCACCTGGATGGATGAAGCAGCCACGGTACGGCGCTATCCCTTTACCATTCACACACACATTCACACCTAGGGCCACTTTAGAGTCTCCAATTAACCTAACCTGCATGTTTTTGGCCTGTGGGAGGAAACCAGAGAAATCCCGGAGTAAACCCACGCAGATACGGGGAGAACATGCAAACTCCACACAGATCACTGTTGGTCAGGGGCTGGGATCGAACCAGGGATCCCATGGCCAAGAGTGGGTTGCTGTGCTGCTGCAGCACTAACCACTCCTCCACCGCACCGCCCCATATTACCTCGGACGTGAACGTGCAAATGCGCAATTTCACATGTACTCGCCTCTTTCCATTCACTTTGTATGGATTCGTGCTGCCCATTCGCATTTGGTCTGAATGCACCTTTACACCCAGACCTGACTACGGGTTTGGGGTCAAAAGGTCAAATGTCAAAGTTAACATTTCATAACATTTCATTTGCACAATGGTAAATGGTTAATGCTAAATTTACTATTACTATTACGCCAGTTACAGGAGAAGAACCAGTGTCAACAAACCCCTGTACATGGCTTTCGTTGACCTAGAGAAAGCGTTTGACCGACTCTCCAGGCGAGGCTCAGTGCATGTATGAGAACACCCGTAGCAGAGTACGTGTTGGTAATGGATTGAGCAAGGAGTTTGAGGTCAAGGTTGGCATGCACCAGCCCCTGTCTGAGCCCACTGCTTTTCATCATTGTTCTGGAAGCCCTGTCTTGTGAGTTCTGTACTGGTTGTCCCTGGGAGCTCCTGTACACCGATGACCTGGTCATCATTGCAGAGACGCTGGAGGAGATGTGTGTGAAGCTCGTCCGTTGGAAGAATGGCATGGAGGCCAAAGGACTCCGTGTAAACATGGGCAAGACTAAGATCATGGTCTACAATGCATGTAGCATTAACGTCACATTTAGGGAAATGGATGGAGAAGGTGTTAGTTTACAGACTCTCTCATATGTACTAGAGCAAAGACGATTAATAAACAACTATCAGAATGGTTTTAGAAGAGGAAGCTCCACAGTAGATGCTCTAGTTAGGGTAAATAATGATATTGAAAAGACTCTCAAAATGAAAGAAGTAATAGTTATAGTTTATCTGGATACTGAAAAAGCTTATGACTCACTGTGGAGAGATGGACTTCTTATTAAATTGAATAAAACTAGTACATGCCCGTGCATACCCAGAGAAACCAAGTATAAGCAAGTATTTCTGAATGCCCGTAGAAAGCAGGTGTAAGCAAGGGTGTAAGCAAGCACATCAGCACTCATTCAGTGATGCCTTGATCTTTGATGGTGTTTTAATGAGTCTTATGACCTGTGATGTCATAGCGAGTGCTATCTTTGAAGATGTCCTAGGGTCCTATGATCTTTGATGATGGCATAGCGATGATGTACTGCTTTGAATGGGTGTAAGATTTCCAGATTTGCACACAAACTGACAGATTTCTTGAATTCTTCTTCTTTTAGATTTGATTGGTAGTTGGTAAACACCTTACAGGTGCATTACCGCCACTGACTTGATTATCATCACTCTATATCTTTGTATAAGGAGTTCTGAACAACTCTTTATTTGTGAAAAAATCATCCGTCCTTGGACTGTGTCCTCGGCGGCTTCAATAGCTGTGCCAGCCGGCCAGCCAGCTAGCTAGCTGGTGTTCCTTTCTGTACACTCCTTTATCAAGTAATATTTTTTAAGACTTCCAGATTTACTGCTTTGAATGGGTGTGGTATAGTGCTGTGTCCTATTGTGTATATGACGGCATGGTCCTTTTGTCTATACTGGTGCATACCCGTGCATGCCCGTAGAAACCCAAGTATATAAGCAAGTAATTCTGCTGCATGCCTGCCTTTGATGTTTGATATGGTTACCATGGAAACGGTAACCATGGTGATGCCTGCCTTTGATCTTTGACATGGTTACCATGGCAACAGTAAACATGGCGAAACCTACCTTTGATCTTTGATGTCATCACTTGTTCAGTGACGCTTGCCTTTGCTCTTTGATGATGTCATAGCTAGTACATACCTGTGCATGCCCATAGAAAGCAAGTGTAAGCAAACATTTCTGCATGGCCTTTGAAAGTTACTGTTACCATGGCAACAGCAACCATGGTGAAACCTGCCTTGTATCTTGGGCGTCACCACTCGTTCGTTGATGCCTGGCTTTGATCTGTGATGCCTGCCTTTGATCTTTGATAATATCATAGCGAGTGCTATGATCATGAGTAATGCCTGCTTTTGATTTTTGATGATGTCATAGCAAGTCCTATGATCGTGAGTGCAGCCCGCCTTTAATCTCATGGCAAGTCCTATTATGTTTTTGCGAGTCCTATGATCGTGGCATCATGACATCGTGACCGAGAGAGATTTCTTGAATTATATATAGTGATATTCCTTGTCTCCAGGGCATGGGTCCCAGCCCACATCCTCGCTTTAAGTTTGGATTTTCTGTATTTCACCTTATTATTACTAGTACATACCCATGCATACCCGTCCATGCCCGTAGAAACTAAGTATAAGCAAGTATTTCTGCATGCCCGCTTCTGAAGGGTCTCCTGTCTCAGATGGCTGTGTTGTTCACAGTCATACCTGTGACGTACTGCTGGAACCTGAGGTGTTTCATGTTCACGGCATCTTTCCTGACGTGTAGCAGTTTTCCTCATTCTATTGCTCTCCATCTGGTGGATTCTAAATTGTCCTTAGGTATGACTGTGAGAGTGAATGGTTGTCTGTCTCTCTGTGTTGGCCCTGCGATGGACGGCGATCTGTCCAGGTTGTACCCTGCCTCTCGCCCAAAGATGCTGGGATAGGCTCCAGCCCCCCCGCAACCCTAAAAGGATTAAGTGGAAGAAGATGGAGGGGTGGATGGTGGGTCGTCTTCTTCTTCGTTCAGACCACTGGTTGAGGGATAGGTGCGTCATAATTCCAGTTCATGGGCAGGATCATGAAAATAGATCTGAGCAAAAAGTGGCTTTCGACCCTGTTCATGAAGTCCCGTGCATGCCTGTAGAAACCAAGAAACTGGAGCACCCAGAGAAAATCAGCGCTTTGCTTGGCATTTTACACATTTGTAATGTAGACTGGCATTGTTCAAGGTTACACATTTTTATTGTGTCAGCACCTCTTTAAAAACATTGCTGAGAAAGTGACGCTATTGCTTAGTTTTCTTCATCTTGAACAACAATACGAAGACTGCTTGATTTGGCAACTCTACGGCCCGTGCATGCCCGTAGAAACCAAGAAACCAGAGCACCCGGAGAAAATCAGCGCTTTGCTTGGCATTTTACACATTTGTAGTGTAGACTGCCATTCTTCAAGGTTACACATTTTTACTGTGTCAGCACCTCTTTAAAAACGACACTGCTGAGAAAGCGACGCTTTTGCTTAGTTTCTTCTTCTTGAGCACCAATACAAAGACTGCTTGATCTGGCAACTCTGCTCGCAGTGACGTAGAATTGGCCATGGCTGCAGAAATCTGTTGTGCAGAAAACACAAACGCGCTGTAAAGACTGGCCCTGTGACTTATTCACCTTGCCAATTTTGAGCCCCATGACATCATAAAAACACATTAGTCTAGGCATCATGAGTGATGGTCTATATGACATCATAAAGACATTTGTCTATGTGCCGTCATATAGACATATGCCATCATACAAACATCATGTCACCTTGCCAATTGTGAGCCATATGACATCATAAAGACACATTAGTCTAGGCATCATGAGTGATGGTCTACATGACATCATAAAGACAGTTATACCTAAACCTGAAAAGGATAAACTAGAGTGCTCCAACTACAGACCAATCAGTGTACTAAATCAGGACTATAAGCTTTTTACCATTATCCTTGCCAAAAGGTTAGAAAATATACTGACAGACCTAATTCATTTAGACCAAACAGGTTTTATAAGACAAAGACAGACACAAGACAACATTTGACGCACTTTACACATAATTCATCATATAAAAAAATATAACTTAAATGCAGTCATATTGGGATTAGATGCTGAAAAAGCATTCGATTCGGTTGACTGGTCTTTTCTATATAGAATCTTATCCAGTTTCAATTTTCATAACAACTTCATTAGAACTATACAGGCATTATATAAAAAACCAACAGCTAAAATAAGGATTAATGGTAATTTATCATCATCTTTTGAACTGGAAAGAGGATGTCGTCAGGGCTGCCCCCTGTCTCCACTGCTCTTTGCAATCTTCATAGAACCTCTGAGCCAATGGATAAGACAAAACCAAAAAATTCAAGGTATTACACTTGGTCAGAAGGAACATAAAATAGCACTCTTTGCTGATGACATTTTAATATACCTAGGGCAGCCGGACACTTCTTTACCAGAACTAACCTCAGTTTTTTCAGAGTATGGAGATTTATCGGGGTACAAATTAAATATGCATAAAACCCAAGTTTTAACATTCAACTATGACCCAAATCATTATTCACTAAGCAAACTCAAAACTAACTGGGAGTCGGAATCTATGAAATATCTGGGGGTCAATATCCCGAAACAACTCAACAAAATTATATCACTAAACTATGATCCACTGGTGACAAAAATAAAATCTGACCTAGCAAGATGGAATATGATACCATTCTTGGGTACTGCACAAAGAATTGAAGCAGTCAAAATGAATATACTTCCACGTCTTCTATACCTTTTCCAAACAATACCGGTAGAACCTCCCAAAAAAACATGGCAGGAGCTGGACAGAAGGATCTCAAGATTCATATGGCAGAGCAAGAGACCTAGAATCAGATATAGAACCCTACAGCTAAACAAAGACAAAGGTGGGCTCGCGCTGCCAAATATCAGGGACTACTTTAAAGCCGCACAAATTAAAACTTTAGTAGAGATATGTAACCCAGTCTACACTGCACAATGGAAGGAGATCGAATGCCAAATAACAAGTGACATCCCCCTACAGGCGATAATAGGGAACAATGTCTTACCTAAGCTTTTGAATAACACTAACCCGTCGATAGAGACCCCGCTAAAAATTTGGTTTAAGATAGTCAGAGAGAATCAAACTAAAGAGCCCTATCGACTTCTGCAATGGATCGCCTATGATCAGGACTTTACTCCTAATAAAACAGACACCAGATTTAAAAAGTGGAAGGAGAAAGGGCTGATAAAATATTACGATTTTTTTAAAGGGCAAATCTTAAGAAGTTTTGAAGATTTGAAAAAACAAGGCCTAATAAATCAAGACCTTTACAGGTTCTTCCAGCTTATACACCACATAAACAATATACTTAAAAAGGAGGTTTTGGAAAGGGCCCAGTCAGGTGTTCTGAAGGTCTTCTTAATGGCATATAAAGGGATCCCAGGGATCAGATACATTTCTAAAATATACCAAGGTCTTCAAGACTTAAAAGGAGACAACACATCTTATATAAAAGAGAGATGGGAAAAAGAGGGGAATTTCACTTTACAACTGGAAATATGGGAAAAGCTAAATAAACAGCAATGGAAAAGTACCTCATCCCTGCAGTGGAGAGAATTTGGATGGAAAAACTTGGCAAGATTTTTCAGAACACCTGCACAAAACAAATTTACCCATAAGGGATTGAACTGTTGGCGCTTGTGTGGTGAAAAGACTGCAAATCATTTTCATGTGTTTTGGTCATGCCCAGTTATCCACCAATATTGGACCAAGGTACAGACAATATTGGGGAAAATATTCAAAATTACAGTTCCCTTTTCTTTTGTAACTTTGTATTTGGGTTTACTACCGGACTCACTGGAAAGACGAGGAGAAAAATACTTATTCAATGTTTTAATATTGGCAAGCAAAAAAGCTCTAACTAAAAAATGGATGTTGAAGGACTGTCCTACACCTGAAGATTGGACTAACGTGATCCAAGACATTTACTCGATGGAAAAGTTGACATTCGCACTGAGACAGGACATGGATGTGTTTATGAACTTTTGGCAACCCTGGACCGCATATGTGTCTTCCATTAGATCTAATCTTTGACAAATACCATTTCAATAATGGTTCCGCTCTTTGTTCCAACGCTACTCAGATGCTCTTTTATCTTTATTTACTTACTTTTTCTTTTTGTTTGTTTTTTACTGGTTTGTTTGTTTTTTTTTTATTTGTTTTTTGTTTTTTTTTTCTCTTTAATTTCACTTTTTCTTTCACTTAAAAAAAAAAAAAAAGGGTGTTGTAAGAATTAATCTTCCAATGTTGTCAGATATCAGAAAATAAGGGAACATGTGATGAAAATGTAAACACTGCATTGCTGTAACGACCTGTATACCCTTTACAAAAACTTAAATAAAAAAAAAAAAAAATAAAGACACATTTGTCTATGTGCTGTCATATAGCCATGTACCATCATGTAGACATCATGTCTTTATGACAGTATCATGAATCCTATGATGCCTGAGTTCATAGGACGTCCTATGATGTTCAGGCAGTGATCATAGGCTGTCCTATGATGTCCTATAAACGTGACACACACACACACACACACACACACACACACAGATTTCTTGCTTTAATACTGGGGATTCTAAATTGCCCTTAGGTATGGATGTGAGAGTGAATGGTCGTCTGTCTTTCTGTGTTGGCCCTGCGATGGATTGGCGATCTGTCCAGGGTGTACCCTGCCTCTCGCCCAAAGATGATGGGATAGGCTCCAGCCCGCACCCCCCCCCCCCCGTGACCCGAAAAGGATTAAGTGGAAGAAGATGGATGGATGGATGGATGATGACAGCATCGCGAGTCCTGATGTTCCCTGTATATGACATCATAAAGACATCAAGGACAGCGTCATATCCTACGCTGTCAGGCAGGCATCACTGTATATGACATCATAAAGACATGAAGGCAGGCTTGATGTCCTATGATGCAGACATCCTAGGGACATCATAGGCTCTGCTATGATGCAGACATCATAGGGACATCATAGGCATCTAATAGGGTGTCCTATGATGTCCTATGGTTGTGACAGACAGACACACAGATTTCTTGAATTTATAGAGTGATATGATGGCATCGCAAGTCCTACGATGCCTGAGTTCATAGGGGCATCATAGGCCGTCCTCTGAATGCCTGTGCTCATAGGATCCTCAAGTGCTATGATCGTGAGTGATGTCTGTCGTTGATCACATAGTCAAAGACGCCTGTCTCTGTCTATATGACACCATCCTATCTATAGATCATTGGCGCATCATAGGTCATAGCAAGTCCTATGATCGTGAGTGATGGCTGCCGTGGATCACATAGTCAAAGACACCTGACTATAATGTATGTCTCTATGACGTCGCGTAGACATCTATAACGGCATTGCGAGTCCTATGATGTCAGAGATCATAGGATCATCGTGAGTGATGCCTGCCGTTGATCACATAGTGAACAACACCTGTCTGTCTATATGACATAATATAGACAAAGATACCTGTCTGTATGTCTGTGACGTCATATAGATGCTACATGACGTCACTTGTCTATATGTCTATGATGTCATCGCAAGTCCTATGATGGCTGAGATCATAGGACATCAGGCAGACATCATAGGCCGTTCTATGATGTCCTATGATAGTGACGGACAGCGTGACAGACAGATTTCTTGAATTTACAGAGTGATGGGCATTGGTGGTAGGATGTATAACTGGATAATGGATTTTTTTTACACACAGGACAATTAGGGTTAAAGTAGGATCAGAAGTTTCTAATGACTTTGAAAATGGTGTTCCTCAGGGGAGTGTGATAAGCCCAGTTTTATTCAACATAATGATTGGTGACATGTTTGAGGATCAAGAGGGATCCATCAAAACAGCACTACGTGGAGATGATGGAGCCATATGGACGAGGGGAAGAAATGAGAAATTTATGTTCAAAAACATCAGGAAAGCAATGGAGAAAGTGGAAAAGTGGTCATATGAGTGGGGATTTAAATTTTCAAACAGTAAAACCTGCTATATGATTTTCACAAAAAAATGCAGAACTGGTACAGAACCATTAACATTATATAATCAACCAATAGAGAAAGTGAGTTCAAATATCTAGGATTGTGGTTTGATAGTGCATACACAGAGTTCATGTTGAAAATCTGGACACAAAGCGCAAAATAGTCAATCTCATAAAAGCTGTAGCTGGACATGAATAGGGTGCAGATAAACAGGCATTAATTGACATTTACAGAGCAGTAATGAGATCAACAATAGACTATAGATGCATGATTTATGGAGCAGTGGCAAAGACGACTCTGGAAAAAACAGAATGCAGCATAGAGCGTTTCACCTGTGCAGTGGACCCTTCAAAACAACACCAAACAATGCAGCTTTAATAGAAGCAGGAGAAATGCTAATGGATTTGAGAAGACAAACTCGCATTATACTGGGTCAAGCTGAAAGGAAGTGAGGAAGCAAATATTTCAAAAACAACACTACAAGACTGCTGCAAATATTCTAACTTCCAGGGACACAGGTTTGGGTGGACAATTGAAAGAAAAGCCAGAATGTATGAACTAGACACTATTGATATAGCTAACACCAGTCCAGTGAGTAATGTTCTCCCTTGGCTGTTTCCGGGACTTTAAAGAGGTAGACATTAGTCTGCTAATGAGGAAAAAGGATTGGCATATGAGTGAAGTTGGTGTTAAAACAAGCAGTTACCTCAGGAATAATTACTATAACTACATACAGCTCTATATTGATGGTTCAAAGAACAAAGAAAGTATACATTCCAGAGTTTAAAGTGACCATGTCAAAAAAAACCTCCAACTGTGGCGTAACATTATGTAGCCCACATATTCCGCTGCAGAGACCCAACCTTAAAAGGACTTTAAAAAGCTTGCGGTGTGTATTGACATCACGCCTCAGATGGACAATGAGTCTGGACCACCTGCGAACTTGGAAGGAAGTGAGAAGAACTGGAGAGAGGACCTGAAAGGACTGTCTGACCTCCTGGGGTCAGACAGAAGAGCCAAGAGGACAATGGAGGGATTAAATGCAAATGTGATTCTGTGTTTGATGTGGTGGTATAAATGTATGTGGTTTACTGCAGCTCACTCTCTGATTTCTTGACTCAGAGAAGGAGCTGTGGGACGTGAGATGAAATAAACCAATACTGAGAAATCATCCAGTCTCATCATTTCATGATTCCCACATTGGTGACCCACACGTGAGAGATATGGAAAGGCTTGGAGACTGTTTCTCCGACCCGGATTCACCGGGGACCGCCCGCACGGGCGTAAGCTCAATTAAACTCCCCGAGTTCTGGCAAGATGACCCACACTCATGGTTCCAACACGTGGAATCACGGTTCGTGCTCAACGGAGTATCAGCAGATGACATCAAGTTCCATAATGTCATCGCAAGACTCGACAGCCGCACAGCCCGATGTGTGCGGAGCCTGGTGCAGCAGCCGCCCGCTGCTGGCAAGTACGACGCCCTGAAAGCCGCCCTCATTCGGAGTTTTGTGCCATCAGCCGAGGTGAGGGCCAGGAGACTTCTGGACCTGCGCGACAGAGGAGGACGCAGGCCGACCGTCCTCATGGAGGACATGCTGCAGATGATCGGGGCGGACAACGATGCGTTTTTGTTTAAACACATCTTCTTGAGGACCCTCCCAGCACACATGAGGGGTCTCCTGTCCGGCATGAGGTGTATGAACCAGCAGGACTTCCGCACGCTGGCCATGGAAGCGAAGCGGCTCCTCGACAGCAGACTTCAGTGGCAGCAGCAGACCTCGGCGCGGCGGCCGGGGGTGGTGGAGAGCCAGTGGCAGCAGAAACAACCCCAACGACGACGGCAGCGGCGCGGTCCCGAAGCAGAGGAGGGGACGACCTCTGTTTCTACCATCGACGCTTCGCGGAGAAGGCACACAGATGCATCCCACCATGCAGCTTCAAGAAACAGGGAAACGCACGAGCCGGGGGTCGTTAGCAGCTTCGACTCTCGGTGAACTGAACAAGCTGCTGTACCTGACAGACGCGAGCTCCGGACGGCAATTCCTCGTTGACACCGGAGCACAGAGGAGTTTCATCACCGCGACCTATGCGGATCGGGTGGCTGGCCCCCGTGGAGACGGGGCAACGGCCGCAAACGGCTCGTCTATTAAGACTTTTGGCGCAAGGACTCTGCGCCTGTCCTTGCACAGCCGCACCTATGAATGGACCTTCATAGTAGCGGCGGTGAGTTTCAACATGTTAGGCGCTGACTTTCTGTGCTCACATGGCTTGTTGGTAGATCTGGTTAATAGACGCCTGGTTAATGCACTCTTTTTGTTCCATCCCTTGTGCAGCTTGAGTGTCCCCGCCGCCAGTACAGACCAACGTCGCCACAGCAGGCGGTAAGTTTCACACGCTTCTAAACCAGTTTCCAGCACTCACAGTTCCCACATTTTCAGCTAAGGTGGCAAAGCACGGGGTGGAGCACTTTATAACCACAAGTGGCCCACCAGTTTTTGTGAAGGCTCGGCGCTTGGATGCAGCTAAGCTCTCCATTGCGCGTGAGGAGTTCGCCAACCTGGAAAAGTTAGGCATAATTCGCCGCTCGAAGAGCGCCTGGGCTTCCCCCCTGCATATGGTGCCTAAGGCTGATGGCTCGTGGAGACCTTGTGGCGATTACCGCAGGTTAAACAATGCCACAGCGCAGGACCGCTACCCAATTCCGCATATCCAGGATTTTTCGGTGCACTTGGCGAAGGTGCGCATTTTTTCTAAAATAGACCTGGTCCGCGGTTATCATCAGGTCCCAGTCCGACCAGAGGACATTCCCAAGACAGCGTTAATAACCCCGTTCGGGCTTTTTGAGTTTTTACGCATGCCTTTTGGCCTTAAAGGCGCCGCGCAAACCTTCCAACGGATGATGGATGCCGTGTTGCGCGACCTCCCTTTTGTTTTTGTCTACTTAGATGACATTTTGGTAGCCAGCGCCTCCAAGGAGGAACACGAAAAACACCTCACGACAGTTTTTCAGAGGTTGAGAGCGCATGGGTTGATAATCAACCCGGCCAAGTGCCATTTTGGCGCAGCGCAAATCGATTTTTTAGGGCACAGCGTCTCTCCAGAGGGAGCAGTCCCTCTGCCGACCAAAGTACGCGCAGTGGCGGAGTTTCCCCGGCCACAAACGGTAAAAGCGTTGCAAGAGTTTTTAGGAATGGTAAATTTTTATAACACGCGGTGCAGCTCATGCAACCGTTGTACGCCGCGCTCAGAAAACAGAAGCCCTCCAATGTGATCGAGTGGTCCCCAGAGCGGGAGCGCGCATTCACAGAGGTTAAAAAAGCACTGGCAGACGCAGCACTGCTGGCTCACCCAGACCCATCGGCCCGAATAGCGCTAACCACAGACGCGTCAGATGTGGCCATAGGGGCCGTTGTAGAGCAGCAGGTCGCCGGAGTTTGACAGCCACTCGCTTTTTTCAGCAGGTCCCTACGTGATGCTGAGCGGAAATACAGCCCTTGTTTGACAGGGAGCTGCTAGCGCTCCACCTGGCCATTCGCCATTTTATGCAGTTCTGGTTGGAAGGGCGGCGTTTCACTGCGTTTGTCGACCACAAACCGCTCACTTTTGCAATGTCCGAAATTTCAGAACCTTGGTCAGGTCGACAGCAGAGGCAGCTGGCCGCAATTTCAGAATTCACCACTGATACACAGCACGTAGCCGGTAAACTTAATGTAGTAGCGGACCTGCCTCTCACGAGCGGTAACAGTGCCTGTCCGCGCGGATGCGGACTGTAATGCCGCAGACGCGGAGCGAGGTAACAGCGCGGACGCGCACGTGGCTCCGGTGCACGTGGGGATAGATTACGCAGCCATGGCAGCGGAGCAAAGCGAAGACACGGACGTGCGCGCGCTCCTGTCTGGACCAACAGGGTTAAGACTGGAGAGCATAAGTTTACAAACCGGTTCACCCCCTCTTATCTGCGACGTATCCACTGGGCGACTGCGCCTGGTGGTTCCGGCCGCGTGGCGCCATCGCAATTTTGACGCGGTGCACTCCCTAGCGCACCCGGGAGTACGCGCTTCGGTGAAAATGGTAGCGGAGAAGTTTGTTTGGCCGAGCCTGCGCAAGCACGTGAAGGAGTGGGCGAAAGCCTGCATGTCTTGCCAGCGGGCCAAAGTTCACAGGCACACGAAAGCCCCTTTAGAACCGTTCCACATTCCGGCTAAGAGATTCGATCATGTGCACGTAGACCTAGTGGGACCCCTACCGCCGTCGCAAGGGTTCACACATCTCTTGACAATGGTGGACCGGACCACACGTTGGCCGGAAGTGGTCCCATTACAATCGACCACAGCGGCAGAGGTGGCTCGCGCTTTTTTAACAGCCTGGGTAGCGCAGTTCGGAGTCCCGTCAGATATTACGTCCGATAGGGGTCCGCAATTCGTGTCGGAACTGTGGTCAGCAATGGCCAGCGGCTTAGGAGCGGCAGCCCACTGCACTACCGCTTATCATCCCCAGGCAAACGGTTTCTGCGCGCGTTTTCACAGGTCGTTGAAGGCAGCCCTCAGAGCGTCGCTCACGGATACAGATTGGGTAAACAAACTACCATGGGTTTTATTGGGGTTGCGTTCGGCACCCAAAGAGGATTTAGATGCCTCATCCGCTGAATTAGTTTTTACTCAACCTCTCAGGCTGCCCGGAGAGTTCCTGCCAGCCCATGCGGCACCAGAGCGCCCCCCGGTGCGGGGACCGCTAAGTGGCACAGGAGCGGAGATGCTCCCAGGCCCCGCTCATCACACTTTTCCGCGTGTTTTTGTTCCCAAGGCTTTACAAAACGCAGTGTTTGTTTTTGTCAGGCACGACGCTCAGCGTCACAGCCTCCGCCCACCTTACGATGGTCCATTTTGAGTGCTGGAAACTGGGGAGAAATATTTTGTGCTAGATTTGGGGGGCAGGAAAGAAACAATCAGTGTTGACAGATTAAAGCCTGCCTTTGTGTTGCGTGACGAACCTGTACGACCGGCGGGGGTGCCTCGACGCAGTAGACCTCCCAGGGAACGGCCCCTGGATCCCCCGCAGGGGGCAATTAACCTTTCTCCCCCTCATTCCACAGGTGCGCCGCAGGATGGCACAACACAGGCTGCGAAACCTGCGTACAGCAGATTCGGGAGGAGGTTAAAGCCTAGACTACGGGCAGAGTGATGTGTGTTTTTGATCAACCCGTGTAGATTGTGCTTTAGATCCTGCAGGGGGGGGGGGGGTGACATATGTTTATGGCCGTTAGGGCGATGTTGGTATGTGTCCATTCTTTGGCGTTTCGGGGGGAGTGATGTGGCGTAACATTATGTAGCCCACATATTCCGCTGCAGAGATCCAACTTTAAAAGGACTTTAAGCTCGCGGTGTGTATTGACATCACGCCTCAGATGGACAATGAGTCTGGACCACCTGCGAACTTGGGAGGAAGTGAGAAGAACTGGAGAGAGGACCTGAAAGGACTGTCTGACCTCCTGGGGTCAGACAGAGGAGCCAAGAGGACAATGGAGGGATTAAATGCAAATGTGATTCTGTGTTTGATGTGGTGGTATAAATGTATGTGGTTTACTGCAGCTCACTCTCTGATTTCCTGACTGAGAGAAGGAGCTGTGGGACGTGAGATGAAATAAACCAATACTGAGAAATCATCCAGTCTCATCATTTCATGATTCCCACACAACAATACATCCATGTTTACAGCCGAGATGGTGGCAATAATTATTGCTTTGCAGTGGGTGAAGGGGGTCAGCCCGGAACGGGTAGTGGTGTGCACAGATTCACTTGCAGCTTTAAAAACCATACAGACACTAAAATCTACAAGGGAAGACTTGGTGATTGAGCTATATCACAGTTTATTTAGGGTACACAGGGGTGGTGGTGATGTTCAGTTTTGTTGGGTTCCTGCACACGAAGGGTTGAAAGAGAATGACTGTGCAGACAAATTAGCAAAAAGTGCCCTTGGGAAAGAAATAACTATACCATTGTCTCTTGGAAAAGGTGAAGGGAAAGCAATAATCAAGAAAAAAGGAACTGAGATATGGCAACAAAGATGGGATGAAGATCATAAAGGGAGATCGAATTACAAAACACAAAAATCTATTGCAATAAAGAATTATAAAACAACAAACAGGAGGGAAGACATCATTATGGCAAGACTCAGACTGGATCATACAGGTTTAAATGGCACTTGGGGGAAAAGTGAAAGTGACAAATGTAGAGAATGTGGAGTAAAAGAAAATGTCGAGCACATCTTATTACACTGTCACAAGTATGGAAATGAAAGAGAATGAAAAATGAAGTTCGAAAGGCCAGTAGGGAATGGGATTTAACTGGCATTCTGAGAACAGATGGAGATGGAGAGGCACTAAGAATCACGAGAAGGGCTCTTTTCTCTTTTTTAAATAACACAGGATTAAGTCATAGAATTTAGAGGTCGGGCTCAAATGACATAATGTTACACACTCTTGTACAGTAGGTGGCGGTATGCACCTTTCAGTTGTTTGCTATCCGCCAGTAACCAAGAGATGAAGCTATGAGGAAAACGTCACCAATCTATGAGAAAAACATCACAAACCTATGAGGAAAACCTCACAAAGTTATGAGGAAAAACAGACAGACAGACATATATAGTGTGTGGCAGTAATGCACCTGTAAATACTTAACATTCATTAAAACAGAAGTATGTATACAAGAGGGAAGATGTTTTCCAAGATGGTGTTTTGACAAGGCAGACTGGGAAAAATTTAGGCAATACTGTGTTCAGTCGTGTCATTTGGTAACATTAGAAGGTGGCATAGAAGAGTGTTAGTCAGGTAACCAATCATATTCTGAATGCTGCAATAGCAAGTATACCTAAGACAACAACACAGGGTAGGAAGAAGGTTGTACCCTGGTGGAATGACAAATGTAGTATTGCAATAAAAGAGCAAAATAAGGCATTCAGACAGCTGAGGAAGAATATGACTTGTGAAAACTTTTAATAGAGTATAAAAAGAAAAGGGCAGTAGCTCGAAGGATTATTAAAAACAGGAGCTTTAGTGGATGGAGACAAGATGGCTGTATCAGACAAAGAAAAGGCAGAAGTCCTAGGTAGAGCATTTGCAGCAGTGCATAGAGGAGACCATCTTGGTGAGAGTCATAGACAGCAAAGACAGCATAAACTCAAGAGAAAATGCAAACTTAAAAAAGGAAGCGAAAGAGGACATGACTGTTTTAGACCTCGAGCTCACAATGTCAGAGCTTAAGAGACCTTTGCAAAATAGTGGATACACAGCTCCAGGATATGGTCAGTTAAGCTATGCTATGTTCCGGCAGTTGCCTATTTAATCAATGCAACTGGTGCTGAAATTGTTTAACAGGACATGGAAGGAGGGGGTTATCCCAAGTGGATGGAAAAAGACTGCAATTTTACCATTTAATAAGCCAGGGAAAGATCCAGCTCATCCAGGCAACTATAGGCCAATCGCATTAACGTCACATTTAGGGAAATGGATGGAGAAGGTGTTAATTTACAGACTCTCATATGTATTAGAGCAAAATTGATGAATAAACGACTATCAGAATGGTTTTAGAAGAGGAAGATCCACAGTGGATACTCTAGTTAGGGTAAGTAATGATATTGAAAAGACTCAAAATGAAAGAAGTAATGGTTATAGCTTATCTGGATATTGAAAAGGCTTATGACTCACTGTGGAGGGGACAGTCTTCTTATGAAATTGAATAAAATCGACATTGGAGTAAGGGTGTATAATTGGATAAAGGATTTTTTAACACACAGGACAATTAGGGTTAAAGTAGGATCAGAAGTTTCTAATGACTTTGAAATAGAAAATGGTGTTCCTCAGGGGAGTGTGATAAGCCCTGTTTTATTCAATATAATGATTAAGATAAGATAAGATAAGATAAGCCTTTATTAGTCCCACAATGGGGAAATTCCAGGATTGCAACAGCACAGGGATAGCAACACTCAGAGCAACAATCAGAAGGCAAGAAAAAAAACAAAAAAAAACAAGCAAGCAAGAGCAGCTAATATACATATGTACATATTACTATAAAATATATATATATACACACACACACACACAGACACACAGTGCAGAGCATTGTAGCTGGATGGAATAAATATATGAATATATGAACACACAGTGCAGAGCATTGTAGCTAGATGGAATAAATATGTAAATATATAAGCACCCACAGTACGGAGCATTGCAGCTAGGTGGAATAAATATGCAAGTATATAAACACACACAGTGCGGAGCAATGTAGCTAGATGGAATAAATATATAGATATATAAATATAAACACACCCAGTGCTGAGCATTGTAGCTAGATGGAATAAATATATAGATATATAAATATAAACACACCCAGTGCAGAGCATTGTAGCTAGATGGAATAAATATGTAAATATATAAACACACACAGTGCAGAGCATTGTTGCTAGGTGGGATGAAACAGCATAACCGTCTATTTAGTTATCCTACATGTTAATGATATGTTTGAGGATCAAGAGGGATCCATCAAAACAGCACTATATGCAGATGATGGAGCCATATGGGCGAGGGGAAGAAATGAGAAATTGGTGTTCAAAAACATCAGGAAAGCAATGGAGAAAGTGGAAACGTGGTCATATGACTGGGAATTTAAATTTTCAAACAGTAAAACCTGCTATATGACTTTGACAAAAAAAAACGCAGAACTGGTACAGAACCATTAACATTATATAATCAATCAATAGAGAAAGTCAGTGAGTTCAAATATCTAGGATTGTGGTTTGATAGTGTATACACATGGAGAGTTCATGTTGAAAATCTGAAGACAAAATGCAAAAGGGACATGAATGGGGTGCAGATAAACAGGCATTAATTGACATTTACAGAGCACTAATGCGATCGACAATGGATTACAGATGCATGATTTATGGAGCAGCGGCAAAGACGACTGGAAAAAATAGAATGCAGCATAGAGCGCTTTGCTTGTGCATTGGAGCTGTAGAAACAACACCAAACAATGCAGTTTTAAGATAAGATAAGATAAGATAAGCCTTTATTAGTCCCACAATGGGGAAATTCCAGGATTGCAACAGCACAGGGATAGCAACACTCAGAGCAACAATCAGAAGGCAAGAAAAAAAAACAAGCAAGCAAGAGCAGCTAATATACATATGTACATATTACTATAAAATATATATATACACACACACACACAGACACACAGTGCAGAGCATTGTAGCTGGATGGAATAAATATATGAATATATGAACACACAGTGCAGAGCATTGTAGCTAGATGGAATAAATATGTAAATATATAAACACCCACAGTACGGAGCATAGATTAGAAGCAGCATTTTAATAGAAGCAGGTGAAATGCCAATGGATTTGAGAAGAGATAAACTTGCATTATCGCACTGGGTCAAGCTGAAAGGAAGTGACGAAGCAAATATTTCAAAAACAACACTACAAGACTGCTGGGAATACTCTTAATTTCCAGGGACATGGGTTTGGGTAGACAATTGAAAGAAGGACCAGAATGTATGGCATGCACACTATTGATATAGCTAACACCAGGCCAATGAGTAATGTTCCCCCTTGGCTATTTCCGGGAATAGAAGTAGACAGTAGTCTGCTAATGAGGAAAAAGGATTGGCATATAAGTGAAGTTGGTGTTAAAACAAGCAGTTACCTCAGGAACAATTACTATAACTTCTTACAGCTCTATACTGACTGTTCAAAGAATAAAGAGGGCTCTGTCGGAGTTGGAGTATACATCCCAGAATTTAAAGTAACCATCGCAAAAAGACTCTCCAACAATACATCCGTGTTTACAGCAGAGATGGTGGCAATAATTATTGCTTTGCAGTGGGTGGAGGAGGTCAGACCGGACTGGGTGGTGGTGTGCACGGACTCGCAGCGCTAAAAACCATACAGACACTAAAATCTACCAGAGAAGACTTGGTGATTGAGCTATATCACAGTTTATTTAGGGTACACAGGGGTGGTGGAGAAGTTCAGTTTTGTTGGGTTCCTACACATGAAGGGTTGAAAGGGAATGACCGTGCAGACAAATTAGCAAAAAGTGCTCTTGGAAAAGAGATAACTATACCATTTTCTGTTGGAAAAGGTGAAGTGAAAGCAGTAATCAAGAAAAAAGGAACTGAGCTATGGCAAAAAAGATGGGATGAAGACCGTAAAGGTAGATCGTATTACAAAATACAAAATTCTATTGCAATAAAGAAAACAACCAAAAGGAGGGAAGACATCATTATGGCAAGACTCAGACTGGATCATATAGGTTTAAACGGCACTTTATTCACCATGGGGAAAGCGAAAGTGACAAATGTAGAGAATGTGGAGTAAAAGAAAATGTCGAGCACATCTTATTACATTGTCACAAATATGGAAATGAAAGACAGATAATGGAAAATGAAGTTCGAGAGGCCGGTAGGGAATGGGATTTAACTGGCATTCTGGGAACAGATGGAGAGGCACTAAGAATCACGAGAAGGGCTCTTTTCTCTTTTCTAAATAACACAGGATTAAGTCATAGAATTTAGGGGTTGGGCTCAGATGACATAATGTTACACACTCTTGTACAGTAGGTGGCGGTATGCACCTTTCAGTTGTTTGCTATCCGCCAGTAACCGAGAAAAGAAGAAGAATGCACCTGTAAGCTGGTTGCCAACCGCCAATCAAATCTAGAAGAAGAATTGCGATTGCACCACCCGAAAAATTTGCCTGTTCGCGTTTGGTGTAAACGCACCTTAAGTCATCCAAGATGTGTCTTAGATACAACTACTGTATCGCTTTAAAAAGCCTACATCATTTCTTTCAGTACTTATTGTGTTTATAAGATTTAGGGAAAATCTGACTTCTGACCCTCAAGGTCATCCGATCAGAGTCAAATTGCAATATGTGCATCATCAGTGTACATCAAACCATGGTATGAAGTTTCAAAACATTTGGAACAAAACTGTAGGAGGACTTGATTTCAAAAGACAGTTACTGTCTATGAAGGGAGGTAAAACAGGAGGTCATAGGTCAGGGGCTACAACTCCTGCAAAAACCATCCAATCATGGATTTTTGCAGGAGTTGTAGCCCCTGCAATTGCAATATGCATATCATGAGTGTACAGTCATGTGAAAAAATTAGGACACCCTATGAAAGCCTGAGTGTGTTTTTTAAACATACAGCTGTGGACAAAATTGTTGGTATATAGGACCTTGGGGAAGTCAGATTATTTAGCATCTCAGACAGAGACATACCTGCCAACTACTCCGGTTTTGCCGTAATGGTTCCGGTTTTCAAGACCCCGTTCCGGGTTCCGGTTTTATTATTCAAAATTACGGTTTTTCACTAAAAAATTCAGTCAAAAATTTTAAATCGTAAAAAAAACACGGAAAACACGAAAGCAATTCCAAACACGCTGTCGCTCGGAATCGTATCTAAATTTAGAACAAAGGCAATCGGCACTGCTTCATGTAGGTGTATTGCGCATATGCGAGAGGTCTGAGCCAATTTTCCATGTGCAATTGCGAGGCGATCAGGTAAGAATTATACGTTTTCATCATGGAGTCTGCCGGAGAAAAATCACTAACGAGCGTGAAACACAAACGAAAATTACAGTCTTTTCGTGAGGAATACAGCAAAGCATTTCCGGGAGTTATTATTCGCTCAAGAAGGGGTGAAAATTACACAAATTGCACTTTGTGTAGACAAGACTTTTTGATTGGACATGGCGGAATCAGCGATGTGAAAGACCACGTAAGAACGAAAAAACACAAGGCCAGTGCCAGTGACGCTAGCGGCAAACTTGAAGAACATGTGCTGTGTAATTGCAAGCCTTGTCATGCTTGGTGTATCATGTAAACACATAAAATATCAGAGCGATTTTGCCGTCATTTACGCACGTGTCTGTTAAACAGTGCTAGTATACCCTGCTGATATTTCTAGTCTTCTAGTTACCTCCGCCAAGGAGGTTATGTGATCATCAGCGTTGGTTTGTCTGTTTGTCTGTTTCTTTGTTAGCAAGATCACTCAAAAAGTTATGGACAGATTTTCATGAAGTTTTCACAGATTGTCAGAAACGGGGTATCCTAGAGATGATTAGATTTTGGTGGTGATCCGGATCACCGTATGGATCCAGGAATTTTTTAAAGGATTCTTTTTTTTTTTCTTTTTTTTTTTTATTCAACATTGCGAGATAGGGCCATTTTCAATATTTTATTTATGATGTTAAACACTGTATGGGGGGAACTGTGGCGCTTGGCGGAGGTCTGTGCTCTCCGAGTGTTTTTCTAGTATTCATAATACATCACATCTGGCCTATTCGAAGTTCTATGCAGTGTTAAGATAGTCTTTTGAATGCAAATTTAATGAATGAATGAATCTTTATTTCGGATAGATTAGAAGTAAAGATTAAAAAGAAGCAGAATAATATAACAAAGGGGGAAAGAAAATGCAACAAGGTCAAATTAGACAATAACTCCTCTGATTATACAGTTCAACATAAGTTATCTGAAATGGGTGATGGCTGAAGCCGCAGCTTATATTGCCCACCCATATTCCATCCAAGAATTCAGAAGAAAAACAAAACAAGAGCGATTACAATTCAGAACAAAGCTAAGACAAAATGTGACAAAAAACTAAGCTACAACACAACACAGACTGGATATGTCAATCCTGATATGATTTTACATGTCATCTTGTATATATGTTTGGAGTATTTCTTCCTTTAGTTTTTGGTTAAATTGTCCAAGCGTTGTACATGATTTTAATTCAGGTCCAAAATCGTTCCATAATCTGACTCCTTGCACTGAAACACAGTGTTGCTTGGTGGTAGTTCTCACTGAAGGTTTTTGAAATATACATGTTCCTCTGAAATGATTTTGTTTCTCCCTTATTTGGAACAACTTTTGGATATTTGCGGGCAGTGATAGATTCTTCACTTTAAACATTATTACTGCAGTTTTAAAGTCAACCAGATCTTTCAACTTGAGAGCTTTTAATTTAAGAAAAAGTGGGTTTGTTGGTTCCCTGTAAGCAGCTTTGTTTATTATTTTAATAGCTCTCTTCTGAAGCATAAAGACTGGATATATGTTTGTTTTATATGTATTTCCCCATACTTCAGTACAATATGTCATGTATGGGAGTATTAATGAATGATACAAAGTATATAATGTGGGTTGATTCAGCAAATATTTCGCTCTGTGTAGTATTGCAATTGATTTAGATATTTTACCTTTAATATAATTAATATGTGACTTCTATGTCAAATGCTAATATTTGTTTGACACTGCGGCCCCTGGACCCCGGCTAGCTACTAGGCTTTTCAGGTTTGAAAGTTGAAGAAATATGAGGTTGTTAGCTACATTGTAACTTGATTTAATGCTAATATTTGTTTGGCGTCGGGGGGCTTCGCCCCCCAGAACCCCCCACCTGGACTTTGTCCTGGACCTACCGGGGCCTGCGGCCCCTGGACCCCGGCTAGCTACTAGGCTTTTCAGGTTTGAAAGTTGAAGAAATATGAGGTTGTTAGCTACATTTAACTAGATTTAATGCTAATATTTGTTTGGCAAATATTAGCATTATTATTATTAGCATTAGCATTATTAGCATTAGCATCAGCCCCTGAACCCCGGCTAGCTACTAGGCTTTTCAGGTTTGAAAAGTTGGCAGGTATGCAGAGACAGTGAATAAGCATAGGAGAACAATGCCCAGGGAGTTCCTGGCGAGATGGCAGGAAGGAGTCAAGGACATAGGGGGTTGAATGCAGTGTAATGTATATGTCATGCTGTGTTCAGAAGTGCCATGAAACTTGTGAAGAGTGATTGGGGAAAAAGCAGAGAGCTTGTGGAAATGATTCATTCTGTTCTGTGCTTGTGAGATGTGAAGTGTGTAATAAACCGTCTGTCCATGGATCTGCCTCTTATTTGACACACTCCACACTGGTGACCCAAGATGTATTATGGAACACGAGGCAAGAACCCCGGAGCCAGCCAGCTCGGGAAGCCCCAGCGACGCAGCAGCCATCCCACAGACAGCCCGGACTGGAGCCCCCAGCAACGCGTGTGCGGTTTCAGTCAAGCTACCGGATTTCTGGCAGCACAACCCGGGCTCTTGGTTCCACCACACCGAGGCCCAGTTCGCCCTCCGGGGAGTAACGGCAGACAACACCAGATTCTACCATGTGGTCGCAGCGCTGGACGCCCGCACAGCTCAGCAGGTAGCGAGCCTGCTCGATCAGCCGCCAGCCTGCAACAAATATGAGGCGCTCAAGGCTGCGCTCACCCGGCGTTACACGCTCTCGGAATGTGAGAGAGCGGAGAGGCTCCTGAGACGGACCGAGTTAGGAGATGGGTCGGCCGTCGACCTGATGGAGAAGATGCTGGCGTTAATGGGCACGGACGACGGGCACTTTCTGATTGCCCACCTTTTCCTCCGGAACCTTCCAACAGTGGAGAGTGCGGTTCTGGCCAATTCGCCGTTGCTGGCCGCGCGTGACTACCGTGCGCTAGCCCAGGAGGCAGACCGGATCATCCTCACCACCAGGGCGATCACAGTCAACGCGGTAGCGGCGGAGCCCAGCGAGACGACCAGAGGAGGCGAGGAGCCACCGATGGTAGCAGCAGCGGGGGCCAAGGAGCGCCAGAGAGGCACGCTCTGTTTCTACCACCGCCGCTTCGGAGAGAACGCACACAGATGTGCGCCACCGTGCCAATTCAAGCGCTCAGGAAAACGCGGAGGCCGGCGGTCGGTAGCAGCTGCGACCCTCGGTGAAGAGAACAAGCTGCTCTACATGACGGACGTGTGCTCGGGGAGGCGTTTCCTCGTGGACACCGGAGCCCAGAAGAGCTTCATCCTGCCGACCTACGCCGACTGGCTGGCAGGACCTAGCGGACCCGAGATGTTGGCAGCAAACGGCTCGGAAATTAAGACCTTTGGTGAGAGGACACTGATCTTATCTTTACACGGCCGTACGTACGAGTGGACTTTTGTTGTAGCAGCACTGAATTACCATATCCTGGGGGCTGATTTTCTGTGTGCACATGGTTTACTGGTTGATGTTGCTAACAGACGCCTGGTTAATAAACTGTCCTTTGACTCTCTCCCCTGTATAGCTCGAGCGACCCAGCCAACAGCACAAGCCAACGTCACAGCTCCAGGCGGTAAGTTCCACGCACTGCTCACTCAGTTCCCAGCACTCACGGTCCTGATGTTTTCCGCGGCCATCGCAAAACACGGGGTGGAGCACTTTATCACCACTACCGGGCCACCCGTTTATGCAAGACCTCAGCACTTGGACGCAGCTAAACTGGCCATAGCGCACAAGTTCAAACAGCCTATGGGCATCTCCGCTACACATGGTCCCTAAGGCTAAGGGATCGTGGCAACTGCGTGGTGATTTCCGCAGGTTGAACAACTCCACAGCGCACGACCGCTACCCGATTCCCCACATAAAGGATTTTTCCGTTCACCTTGCCGGAGCACGCATTTTTTCCAAAATAGACCTGGTCCGCGGTTACCACCAAGTCCCAGTGCGCACGAAGGACGTACCCAAAACAGCGGTAATAGCTCCGTTCGGGTTATTCGAGTTCCTGTGCATGCCATTCGGGTTAAAAGGCGAGGCACAGACATTCCAGTGCATGATGGATGCAGTGCTGCGCGATCTCCCTTTCGTGTTCGTCTACCTAGATGACATCCTGGTAGCCAGTGCGTCTGAAGACGAACACGAAACCCACCTCAGGACGGTTTTCCGGAGGAGCACGGGTTAATAATCAACCTGGCGAAATGCAGACTTCCGGTTATGGCGGCCGCCTAGAAGGTCACGTATCACTCTGCTCTGCTCCTGGAAATAAAGATTCGGCAAATAACTCTCTCATTTGGAACAGAACTTTTCCCAGCGTTTGGGTGAGGATATGCCGGTGAAGACTAAGGCTGGGAAATCAGGAGGGGGAAAAATTGAATCGCCGAAGCAGTCCAAATTAACGGACTTTAAAGTTTGTGGCGCAGTAGAAAAAGCTGCGGATATGGCGGATGAAACTAGCGGTGGTGCGGTAACTGCTGCTGCTGACGATGGCGGCACAGGTGCAGTGCTGGCTGCCATTAGCTCAATGAGAGCAGACTTTTCCGCTAAACTTGATGGGATTATGGCAGCGTTGGATGCAATGAGAAAGGAGTTGGGTGACTGCGTGACGCAGGCGGAGCTTCGTGTTTCAAGTGCGGAGGATGAAATCAGCGGACTTCAAATAAAGGTGCGCACTTTGGAAAAAAAAAATAAAGATCTGGAAAATAGCGTTCTGGACTTGGAATCCCGGTCCAGACGGAACAACCTGAGGCTGGTGGGTTTACCGGAGGGAGCCGAAGGTCGTGAGTCATGCTCCTTTTTGGAGGGGTGGATCCCGGAGGCGCTGAACAACGCGGAGCTAAAATCATCAGTCGTCTTGGAAAGCTCCCACCGAATTGGCCCACCGAGAGGTAACAAGGCAGCACCGAGGACGTTAATTATGAAGTTTCTCAGCTACAGAGACAGGATGACGATCTCCAACGCGGTGCGGGCCAAAGGAGAAATTAAATACCAAGATCAGCAGGTGCGGTTCTACCCAGATTTGGCCTCAGGAATCCAACAATTAAGGAAGCAGTTTGACCCCATCCGCAAAGAACTGCGCAACCTTGAGATTCGTCATGGAGTGATTCATCCTGCAAGACTTCTGGTCACATATGAGGGCAGAACACGCATCTTCAAGACCCCCGAGGAGGCGCAGGAGCTCATCAAGAAGATCCAGGAAGAGACTGGTGGGAGCTAAGCATGAACAGAATATAGGGTAGAATATTTGAGCATTTAACTGATTAGAAGCATATAACAAGATTACAAAATACAGATTGTATTACATATTAAAAAAAAAAAAAATAAAAAAAAAAAAGTACAAAATTGCTAAAAAATTTTGGAGTTAAATTGGAAAATTACAGAAGAGAGTTAATGTTACGTTATTAAAAGCAGTAGAGTTAGGGTGATTGGGAGGATGAAGAAGGAGTGGCTTTGGCTGATCCTCGTGGGTGTGGAACGGTCGATGGCTATATCGGGAGACGGAATTTTTCTTTTGTTTTTGGGGGGATTGCCACAAATGTGGGAAGGGGGAATTTGTTTGTGTGTAGTTTGTAGGGTGAATGTTCAACCACTCATTTTTTTGCTTTTCTGTTTGAGCATGTTTACACTGCAAGGTAATCCCAAACTCCCTATTGATCATAAATCAAAGCGTTAATCTTAATTTAACTTCATGGAATTGCAGAGGTCTACAAAATTTAAAAAAACTTAAACAAGTTATGAATAAAATAAAAGACATGGGTTCAAAAATTGTGTTTTTACAAGAAACTCATCTAATAGAGGAAGATGTAAAAAGAATTAGGAGTAGATGGCAAGGAAATGTTTTCACCTCATCATTTTCATCCCGAGCCAGGGGAGTTATGACTCTCATACATAAATCAGTCCCATTTCAAGTGAAAAATGTAATTGGAGACAAATTTGGAAGATATGTAATCATTCAAGGATCTTTGCTATTAGAAAACATAAATTTGGTGAACTTATTTGGTCCCAATATAGATGATCAAAAGTTCTTTGCTAATTTATTTCTTATCTTATCATCACTTACAGGGCAACATATAATAGCAGGGGATTTTAATTGTACATTGAATCCCGGTATAGATAGATCAACAGGACTGGACTGTACGCACAATGGATGTAGGATGACCATTAATCATTTTATGAAAGAATTGAAATTGATAGATATAGGGAGAGAAATGAAACCACAAGTTAAAGCATAAGATAAGATAAGATAAGATAAGCCTTTATTAGTCCCACAACGGGGAAATTCCAGGATTGCAACAGCACAGGGATAGCAACACTCAGAGCAACAATCAGAAGGCAAGAAAAAACAAGCAAGCAAGAGCAGCTAATATACATATGTACATATTACTATAAAATATATATATACACACACACACACACACAGACACACAGTGCAGAGCATTGTAGCTGGATGGAATAAATATATGAATATATGAACACACAGTGCAGAGCATTGTAGCTAGATGGAATAAATATGTAAATATATAAACACCCACAGTATGGAGCATTGCAGCTAGGTGGAATAAATATGCAAGTATATAAACACACACAGTGCGGAGCAATGTAGCTAGATGGAATAATATGTAGATATATAAGAACACAGTGCGGAGCATTGTAGCTAGATGGAATAAATATATAGATATATAAATATAAACACACCCAGTGCAGAGCATTGTAGCTAGATGGAATAAATATGTAAATATATAAACACACACAGTGCAGAGCATTGTTGCTAGGTGGGATGAAACAGCATAACCGTCTATTTAGTTATCCTACATGGTATGATTATGTGCCCATACATATTCTCACCCTCCATAGCGACCGGTATGTTCCTAGTTGTATGCCGGAGAGGACCATTGTGTAAGTCTATTGCATCTTTTGCATTCAAAAAAAACTATTAGTTTGTTACGTCTTTTTGCTATCTCTGCGAGCAGCCCTGCTTAGGTTGTACAGTCTGACAGCCGTTGGTAGGAAGGACCTACGAAACCTCTCGGTTGTGCACCTGGGATGATGTAGTCTGCTGCTAAATGAGCTCCTCAGTGCATCCAGTATGTCCTGCATAGGGTGGAACTCGGACTCCAGCAGAGATGACAGTTTAGCCACCGTCCTTCTCTCTCCTATCTCCTCCATCGGATCAAGGCGTTGCCCCAGGACAGAGCTAGCTTTCTTAATCAGTTTGTTCAGTCTCTTCCTATCGGCTGCAGTAATGCCACTGCCCCAGCAGACCACTCCAAAAGTGATGGCTGATGCCACCACCGTGTCATAGAATGACTTCAGCAGCGCCCCTTGTACACCAAAAGACCTGAGTCTCCTCAGCAGGAACAGCCTGCGCTGTCCCTTCTTGTAGAGCGCGTCAGTATTGTGTGACCAGTCTAGTTTATTGTTCAGATGAATACCCAGGTACTTGTAGGATGTCACCATCTCGATGTCTGTTCCCTGTATATTTACTGGTGCTGTGAGGGGCTGCCCATGCCTGCGGCAGTCCACCACCAGCTCCTTAGTTTTCCTCGCGTTGATCTGGAGGCAGTTCCGATGGCACCAGTCCACAAAGTCCTGGATAAGCCCTCTGTACTCAGCTTCATCTCCACTGGAGATGAGACCAACGATCGCAGAGTCATCAGAGAACTTCTGTAGATGGCAATGTGTTGTGTTGTGTGAGAAGTCCGCAGTATAAAGAGTGAACAAGAAGGGAGCCAGCACCGTTCCCTGGGGGGCCCCCGTGCTACTGATGATCGTGTCGGAAACACAGTCCCGGGTTCTCACAAACTGAGGCCGGTTCGTGAGGTAGTCCAGGATCCATGATGACAGGTGCTGGTCCACCCCTGCGCGCAGCAGCTTGTCCTTCAGGATCATCGGTTGGATGGTGTTGAAAGCACTGGAGAAGTCAAAGAACATGATCCTCACCATATTCCCGGGCTTCTCCAGGTGGGACAGAGAACGGTGAAGGAGGAAGATCACCGCATCCTCCACCCCAATGCCATGCTGGTAGGCGAACTGGAGTGGATCCATCGCTGGTTCCACCAGGGGGCGGAGATGAGCAAGGAGCAGTCTCTCCAGGGTCTTCATCAAGTGGGACGTCAAGGCCACCGGTCTGAAGCTGTTCAGGTCTTTGGGGTGGGAAGTTTTTGGTACAGGTACCACACAAGATGTTTTCCACAGCTGTGGTACCCTCCCCAGTTTCAGGCTCATGTTGAAGATATACGTCACAATCCCACACAGCTGGTCTGCACAGGACTTGAGGAGCTTTGCGCTGATGCCGTCCGGTCCCGACGCCTTCCTCGCCTTGATCTTCCTCAGCTCCGTCCTCACCTGGGTCTTGGTCAGGGTCAGGATGGGGGGCTGTGTGTTGGGAGTGGGGGGGGGTGTCGGTGGAGTGGGGAGTGGGTAGCAGGACTTGATTTCTTAGAGGCAGCAGTGGTTGTTGTGCAGACAGGGGGGAGGGCGGTTGGTCAAATCTATTGAAAAACAGATTCAGGTTGTTCGCCCACTCCCTGCCCCCCGTGGCCTGGGGGGAGGTATTCTGGAGCCCCGAGATGGTTTTGAGGTTTCTCCAGACCCCGCTGATGTCGCTCTGTTGCAGCTTGTCCTCCATCTTCTTCCTGAAGCTGTCCTTGCCTTCTCTGATCTTTCTCCTCAGCTCCCTCTGTACGGACTTCAGCATCTCCCTGTTCCCCGACCTGAAGATCCTCTTCTTCTCTCTCAGAAGTGTTTTTATCTCAGGGTTGATCCAGGGTTTGTTGTTTGAGTGACGCCGTATGGTCTTGGTGGGAACGGATTTGTCCACACAGAAGCTGAGGTAGCCCGTGAAGGTGTGAATGAGGCCATCGATGTCCTCACCATGTGGATTGCAGAGCTGCTTCCAGGCAGTGGCTTCAAAACAGTCCTTTAGAGTGTCCATTGTCTCCTCAGACCATAACTCCACAGTGTGCATGGCCGGAGGTTGTCTGTGCACTAGGGGTTTGTACACCGGTCGGAGATGAACCAAGTTGTGATCCGATCTCCCAAGTGGGGGGAGTTGTGATGAGGTGTACGCCTCCTTAGTGTTTGCGTAGAACAAATCCAGTGTTTTATTGTCTCTAGTGTGGCATGTGACATACTGGGTGAAAGTGGGCAGAATGGGAGACAGTGTACTCTTGTTATTCCAATACCTACAAGACATTCTCACGTATAGATTATTTTTTGATCTCCACAGAATTAAGGTCCAAGATTCAAAACTGTTTTTATGATAACATCGTGATATCTGATCATGCACCCTGCTGTCTAATATATGTAGATAAGAAATTGACAAAGGAACCAGGTAGATGGCAATTTCAGCATAAATGGCTTCAGGATGAGGAATTTGTTAAATACATAGAAAAACAGATAGATGAGTTCTTTGACATCAATACTACACAAACATCAGCATGTGTAAAGTGGGAGGCTTTCAAAGCTTTTATTAGGGGACATATTATTAGTTATACAGGTTCAAAATCTAAGAAGACTCGAGAGGAGAGAGTCCAATTGGAACATAAAATAAAAATTCTTCAAGAAAGAGTATATGCAGGAAGAGATCCAAGGTTGGAGAACGAATTACTGATTTTGAGAGCTGAATATGACAAAAATTCAGCGAATAGAGCTGCCTCGAGTCTTCTAAGATTGAAACAATCTTTTTATGAACAAGGTGAAAAATCAGGAAAGTTATTGGCATGGCAGATTAAACAATTAGAATCTAAAACACCAATTACCAGTATTATAAGTAACGGACAGGTAGTTATAGATCCTTTAGAAATTAATAGAGCCTTTAGAGATTACTATGAAAAATTATATGATACCAAAAATGAATCTGACTTAACAAAACTACATGGGTTTTTGAACGAACTGTTTATACCGTGTATTCCAAATGAAAATAGGGAGATACTGGAGTCTAAAATTAGTCAAGAAGAAGTTGGACTAGCTATTGATAATATGAAATCAGGAAAAAGTGCAGGACCAGATGGTCTTCCAGTTGACCTTTATAAAAAATTTAAGAATAAATTAACAAAACCTTTTTTGGAAATGGTTTTAGAAGCATTTCAAAATAGTAATTTACCATCATATATGAATAATGCCTTAATTATACTGTTGCCAAAACCAGGTAAGCCCTCTAATAAATGTGAAAATATGAGACCAATAAGCCTATTAAATGCCGACCTTAAGATAATCTGTAAAATTTTAGCAAGACGAATACAAGAAATTTTACCAAATATTATTAATCGAGATCAGAATGGCTTTATAAAGGGAAGACAAGGCTTCCATAATGTAAGAAGACTATTTAATATTATTTATTCTAATAAAGAAGCACCGGATACAGCTCTCTTATCACTGGATGCCGAAAAAGCCTTTGATAGAGTTGAATGGCCCTTTCTTTTTGAAGTCTTACAAAGGTTTGGACTTGGAAATAATTTCATAAAATGGGTTCAGATAATATATAATAATGCTACTGCAGAAATCCTAACAAATAACAATATTTCAAAATCAATAAAAATCAATAGAGGATGTCGACAAGGCTGTCCACTTTCACCTTTACTGTTTACTATGGCAATTGAACCTTTAGCGATGGCGATACGTCTACAGTCACAAATATATGGAATTAAAGTTGGACCAACAGAACATAAAATCTCCCTGTATGCCGATGACATAATTTTGTTTATGTCGAATCTTAAAAAATCAATTCCGGACTTCCGGTCTGGACGCCATGGCGACTGCAGCTTAACACTGAAGTTCTCAGACCCAATCCAGGATAACACATTGAAAATCAAACTTAACGGATTTTTGGAGGAGTGAAAATCAAAAGACAAAATCATCATGTCTAAAAGAAAACAGAAGAAACTGAAATTCTCCAGGCCAGGACACGTATCGGCCGGAGAATCCGAACTGGAAGATCTCCGTTCAGAAGACGAGGAACTGGTGATAGCTAACAAAAGGGTTAGCCTGAAATCACTATTTGAGGAGCTACAACGATTTCGCCGAGATGTTACGGCCGAATTTCGGGAATTCAGAGAAGAATTGAAAAGGACAAACAGCAGAGTGGACCAGGCCGAGAACCGAATCTTGGAAACAGAGGATCGAATAAAAGTGCTCGAAGATTCTGTGCTAGACCTACGCAAAAGACAAGCAGCTATAGAGGCTAAGCTAACCGACCAAGAAGGAAAACAAAGAAGAGACAACATAAGAATTCATGGTCTGATAGAAGGAACCGAAAATGGTTTTAACTCAATGGCAGAATGCGTGGAATCCTTACTAAGAGAGAAATTGGATATTCCACAAACCACCGACTTGAAGATAGAAAAGGCACATCGTTCATTAGCCGCTAGGCCGGCGGCGGAAGCGCCCCCACGTTCGGTGTTGGTAAGATTTTCCAATTTCAAAATAAAACAAGAGGTTGTAAGACTGGCCTGGCAGAAAAAAGGATTTATGCACCAGGAGAGAAAAGTCTACGTGGAACACGATTACGCCCCGGAGGTCCTTAAAAAGCGCAGGGAATACAATGACGCGAAAAAGGTGTTAAGAGAGAAGAAATTGCGCTTTCAGACACCATTTCCTGCGAAGTTAAGGGTCTTCTACGGCGATGAAACGTGTCTCTATAATTCGGCGGAAGAAGCAACAGCTGACATGGCGAAAAGAGGGCTCCCGGTAACGGTATTTAAACCCACCGCAGACCCGAGTGAGAAGATCAAAACGCAAACATGGACAACACAAAGACCTTCAAAATCCACGGACCAGCAGCGGGAAACCCAGCACCAGAGCGTCGCGGATAAACTATCCGTTTTCAGGTTGGAATAGCGACCTTTTTTTTTTTTTTTTTTTCTCTTGAATCAATCCGCACATCCAACCCCCCTCATACAAGGTAACAAACATTAAAGGAGATGCATATTCAGCATGTGGTAAAACATTTCATGGAACAATCATATTATTTGAAACAAATAAGTCTTTGTAATAAAAAAAAAAACTTGTTAAAATAGAAATGTGACAATAATCCACATGTTCTCCTCATACTAACAAATACTGTTTTTGCGTGAATGTTTGATGTGATGGGGGTGGGAGGGTGCACACAATTTCACAGGGTTTAGGCATAAAAGAAAAAAAAAAAATCATTACAAGTTTGGATTGGGTTCTGAAACTCACGTTAAAAGCATGGGACTACTTTCAGTGGTAAGAGAGGGCCCTCAACACGTAACAGAGTTTGAGGAATTTCCCTCAGAGCCTTCACTCCATCAAGGCTCTTACAGGGTCTTTAAAAAGACCTCAGCTCAGGAAGTTCTTATGACAGCTTTTTGTTTTAAAGTTTTTTACACTATGTTCTTAATGTTTTTCTTGTTTTTAATGTTCTTTCAGTTTCTGAGTAGCACAAAAGAGGGCCACCACACAGTTATACTAAACAAAACAACACAATGGAGAAACAGGGTGTAACCAAAATAATTTCATATAATGTAAAAGGAATCCTGAATCCAGTTAAAAGATCCAAGATTCTAGGCAAAATGAAAAAAGACAAAGCAGGAATAATACTTTTACAAGAAACCCACCTAACAGACGTGGAACACAATAAACTCAGTAGACAAGGGTTTAAAATGATCTCTTCATCTTCATATAAATCAGGGAGGAGGAGGGGAGTAGCGACATTGATATCAACCAAAATTACATTTGAAAAAAAATCAGAACACAAAGATAAAGAAGGGAGATACAGTTTGGTAACTGGGCGGCTAGAGGGAGAAGATATCACCCTGCTGAATGTGTATGCTCCCCCAGGGGCTAACTGGAAATTTTATAAAAATGTATTCGACCTAATGATAACTAAAGCTCAAGGTTTAGTGATATGTGGTGGGGACTTCAATCTTAGACTGAATCCATACTGGGATGCTTCTGGTAATTCCCCACATCAAAATAACACCCAAAACAGGAAGACTCGGATGCTACTAAAAGAATTGGGAATCTGTGACGTGTGGAGGGAACTCAACCCCAGTGTAAAAGACTATACATTTTACTCAACTCCACATTCATCTTACTCAAGGATTGACTATTTTTTTATGTTTAATAGAGACATTGGAAGAGTAAAAACATGTAAAATAGGACTGATGGATCTCTCCGACCACAGTCCGATCTACATGGACTTAAATATCCAAAAATACACAAATAATACATTTTCTTGGAGGTTAAATTCAAATGTCCTGAAAGGACCATTGAAAGATGAATTGGAATCAGATATTCTCAGATATTTGGAAGATAACGATAATGGAGAAGTATCCCCTTTAATACTGTGGGATGCATGTAAAGCTGTAATAAGAGGAAAGATTATTGCAAAACTGGCAACCCAAAAGAAACTAAGACAAGAAAAACTATCCACATTAGAGTCAGAACTGAGGAACCTAGAAAAAGAACACAAAGGCAACACTCATTCTACTGACTCGCTCAAGATTAAGGAAATTAAAAACCAAATAAATGAGATCTACACAATAGAAATCCAGAAGAAACTTACATTTCTGAAACAAAAATACTATGAAGCAGGCAGTAAATCGGCAAAATTGCTAGCCTATAAATTGAGGAAACATCAAACAGAAAGAGCAATCTACAAAATCAGAGACCCAGTATCAAAGGAAATAAAATTCAGAATTCAGGATATTCTTAAAAACTTCGAGAATTACTATAAGAACTTATACTCCCACAAAAAACATAAAAACGCATCCGAGACATTCCTAAACACATTAAACCTTCCCCAACTTACGGAGTCACAAAATAAAACACTACTGTCAGAAATACATCCTAAAGAATTGGAAAAAGCAATTATGAAACTTAAAGCTAACAAATCCCCAGGAGCTGATGGCTATACAGCAGAGTGGTACAAAACCTTTAAACAGCAACTATCTCCTCTCCTCCTGAAAACATTTAATTATGTCCTCCACACAGGGGAAATCCCCCCCTCCTGGAGAGAAGGGGTCATTGCAGTTATACCTAAACCTGAAAAGGATAAACTAGAGTGCTCCAACTACAGACCAATCAGTGTACTAAATCAGGACTATAAGCTTTTTACCATTATCCTTGCCAAAAGGTTAGAAAATATACTGACAGACCTAATTCATTTAGACCAAACAGGTTTTATAAGACAAAGACAGACACAAGACAACATTCGACGCACTTTACACATAATTCATCATATAAAAAAATATAACTTAAATGCAGTCATATTGGGATTAGATGCTGAAAAAGCATTCGATTCGGTTGACTGGTCTTTTCTATATAGAATCTTATCCAGTTTCAATTTTCATAACAACTTCATTAGAACTATACAGGCATTATATAAAAAACCAACAGCTGACTTCCGGTTATGGCTGCCACGTAGGACGGACGTGTCTCGCTCTGCTCTGCTCCTGGAGAAAAAAAATCGGCAAATAACTCTCTCATTTGGGACAGAACGTATCTCAGCATTTGGGCGAGGATATGTCGGCGAAGCCTAAGGCTGGAAAACCAGGAAAAGGAAAAAGCGAGCCGCCGAAACAGTCCAAATTAACGGACTTTCAGGTCTGTGACGCAGCAAACAAAACTCCATATATGGCGGAGGAGGCTGGCAACGGTGCGATGTCTGCGCGGGGAGGCGCAGATGCGCTGATGGCTGCCATGAGTTCAATGAGAGCGGACTTTTCCTCTAGATTTGATGGGATTATGACAGCGTTGGAAGGAATAAGAAAGGAATTGGGTGACTGTGTAGAACGAACGGCGCAGATGGAGCTCCGTCTCGCTAGTGCTGAAGATGACGTCACCCGTCTTCAATTAAAGGTGCGCACTTTGGAAAAAAAAAATAAATCTCTGGAAGATAATATTTTGGATTTGGAATCTCGGTCGAGACAGAATAATTTGAGGCTGGTGGGTCTTCCAGAGGAATCAGAAGGTCGGGACGTATATTCCTTTCTGGAAAAGTGGATTCCGGAGGTGCTGGGCAGCGAGGAGTTGCAATCAGCAGTGGTTCTGGAAAAAGCACATCGTATTGGCCCACGGAGAGATAAGGGACCGCCGAGGACCTTAATTATGAAGTTTCTTAGCAACAGAGACAGGATGAAGATCTTCAACGCTGCACGTGCTAAAGGAGAGATTAAACACCAGGACCAGCAGGTGCGGTTCTACCCAGATTTGGCCACAGGAATCCAGCAATTGAGGAAGCAGTTTGATCCCGTACGTAAGGAGCTGCGCAACCTTGGGATTCGTCATGGTGTAATCTATCCTGCGAGACTGCTGACCACGTATGAGGGCAGAACCCACATCTTCAAGACCCCAGAGGAGGCGCAGGAGTTCATCAAGAAGATCAAAGAAGATGAAGAGACTGGTGGGAGCTAAGCATGAACAAAATATAAGGTAGAATAATTAAGCATTTGCACAGGCATCTGACTGACTTGAAGTAAATAGTAAGTTTACAAAATATAGATTGTATTATATATTAAAAAACAAAACAAAAACAAAAAAAACAAAACAAACTATGATGTACAAAGTTGGTAAAAATTTTGGAGTTAAGTTGGAAAACTACAGAGGAGAGTTAATGTTACGTCATTAAAAGCAGTAGAGTTAGGGTGATTGGGAGGATGAAGAAGGAGTGGCTTAGGCTGTTCCCCGTGGGTGTGGAACGGTCGATGGCTATATCGGGAGACAGAATTTTTTCTTTTGATTTTGGGGGGTTTGCCACAAGTGTGGGAAGGGGAAATTTGTTTGTGTGTAGTTTGTAGGATGAATGTTCAACCACTCATGTTTTTGCTTCTCTGTATGAGCATGTTTACACTGCAAGGTAATCCCAAACTCTCTATTGATCATGGACCAAAGTGTTAATCTTAATTTAACTTCATGGAATTGCAGAGGTCTACAAAATTTAAAAAAACTTAAACAAGTTATGAATAAAATAAAGGACATGGGTTCAAGAATTGTGTTTTTACAAGAAACTCATCTGATAGAGGAGGATGTTAAAAGAATTAGGAGTAGATGGCAGGGAAGTGTATTCACCTCTTCATTTTCATCCCGAGCCAGGGGAGTTATGACTCTCATACATAAATCAGTTCCTTTTCAAGTGAAAAATGTAATTGGAGACAAATTTGGAAGATATGTAATCATTCAAGGTTCTTTGCTATTAGAAAATATAAATCTTGTGAACTTATATGGTCCCAATATAGATGATCAGAAGTTCTTTGCTAATTTATTTCTCATCTTATCATCACTTACAGGGCAACATATAATAGCAGGGGATTTTAATTGTACATTGAATCCAGGTGTGGATAGATCAACAGGACTGGATTGTACGCACATTGGATGTAGGATGACTATTAATCATTTTATGAAAGAATTGAGATTGTTAGATATATGGAGAGAAATGAAACCACAAGTTAAAGCCTATTCTTGTTATTCCAGTACCTACAAGACATTCTCACGTATTGATTATTTTTTGATTTCCACAGAATTAAGGTCCAAGATTCAAAACTGCTTTTATGATAACATCGTGATCTCTGATCATGCACCCTGTTGTCTAATATATGTAGATAAAAAATTGACAAAGGAATCAGGCAGATGGCAATTTCAGCATAAATGGCTTCAGGATGAGGAATTTGTCAAGTATATAGAAAAACAGATAGACGAGTTCTTTGACATCAATACTACACAAACATCAGCATGTGTAAAGTGGGAGGCTTTCAAAGCTTTTATTAGGGGACATATTATTAGTTATACAGGATCAAAATCTAAGAAGACTCGAGAGGAGAGAGCTAAATTGGAACATAAAATAAAAAGTCTTCAGGAAAAAGTGTATGCAGGAAGAGATCCAAGGTTGGAGAATGAATTACTGATTTTGAGAGCTGAATACGACAAAAAATCAGCGAATAGAGCTGCCTCGAGTCTTCTAAGATTGAAACAATCTTTTTATGAACAAGGTGAAAAATCAGGAAAATTATTAGCATGGCAGATTAAACAATTGGAAATTAAAACACCAATAACCAGTATTATAAGTAATGGACAGGTAGTTATAGATCCTTTAGAAATTAATAGAGCCTTTAGAGATTACTATGAAAAATTATATGATACCAAAAATGAACCTGATTTAACAAAACTAAATGGGTTTTTGAACAAACTATCTATACCGTGTATTCCAAATGAAAACAGGGAGATATTGGAGTCTAAAATTAGTCAAGAAGAAGTTGGGCTAGCCATTGATAATATGAAATCAGGAAAAAGTGCAGGACCAGATGGTCTTCCAGTTGACCTTTATAAAAAATTTAAGAATAAATTAATAAAACCTTTTTTGGAAATGGTTTTAGAAGCATTTCAAAATAATAATTTACCATCATACATAAATAATGCCTTAATTATACTGCTGCCAAAACCAGGTAAGCCCTCTAATAAATGTGAAAATATGAGACCAATAAGCCTATTAAACGCCGACCTTAAGATAATCTGTAAAATTTTAGCAAGACGAATACAAGAAATTTTACCAAATATTATTAATCAAGATCAGAATGGCTTTATAAAGGGTAGACAAGGCTTCCATAATGTAAGAAGACTATTTAATATTATTTATTTTAATAAAGAAGCACCGGATACAGCTCTCCTATCATTGGACGCCGAAAAGGCCTTTGATAGAGTTGAATGGCCCTTTCTTTTTGAAGTCCTACAAAGGTTTGGACTTGGAAATAATTTCATAAAATGGGTTCAAATAATATACAATGATGCTACAGCAGAAATCCTAACAAATAACAATATTTCAAAACCAATAAAAATCAATAGAGGATGTCGACAAGGCTGTCCACTTTCACCTTTACTGTTTACTATGGCAATTGAACCTTTAGCGATAGCGATACGTTTACATTCACAAATATATGGAATTAAAGTTGGACCAACAGAACATAAAATCTCCCTGTACGCCGATGATATAATTTTGTTTATGTCGAATCTAAAAAAATCAATTCCAACCTTGTTGAATTTAATAAAGAATTTTGGGGAAATATCAGGATATAAAATAAATAAAACTAAATCTTCAATATTAATGCTAAATGAGACCCAGAGAAATTACCCAGCCCCTGAGGTAAATCAATTCAATGTTGTAAATCAGTTTAAATATTTAGGAATCCAAATTGTGCCTAAGCTAGAATCAGTCGCCAGTGTCAACTATGAAGCCTTAATGTCAGATATCAATGAGTTAACTCAGAGATGGATGTCACTACCAATGTCGATGATTGGGAGAATCAATATACTTAAAAGTAATATTTTACCTAAAATACTTTATTTATTTCAATACATTCCCTTATCACCACCTTTAGATCTATTCTCAAAAAAAAAAAAAAAAAAAAAAAAAAAAAAAGTTAGTGGAATTTATATGGAACAACAGGAGGGCTAGATTACGTTTGTCTTTATTATATTTACCATTTGATCGTGGAGGTCTGAAATGTCCAAATTTTATGTTGTATTATTGGTCGGCACAACTGAGGTCTATGACATATTATTTTTCATCAAATGATCTCCCTCACTGGACTGAAATGGAATCATACAATTTACCTTTACCTCTTCCCATATTCATATACTCAGATTCGGCAAAAAAATTACAAAAACAAGTTAAAAATCCATTTGTAAAGCATATGATCAAAATATGGTGTGAAGCTAAAAACTATTTAAAAGAACCACAGTTATTGTCACAATTTAGTCCAATATGGGGTAATCAATATTTTAAACCAGGGAGAGCGGACGCTGTATTTAAAGTATGGAATTTAAAAGGGATACAAAAGATTCAGGATTTATATTTGCCATGTGCAGACAACATAATGTCTTTTGAAGAGCTGAGGATCAAATTTAATCTCAATAGAACACATTTTTTTAAATATCTTCAACTTAGAAACTTTATTCGATCAAATCAAAATAAAGCTCTCACTCGACCTATTTATTCATCCTTGGAAAAAATGATGATGAAAGATAGTAAAAGAAAGGGTATTATTTCAGAGTTTTATAACTCATTGACACTATCTTCAAGTGAAAATTCACTGAAAAGATTAAACTACTGGAAAGAAGATCTGCAAATTGAAATTTCAGAGGAACAATGGGAATTGGCTTGTACAGAAGCTCAAACCAAATCAATAAATGCACGCCTTAAATTGATACATTTCAAATGGTTAATGCGGATGTATGTTACACCGGAGGAGTTAAATAGATACAACAAAAATATACCAGATACATGCACAAAATGCATGGAAAGTAAAGGAACCCTATTTCATTGTTTATGGGAATGTAGATTAATAAGAATGTTTTGGGAAGAGGTGAGGGTAACAATTGAAAAAATAATCTCAAAACAAATCATATTGAATCCTAAACTGTTTTTGTTGGGTCTGTACCCAGAAAAGCATAATTTTAATAAAAGTGAAAGAACATTCATAGACCTCAGTTTGCTTAATGCCAAAAAGTGTATTGCACTATTATGGAAAAAGACTCATAGACCAGATGTGACTCAGTGGTTAAGACAGATGTTAACAAACCTTCCATTAGAAAGAATAACATATATACTGAAATCAAAGGAAATTGTGTTTGAGAATATATGGAGACCTTTTATTGATTATGTAAAAAATTTAAACATAACTCTTGAAGAAGAAGGTGAATGATGTGTGTGGACCTTGTAAATTCCAAACTGGTGAACATAATATGTATACTTATGTATTGGATTGTCTAGACTAAACAGAGGAGCATTGTTGAAGACTTGATTTTGTTGGTGGTTGTTGGTGTTTTTAGTGCATTTTTTTTTTTTGTAGTACTTTAGTGTTAGTGTTTGATTGTTTGTATCATGTTTGTTAAAAAAAAAAAAAAAAGGTTCAATAAAGATATTGTGGAAAAAAAAAAAAACCAACAGCTAAAATAAGGATTAACGGTAATTTATCATCATCTTTTGAACTGGAAAGAGGATGTCGTCAGGGCTGCCCCCTGTCTCCACTGCTCTTTGCAATCTTCATAGAACCTCTGAGCCAATGGATAAGACAAAACCAAAAAATTCAAGGTATTACACTTGGTCAGAAGGAACATAAAATAGCACTCTTTGCTGATGACATTTTAATATACCTAGGGCAGCCGGACACTTCTTTACCAGAACTAACCTCAGTTTTTTCAGAGTATGGAGATTTATCGGGGTACAAATTAAATATGCATAAAACCCAAGTTTTAACATTCAACTATGACCCAAATCATTATTCACTAAGCAAACTCAAAACTAACTGGGAGTCGGAATCTATGAAATATCTGGGGGTCAATATCCCGAAACAACTCAACAAAATTATATCACTAAACTATGATCCACTGGTGACAAAAATAAAATCTGACCTAGCAAGATGGAATATGATACCATTCTTGGGTACTGCACAAAGAATTGAAGCAGTCAAAATGAATATACTTCCACGTCTTCTATACCTTTTCCAAACAATACCGGTAGAACCTCCCAAAAAAACATGGCAGGAGCTGGACAGAAGGATCTCAAGATTCATATGGCAGGGCAAGAGACCTAGAATCAGATATAGAACCCTACAGCTAAACAAAGACAAAGGTGGGCTCGCGCTGCCAAATATCAGGGACTACTTTAAAGCCGCACAAATTAAAACTTTAGTAGAGATATGTAACCCAGTCTACACTGCACAATGGAAGGAGATCGAATGCCAAATAACAAGTGACATCCCCCTACAGGCGATAATAGGGAACAATGTCTTACCTAAGCTTTTGAATAACACTAACCCGTGGATAGAGACCCCGCTAAAAATTTGGTTTAAGATAGTCAGAGAGAATCAAACTAAAGAGCCCTATCGACTTCTGCAATGGATCGCCTATGATCAGGACTTTACTCCTAATAAAACAGACACCAGATTTAAAAAGTGGAAGGAGAAAGGGCTGATAAAATATTACGATTTTTTTAAAGGGCAAATCTTAAGAAGTTTTGAAGATTTGAAAAAACAAGGCCTAATAAATCAAGACCTTTACAGGTTCTTCCAGCTTAGACACCACATAAACAATATACTTAAAAAGGAGGTTTTGGAAAGGGCCCAGTCAGGTGTTCTGAAGGTCTTCTTAATGGCATATAAAGGGATCCCAGGGATCAGATACATTTCTAAAATATACCAAGGTCTTCAAGACTTAAAAGGAGACAACACATCTTATATAAAAGAGAGATGGGAAAAAGAGGGGAATTTCACTTTACAACTGGAAATATGGGAAAAGCTAAATAAACAGCAATGGAAAAGTACCTCATCCCTGCAGTGGAGAGAATTTGGATGGAAAAACTTGGCAAGATTTTTCAGAACACCTGCACAAAACAAATTTACCCATAAGGGATTGAACTGTTGGCGCTTGTGTGGTGAAAAGACTGCAAATCATTTTCATGTGTTTTGGTCATGCCCAGTTATCCACCAATATTGGGCCAAGGTACAGACAATATTGGGGAAAATATTCAAAATTACAGTTCCCTTTTCTTTTGTAACTTTGTATTTGGGTTTACTACCGGACTCACTGGAAAGACGAGGAGAAAAATACTTATTCAATGTTTTAATATTGGCAAGCAAAAAAGCTCTAACTAAAAAATGGATGTTGAAGGACTGTCCTACACCTGAAGATTGGACTAACGTGATCCAAGACATTTACTCGATGGAAAAGTTGACATTCGCACTGAGACAGGACATGGATGCGTTCATGAACTTTTGGCAACCCTGGACCGCATATGTGTCTTCCATTAGATCTAATCTTTGACAAATACCATTTCAATAATGGTTCCACTCTTTGTTCCAACACTACTCAGATGCTCTTTTATCTTTATTTACTTACTTTTTCTTTTTGTTTGTTTTTTACTGGTTTGTTTTTGTTTTTTTTGTTATTTGTTTCTTGTTTTTTTTTCTCTTTAATTTCACTTTTTCTTTCACTTTAAAAAAAAAAAAAAAAAAAAGGGGGTGTTGTAAGAATTAATCTTCCAGTGTTGTCAGATATCAGAAAATAAGGGAACATGTGATGAAAATGTAAACACTGCATTGCTGTAATGACCTGTATACCCTTTACAAAAACTTAAATAAAAAAAAAAAAAAAAAATCAATTCCGACCTTGTTGAATTTAATAAAGAATTTTGGGGAAATATCAGGATATAAAATAAATAAAACTAAATCTTCAATATTAATGCTAAATGAGACCCAGAGAAATTACCCAGCCCCTGAGGTAAATCAATTCAATGTTGTAAATCAGTTTAAATATTTAGGAATCCAAATTGTGCCTAAGATAGAATCAATCGCCAGTGTCAGTTATGAAGCCTTAATGACAGATATTGATGAGTTACTTCAGAGATGGATGTCACTACCAATGTCGATGATCGGGAGAATTAATATACTTAAAAGTAATATCTTACCTAAAATACTTTATTTATTTCAATACATTCCCTTACCACCACCTTTAGATTTATTCTCAAGAATTAAAAAATAGTTAGTGGAATTTATATGGAACAACAGGAGGGCTAGATTACGTCTGTCTTTATTAAATTTACCATTTGATCGTGGAGGTCTGAAATGTCCAAATTTTATGTTGTATTATTGGTCGGCACAACTGAGGTCTATGACATATTATTTTTCATCAAATGATCTCCCTCACTGGACTGAAATGGAATCATACAATTTACCTTTACCTCTTCCCATATTCATATACTCAGATTTGGCAAAAAAATTACAAAAACAAGTTAAAAATCCATTTGTAAAGCATATGATCAAAATATGGTGTGAAGCTAAAAACTATTTAAAAGAACCACAGTTATTGTCACAATTTAGTCCAATATGGGGTAATCAATATTTTAAACCAGGGAGAGCGGACGCTGTATTTAAAGTATGGAATTTAAAAGGGATACAAAAGATTCAGGATTTATATTTGCCATGTGCAGAAAACATAATGTCTTTTGAAGAGCTGAGGATCAAATTTAATCTCAATAGAACACATTTTTTTTTAAATATCTTCAACTTAGAAACTTTATTCGATCAAATCAAAATAAAGCTCTCACTCGACCTATCTATTCATCCTTGGAAAAAATGTTGATGAAAGATAGTAAAAGAAAGGGTATTAATTTCAGAGTTTTATAACTCATTGACACTATTTTCAAGTGAAAATTCACTGAAAAGATTAAACTACTGGAAAGAAGATCTGCAAACTGAAATTTCAGAGGAACAATGGGAATTGGCTTGTACAGAAGCTCAAACCAAATCAATAAATGTACGCCTTAAATTGATACATTTCAAATGGTTAATGCGGATGTATGTTACACCGGAGGAGTTAAATAGATATAACAAAAATATACCAGATACATGCACAAAGTGCATGGAAAGTAAAGGAACTCTATTTCATTGTGTATGGGAATGTAGATTAATAAGAATGTTTTGGGAAGAGGTGAGGGTAACAATTGAAAAAATAATCTCAAAACAAATCATATTGAATCCTAAACTGTTTTTGTTGGGTCTGTACCCAGAAAAGCATAATTTTAATAAAAGTGAAAGAACATTCATAGACCTCAGTTTGCTTAATGCCAAAAAATGTATTGCACTATTAATGGAAAAAGACTCATAGACCAGATGTGACTCAGTGGTTAAGACAGATGTTAACAAACCTTCCATTAGAAAGAATAACATATATACTGAAATCAAAGGAAATTGTATTTGAGAATATATGGAGACCTTTTATTGATTATGTAAAAAATTTAAACATAACTCTTGAAGAAGAAGGTGAATGATGTGTGTGGACCTTGTAAATTCCAAACTGGTGAACATAATATGTATACTTATGTATTGGATTGTCGAGACTAAACAGAGGAGCATTGTTGAAGATTTGATTTTGTTGGTGGTTGTTGGTGTTTTTTAGTGCATTTTTTTTTTGTAGTACTTTAGTGTTAGTGTTTGATTGTTTGTATCATGTTTGTTTAAAAAAAAGGTTCAATAAAGATATTGTGGAAAAAAAAAAAAAAAAAAAAACCTGGCGAAATGCCAGTTCGGCGTGACGGAGATTGATTTTTTGGGGCACCGCGTCTCTCCGGAAGGAGCGATCCCGTTGCCCGACAAAGTGCACGCCGTTTTTTTATTACCACTTTTGTCAGATTCAAGTTATTTCTGTGACCATTGTGGGTTTTTCTTTCATTAACAGAGGGGTACCAACAATTTTGTCCACGTGTGTATTTGGACATATTAAGGATATTTAATATCAATTTTAACAATACTGGGACATTCAAGTAATATAACTAAACAATTACAACTGAAGAAAATAGTTTTTAAAGTTTTTTGTAAAATGTAATTCTAAAAACGTGCAATTTCTGGTGAGGAATAAATTAGGACACCCCCAAATTTATTCTTGCTTAAAATGGTTAAAATCACACACAGGTGTATCACATCACATGATTAGAACATGGTTACTCAGCATTTTGAAGGAGGCTTGTCCTATTTAAACCTCAGACATTTAGTTTGGTGTGCTCCTGACTGTTGAAATGAGAGTGAACACCATGGTGAGATTGAAAGAGATGTGTCTGAGGCCTTCAGAAAGAAGATTGTAGCAGCTTATGAATCTGGTAAGGGATTTAAAAAGATCTCAAAAGAATTTGAAATCAGCCATTCCACTGTCCGGAAAATAGTCTACAAGTGGAGGACATTCAAAACAACTGCCAACATGCCCAGGTCTGGCCGTCCAAGCAAGTTCACCCCGAGAGCAGACCACAAGATGCTAAAAGAAGTCTCCAAAAACCCTAAAATGTCATCACAGGACCTACAGCAGGCTCTTGCTACTATTGATGTGAAAGTGCATGCCTCTACAATCAGAAAGAGATTGCACGTTTAACTTGCATGGGAGGCGTACAAGGAGGAAACCTTTGCTCTCTAAGAGTTGCCAGAGAGAACACAGACAAAGACCAGGACTTCTGGAATAATGTACAGTACATATTCCCCCTAAATTGTGATTGCCTTCCTACATCTGAAACAACTTTTGGCCGTTTTATGTTTTGCTCTATACATGATTTTTGTATTGAAGTCGACCAAATCCCTGAATTTTAGTGCTTTTACTTTGACAAAAAGACAATTTATTGGCTCGATATGCTACAGTTTACAGTTCTAAATGCTCTTTCTTTAAAATTTAAGATTTGCTCCGTGCATTTCTTTCACATACTGTATATTCAGAAGCTATTTTCCAGAATAAAAGCTTGTGAAGAAATGAAGGGTTTCTGTTTATTGAAGCACTAGAGGGCTTTTATTTTGAATGTATTTTGAATGAGGCTCAGATTACGTTTGCAACAATTTACATCAATGTCAAACTGATACCTGAACAAATCATGTCTGATCATGTCTGAAACATACAATTTTCAGTCTTGCAACTCAGCTGAATGACATGCCTAATTCTTTTTAATGCCTATGCAAATTGATTTTAATGATTTTTAACTGTCTTCAGTGTAATGACTTAATGTGTTAATTCTCTTCAGTGTAATGATTTTTAATGTTTTGAGAATCCCTACAGAAACCATGTTACTTTAAATCAAAATGGCTGTTGATAAGACTGTTGAGAATCATGCATGAGTGAACAGATAAAAAAAATCCTACCTGAATCTGGTGGAGCAGAGACAACCACCATACCCTGATCCAAATCCTCTGCAGTCAGCCCTTCCTCTGTTCTCCCCTTCACCTTCCCTTCGTCCTCTGCCTTGTCCCCAGTTTCTTCCTCCTTGGCCTGTTCAGTTTTTGTCTCCTCCTGCTCCACCATGTCAGAAGGAAGCACCATGCAAGGAGTGGTGGATTTTCGTCGACTTGACATCCTCAATCCCAATTCTGTTTTCTTCTGCTTGAGGTAAAGGAGAATGTGCGGCAGAACTGTTTAAGTTCACATATCTTAGGAGAATGGGCTCACATGCTCCTTCAGTTGTACATTTCTGATAAAAAAAAGAAAGACAATTACATAAATGACATAAAAATTGAATTATTAATATTTGAATTATCAAATGTTTATTTCGATGTTAAAGGGCCTCCATTGTGCACTTTTTCCACATATTGACACAGTTCCCACAGGTCTTAATATAATGCCTGTGGCTTGCTTGGTACAAAATACCTCAGGGTTTAAATAGTGCCACAACATTTTCCACCCAGCTTAAACGGCATTCCTCAAGAAGACCCATTTCAGTACATATTTTTTTAAATGGTAATGGCCCCACTTCACCCTATCCTCCCTCTTTTGTCACTCTTGAGATTTGTAGTAGTGGTCATATTGTGGCTAATGTTAGCTGGTTATCTAAAAGCTTCAGTGGCGAAGACAGCCTTAGCTAACTAAAGTAAAATTGGCTTAATGTGAGAATGTTAAATCCCAAATAAAGCATTATTGGGGACAGCGGTGTGTGGTTTGAGTGGATGATAAAATGACCAGTAGCTGTGGTATAATAAGCACGAAAAACAATCTTGAATAAGTGAATGGTTAACTCTGCTAATTGCAGTGAATCATTGCTGGTCGAGAAGCTGTTGCTAACTTAACCTGTAGTTGCACTGCTGGTGTTTGTGAGATGGAGATGCAGCAAGCACAAAATAATATCTGGGCTGTCTTGCTGAGGAACAGAGCTGAAAACTGAACTCACATGATTCCGTACTTAATGAAAGTGCGCCTGACTAGCCAGGGGGCAGGCTTGTATAGTTATGTGTTAACTCTGTGGAAGAGAAAAGCCAATCTAAAACTAAAAATATAGCTGCTAGCGGCAATCATTGGGTTTGAAGCAGGTGCGGACTTCCGAGGTCTTGTATTGCTTAGCAACAGCATTTAAAACCTGTTCTTCTAAACATTAGTTTTTAAAGCAGCACTACAGTATATAACTTTCTTGTTCCTTGTAGGAACACCGAAAATGCCACAACCACGGCGACAACGACCCCAGTCCCAACAGCCAACCACAGGACTTTTTGTTGTGGTGGTGGTTAAAGTTGTGCCCTGTGATTTGCTGCTGGGATCGAGGCCATCTGTTGTCCTCCCAGTAATGACACCAAAAAAAAAAAACACTGTTGAAGGCAATGTGGGCCCACTCAAGCTATGGATGACATGACTATTCACTTGGTCAAATCTTGGTGTACCATCAAAATAATTTTGCAAACATTATCTTGAGGTGAAAATCTAACATAGTGCTGCTTTAAGATGTACAGGAGAGCCATGCTATATACAGTGGGGTAAAAAAGTATTTAGTCAGCCACCAATTGTGCAAGTTCTCCCACTTAAAAGATGAGAGAGGTCTCCAATTTTCATCACAGGTATACCTCAACTATGAGAGACAAAATGAGGGGAAAAAAATCCAGAAAATCACATTGTCTGATTTTTAAAGAATTTATTTGCAAATTATGGTGGAAAATAAGTATTTGGTAAATAACAAAAGTTCATCTCAATACTTTGTTATATACCCTTTGTTGGCAATGACAGAGGTCAAAACGTTTTCTGTAAGTCTTCACAAGGTTCACAAGGTTCACTTCACAACACACTGTTGCTGGTATTTTGGCCCATTCCTCCATGCAGATCTCTAGAGCAGTGGTGTTTTGGGGCTGTCGCTGGGCAACACGGACTTTCAACTCCCTCCAAAGATTTTCTATGGGGTTGAGATCTGGAGACTGGCTAGGCCACTCCAGGACCTTGAAATGCTTCTTACGAAGCCAATCCTTCGTTGCCCGGGCAGTGTGTTTGGGATCATTGTCGTACTGAAAGACCCAGCCACGTTTCATCTTCAATGCCCTTGCTGATGGAAGGAGGTTTTCACTCAAAATCTCACGATACATGGCCCCATTCATTCTTTCCTTTACACGCATCAGTCGTCTTGGTCCCTTTGCAGAAAAACAGCCTCAAAGCATGATGTTTCCACCCCCATGCTTCACAGTAGGTATGTTGTTCTTTGGATACAACTCAGCATTCTTTCCCCTCCAAACACGACAAGTTGAGTTTTTACCAAAAAGTTCTATTTTGGTTTCATCTTACCATATGACATTCTCCCAATCCTCTTCTGGATCATCCAAATGCTCTCTAGCAAACTTCAGACGGGCCGGGACATGTACTGGCTTAAGCAGGGGGACACAGTCGTCTGGCACTGCAGGATTTGAGTCCCTGGCGGCATAGTGTGTTACTGATGGTAGCCTTTGTTACTTTGGTCCCAGCTCTCTGCAGGTCATTCACTAGGTACCCCCGTGTGGTTCTAGGATTTTTGCTCACCGTTCTCTTGATCATTTTGACCCCACGGGGTGAGATCTTGCGTGGAGCCCCAGATCAAGGGAGATTATCAGTGGTCTTGTATGTCTTCCATTTTCTAATAATTGCTCCCACAGTTGATTTCTTCACACCAAGCGGCTTACCTATTGCAGATTCAGTCTTCCCAGCCTGGTGCAGGTCTACAATTTTGTTTCTGGTGTCCTTTGACAGCTCTTTGGTCTTGGCCATAGTGGAGTTTGGAGTCTTGACTGTTTGAGGTTGTGGACAGGTGTCTTTTATACTGATAACGAGTTCAAACAGGTGCCATTAATACAGGTAATGAGTGGAGGACAGAGGAGCCTCTTAAAGAAGAAGTTACAGGTCTGTGAGAGCCAGAAATCTTGCTTGTTTGTAGGTGACCAAATACTTATTTTACCGAGGAATTTACCAATTAATTCATTAAAAATCTTTCAATGTGATTTTCTGGATTTTTTTCTCTCATTTTGTCTCTCATAGTTCAGGTATACCTATGATCTTTTAAGTGGGAGAACTTGCACAATTGGTGGCTGACTAAATACTTTTTTGCCCCACTGTACTTCAGCTGTTGTTTAGAAGAACAAGACCTCCCTAGCAAGATTCAAATCTGGGACGCCAGCTTTGTAAGCACTCACCATAACCACAACACCACACAACTGCTTTAGGTTTCACTCATTCTCAAATTATAAATGTTCAATTGAAAGGATTCCCAACAGCATTTAAAATGTAAGGTGCATTATACGGGGGGGGGGGGGGCTGAAAGGTTCATAGTGGTCAAATTTGACCAAATGTAGTTTATTTTTCAACACAGCCTCCCCTTCAGTCCACACACTTCTTCCATTGATGTTGCAGCACTTGGATCCCTGCGGTTGAAAAATAAACCACATTTGGTCAAATTTGATCACGATGAACTTTACAGCCCTCTATATATTGTTTTCAAATGCACAGAAGATATATGTTGTATTTTAGAGGAATAATACGTTACTAGAAGGTTTTCAACCAAGAGCTTCTGCATGACAGACAAGTATCTTAACCTCTACACCACACAACTACTTTGGGTTACACACTCAAAAAAGTTCGAACAAGCCAACAAACATTTCATAAACATTTTTTTTTTTTTTTTTTTACATTAACACTGTGGAGGAAAGGAATCAGACAAGACACGAGCTGACGACACACAACTTTATTTCCTCCAACCAGCAGAACAGACAGTCCCTGAATGCCAAAGCGAACTGCTTTATACATTTTCTTCCCACCTCTGGTGCTCAGGGTAAACACAATTACATACCAGTTACCAAGTGTGAATACACATCCACATAAACACATTTGTGCCCTTGCATCCTCAGGTGTGAGTGTGGCACAGCGGGGGCGAAAGGCACATCTTTATTTACTACATATCCCCCGGTGCGCTGGCGTCCCTGGCTAGCACCCCCAACACCCCAAAGTACTGGATGGACTGTCATCTCCTTTGTGTTACCACACAGCGCGCCCCCCCCCCCCCCCAAACACCCAGAAGGGGTCCTAACCCTCCGGACCTTTGGGCTTGAGCAAGCGCCCGTAGCGGCTGTAACGTGGGCTGGTCGAAGTACCTTCCTGTCAAGGTGGGTTGGAAAAAGGCTTGGCCTCTGGAGGGGGAAAGGGTGGGGAGGGGAAAAAGTTAGTTTCCTGAAAACAGTCCTCTGTCAGGGAGCACTAACCTGTGAACCCACTCTAGGAGGCGCCCGTGTCGGGGAGCTTGAGCCAACACCACCTGCTCGTCTGCCAACACATACTGTAAGCGGGCTTCAGCCTGTCTATGCAGACTGTTTTCTTACGCCCCCCAAGTCTAACACAAAATGTTTCTCCCCAGTTTCCAGCACTCTGAACGGGCTGTCATACAGCGGACGCACAGGGGTTCTGGGGCCGTCATGCCTGACAAAAACAAATTTGGCATTCTCTAAGCGCTTTGGAACAAAAGTGCGGGGAAAACAATGGTGCACCAGGCCCGGAACACTAGCAGCCCCTGTACCGGAAAATAAGTGCGCGGGTGGATTGGTACCGGGTGCGGGGCTCTCTGGCAAAAATTCCCCCGGGATCTGCAACAGCTGAGAAAAAACGAGTTCTGCCAGGGAAGCTGCCAAATCTTTTTTAGGTGCGGCATGCAACCCCAATAGGACCCAAGGTAGGCAGTCGACCCAATATGCATCCGTTAGCGAGGCTCTGAGCACTGCTTTAAGCGACCTGTGAAAACGCTCGCGCAAAAAGTTAGCCTGTGCGTTGTACGCGGTGGTGCGGTGGACTCTGACCCCCAGGCTGTCGGCCATCGTGGAGCAAAGTTCCGAAACAAATTGTGAACCCCTGTCAGAAGTGATGTCTGACAGGGATCCAAACCATGCAACCCAAGATGACAAAAACGCGCGCGCTACCGTAGGCTGACGTGGTGGAACTCAGCGGAATCACCTCTGGCCACCGTGTAGTGTGGTCCACGATTGTTAAAAGGTGTGTGAACCCCTGCGACAGCAGAAGGGGACCCACTAAGTCCATGTGTATGTGGTCGAACCTACTGGCTGGAATTTCAAAAGGCTCAAGGGGGGCTTTGGTGTGCTTGTGCACCTAAGCCCGTTGGCACACAACACACACTGCAATTCATTCTTTCACATCCCTGCGTAAGTAAGGCCAAACGAATTTGGACCCCACTAGTTCAATTGAGGCTCGCACACCACAGTGTGAAAGGGAGTGGACGGACTCGTAAACGTGGCGGTGCCAGGAGCTCGGAACCACAGGGTGGATGCGGCCGGTGAAGATGTCGCAGAGCAAGGGGGGGGGGCACCCTTCTTGTACCACCCTGCTCTCAGGTTTTAATCCGGTAGCTGCGGACTGGCGCACGCAAATGTCTGCATCTCTGGTTTGGTCGGCGGCCATTGCAAAAAAATCTATGCCCATGTATACCGGAGAGACCAGCGCGTGTGACAGTCTGCCACGATGTTCAATTTACCGGCTACGTGTTGGATGTCGGTCGTGAACTCTGAAATTGCGGCCAAGTGCTGTTGTTGCCGAGCTGACCACGGTTCCAACACTTTGAACATCGTGTAGGTCAATGGTTTTATTGATCGACAAACGTGGTAAACTCGCGACCCTCGAGCCAGAACTGAAAATGACGCGTAGCGAGGTGGAGAGCCAGCAACTCTGTCGAAAGCGCTATACTTACACTCGTTGTTGCACAACGTACAGCTGAAAAAGGCAAGGGGCTGCCACAAACCAGAGACATACTGTTTCACTACAGCTCCTACCACGACGTCAGACGCGGCTGTGGTGAACGCTGTCTGCACTGACGGGGCTGGGCGGGCCAGCAAAGCGCCGTTTGTATTAGCAAGCGCCATTTTGGCATTTGTGAATGCCTGGACCCGCTCGGGGGTCCAGTCGATGCTATCCGTGGGCTTCTTTATTTTTAGCGTGCCATAGAGTGGCTGCAGCAGCTGGGCTGTGCAGGGGAGTAAGCAGTTGTAAAAACTGACCATCCCCAAAAATTCCTGCAGCACCCTCACAGTCTGTGGACGCAGAAAATCCAACACTGCGCGCACTTTATCCGGCAGCGGGATCGCCAGATGCGGTGGTCCAAAAAGTTGATTACTGGCAACCCGAACTGACACTTCGCTGGGTTAATGATCAGCCTGTGTGCTTCCAAATGTTGGAAAATTTGTTTGAGAAGGGCGAGGTGTGCCTCCTCTGACGTGCTAGCCACCAAAATGATGTCCAAGTAGATGAAAACGAATGGCAAGTCCCAGAGCACCGCGTCCATCATCCTTTGGAAAGTTTGTGCTGCGCCCTTTAACCCGAACGGCATGCGCAAAAACTCGAAAAGACCGAAGGGGGTTATTACCACCATTTTAGGGACATCCTCTGCGTGCACCGGGACCTGGTGGTAACTGCAGACCAGATCCACTTTTGAAAAAATGCACGTCCCGGCCAGGTGCTCGAAAAAGTCCTGGATGTGCGGGATGGGGTAATGATCGTGTTCCGTGGCATGTTTAAGCACCGGAAATCGCCACACAGCCACCACGACCCATCGGACTTGGGCACCATGTGCAGCGGGATGCCCAAGGGCAGTTGGAGCACCTAAAGATGCCTAAGCGTTCCAAGTTAGCAAACTCCTCGCACGTGATGGCTAGTTTAGCCACATCCAGGCAGCGAGGGCACGCAAACACGGGCGGCCCTTTCGTGGTGATAAAATGCTCGACCCCATGCTTGGTTACCGTAGTGAAAAAAGTGGGCACCGTGAGTGCTGGGAACTTGGAAAGCAAACACTGGTACTTACCCCTGGAGCTAGAATATTTGCGTGTGTTGGTGGCCCAACTCCCCGAGCTGTGCATGGCAAGGAGGAACAAGATACAGCATCCACTAAATGCCTGTTGGCAACATCAACAGGTAGTCCATGAGCACACAGAAAATCAGCACTTAAGATGGGGACCGAACATCAAATCAAAATCAAATCAAACTTTATTGTCATATTGCTGTACATACAACTGTAGTGCAGGCAAGATGAAATTGCGTTTCTCTCGGCATCCATATAAATAGAAGCAGCATGATTTAAGACACACTCCCACATAGCTCCACCCCCACCCCATCCACTCACACATCCCTGAGACATACTTGGGGAAAAAAAACTAACTATAATATACAAATAATATACAAAATGTCCGTAGGTGCAGTAGTGTGTATGAGAGATTCCGGGTCAACTGTTCAGCATCCTGACAGCTTGTGGAAGGAAGCTGTTGATCAGTCTGGTGGTTCTGCCTCTGATGCTCCGGAATCGTTTACCAGATGGAAGAAGTTCAAAGTGTTTATGCAGAGGGTGAGAACGGTCCTTGACAATGTTCAGTGCCCTGCTCCTACAACGGTTCTGAAAAAGTTCTTGGACAGAGGGGAGGGAAACTCCAATTACCCTCTCAGCCCCCTTGACTATCCTCTGCAGGGCTTTTTTGTCTGACATACTGCAGCTGGAGTACCATGTAGCAATGCAGTACGTCAGAACACTCTCCACCACACCTCTGTAGAAGGTCCTGAGGATGCAGATGGGGAGAGAGGCCTGTTTGAGTTTCCTCAAGAAGTGCAGTCTCTGCTGAGCCCGCTTCCTGATCTCCAAGGAATTCTTGCTCCAGGTCAGGTCCTGCGAGATCTGCACTCCGAGGAACTTGATGTTCTCTACTCTCTCCACTAAACGGCTGCTGATGCTGAGGGGGACGTGCTCAGGCTGTGACCGCCGGAAGTCAATAATCATCTCCTTCGTTTTGTCCACGTTGAGCACCAGATTGTTCTCCCTGCACCAGCCCTCCAGCTACCACAAAATCCCACTGGTAATTGCGTCCATGTAAACGTACAGTGACCGTCCTTTCTCTGAACATCCTGATGTGGGATCAGTTTGCGGCCATTAAAGACGGCCCACAACCTTTTGCCAGACTGTCTGCGCTGACTGGCAAAATGAGGCTCTTTTGGGAGCCACAGTCTACCAGAAAATGTCTCCCCGAACATGTGTCTGTGATGAAAAGCAGCTTCTCCCTGTCGCAAGCGTCCGTAGCTGCTACTAGCTGGTCCGTTTCTGTGTCCTCTGGAACTGGCACGGCGGCAGACAACGTTGCGTGTCGGCGCCAAAACACTGATGATGAAAATGCGCCATCTCGTTCCTGTGTTTCCGAGTGGCCGACCCGGCCACCACCTGCAGCTCCTCGACCTTATTGGACTCCGCCGACGATCCAGGTCTCACTGCCTGGACGCCGAAACTCCTGTTAGCCCGGATGATGCGGGCTGCTTCTTCTGCCAGCGCTCGGTAGTCTTTGGTTGCCAGCAGCGGTGAGTTGGCCAGGATTGCCCTCGCCAAAGCTGGTAGCTTCTTCAGGAAGAGGTGGGCGAAGAGGAAAGATCCGTCATCTGCGCCCAGCAAAAACAGCATACTCTCCATTAACTCCACGGCTGATCCGTCTCCTAATTCCGTGTGTGAGAGGAGCTTCTCTGCTCTCTCTCCGGTGGAGGGGACATAACACTGCAGCAGCAGCCGTTTGAGAGCGTCGTATTTGCCCCTGGGCTGGGGGAGTGCAAAGCAGGCTCATTGCGCACCGAGTGGCGCACAGGTCTAGTGAAGCCCCCATGTAATGATACTTTGAGTCATCCTCCGAGACTCCGTGGAGAGCGAACTGGGCTTCCACGTGAAGGAACCAAGCGGCCAGGTCGTGGAGCCAAAAGTCCGGGAGTTTGACCGCCACAGTGTAGCAGGGCAAACCCCAAGCACGGATGTTCCCACGGAGGTGCTCAGTCCGTCTTCCATTTTCATGTCTCAGGGTCATCAATGCGGAGGAAAGGAATCAGACAAGACACGAGCTGACGACACACAACTTTATTTCCTCCAACCAGCAGAACAGACTGTCCCTGAGTGCCAAAGCGAACTGCTTTATACATTTTCTTCCCACCTCTGGTACTCAGGGTAAACACATTTACATACCAGTTACCAAGTGTGAACACACATCCACATTCACATTAACACATTCACACCCCAGCGTCCTCGGGTGTGAGCCTGGCACAGCGGGGGCGAAAGGCACATCTTTATTTCCTACATACCCCCCGGTACTCTGGCGCCACTGGCTAGCACCCCCAACACCCTGAAGTACTGGGTGGAGTGTCATCTCCTTTGTCTCACCACAACACAATTGCATGAAATTTGATGGTTAGCTGAAGAATACTGTTGTGATTGTGAGTCTGAAGTTTCATCAAATTTAAATCAGTATATCTAGAGTTAAACCCAAAACTACATGTCAAAGAGAAACAGGTACAACTTGATTGGCCTAGAAAATCAAAATGGATTGACATTTTTGGATAACAATTTTTTCATTATTAATGTCTGTAGATGATCTTTGCTTAATTTCAAGCAATTTGGATGAATGGCCTATGAGTTCATTTTGAGTTCACTTGCACATTTTGAAAATATGGTGCAGAAAACTTCATTTCAGAGTTTGCCACCATTGACAAAAAGTTGCAGAAGGTTTCAGAGAATAGAATGATGAAAGAATTTTTAGTCTAGGCCCAACTGTTCTCGAGATAGTTGCAGAAACGTAAAACTGTTTATTATAGCGCCACCTATGTAAGCAGTGTCTTGATTTTTTTTGTCTCGGAGTATTGGGGAGAGTTTCTGATCAGACTGTAAAATTTCAAGTTTTCTTGGACTTCCGGTCTGGACGCCATGGCGACTGCAGCTTAACACTGAAGCTCTCAGACCCAATCCAGGATAACACCTTGAAAATCAAACTTAACGGATTTTTGGAGGAGTGAAAATCAAAAGACAAAATCATCATGTCTAAAGGAAAACAGAAGAAACTGAAATTCTCCAGGCCAGGACACGTATCGACCGGAGAATCTGAACTGGAAGATCTCCGTTCAGAAGACGAGGAACTGGTGATAGCTAACAAAAGGGTTAGCCTGAAATCACTATTTGAGGAGCTACGACGATTTCGCCGAGAAGTTACGGCCGAATTTCGGGAATTCAGAGAAGAATTGAAAAGGACAAACAGCAGAGTGGACCAGGCCGAGAACCGAATCTTGGAAACAGAGGATCGAATAAAAGTGCTCGAAGATTCTGTGCTAGACCTACGCAAAAGACAAGCAGCTATAGAGGCTAAGCTAACCGACCAAGAAGGAAAACAAAGAAGAGACAACATAAGAATTCATGGTCTGATAGAAGGAACCGAAAATGGTTTTAACTCAATGGCAGAATGCGTGGAATCCTTACTAAGAGAGAAATTGGATATTCCACAAACCACCGACTTGAAGATAGAAAAGGCACATCGTTCATTAGCCGCTAGGCCGGCGGCGGAAGCGCCCCCACGTTCGGTGTTGGTAAGATTTTCCAATTTCAAAATAAAACAAGAGGTTGTAAGACTGGCCTGGCAGAAAAAAGGATTTATGCACCAGGAGAGAAAAGTCTACGTGGAACACGGTTACGCCCCGGAGGTCCTTAAAAAGCGCAGGGAATACAATGACGCGAAAAAGGTGTTAAGAGAGAAGAAATTGCGCTTTCAGACTCCATTTCCTGCGAAGTTAAGGGTCTTCTACGGCGATGAAACGTGTCTCTATAATTCGGCGGAAGAAGCAACAGCTGACATGGCGAAAAGAGGGCTCCCGGTAACGGTATTTAAACCCGCAGCAGACCCGAGTGAGAAGATCAAAGCGCAAACATGGACAACACAAAGACCCTCAAAATCCACGGACCAGCAGCGGGAAACCCAGCGCCAGAGCGTCGCGGATAAACTATCCGTTTTCAGGTTGGAATAGCGACCTTTTTTTTTTTTTTCCTTTCTCTTGAATCAATCCGCACATCCAACCCCCCTCATACAAGGTAACAAACATTAAAGGAGATGCATATTCAGCATGTGGTAAAACATTTCATGGAACAATCATATTATTTGAAACAAATAAGTCTTTGTAAGAAAAAAAAAAAAAAAAAAAAAAAACTTGTTAAAATAGAAATGTGACAATAATCCACATGTTCTCCTCATACTAACAAATACTGTTTTTGCGTGAATGTTTGATGTGATGGGGGTGGGAGGGTGCACACAATTTCACAGGGTTTAGGCATAAAAGGAAAAAAAAAATCATTACAAGTTTGGATTGGGTTCTGAAACTCACGTTAAAAGCATGGGACTACTTTCAGTGGTAAGAGAGGGCCCTCAACACGTAACAGAGTTTGAGGAATTTCCCTCAGGGCCTTCACTCCATCAAGGCTCTTCCAGGGTCTTTAAAAAGACCTCAGCTCAGGAAGTTCTTATGACAGCTTTTTGTTTTAAAGTTTTTTACACTATGTTCTTAATGTTTTTCTTGTTTTTAATGTTCTTTCAGTTTCTGAGTAGCACAAATGAGGGCCACCACACAGTTATACTAAACAAAACAACACAATGGAGAAACAGGGTGTAACCAAAATAATTTCATATAATGTAAAAGGAATCCTGAATCCAGTTAAAAGATCCAAGATTCTAGGCAAAATGAAAAAAGACAAAGCAGGAATAATATTTTTACAAGAAACCCACCTAACAGACGTGGAACACAATAAACTCAGTAGACAAGGGTTTAAAATGATCTCTTCATCTTCATATAAGTCAGGGAGGAGGAGGGGAGTAGTGACATTGATATCAACCAAAATTACATTTGAAAAAAAATCAGAACACAAAGATAAAGAAGGGAGATACAGTTTGGTAACTGGGCGGATAGAGGGAGAAGATATCACCCTGCTGAATGTGTATGCTCCCCCAGGGGCTAACTGGAAATTTTATAAAAATGTATTCGACCTAATGATAACTAAAGCTCAAGGTTTAGTGATATGTGGTGGGGACTTCAATCTTAGACTGAATCCATACTGGGATGCTTCTGGTAATTCCCCACATCAAAATAACACCCAAAACAGGAAGACTCGGATGCTACTAAAAGAAATGGGAATCTGTGACGTGTGGAGGGAACTCAACCCCAGTGTAAAAGACTATACATTTTACTCAACTCCACATTCATCTTACTCAAGGATTGACTATTTTTTTATGTTTAATAGAGACAATGGAAGAGTAAAAACATGTAAAATAGGACTGATGGATCTCTCCGACCACAGTCCGATCTACATGGACTTAAATATCCAAAAATACACAAATAATACATTTTCTTGGAGGTTAAATTCAAATGTCCTGAAAGGACCATTGAAAGATGAATTGGAATCAGATATTCTCAGATATTTGGAAGATAACGATAATGGAGAAGTATCCCCTTTAATACTGTGGGATGCATGCAAAGCTGTAATAAGAGGAAAGATTATTGCAAAACTGGCAACCCAAAAGAAACTAAGACAAGAAAAACTATCCACATTAGAGTCAGAACTTAGGAACCTAGAAAAAGAACACAAAGGCAACACTCATTCTACTGACTCGCTCAAGATTAAGGAAATTAAAAACCAAATAAATGAGATCTACACAATAGAAATCCAGAAGAAACTTACATTTCTGAAACAAAAATACTATGAAGCAGGCAGTAAATCGGCAAAATTGCTAGCCTATAAATTGAGGAAACATCAAACAGAAAGAGCAATCTACAAAATCAGAGACCCAGTATCAAAGGAAATAAAATTCAGAATTCAGGATATTCTTAAAAGCTTCGAGAATTACTATAAGAACTTATACTCCCACAAAAAACATAAAAACGCATCCGAGGCATTCCTAAACACATTAAACCTTCCCCAACTTACGGAGTCACAAAATAAAACACTACTGTCAGAAATGCATCCTAAAGAATTGGAAAAAGCAATTATGAAACTTAAAGCTAACAAATCCCCAGGAGCTGATGGCTATATAGCAGAGTGGTACAAAACCTTTAAACAGCAACTATCTCCTCTTCTCCTGAAAACATTTAATTATGTCCTCCACACAGGGGAAATCCCCCCCTCCTGGAGAGAAGGGGTCATTGCAGTTATACCTAAACCTGAAAAGGATAAACTAGAGTGCTCCAACTACAGACCAATCAGTGTACTAAATCAGGACTATAAGCTTTTTACCATTATCCTTGCCAAAAGGTTAGAAAATATACTGACAGACCTAATTCATTTAGACCAAACAGGTTTTATAAGACAAAGACAGACACAAGACAACATTCGACGCACTTTACACATAATTCATCATATAAAAAAATATAACTTAAATGCAGTCATATTGGGATTAGATGCTGAAAAAGCATTCGATTCGGTTGACTGGTCTTTTCTATATAGAATCTTATCCAGTTTCAATTTTCATAACAACTTCATTAGAACTATACAAGCATTATATAAAAAACCAACAGCTAAAATAAGGATTAACGGTAATTTATCATCATCTTTTGAACTGGAAAGAGGATGTCGTCAAGGCTGCCCCCTGTCTCCACTGCTCTTTGCAATCTTCATAGAACCTCTGAGCCATTGGATAAGACAAAACCAAAAAATTCAAGGTATTACACTTGGTCAGAAGGAACATAAAATAGCACTCTTTGCTGATGACATTTTAATATACCTAGGGCAGCCGAACACTTCTTTACCAGAACTAACCTCAGTTTTTTCAGAGTATGGAGATTTATCGGGGTACAAATTAAACATGCATAAAACCCAAGTTTTAACATTCAACTATGACCCAAATCATTATTCACTAAGCAAACTCAAAACTAACTGGGAGTCGGAATCTATGAAATATCTGGGGGTCAATATCCCGAAACAACTCAACAAAATTATATCACTAAACTATGATCCACTGGTGACAAAAATAAAATCTGACCTAGCAAGATGGAATATGATACCATTCTTGGGTACTGCACAAAGAATTGAAGCAGTCAAAATGAATATACTTCCACGTCTTCTATACCTTTTCCAAACAATACCGGTAGAACCTCCCAAAAAAACATGGCAGGAGCTGGACAGAAGGATCTCAAGATTCATATGGCAGGGCAAGAGACCTAGAATCAGATATAGAACCCTACAGCTAAACAAAGACAAAGGTGGGCTCGCGCTGCCAAATATCAGGGACTACTTTAAAGCCGCACAAATTAAAACTTTAGTAGAGATATGTAACCCAGTCTACACTGCACAATGGAAGGAGATCGAATGCCAAATAACAAGTGACATCCCCCTACAGGCGATAATAGGGAACAATGCCTTACCTAAGCTTTTGAATAACACTAACCCGTGGATAGAGACCCCGCTAAAAATTTGGTTTAAGATAGTCAGAGAGAATCAAACTAAAGAGCCCTATCGGCGCTTCCGGTTATGGCTGCCACGTAGGACGGACGTGTCTCGCTCTGCTCTGCTCCTGGAAAAAAAAAATCGGCAAATAACTCTCTCATTTGGGACAGAACGTATCCCAGCATTTGGGCGAGGATATGTCGGCGAAGCCTAAGGCTGGAAAACCAGGAAAAGGAAAAAGCGAGCCGCCGAAACAGTCCAAATTAACGGACTTTCAGGTCTGTGACGCAGCAAACAAGGCTCCATATATGGCGGAGGAAGCTGGCGGCGGTGCGATTTCTGCGGGGAATGGCGCAGATGCGCTGATGGCTGCCATGAGTTCAATGAGAGCGGACTTTTCCTCTAGATTTGATGGGATTATGACAGCGCTGGAAGGAATAAGAAAGGAATTGGGTGACTGTGTAGAACGAACGGCGCAGATGGAGCTCCGTCTCGCTAGTGCTGAAGATGACGTCACCCGTCTTCAATTAAAGGTGCGCACTTTGGAAAAAAAAAATAAATCTCTGGAAGATAATATTTTGGATTTGGAATCTCGGTCGAGACAGAATAACTTGAGGCTGGTGGGTCTTCCAGAGGAATCAGAAGGTCGGGACGTATGTTCCTTTCTGGAAAAGTGGATTCCGGAGGTGCTGGGCAGCGAGGAGTTGCAATCAGCAGTGGTTCTGGAAAAAGCACATCGTATTGGCCCACGGAGAGATAAGGGACCGCCGAGGACCTTAATTATGAAGTTTCTAAGCAACAGAGACAGGATGAAGATCTTCAACGCTGCACGTGCTAAAGGAGAGATTAAACACCAGGACCAGCAGGTGCGGTTCTACCCAGATTTGGCCACAGGAATCCAGCAATTGAGGAAGCAGTTTGATCCCGTACGTAAGGAGCTGCGCAACCTTGGGATTCGTCATGGTGTAATCTATCCTGCGAGACTGCTGACCACGTATGAGGGCAGAACCCACATCTTCAAGACCCCAGAGGAGGCGCAGGAGTTCATCAAGAAGATCAAAGAAGAAGAAGAGACTGGTGGGAGCTAAGCATGAACAAAATATAAGGTAGAATAACTAAGCATTTGCACAGGCATCTGACTGACTTGAAGTAAATAGTAAGTTTACAAAATATAGATTGTATTATATATTAAAAAAAAACAAAACAAAAACAAAACAAACAAACAAAAAAAAAAAACTAGGATGTACAAAGTTGGTAAAAATTTTGGAGTTAAGTTGGAAAACTACAGAGGAGAGTTAATGTTACGTCATTAAAAGCAGTAGAGTTAGGGTGATTGGGAGGATGAAGAAGGAGTGGCTTAGGCTGTTCCCCGTGGATGTGGAACAGTCGATGGCTATATCGGGAGACAGAATTTTTCTTTTGATTTTGGGGGGTTTGCCACAAGTGTGGGAAGGGGGAATTTGTTTGTGTGTAGTTTGTAGGATGAATGTTCAACCACTCATGTTTTTGCTTCTCTGTATGAGCATGTTTACACTGCAAGGTAATCCCAAACTCTCTATTGATCATGGACCAAAGTGTTAATCTTAATTTAACTTCATGGAATTGCAGAGGTCTACAAAATTTAAAAAAACTTAAACAAGTTATGAATAAAATAAAGGACATGGGTTCAAGAATTGTGTTTTTACAAGAAACTCATCTGATAGAGGAGGATGTTAAAAGAATTAGGAGTAGATGGCAGGGAAGTGTATTCACCTCTTCATTTTCATCCCGAGCCAGGGGAGTTATGACTCTCATACATAAATCAGTTCCTTTTCAAGTGAAAAATGTAATTGGAGACAAATTTGGAAGATATGTAATCATTCAAGGTTCTTTGCTATTAGAAAATATAAATCTTGTGAACTTATATGGTCCCAATATAGATGACCAGAAGTTCTTTGCTAATTTATTTCTCATCTTATCATCACTTACAGGGCAACATATAATAGCAGGGGATTTTAATTGTACATTGAATCCAGGTGTGGATAGATCAACAGGACTGGATTGTACGCACATTGGATGTAGGATGACTATTAATCATTTTATGAAAGAATTGAGATTGTTAGATATATGGAGAGAAATGAAACCACAAGTTAAAGCCTATTCTTGTTATTCCAGTACCTACAAGACATTCTCACGTATTGATTATTTTTTGATTTCCACAGAATTAAGGTCCAAGATTCAAAACTGCTTTTATGATAACATCGTGATCTCTGACCATGCACCCTGTTGTCTAATATATGTAGATAAAAAATTGATAAAGGAATCAGGTAGATGGCAATTTCAGCATAAATGGCTTCAGGATGAGGAATTTGTCAAGTATATAGAAAAACAGATAGACGAGTTCTTTGACATCAATACTACACAAACATCAGCATGTGTAAAGTGGGAGGCTTTCAAAGCTTTTATTAGGGGACATATTATTAGTTATACAGGATCAAAATCTAAGAAGACTCGAGAGGAGAGAGCTAAATTGGAACATAAAATAAAAAATCTTCAGGAAAAAGTGTATGCAGGAAGTGACCCAAGGTTGGAGAATGAATTACTGATTTTGAGAGCTGAATACGACAAAAAATCAGCGAATAGAGCTGCCTCGAGTCTTCTAAGATTGAAACAATCTTTTTATGAACAAGGTGAAAAATCAGGAAAATTATTAGCATGGCAGATTAAACAATTGGAAATTAAAACACCAATTACCAGTATTATAAGTAATGGACAGGTAGTTATAGATCCTTTAGAAATTAATAGAGCCTTTAGAGATTACTATGAAAAATTATATGATACCAAAAATGAACCTGATTTAACAAAACTAAATGGGTTTTTGAACGAACTATCTATACCGTGTATTCCAAATGAAAACAGGGAGATATTGGAGTCTAAAATTAGTCAAGAAGAAGTTGGGCTAGCCATTGATAATATGAAATCAGGAAAAAGTGCAGGACCAGATGGTCTTCCAGTTGACCTTTATAAAAAATTTAAGAATAAATTAATAAAACCTTTTTTGGAAATGGTTTTAGAAGCATTTCAAAATAATAATTTACCATCATACATAAATAATGCCTTAATTATACTGCTGCCAAAACCAGGTAAGCCCTCTAATAAATGTGAAAATATGAGACCAATAAGCCTATTAAACGCCGACCTTAAGATAATCTGTAAAATTTTAGCAAGACGAATACAAGAAATTTTACCAAATATTATTAATCGAGATCAGAATGGCTTTATAAAGGGTAGACAAGGCTTCCATAATGTAAGAAGACTATTTAATATTATTTATTTTAATAAAGAAGCACCGGATACAGCTCTCCTATCATTGGACGCCGAAAAGGCCTTTGATAGAGTTGAATGGCCCTTTCTTTTTGAAGTACTACAAAGGTTTGGACTTGGAAATAATTTCATAAAATGGGTTCAAATAATATACAATAATGCTACAGCAGAAATCCTAACAAATAACAATATTTCAAAACCAATAAAAATCAATAGAGGATGTCGACAAGGCTGTCCACTTTCACCTTTACTGTTTACTATGGCAATTGAACCTTTAGCGATAGCGATACGTTTACATTCACAAATATATGGAATTAAAGTTGGACCAACAGAACATAAAATCTCCCTGTACGCCGATGACATAATTTTGTTTATGTCGAATCTAAAAAAATCTATTCCAACCTTGTTGAATTTAATAAAGAATTTTGGGGAAATATCAGGATATAAAATAAATAAAACTAAATCTTCAATATTAATGCTAAATGAGACCCAGAGAAATTACCCAGCCCCTGAGGTAAATCAATTCAATGTTGTAAATCAGTTTAAATATTTAGGAATCCAAATTATGCCTAAGCTAGAATCAGTCGCCAGTGTCAACTATGAAGCCTTAATGTCAGATATCAGTGAGTTAACTCAGAGATGGATGTCACTACCAATGTCGATGATCGGGAGAATCAATATACTTAAAAGTAATATTTTACCTAAAATACTTTATTTATTTCAATACATTCCCTTATCACCACCTTTAGATCTATTCTCAAGAATAAAAAAAAAGTTAGTGGAATTTATATGGAACAACAGGAGGGCTAGATTACGTTTGTCTTTATTATATTTACCATTTGATCGTGGAGGTCTGAAATGTCCAAATTTTATGTTGTATTATTGGTCGGCACAACTGAGGTCTATGACATATTATTTTTCATCAAATGATCTCCCTCACTGGACTGAAATGGAATCATACAATTTACCTTTACCTCTTCCCATATTCATATACTCAGATTCGGCAAAAAAATTACAAAAACAAGTTAAAAATCCATTTGTAAAGCATATGATCAAAATATGGTGTGAAGCTAAAAACTATTTAAAAGAACCACAGTTATTGTCACAATTTAGTCCAATATGGGGTAATCAATATTTTAAACCAGGGAGAGCGGACGCTGTATTTAAAGTATGGAATTTAAAAGGGATACAAAAGATTCAGGATTTATATTTGCCAGGTGCAGACAACATAATGTCTTTTGAAGAGCTGAGGATCAAATTTAATCTCAATAGAACACATTTTTTTAAATATCTTCAACTTAGAAACTTTATTCGATCAAATCAAAATAAAGCTCTCACTCGACCTATTTATTCATCCTTGGAAAAAATGATGATGAAAGATAGTAAAAGAAAGGGTATTATTTCAGAGTTTTATAACTCATTGACACTATCTTCAAGTGAAAATTCACTGAAAAGATTAAACTACTGGAAAGAAGATCTGCAAATTGAAATTTCAGAGGAACAATGGGAATTGGCTTGTACAGAAGCTCAAACCAAATCAATAAATGCACGCCTTAAATTGATACATTTCAAATGGTTAATGCGGATGTATGTTACACCGGAGGAGTTAAATAGATATAACAAAAATATACCAGATACATGCACAAAATGCATGGAAAGTAAAGGAATCCTATTTCATTGTTTATGGGAATGTAGATTAATAAGAATGTTTTGGGAAGAGGTGAGGGTAACAATTGAAAAAATAATCTCAAAACAAATCATATTGAATCCTAAACTGTTTTTGTTGGGTCTGTACCCAGAAAAGCATAATTTTAATAAAAGTGAAAGAACATTCATAGACCTCAGTTTGCTTAATGCCAAAAAATGTATTGCACTATTATGGAAAAAGACTCATAGACCAGATGTGACTCAGTGGTTAAGACAGATGTTAACAAACCTTCCATTAGAAAGAATAACATATATACTAAAATCAAAGGAAATTGTGTTTGAGAATATATGGAGACCTTTTATTGATTATGTAAAAAATTTAAACATAACTCTTGAAGAAGAAGGTGAATGATGTGTGTGGACCTTGTAAATTCCAAACTGGTGAACATAATATGTATACTTATGTATTGGATTGTCTAGACTAAACAGAGGAGCATTGTTGAAGACTTGATTTTGTTGGTGGTTGTTGGTGTTTTTAGTGCATTTTTTTTTTGTAGTACTTTAGTGTTAGTGTTTGATTGTTTGTATCATGTTTGTTAAAAAAAAAAAAAGAAAAGGTTCAATAAAGATATTGTGGAAAAAAAAAAGAGCCCTATCGACTTCTGCAATGGATTGCCTATGATCAGGACTTTACTCCTAATAAAACAGACACCAGATTTAAAAAGTGGAAGGAGAAAGGGCTGATAAAATATTACGATTTTTTTAAAGGGCAAATCTTAAGAAGTTTTGAAGATTTGAAAAAACAAGGCCTAATAAATCAAGACCTTTACAGGTTCTTCCAGCTTAGACACCACATAAACAATATACTTAAAAAGGAGGTTTTGGAAAGGGCCCAGTCAGGTGTTCTGAAGGTCTTCTTAATGGCATATAAAGGGATCCCAGGGATCAGATACATTTCTAAAATATACCAAGGTCTTCAAGACTTAAAAGGAGACAACACATCTTATATAAAAGAGAGATGGGAAAAAGAGGGGAATTTCACTTTACAACTGGAAATATGGGAAAAGCTAAATAAACAGCAATGGAAAAGTACCTCATCCCTGCAGTGGAGAGAATTTGGATGGAAAAACTTGGCAAGATTTTTCAGAACACCTGCACAAAACAAATTTACCCATAAGGGATTGAACTGTTGGCGCTTGTGTGGTGAAAAGACTGCAAATCATTTTCATGTGTTTTGGTCATGCCCAGTTATGCCCAGTTATCCACCAATATTGGACCAAGGTACAGACAATATTGGGGAAAATATTCAAAATTACAGTTCCCTTTTCTTTTGTAACTTTGTATTTGGGTTTACTACCGGACTCACTGGAAAGACGAGGAGAAAAATACTTATTCAATGTTTTAATATTGGCAAGCAAAAAAGCTCTAACTAAAAAATGGATGTTGAAGGACTGTCCTACACCTGAAGATTGGACTAACGTGATCCAAGACATTTACTCGATGGAAAAGTTGACATTCGCACTGAGACAGGACATGGATGGGTTCATGAACTTTTGGCAACCCTGGACCGCATATGTGTCTTCCATTAGATCTAATCTTTGACAAATACCATTTCAATAATGGTTCCGCTCTTTGTTCCAACACTACTCAGATGCTCTTTTATCTTTATTTACTTACTTTTTCTTTTTGTTTGTTTTTTACTGGTTTGTTTGTTTTTTTGTTATTTGTTTTTTGTTTTTTTTCTCTTTAATTTCACTTTTTCTTTCACTTTAAAAAAAAAAAAAAAAGGGGTGTTGTAAGAATTAATCTTCCAGTGTTGTCAGATATCAGAAAATAAGGGAACATGTGATGAAAATGTAAACAATGCATTGCTGTAACGACCTGTATACCCTTTACAAAAACTTAAATTAAAAAAAAAAAATAAAAAAAATTTTTTTTCAAGTTTTCTTGTATTAGCGCTTTTGCTCCCCATGCACTTTTAGTGAAGAATGAATGAATTTTGTGTACCATCAGAATATGATAAGATAAACTTTACTGTCCCTCAAGGGGAAATTTGTCTTGGGCTTGTCACCCGTGCTGCAACCACACAATCCACACATACACAATGGATGTAGTACATAATAAATGAAATAAAACCCAATAAATAATACAAGTACATACATACATACATAAATATATAACAGCAGTCATTAAGAACAGGAGTTATAAGTGTCCCTGACCTATTTATCTGAGTTTAGAATAATAATTTTAATAATAATAATTTTGCAAACATTATCTTGAGGTGAAAATCTATCCTAGCACTTCATTAAAATGTACAGAAGAGCCGTGCTGTAATTCAGTTGTTGTGAAGAACAAGACTTGCCTGGCAAGATTTGAAGCCAGGACCTACTACTTACCAAGCACTCACCTTAACCACAACACCACACAACTGCTTTAATGTTCACTGTTTCTCAAATGATAAATGTTCAATTGAAACGATTCCCAGCAGCAGTAGTAAAGCATTTAAAACTTAAGGTGCGCTATATATATTGTTTTCAAATGCACAGAAGAGGTATGTTGCCCTTTAGAGGAATAACACATTACCAGAAGGATTTACCAGGATTCATGCATGACAGACAAGTATCTTAACCCCTACACCACACAACTGTTTTGGGTGACACAAAAAAAAAATGTTCGACTGGCAAGACAGAATGGATGACATTTCATAAACATGATTTTTTTTGAACGTTAACAGAACTGCATGAAATTTTGTGGTTAGCTGAAGAATACTGTTCTGATTGTGACACTGAAGTTTCATTAAATTTTAATCAGTATATCTAGAGTTAAATCTAAAACTACACGCCAAAGAGAAACTGTACAATTTGATTGGCCTAGAAAATCAAAACAGATCGACATTTTTGGATAATTTTAACAATTTTTCATTATCAGTGTCTGTAGATGATCTCTGCTTAATTTCAAGCAATTTGGATGAATGGCCTACAAGTTCATTTTTTTTTTTTTTTTTGGACTTATTTTGTACCCGTAAGTAGATTTGTTCTGCAGTCCGGTGACAAGCCACCAGCTGCCGGTCGCTACGTGCGCAAGCGCCCCTTAACTCCCTAACCTGCATGTTTTGGCATGTGGGAGGAAACCGGAGAAATCCCGGAGTAAACCCACGCAAACACGGGTAGAACATGCAAACTCCACACAGATCTCTGTTGGCCGGGGGCAGGGATCGAACCCACGATCTCATGATCCCCGCGATCCCCCGGCCGAGGGTAAAACTGTGCTGCCGCGGTGCTAACCACTGCGCCACTGTGCAGCCCCATTTTGAGTTTGCTTGCACATTTTTGACATTTTCAGAGTTTGCCACTAGTGACAAAAAGTTGCAGAAGTTTTCAGTGAATAGAATGATGAAAGAATTTTTAGTCTAGACCCAGCCGTTCACAAGATCTTTGCAAAAATGTAAAAGTCTTTATTATAGTGCCACCTATGTATGCAGTGCCTTGATGTTTTTTGGCACTCTGTATTGGGGAGAGTTTCTGATCAGACTCTAAAATTTCAAGTTTCCCCATATTACTGTTTTTCCTCCAAATGCACTTTTAGCGGAGAAAAATAATAAGAAGAATCAGAACAAAAACAATAGGTTTCCTGCAGCATAGCTGCTTGGAACCCTAATGCAGTGTTTCAGGTAGCTAAGAAGCCTTGGATTCTGTGGAATAGAGCTCCTGTGCAGGCCTTTTTAAGCTATTTGACAGCAAACTATACAGTGTCACAACAATGACAAATAACACATTAGAATAAAGTGTAAACCACAAAAAGTATAACAGGGACTTTTTAAAGTTCCTACAATAGTGTGTTGCCAAAATGTCAGTTCTGAGATAATTATTAACAGAAAGTAGTTAAGACAAAATGTTACTGCAATAACTTTTGGTCAAGATTTTGTTTCATGTATTTCAAAATGCTCACACTGGCACAATGAAATTTTAACAAAGTTGTTGAGATGTGTGGCATTGGCTAATGCTACATAATTATTCCTATACAAATGTAAAATGTAAACACATTAACAATAGGAACTAGAAAAGCACTCAGAGTGCATACCTCTGCCAAGGCTCCTTCCGTCCCTTATGGATCACCTCCAAAATGTAATGGGCTTGTGAGTAGGCCTAGAGCCACTTCTGGTGAAAATTGCATCAAAGTCTGTCCATTAGTTTTGGAGTATTGTTGCTAACACACTGTCAGAAGATCAGAGCCTTGGCTGAGATGTGCATTCTAAGATCATCACCAAAATGTAATGGGTTCGTCTGTAGCCCAAGAACCACCTCTGGTGAAAATTTCATCCAAATCCATCCAGTAGTTTTGGAGTATTGTAGCTAACACTCTGTGAGAAGATAAGAGCCTTGACAGAAGTACGCATTCTCGGATCATCACCAAAATGTAATTGCTTCCTCTGTAGCCCAAGAACCACCTCTGGTGAAAATTTCATCTAAATCCATTCAGTAGTTTTGGAGTTTTGCTGCTAACACTCTGTGAGAATATATAATGTATATATAGAATAATAACCGTAATATTTAGTTTTTGTTTCAATGATTAGTGGACAACAACTCCCATCATCCCACCTCACTAAACACGATCATGGCGGGAGATTACTGAACCTCATCTCCCATTTCCTGACCAATAAAAAAAGCATCCAAAGAGGAGAAAAATGATACAAAGGTATTGTTTGCATTGTGAGAGCTGCAGCTAATCCAGAGGACTGTTAGTTCCTTCACCCTGGGCGCGCTTTGAAAAGATGACATAAGCTCCGTCCATCTGTGTTTGTAGTTTAATTTATGTACTTTCGTAACCTTATACCTTAACAGACAACAACCTACACCATTATTTATGTGAAAAATTATCTTTTAAATAGACAAACATATATGTAACTTGTGGCAAAATTCAGTCAGGATCAAAAGATAATTTCGCTCTTGCCATTCATTTCAATGAAGATTTTTTTCTGATTTAAGGTCCCATATGCGGAAGTAGAGGAGGTGTGACTTAGGCTCTCTACGTATCTCTCAGCTAGAGATCAACTGTAATAGGAAGTCATCCATGTGCTGTAAAAAAAGGTCACACTTCCACCTCTAGTGGCCTGGCATAGTTATTACAATATCGTTTTTCCCAGCTTCATTGTCGGTAAAGGTGAGTTAAATTTTTGTTTATTTCAAAAACAACCTCATCTCGAAATGCTGAAAAATTAAAAGTCGAGAAAATATGGCCATACAATGACACAACCCTTTAGTTCCACAGGTGGACAGATACAATCAACCAACCAACCAACCACACACACACACACCAACATTGAGCGATTACCGTATGCCTCTCCGTTTCACCAAGGCATAACAAAAACTGGTTAATATCAATGTAAGACATCCAAGACTTGAGTCTGAGGCATGAAGGTATTCTAATATGTAAGCTATTATAACCAACTTCTGACAGAAGAGCATGGTAGCCAGCAGTCATACAAATGAGTGAGTTGCTCTGGTAAACAAAGGGCAGGATAATCTGAATCATAAAGGATCCCCCCCACAGCAAGGTTCATCTCACCCATCATAGCAGTTGTGCTATGCAATACAAGTACAGCCAAGAAAGGGAACAATACCACAGGTTCAAAATACCAACGACTGTGCAAGTCACTACAGGAGGCCAACTTAAAGGTCCCTCGACTTATGATTTATGGCTCAAACTCCAATATCAATAAAAAAATTGACACAACAAAAAAAAACCTTTATCAAGATCACAAGCCATCATCCAGTGTGGGATACACCAAGGTTATCTGCTACCCTCACTGCTGTTCTGCCCAGGCATGTACATTATTAACCAGCAAAATAACACTTCCTGGTCAACTTTATTTGAATGTGCACCTGCCATTATAGTGTGTTTAAATTAGTGCGGTCACTGTTAATGAATTAATAATGAGTTAACATAGCTTCGCACTTCACGGCACTATTTTTATTGACGTATGATTAACATACACATGTTCTGCAACCCTGACCCACAGAAAACACACACACGCACACACACACTGTGCACACTAGCCCTGTTGACAACTCACTAAATTTGAATAGTACATATTGCAAAGGAGCGAGACGGTTTGATAAGGTGAAAAGTGTGTGAAGAGCTGCCTGCTACTGCACACACTGAACAAGTCCAGAATGCATGGAGTCAATTTAGTGCTAAAAATATTTTGAACTCAAATTAATGTTGAATTGACTCCATTGTTTGTTGTTGCTATTAAAATGTTATAATCCTGTAGATGTACTCCCATGAGTAGATGGGAAAAGAAATGGAGCAGAGGTAATCTTGAAGGAAGAATATGTGAAGAGTGTTCAGGAGGTGAAGAGGGAGTCAGACAAGATCATGAGTTTGAAGGTACAAATTGAAGGTGTAATGTTGAATGTGGTTAGCGCACATGCCCCACAAGTTGGATTGAGTTGAAGTTGAGATAGAAGGGAAAGACGAATTCTGGAGTAAGCTGGATGAAGTGATGGGGAGCATTCCTGGGGGGGGAAAGAGTGATGAGCAGAATTTAATGGGCATGAAGGTGAAGGGCACAGAGGTGATGAGGAGGTGCTGGATAGGTATGGTGTTAAGGAGACAAATGAGGAAGGACTGATGGTTGCGGTTTTGCTAAAAGGATGGAAACGGCTGTAGTGAACACATTTCAAGAAGAGAGAGGAACACGGAGTACAAGAGTGAAGGAAGGTGCACATACAGTGGTGTGAAAAAGTGTTTGCCCCCTTCATGATTTCTAATTTTTTTGCATCTTTGACACACTTAAATGTTTCAGATCATCAAACAAATTTAAATACGAGACAAAGATAACACAATTAAACATAAAATGCCATTTTTAAATGAAGGTGTTTATTATTAAGGGTAAAAAAAATGAAAAAGTGATTGCCCCCCTGTTAAAACATAAATTAACTGTGGTTCATCACATCTTTGGAAAGCTGAGTTCAATTTCTCTAGCCACACCCAGGCCTGATTACTGCCACACCTGTTCTCAATCAAGAAATCACTTAAATAGGACCTGCCTGATAAAGTGAAGTAGACCAAAAGATCCTCAAAAGCTAGACATTCAACAGAAATTCAGGAACAAATAAGAAACTAATTGAGATCCATCAGTCTGGAAAAGGTTATAATATGGTGCATATTTAAGGCACATATATGGCATGCTTGTATGGTACGCATTCTCCCCCACATGCATCCAGTAGGCATGACGGTGCAGACCCTACAGAGCAAACGTCCAAAGGAACAATGCCCCAGCAGGGACCTCGGCTAGGAGGTGGGTGCTGGGGAAGACGGAGGTCAGAGACAATGTCCCAACGGGAGCCCCCGAGGTGGAGAAGGGAACAGAGGCGCCAGCAAGTCTCGGAGGCTATATGTGACTGTGGGTTCATGTGTTTACTGGTGAGATACTTGATGTGGGGGTTTAGTATCTCTGGAGTATAAAAGCTGTGAGGAAAGTTGGTTCTCTCTCTTTTCTGCTGAGAACTTTGATGATAGAAGATGTGACTTCCAATAAAGCTTTCCTGAGAAATAAACTCAGTCTCGTTTGTAAGGCATCTTCTACACTGGTGACCTACGACTACCTATGGCCGGTGACGGCGAGCTTTCCGCACCGGACTCTTCAGGAGCCAACCGGGTTAACGCAGCTACCATGCTACAGCTGCCCGACTTCTGGCAACATAACCCGCGCTCCTGGTTTACCACTGTGGAGGCGCAATTCCACCTTTGGGGAATCTCAGCGGATGCAACGAGGTTCTACCATGTCGTCGCGAAGCTGGACAGCCTCACAGTGCAACGGGTGGAGAGCCTGACCAACCACCCGCCCCAAGACAACAAGTATGGCACACTGAAAGCTGCCCTCATCCAAGCCTTCACTCCCTCGCGGGAAGAGCGAGCAGAGAAGCTCCTGGTGCTGACGGAGGGAGAAGCAGACAGGCCAGCGGATCTGATGGCAAAGATGATGAGCCTGAGAGGCGAGGATGACGACAGTTTTATCTTCGCCCACCTCTTCCTCAGAACGCTCCCGCCAGCAGTGAGAGTCGCCCTGGCCAGCTCGCAGCCACTCGTCAACCGTGACTACCACGAGCTGGGACAGGTGGCGCAACGCCTCGTCGACTCCCATAGACGGCGCGCGGCCACGACGGCAGCAGCAGAGATGACCGCCCCTTCGCGAGAAGGAGGGAGACCAGAGGCTGCGACACCGGATCCACTGACGGCAGCAGCGGCAGAGACGAGGAGAAGCGGAGCTGACAACGCCCTCTGCTTCTACCATCGACGTTTCGCCGAGAAAGCCCATAGATGCGTCCCACCGTGCCGGTACCAGCGCCAGGGAAACGCCAAGTCCGGGAGCCGGTAGCAGCTGCGACTCTCGGCACGAAGAACAGGCTGCTTTTCGTGACGGACGCGAATTCTGGGAAAGAATTCCTGGTGGACACGGGCTCCCAGCTGAGTTTTGTCAAGCCTTCCTACGCGGACACCCTGGCGCCGGCCAGCGGCCCCCTGGTGTTAGCGGCGAACGGCTCCACGATCAAAACCTATGGGGAGAAGACGCTCCGCCTGTCCCTCCACGGGCGCACCTTCGAGTGGACCTTCGTTGTTGCTACAGTTAACAACAACATGTTAGGTGCTGACTTTTTGTGCTCAAACAGTTTGTTAGTTGACCTTACTAATAGACGTATTGTAAATGCACTGTCTTTCTACTCTATCTCCTGCACAGCTCGGGTGGCCCTGCCTTCTGCACATTCCAATGTCACAGCTGCAGGTGGTAAGTTTCATGGATTACTCAACCAGTTTCCAGCACTCACGGTCCCTACATTTTCAGCGTCAGTTGCCAAACACGGGGTCGAGCATTTCATAAGTACTTCGGGCCCCCCTGTTTTTGCAAAAGCTCGGCGGTTGGACCCAGCTAAACTGGCCATCGCGCGCGAGGAATTTGCCAACTTGGAAAAACTGGGCATAGTCCAGCGTTCAAACAGCGCCTGGTCGTCACCCCTGCACATGGTACCCAAAGCTGACGGCTCGTGGCGCCCTTGCGGTGATTTCCGCAGATTAAATAATGCTTCAGCCCACGACCGCTATCCAATTCCGCACATCCAGGATTTTTCGGCGCATTTAGCGGGGGCGCGCATCTTTTCCAAAATAGATTTGGTGCGTGGTTATCACCAAGTTCCAGTCCGTGCGCAGGACATACCCAAAACGGCAGTTATAACCCCTTTCCGGCTTTTCGAGTTTTTGTGCATGCCTTTCGGCCTCAAGGGCGCCGCGCAGACGTTCCAACGCATGATGGATGCAGTGCTGCGCGACCTCCCTTTCGTGTTCGCTTATTTGGATGATATTTTGGTAGCCAGCGCGTCCGAAGTCGAACACGAAAACCACCTCACAGCCGTTTTTCAGAGGCTCACAGAACACGGGCTGATCATTAACCCAGCGAAGTGCCAATTCGGGGTAGCGAAAATCGATTTTTTGGGACACCGTGTGTCGCCAGAAGGCGCGCTCCCGCTGCCGGATAAAGTGCGCGCGATAACGGATTTCCCCCAACCGCAGACGGTTAAGGCGCTGCAGGAATTTTTGGGGATGGTCAATTTTTATAACCGTTTCCTCCCAAACGCGGCACGGCTCATGCACCCATTGTACGTGGCATTAAAGAAACAAAAACCTGCATCTAAGGTTGAGTGGTCCCCGGATCGGGAGCGCGCTTTTTCACAGGTCAAATCAGCCCTCGCGAACGCTGCGTTATTGGCACACCCGGTGCCGGCAGCTCGCATGGCGCTAACCACAGACGCCTCCGACGTGGCAGTGGGAGCGGTTGTCGAGCAACTGGTGGCAGGATGCTGGCAACCACTCGCGTTTTTCAGCAAAACATTGTGCAATAGCGAGCGTAAATACAGCGCGTTTGACAGGGAGCTTTTGGCCCTGCATTTGGCCATCCGCCACTTCCAGTTCTGGTTGGAAGGGCGCCGTTTTACCGCGTTCGTGGACCATAAACCCTTAACTTTTGCAATGGCTAAGGTTTCACAGCCTTGGTCGGGCCGACAACAGAGGCAGCTGGCTGCAATTTCGGAGTTTACCACTGACATTCAATACGTGGCGGGTAAACACAATGTAGTGGCTGATTGCCTCTCGCGTGCAGTTGCAGCGACAGGCCCCCAGGGGGCAGATTCGGCGGCTGCAGACCTAGGTCAGGCTTGCGGCGCGGAAGCGCTCACAGCACCGGTCTGCGTCGGGTTAGATTATGCAGCCATGGCCGCTGAACAGGTTGGCGACGCGGACGTGCGCGTTTATTTCTCTTATCTTATCATGTTTAATGTTGCAGCATTGTACCGAGACAAATTCCTAGTTTGTGTACTACATGAACAATGGCAATAAACCTGATTCTGATTCTGATCCAGTCTGGGCCAACAGGGCTAAGGCTGGAGCACAGGGTGCTTCAAAGAGGCATGCCCTCCCTAATCTGCGATACCTCCACGGGGCGTCCCCGTCCCGTGGTCCCGGCTGCGTGGCGTCGCCGTGTTTTTGACTTAATACATTCACTGGCACACCCGGGCATCCGCGCGTCTATCAAAATGGTAGGAGAGAAGTTTGTTTGGCTGGGGCTGCGTAAACAAGTCAAAGAATGGGCTGCAGCCTGCGCTGCGTGTCAAAGAGCAAAGGTACACAAACACACACGAGCCCCTCTAGAACCTTTTCACATCCCAGCCAAACGCTTTGATCATGTGCATATCGACTTAGTAGGACCTCTTCCGCTGTCCCAGGGGTTCACACACCTTTTAACCATGGTGGACCGCACCACACGCTGGCCAGAGGCGGTCCCTCTGGCGGCAACCACAGCGGCAGATGTTGCACGTGCCTTTTTAACAGCTTGGGTCGCACGTTTTGGTATCCCGTCAGACATAACGTCTGACAGAGGACCCCAGTTTGTTTCCGAGCTCTGGTCGTCCATGGCACTCAGCCTGGGGGTGAAAATTCATCGCACGACCGCGTATAACCCCCAAGCCAACGGTTTGTGCGAGCGCTTCCATCGGTCATTGAAAGCAGCCCTCAGAGCGGCTCTCACGGACACAAATTGGGTTGATAAGCTCCCATGGGTTTTATTAGGGTTGCGTTCAGCACCTAAAGAGGATTTGCAAGCCTCTCCGGCCGAACTCGTCTTCGCCCAGCCCCTCCGGTTACCGGGAGATTTCCTCCCTGAGAACCCTGCTCCGGAGCACCTCCCCGCTCAGATGCTGCAGAGCGACGCGGGGTCACACACCCTCCCCGGTCCCGTTCATCACAGTTTTCCACGTGTTTTTGTGCCCAAAGCCTTAAAGAATGCAGAATTTGTCTTTGTTAGACACGACGCACAGAGGTTAGGTTTAAGGCCACCTTACGATGGACCGTTCAGAGTGTTAGAAACTGGGGAAAAGCATTTTTTGCTCGATTTGGGAGACAGGAGGGACTTAGTCTGCATTAACAGACTCAAACCCGCTTTTGTGTTAGCTGACGACCTAGTACAGTTGGCCAGAGCCCCCCGCCGCGGCGGGCCACCCAGGAGACGCTCTGCTAAGCTTTCACGACGATGTGTTAATGATTCTACTTCACAGATGCAGCAGACAGCCACAGGCAGAGCGAGACCTGCTCACAGCAGATATGGCAGAGAGTTGAAGCCCAAGCAGTGGGAAATGTGATCTGTTGTGCCAAGTTTTTTTCTCTCTTGTTCTGTGTGGGGGTGTCATGATTCTATGCATTTGAAGTGTAACTTGTCCTTATTTGAACGTTTGGGGGGGGGGGGGGTTATATGGTGCATATTTAAGGCACATACAGTATATGGCATGCTTGTATGGTACGCATTCTCCCCCACATGCATCCAGTAGGCATGACGGTGCAGACCCTACAGAGCAAACGTCCAAAGGAACAATGCCCCAGCAGGGACCTCGGCTAGGAGGTGGGTGCTGGGGAAGACGGAGGTCAGAGACAATGTCCCAACGGGAGCCCCCGAGGTGGAGAAGGGAACAGAGGCGCCAGCAAGTCTCGGAGGCTATATGTGACTGTGGGTTCATGTGTTTACTGAACTTCTGTGGGGTGAAGGTGTGAGATACTTGATGTGGGGGTTTAGTATCTCTGGAGTATAAAAGCTGTGAGGAAAGTTGGTTCTCTCTCTTTTCTGCTGAGAACTTTGATGATAGAAGATGTGACTTCCAATAAAGCTTTCCTGAGAAATAAACTCAGTCTCGTTTGTAAGGCATCTTCTACAATAAAGCCATTTCTAACGCTTTGGGACTCCAGCGAACCACAGTGAGAGCCATTATCCACAAATGGCAAAAACATGGAACAATGGTGAACCTTCCCAGGAGTGGCCGGCCAACCAAAATTACACCAAGATCACAGCAACGACTCAACCTAGAGGTCACAAAAGACCCCACAACAACATCCAAAGAACTGCAGGCCTCACTTGCCTCAGTTAAGGTCAGTGTTCATGACTGCACCATAAGAAAGAGGCTGGGCAAAAATGGCCTGCATGGCAGAGTTCCAAGATGAAAACCACTGCTGAGCAAAAAGAACATAAAGGCTCGTCTCAGTTTTGCCAGAAAACATCTTGATGATCCCCAAGATTTTTGGGAAAATACTCTGTGGACTGACGAGACAAAAGTTGAACTTTGTGGAAGGTGTGTGTCCCATTACATCCGGCGTAAAAGTAACACAGCATTTCAGAAAAGGAACATCATACCAACAGTAAAATATGGTGGTGGCAGTGGGGTCTGGGGCTGTTTGCTGCTTCAGGACCTGGAAGCCTTGCTGTGGTAAATGGAACCATGAAATCTGCTGTCTACCAAAAAATCCTGAAGAAGAATGTCCAGCCATCTGTTTGTGACCTCAAGCTGAAATGCCCTTGGGTTCTGCAGCAGGACAATGATCCAAAACACACCAGCAAGTCCACCTCTGAATGGCTTGAGAAAAATAAAATGAAGACTTCGGAGTATGGAGTGGCCTAGTCAAAGTCCTGACCTGAATCCGATTGAGATGCTGTGGCATGACCTTAAAAAGGCGGTTCATGCTCGAAAACCCTCCAATGTGGCTGAATTACAACAATTCTGCAAAGACGAGTGGGCCAAAATTTCTCCACAGTGCTGTAAAAGACTCATTGCCAGTTATCGCAAATGCTTGATTCCAGTTGTTGCTGCCAAGGGTGGCCCAAGCAGTTATTAGGTTTAGGGGGCAATCACTTTTTCACACAGGGTCATGTAGGTTTGGATTTTTTTCCCCTTAATAATAAAACACCTTCATTTAAAACAGTGGTTCTCAACTGGTCTGGCTTTGGGACCCACCATCACCCCTCAATGACAAGCCACGACCCAAATCAAAGATTTTCAAATTCTCAAATTTATTGAATGTAAAGATTGTGCATTTTGAACCTGAGGTAGAAGAACAGAATATCACAGTATACAAACACAAATTTAATGATTAACCAAAATGACCAGTAAGTGGCAATACAACAGAGGGAACAATTCCTTTTAATGCTGAATTAGCTGCATTTTAAATTAAAAATTAAACAAAAAGTGCAATTCAAAAGAATTCAAGTCTCAAAATTGACTTTTCTTCTGATTGTTTTTTCAGTATTTACCTACTGATAAGGTTATGTGCTTTGAAGAAAATGAAGGAACACTCACTAAAACCTGTAACAGTGACATCATAGACCTGAGTATGGAGGAATTAATGGGAGAACTGGGGATGTTTTTTGCTCTTGACAAGAGTCTCAATGTCTGGAGTTATATTAGACAAAGCGACTCTAAGGTCATGCTCAATGTCCAGTCTGTTTCTCTGTTTTGTCTTCAACTGAACCAGAGCTGAGAAGCCACACTCACTGAGATAGGTAGTGCTGAAAGGTAGGAGGGTTTTTACTGCTCGAATGGCAAGAGAAGGATACTCGCTCATCACAGTGCTGCACCAGAACTGCGAGAGGCTTACCTCCGTGAACCTCTTTTTCAGCGTGCGGTCACATGATAGCTCCACCAGCTGACTCTCTTCGTTGCTTGGCAACGTAACGCTTTCCATGTCGACCCACTTTTGGGTTGCGAACCACCAGTTGAGAATCACTGATTTAAAAACTGCATTTTGTGTTTACTTGTGTTATCTTGTGTTATCTGTTATCTTGTGTTATTGTGTATCTTGTGTTATTGTGTTATCTTGTGTTACCTGCTTTTATTTTTTTCTTACCGCCGCTCCTGCTTTTCTTAATGGCCATGAGGAGTCAGAGACAAATTTTTCTTCTTGTGATCTCCGCACGCGCAACGGGACAGCCCCTCGACGTCGCGGAGCAGCAAGCAATTTTTGCGCGGCTCGGACGATTTCACCGTCCCGGTCGGCACGTACTACCCCCTCCTCCCTCCCCCTCCGCCTGCAGCGAGCTTCTCCCACAGCTCGCTCCCATAGATGGATTATCGAGGTCCCGGCCCCCTGCCGTGCCCTCTGGGGGGGAGCGTGTGGCGGTTTGGTGTAAACCCCCACAAACAGACTGGACAGACACAGCACTCGGCTAGAGCAATTAACAGAACAGTGAAATGTGTATTAATGTCTACAGGCAGCCCCGCTTCTTCTGGCTCACTTCTGTGATGTTAATGTTGCCTTTCATGCATTGTGTTCATGCGTCCTGTCCTTAATGTGACCTAGGGACCGAGATCAATATGTCTCTCAAATGCAAATGTCTCATGCCTGTTCTGTTATCTCTTTGATCATACCAACTGCTGGGGAATGCTCTTTGATGTATTGTTGTAGTTGGGTATATATGCTGCAACTCTAACTCAAACCCTCTCTCATTCACTCACTCTTCAGCTGCTGCTGCAGACACACTGTGTCTCTCTGCTGAGAGCACTCTGGGCTCGCTCCCGGCGCCGGCGGTATGATTTAATAATCTTTGTCTAATATTTACGTTTGTTTCATGATTTGAAACATTTAAGTGTGACAAACATACAAAAAAATTAGAAATCAGGAAGGGACAAACACTTTCACACCACTGTAGGTGGACTACATCTTATGTAGATGGAGAAATCTGAAAAGAGATAGGAGACTGCAAGGTGGTGTCAGGGGAGAATCTAACTAAGCAGTCATTTCTTGTTTGCCATGGTGATGGACAGGCTGACGGACGAGGTCTGGCAGGAGTCTGTGAGCTATGATGTTTGCAGATGACACCGTCATCTGTAGTGAGAGTAGAAAGCAGGTGCAGGAGAATCTTGAGAGGTGGAGGCATGCACTGGGGAGAAGAGGAATGAAAGTCAGTAGAAGCAAGAGAGAGAGAGAGAGAGAGAGAGAGAGAGAGAGAGAGAGAGAGACAGGTATTACAGTGAAAATGCAAAGAGTGACGTTAGTGAAAGTAGATGAGTTTAAATAATTGGTGTCAACCGTCCAAAGCAATGGAAACTGTGCAAGAGAGGTGAAGAAGAGAGTGCAGACAGGGTGGAGTGGGTAGAGACGAGTGTCAGAGGTGATTTGTGACAGAAGGATAGCAGTTAGAGTGAAACGGAAGATTTACAAGATGGTAGTGAGACCTGCTATGACGTATGGTTTGGAGACGGTAGCACTGACAAAAAGACAGGAGGCGAAGCTGGAGGCGAGAGCATTAAAGGTGCTCAGATTCTCACTGGGAGTGACTAGGAGGGACAAGATTAGAAATGAGTATATCAGAGGGAAAAGCTCAGGTTGAGTGGTTTGAAGACACAGTAAGAGAGGCAAGACTGAGATGATGTGGACATGTGCAGAGGAGGGCTAGTGGATATATTGGACAAATAATAATAATAATGCAATGGATTTATAGAGCGCTTTTCATGGACACTCAAAAGACACTTTACAATGGACACATTATTCATTCAGACACCAACAGTGGTAAAGCTACTACTGTAGCCACAGCTGCCCTGGGGCAGACTGACGAAACATGGCTGCCAATCTGCGCCAATGGCATCTTCGACCACTACCGAACATTTATACACATTCATACCCAGTGTCATGGACACTGGAGACAAGGTGGGTAAAGTCCTTCTTTGTGCAATGGGATGATTCATGTGTTTATACGGGTCATCATATATTAAGCTATGATGTATATAGGTTTTATAGTCGTGTTAGTTTTTTACTTTCCATGGGTAATCCCTTTGTCTGTCATGTGGGTGTTTCTGTTGTTTGGTTGTCAACTGTCATGCTGCTGTTACACTGTCATTTCCCAGTTTGGGATCAATAAAGTACATCTATCTATCTATCTATCTAAAGTGTCTTGCCCATGGACACAATGGTAGGATTGCTGGGGAAAGCAGGATTTGAAATGCCAACCCTACGGTTATTGGATGACCCACTCTACCTCCTGAGCCACTGCAATGCCCAATGGATGTTGAAGATGGAGCTCCCAGGCAGGAGGAAAAGAAGGAAGACCACAGAGAAGATTCATGGATGTAGTGAAGGAGGACATAGACAGGGTTGGTGTAACAGAAGAAGCAAGGGATAGGGTGAGACGGAAGCAGATGATCCACTGTGGCGACCCCTAAAGGAAGCAGCCAAAAGAAAAAGAAAATATACTGAGGTGGTTCTAAGTTACTGTTTGAAAAAGTTGAGATGCTGCTTAGTAGGCTCCAATACTGAAGTGATTTATTCAATCCAGTTTATGCTGATGCTGAATTTAAGTCTGTTAAGCACATGCAACCTTATTTGTGCTTCTTTATTCAGTAGTGTACAAATATTACACTATCTATGCTGATGCAAACTATTTTAGCTATTGTACAGTTGTACAGTGAATGCATTTTATTTTCCACGTGATCCCTGTGGACAGATTGCATTTATTCACGTTTCCTCTTCCCCCTGTTGTGGTTGTAAGGACTGTCACAAGAATAGCATCCTCCAAGCCGATTAAAAGGAAGAAGTTTACAGTTCTCTTGAGCATATTAAAAATGTATTTTCATATTAAGTTATGGTAGTCATCTTATTTTCCTTAGGCAATGTGTCTTTCTGTGCCAGTCAATCTTCACTGTAAGACAAAGGAGATGCAAATAGGTGGGAAAAATATGTGCATGTATCGGTATCGACCGGGGGTGGGGGGGTTGCACTATTTTTCCTGTCATGTCATTTTGACACACAGGTTTAAAAAAATTCTGTCAATCTATTATTATCTATCATTTTAATTTTCTTTAATTAGACCACCCTTAGTGTAATCTGTCAAAAGACAGGCAACTTTCAGAATTTTCAGTCATTGCTGAAAAAAAAATTGTCAGTGAAGGACAGTTTTCAGTTAGCACAACCTCTGGTATCAACATTGGCAAAAACTACTTTCAAAATATCTGTTAATCTAATATTGTGCATCCCTAATACAAACTTAACTGGATTCATTCTTTCTTGTTTGAGTATGATTAAAAAAAGACGTAACAAACTAATAGTTTTTTTTTTTTTGAATGCAAAAGATGCAATAGACTTACACAATGGTCCTCTCCGGCATACAACTAGGAACATACCGGTCGCTATGGAGGGTGAGAATATGTATGGGCACATAATCATACCATGTAGGATAACTAAATAGACGGTTATGCTGTTTCATCCCACCTAGCAACAATGCTCTGCACTGTGTGTGTTTATATATTTACATATTTATTCCATCTAGCTACAATGCTCTGCACTGGGTGTGTTTATATTTATATATCTATATATTTATTCCATCTAGCTACAATGCTCCGCACTGTGTTTTTATATATCTACATATTATTCCATCTAGCTACATTGCTCCGCACTGTGTGTGTTTATATACTTGCATATTTATTCCACCTAGCTGCAATGCTCCATACTGTGGGTGTTTATATATTTACATATTTATTCCATCTAGCTACAATGCTCTGCACTGTGTGTTCATATATTCATATATTTATTCCATCCAGCTACAATGCTCTGCACTGTGTGTCTGTGTGTGTGTGTGTATATATATATTTTATAGTAATATGTACATATGTATATTAGCTGCTCTTGCTTGCTTGTTTTTTCTTGCCTTCTGATTGTTGCTCTGAGTGTTGCTATCCCTGTGCTGTTGCAATCCTGGAATTTCCCCGTTGTGGGACTAATAAAGGCTTATCTTATCTTATCTTATTATTTTAATTTTTCTAAAATTCATGTGGTTATTTTTTAATTTGTGACGTTTTATATTTTTTTAAAACCTTAATTTGTCAGGGTCAAAACTGACTGGTACGTCAGACTAGTGAACCATTATAGAGGGTCTGCTTGTATGTCAGAGTATAAATTTAGAGGGAAAAAGTCCTTTAAGGTAAAATAATATTTTGGAATTCATGATATTTTTAAAACTTGTTTTACAAGGACATAACAAAATCTGTGTTCAGATGGGATATTAAACTTTGCTGTTAACTCATTTTCTCCCACACCTTTCTACTAAAAGGAGATATCTTCCTATCAATTTCCTTGTGATTGCAGTGTAAGTAAATCAGCATTCATGCAAACAAAATGGGAAGAGGATGCCTTGTTTAAGTTAAACAAAACAGCTGTTTGCTGAAATAAAGGAACCAGGAGCTGTCTCAATGCAGATCAAAACAAAGACAAGAAAACATTATTCATGTCCAAAACATTTGCACTTAAGTTCTGCTTCGGGGGGCAAGGAGCATTGTACCAGAAAATGTCATTTCCTTTGATACATATTCCCTAATTTTTTTTAATGATTTTATGAGTACATAATGACTAAATTGACATTTATATGGAATGTTTACAGTGCATCTGGAAAGTATTCACAGCGCTTCACTTTTTGCACATTTTATGTTACAGCCTAACTCCAAAATGGATTAAATTCATTTTTTTCCCCTCAAAATTCTACACACAATACCCCAAAATGACAACGTGAAAAAAAGGTTCGTTTTTTTTTTAGATTTTTGCAAATTTAGAAACCACATGTATTTTTAAGTATTTACAGCCTTTGCTCAACACTTTGTTGATGCACCTTTGGCAGCAATTACAGCTTCAAGTCTTTTTGAATATGATGCTACAAGCTTGACACACTTATCTTTGGGCACTTTCACCCATTCCTCTTTGCAGCATCTCTCAAGCTCCGTCAGGTTGGATGGGAAGTGTCGGTGCACAGCCATTTTCAGATTTTACCAAAGATGCTCAATTGGATTCAAGACTGGGCTCTGGCTGGGCCACTAAAGGACATTCACAGAGTTGTTCTGAAGCCACTCCTTTGATATCTTGGCTGTGTACTTAGGGTTGTTGTCCTGCTGAAAGATGAACTGTTGCCCCAGTCTGAGGTCAAGAGCTCTCTAGAGCAGGTTTTCATCCAGGATGTCTCTGTACATTGCTGCATTCATCTTTTCCTCTATCCTGACCAGTCTCCCAGTTCCTGCTGCTGAAAAACATCCCCACAGCATGATGCTGCCACCACCAATGGCATGTTTATGAGTGGTGCCTGGTTTCCTCCAAACATGACGCCTGACATTCACGCCAAAGAGTTCAATCTTTGTCTCATCAGACCAGAGAATTTTGTTTCTCATGGTCCTTTTACTAAGGAGTGGCTTCCGTCTGGTCACTCTACCATACAGGCCTGACTGGTGGATTGCTGCAGAGATGGTTGTCCTTCTGGAAGGTTCTTCTCTCTCCACAAGGGAACACTGGAGCTCTGACAGAGTGACCATCGGGTTTTTGGTCACCTCCCTGACTAAGGCCCTTCTCCCCGATCGCTCAATTTAGAAGGCCAGCCAGCTCTAGGAAGAGTCTTGGTGGTTCTGAACTTCTTCCATTTACAAATGATGGAGGCCACTGTGCTCATTGGGACCTTCAAAGCAGCAGAAATTTTTCTGTACCCTTCCCCAGATTTCTGCGTCGAGACAATCCTGTCTCGGAGGTCTACAGATAATTCCTTTGACTTCATGCTTGGTTTGTGCACTGTCAACTGTGGGACCTTATATAGACAGGTGTGTGCCTTTCCAAATCATGTCCAATCAACTGAGTTTACCACAGGTGGACTCCAATTAAGCTGTCGAAACATCTCAAGGATGATCAGTTTTGAGCTTCACGGCAAAGGCTGTGAATACTTATGTACATTTGATTTCTTACGTTTTTTTATTTTCAATAAATTTGCAAAAATCTCAAAAAAAAAAAATTCATGTTGTCATTATGGGGTATTGTGTGTAGAATTTTGAGGGAAAAAAATGAATTTAATCCCTTTTGGAATAAGGCTGTAACATAACAAAATGTGGTAAAAGTGAAGCGCTATGAATACTTTCTGGATGCACTGTATCACTGTTTTCACTTTTAAGTGTTTTACCCTGGTTCTCCCAGTCTACCCTGGATTTTTCTGTGGGAACAGTGCAAGTACCTCAGTATTTGCTTCGACAAAACAGGAGGAGCATACCCGTCACTAGCTGAGCATGGTCATCTCTTCACTGAAAAAAAGCATGAAGTGCTGTGGCAATCTTATTGGTGAAAAGAAAGCTTCACCCATACCTTACTCTCTATATTACAGTCCTCGTGTTTGTAACTGTTGCATGGCAACAAGGAAACAAATGTGCCTTACACGTTACCACTTGAAACGCCTGGAGCACTGGACCAGAAAAAGTTATCTAGGTAGTCTTTAAAGGAGGGGTGACCTCTAGCTTAGATATGTCAAGAATGAAAGAAAACATTAACTCCATGATCCACCACACACAGAACAGACATCAGAATGCAATTTAGTTGGGCACTTGTGACTGCAAAGTGCTCAAGAGAGGGATATCAACTAGGGGGAAAAATAAAGAGTTACTAGAATGCAGGACAATACAAAAACAGTTACAAGCGCATTGGTATCCCATATGACAATGGGAAGTTAGGGAACTATGACGACGATACAAGGTTAGCCATGGCCTAATAAGATAGATGCTGACAAGCCAGTTCAGTGGTAGGAACCAAACCCATGCCATGACAGAGCACCAACCAATATTTCAAAAACAACTGAACAAGAGTACTCCTGGGAGCAAAAGACTGCACGGTGGCGCAGTGGTTTAGCACTGTGGCAGCACAGTTTTACCCTTGGCCGGGGGATCGTGGGGATCATGAGGTCGTGGGTTCGATCCCAGCCCCCGACCAACAGTGAGCTGTGTGGAGTTTGCATGTTCTCCCCGTGTTGCGCGGGTTTACTCCGGGATTTCTCCGGTTTCCTCCCGCATACCAAAAACATGTAGGTTTAGGGCGCTCGCGCACGCAGCGACCAGCAGCCGGTGGCTTGTCACCAGGCTGCAAACCAAGTCTACCTACGGGTACAAATAAGTAACAAAAAAAAAAAAAAAAAAAAAAAAGACTGACAGAGATGATGAGGAAGTATATGGATCCCATGGGATGCATCACCAGCACACAGTAGCAGTGTGTAAGATATAAGATGCGTGTAAACTAGATAACAAAAGTGAGTACACCCCTCACATTTTTGTAAGTATTACATCTTTTCATGGAACGACACTGAAGATATGACACTTTGATACAATGTGAAGTAGTCTGTACAGCTTGTATAACAGTGTAAATTTGCTGTCCCCTCAAAATAACTCAACACACAGCCACTGATGTCTAAACCGCTGGCAACAAAACTGAATACACCCCTAAGTGAAAATGTCCAAATTGTGCCCAATTAGCCATTTTCCCTCCCCAGTGTCATGTGACCCATCAGTGTTACAAGGTCTCAGGTATGAATGGGGAGCAGGTGTGTTAAATTATATTTAACACACAATTTTAGTAGGGGACTTTAATATACATGTAGATATAGATAGTGATTGCCTTAATGTGGCATTTAATTCAATATTAGACACGATGGGGTTTTCTCTGAAAGTATGAAATTCTATCCATTATCTCCACCATAATTGGATCTTGTTCTGACATATGGCATAGAAATAGAAAAGCTGGTAGTGTCTCCTCATAACCCTGTACTGTCAGACCATTGTCTGTTAACCTTTGATTTTACTATTTCTGACTATATGCCTCCGAAGGAAAAATATTACTACAGTAGATGCCTCAGATGTTGTTGTTACCAAATTTATGCAGATTGTTTCCTCTATGCCATGTGTCAACACAACGGAAATAAGCTATAGACAGCTTGCTCCTTCTGTAATTGATAGCATGGTAGATAGTGTTACAGCTTCTCTGCATCAGACTCTAGACATGGTAGCCCCTTTAAAAAAGAAAAAGTCTAATCAGAGATTTCTAACTCCTTGGTTCAACACAGAAACTCGTAGCTTAAAACTGAAGACTCGTCAGTTAGAAAGAAAATGGCGCTCCACTAATTTAGATGAAATCTATTTAGCTTGTAGAAATCATTAAATTTATAAAAAATCTCTTGAGAAAGCTAGAATGAGTTATTATTCTGCATTAATAGAAGAGAACAAGAATAATCCCAGGTGTAGAAGAGCTTGGAATAACGAGGCGATGTGACTTATAAACCAAAGTTTATTATCAGCTTCGCTCCTCTAACAAGTCTCATCTCAGTGCAGAAGCAGAAGTCGAATAGAAGAAGAACACATTCAGCTCTACATACTTATACCTACACATAACAAAAGACATGCATATAAAGCTGACGTCCCGCATTATCTTAATCCCCCTCCTTTGTCTTCGTATCCCTCCACCTGGCCCTGAGAGGTCAGGGCGATCGATCTGGTCTCCACCGCAGCGCCTCGGATGCTCTTTGATCTCCGCTGACGGTTGAGACCTCTTTGTCCTGTTCTGAGGTGTGAAGTCGCTTTACATATGTAATCACCAAACATTCTCACATGCTTATACATATGTAGGTTATGGGATATATGATTAATATAGACCACAGCCCCCCCCAAAACGACTAAGAAAAGGACAATAGAAAAATTCACAGTTTAAGATAATTATTATGGCATACTAACTGCTACACCTCTTGACAAGGAAGAAACTTTCCAGCAGCTATGCTCCTGTAGAGAATTCAGTGGTAATCATAACAGCGTAGTAATATCACAAGTCAGTCTTAAACTTTCAGCACAATTAGTGAACAACTTTTGAGTAGTTTGCATCAGTCCCTGTGCCGTCTGGGTTTTAATCTTCTCCCGAATCTGCTGTGGGTCCACTTGGGCGTCCTGGTGGGACCTTCCTGTAAGAAATCTGCAGCTTGGGGAGGAGAGTGATTATTTGTTCTCTGCAGGGGGGCTGAGTCTTTTCTCTTGGGGGGTCTACCCCGCCGAGGTGCTCTCGCCAACCGTGCAGGTTCGTCTCTCAACAAGAAGGCAGGTTTAAGTCTGTCAATGCTGACTGTTTCTTTTCTGTCCCCTAAATCAAGCACAAAATGCTTATCACCAGGTTCCAGCACTCTGAAAGGTCCATCGTATGGTGGACGGAGGGTTGGTTTTAAAGCTTCATGCCTAACAAAAACGAATTCAGCGTTTTTTAAAGCTTGGGGGACAAAAACCCGTGGAAAAGAGTGATGTGCCGGTCCGGGGAGAGTGTCGGGACCGTTGCTGCCTAAAAGCCTCGGGGCTGGAAGATGCCCTGGCTCTGGGTTCTCTGGTAAAAATTCACCTGGGAGCCTGAGAGGTTGTGCAAAAACTAATTCTGCTGGGGAGGCATCTAGATCCTCTTTAGGCGCAGCACGCAACCCCAATAAAACCCAGGGAAGTTTATTTACCCAATTTGTATCCGTTAGTAAGGCTCTGAGGGCGGCCTTTAAAGATCTGTGAAAACGCTCGCATAACCCATTAGCCTGAGGGTGATAAGCGGTGGTGCGGTGAATTGTCGCTCCTAAGCTGCTGGCCATGGCTGACCAAAGCTCTGAGACGAATTGAGGCCCCCTATCGGACGTGATGTCCGATGGGACGCCAAAACGTGCCACCCAGTTTGTCACAAAAACGCGAGCGACTTCCTCCGCTGTGGTTGACACCAGAGGGACCGCCTCAGGCCAGCGCGTAGTACGGTCTATCATTGTTAACAGATGTGTGAAACCTTGGGAGGAAGGTAGTGGTCCCACGAGGTCGACATGAACGTGGTCGAACCTTCTAGCTGGGATACGAAAAGGCTCTAGAGGGGCTTTTGTGTGTTTGTGTATTTTGGCGCGCTGACAAGACATGCAAGTTTTTGCCTATTCTTTTACGTTTTTGCGCAGGCCGGGCCACACAAACTTTTCGGCGACCATTTTAACCAAGGCGCACACACCCGGGTGCGCGAGGGCGTGAATTGAGTCGAAAATACGGCGGCGCCATGCAGCTGGCACTACCGGGCGAGGACGGCCGGTCGAGATGTCGCATATTAGGGGGGGTACACCGTCGCATAAACCCCTTTCCTCCAGCCTTAACCCTGTTGGTCCAGACAGGAGTGCGCGCACGTCTGCGTCACTACTTTGCTCCTCCGCCATGGCTGCGTAATCTATCCCTACGTGGATTGGGGCCGCGTATGTGTCCGCGTTGGCGAAGAGTTCTGCGGCTGAGGTAGTATAATCTGTCTCGTCGCGCTCTGGCGATGTCACAGCGTGAGAGAGGCAGTCTGCTACCACGTTAAGTTTGCCTGCCACATGTCGAATGTCTGTGGTGAACTCTGAAATTGCAGCTAGCTGTCTTTGTTGCCTGCCTGACCATGGTTCTGAAATTTTAGCCATCGCAAAGGTGAGCGGTTTGTGGTCTACAAAAGCCGTGAAACGCCGCCCCTCTAACCAGAACTGGAAGTGGCGGATGGATAAATGAAGCGCTAGCAGCTCCCTGTCAAAAGTGCTGTATTTACGCTCAGTTTGGTTTAACGATTTGCTGAAAAATGCCAAAGGCTGCCAGGTTCCGCCAACGTGTTGTTCTACAACCGCCCCTATGGCCAGGTCTGAAGCGTCTGTGGTTAGCGCAATGCGGGCCGAGGGATCAGAATGAACCAACAATGTGGCGTTAGCTAGGCACTTTTTACTTCCGCGAAGGCGCGTTCGCGCTCCGGGGTCCATTCGACCGCGTTGGAAGGCTTTTGTTTTCTGAGCGCGTCATATAGGGGCTACATGAGTTGAGCTGCACGGGGGAGGAAATGGTTGTAAAAATTAACCATTCCCAAAAATTCTTGCAGCGATTTGACCGTTTGTGGCCGTGGAAAACTTTTTACTGCGCGAACTTTGTCTGGCAGTGGGACTGCCCCCTTCGGTGAAACTCTGTGTCCCAAAAAATCAATTTGTGGCATGCCGAATTTGCATTTGGCTGGATTGATTATTAACCCGTGCTCTTCTAGTCTCTGAAAAACCATAGTGAGATGCTGTTCGTGTTCTTCCTCCGACGAGCTGGCTACCAGCATATCGTCGAGGTAGACGAACACGAAAGGGAGGTCGCGTAATACCGCGTCCATCATCCGCTGAAAGGTTTGAGCAGCGCCTTTGAGGCCAAAAGGCATCCGCAAAAATTCAAAAAGACCGAAGGGGGTTATTACAGCTGTTTTAGGAATGTCTTCCGCTTGAACGGGGACTTGATGATAGCCACGGACCAGGTCTATTTTAGAAAAAATGCGCGCACCCGTCAGATGTAGTGAAAAATCTTGGATGTGAGGAATTGGGTAGCGGTCATGCGCTGTCGCATTGTTTAATCTGCGGTAATCGCCGCACGGTCTCCAAGAACCGTCGGATTTCGGGACCATGTGTAGTGGTGATGCCCAGGGGCTTTTTGAGCGTCTGATAATGCCTAGTTTTTCAAGGGTGGTAAACTCGTCCCGAGCTATGGCAAGCTTGGCCGCGTCTAAGCGCCGAGCTTTGGCGAATACGGGTGGGCCCGTTGTGGGAATAAAGTGTTCAACCCCGTGCTTAGCCACTGTAGCTGAGAATTTGGGAATTGTGAGTGCTGGAAATTGGGTGAGGAGTTGATCAAACTTACCTCCTGCTGTAGTGACGCTGGCCTGCACGGGTGGTGGAGAAACTCGAGCTGAGCAGGGAATAGAAGCAAATGACAGTGCATTAGCCAAGCGTCTATTTGCTAGATCGACTAATAGCCCATGTGCACACAAAAAATCCGCGCCCAACAAGTTAAAACTCACCGCCGCTACAACAAATGTCCATCTGTAGTTGCGGCCATGAATGCAGAGGGGTAGGTTTCTTTCACCATAAGTGTCGATGATGGAGCCGTTGGCTGCCATCGCTCCATTGCCCCGGGGGCCCATGGCCCGGTCTGCGTGGGAGGGCATGATAAAACTCAGTTGAGCTCCAGTGTCAATTAGGAACTGTTTGCCGGTGTGTCCGTCAATCACATAAAGAAGTTTATTTTTTTCGCCGAGAACCGCAGCCGTTAACGGTTCTCGGTTTGGGCGTTTTCCCGAACTTTTGAACTTGCAGGGGGGAACGCATTTGTACGCCCCCTCGGTGAAACGGTGGTGGTAATAGCAGATGTCGTTCCGCCTGCTGCGTCTTGGTCGTGTTGCCGCCATGGTGGGCGGGCTCTGCTCGGTTGTCTGTGGTTCTCCGTTGCTCTGGGCATCTGCGGATGCTGCTGTGGCCACCTGTTCCCTGCAGGCGTTGGTGAGTCGCTGCGCTTCTCGGGCCAGCGCGCGGAAGTCCTGCTGGGTGCTGCACCGCATGTTGATCAGCGTCCCTCTCATGTGTGGCGGCAGAGTGCTGAGGAAGATGTGTTGGAAGAGGAAGTTGTCGTTGTCCTCCTCCTTGAGCTGCAGCATGTCCTCCATGAGGGCCTTGGGTCTGCATCCTCTGTGGCCGTAGATCGCCAGGATCTTCTCTGCTCTCTCCTCGGCTGAGGGGACGAAGTTTTCGACGATGGTCGCCTTCAGCTCTCTGTATTTGTCATAGGCAGGCGGCTGTCGGATTATGCTCCGCGTGCATCTTGCCGTGGCCACGTCGAGTTTGGCGACGATGTGATAAAACTTCGTCTCGTCCGCCATTATGCCCGCCAGTGCAAACTGAGCCTCAGCTTGCTGGAACCACGAGCTCGGGTCTTCTTGCCAGAATTCTGGCAGCCTGACGGTGACGCCGCTTGTGTGGGCCGTCCTTGATGTGTCCGCCGGGTGAGAGCGCCTTTCTTCTGCTCTCGCGGCGGGGCTGGTGCTCGGTTGAGCCCTCTCTTCTGCCGTGGGGGAACGTCTTCCATCCGTTCCCCTGTCTGCATGGGCGCCGGCGTCTGCCTGGGTCGCCTCAGATGAGTCAGTCGCGGGGGAACGCCTCTGGTCCATCCTCGCGTCAGGGTCACCAGTGTAGAAGAGCTTGGAATAACGAGGCGATGTGACTTATAAACCAAAGTTTATTATCAGCTTCGCTCCTCTAACAAGTCTCATCTCAGTGCAGAAGCAGAAGTAGAATAGAAGAACACATTCAGCTCTACATACTTATACCTACACATAACAAAAGACATGCATATAAAGCTGACATCCCGCATTATCTTAATCCCCCTCCTTTGTCTTCGTATCCCTCCACCTGGCCCTGGGAGGTCAGGGCGATCGATCTGGTCTCCACCGCAGCGCCTCGGATGCTCTTTGATCTCCGCTGACGGTTGAGACCTCTTTGTCCTGTTCTGAGGTGTGAAGTCGCTTTACATATGTAATCACCAAACATTCTCACATGCTTATACATATGTAGGTTATGGGATATATGATTAATATAGACCACACCAGGTTTCTTTTCAGCACCGTAGCCAGGCTGACAAAAGAGTCAGGACTCTGTCAATCCTAGCATTCCCTTAGAGCTTACTAGTCAGGACTTTATGAACTTTTTCAATAATAAAATTTCATCTATCAGAGAAAAAAAATCAGTCAGATTCTTCCCACCGTTAACTTAAATACACTACTACAACTCCTTCAATTGACGTCTGTTTGGATCAGTTTACTCCAATTGACCTTTTAGAGTTAGATAAAATAGTTTCTTCATCCAAGCCTTCAACTTGTCTTTTTGACCCTATTCCTACCAGGTTATTTAAAGAAGTCTTCCCATTTATTAAGAGCTTTATTCTTCAAATAATCAATTCTTCATTAACTTTAGGCCATGTACTGCAGGCTTTTAAAATGGCTGTAATTAAACCCGTACTCAAAAAGCCAACGCTGGATCCAGGAGTTTTAGCTAACTATAGAGTTAGCTGTAGTTGTTGCTACGCAATTATTTGACCACTTGCAGGGAAATGGTTTATTGGAAGAGGTTCAATCTGGGTTTAGAATCCATCATAGTACTGAAACAGCCTTAGTGAAGGTCACTAATGACCTCTTGATCGCATCTGATAATGGACTTGTTTCTGTACTTGTCCTTTTAGACCTTAGTGCAGCTTGATCATAATATTCTACTTGATAGATTAGAACACTATGTTGGACTTAATGGAACTTTGTTGCAGTGGCTTAGATCTTATTTATCTGATAGGTTCCAGTTTGTTCATGTCAATAATGAGTTTTCTTTCAACTCAAAGTTCAGTCATGGAGTTCCACAGGGATCTGTGCTAGGCCCTACTCTTTTTAGTTTATATATGCTTCCGTTCGGCAACATTATTAGGAAGCACTGTATACATTTTCATTGTTATGCAGATGAGACACAATTATACCTGTCAATGAAGCCAGATGATAGTAATCAATTAGCCAAGTTAGAAGCCTGTCTTAAGGAAATCAAAGTTTGGATGACTTGTAATTTCCTGCTATTAAATTCAGATAAGACTGAAGTCATTCTTGTTGGTCCAAAAAACCTTAGAAATACCTTTCCAAATCAAACTTTTAGTTTGGATGCAGTTACTCTTTCTCTTAATAGCTCTGTGAGGAACCTTGGGAGTTATTTTTGATCAAGATCTGTTTTTCAATTCACATATTAAATTTGTTTCTAAGACTGCCTTCTATCATTTGCAGGAGCATCTTGTCAGAGTGATGCTGAGAAACTGATACACGCTTTTGTTAGTTCTAGATTAGATTATTGTAACTCTTTATTATCAGGTTGTCCTAAAACATCTCTAAAAACTCTTCAGTTGATCCAAAATGCTGCTGCAAGAGTTTTAACAGGTACTAGAAAGAGAGATCATATCTCTCCGGTTCTGGCCTCCCTTCATTGGCTCCCCATAGAGTTTAGAATTAAGTTTAAAATCCTTCTTCTCACTTACAAAGCTCTAAACAATCAGGCCCCTTTTTATTTAAAAGATCTGATATTACCCCATTATCCTAACAGAGCACTACGCTCCCAAAATGCTGGATTACTTGTAATACCTAGAATCTCCAAAAGTACAATGGGGGGCAGAGCCTTCAGTTATCAAGCTCCTCTCCTGTGGAACCAGCTGCCAATCTGGACTCGGGAGTCAGACTCGATCTCTGTTTTTAAGAATAGGGTTAAAACCTTCCTTTTTGATATAGCCTACAATTAGGGAGGGATCATGTGTCTCTCGGAGTCCACCCACAAGTGCGATCTCTTCTTTCGGCATTCAGAGAGAGCAGACGCTTTTCTCCCTCCTCTCCCTTCTGATCCCAGCTTGCAATGTTGCGTTTTTGTCTGTGTTTAGTCACTCTTTTTCTGCTGAATCTTAATCTAAACGGAAATTATGGATCTGGAAAGCGGCTTAAATGTGATTGTCACCACTTTAAAAGAAGATCGGGTTGGGGGGACCCAAGGGGAAGACTCATGGACATTGGGAACTCATGCGTCTGTATGATTCGACTGGAGATGCAGAAGACATCTATTGGCTATGATCACAGGACTTCTACTTTGGCTTTGGAGTTTCCTGATGTTTCAGAAATTGAGGAAGGTGGAGATCTGTTCAAAATACGGACCCAGGCAAGCTCCTTCACCAAATTCGACCAGTTGAAGTCCACGAGGCGGCACGGTGAACTGAATGGTAATTGATTCAGATGGTGGAATACATCTCGAGTCGCTAGTGCTCTCCAGGGAATGTTTTTTAAGCCTGTACATGGAAATTATGAAGCACAGAATCGCATGAGAGAGGAAAATTCTATTCTCTGAGTGCACTGTGCAGATTTGACCTTGTTTTTTTTTTTGGTGCCCTGTTTACATTCCTCCTCGATGAAGATAAGGTGGAAGAGGCGGCTCTGCTAACCCAAACAATCGACAAACAATTGCTGTTGTTTCAGCAGACTGAACTCTTCAAGGACAGTGTTACCATGTGTCTTCAAACTCTGCCATCTGCAAGCACGAGAGAGATAGACTCTGGACTTGCTTATAGATCACATGATTATAACATCCATCCACTGCCAGGAGGCGCCCCCTGCTGTTCACTAGCAACTGACACACCCACACTACACGCTGCATACAACATCACATGACTGATACATACACTGACACACATACACACACACACTGTCTCTCTCAACTTCTGTTTTTGTGTGATCTATTGTCTGCTAATTGTGCATTGGAGAGTTTTTTTCTATGTAATCACAATTTTGGTCATAAAATGAGCTTTATTTTGATTAACAATGCTTTTTTCTCTCTGCCCATTGTGTCACTTCCCTTTCCCCTCATTCCCTTCTTTACCCTCTACTGCTGACAGGCGCCTCCATGGCTGCCGCATCATTGAGATGCGCTTATTCAGCGCGCCCAATGTCAAGTCAAATTCCTCGTATGTTTGTTTTTTATGTAAACATGCTTGGCAATAAAGCTTTCTGATTCTGATTCTGACCTGTGTGACAGGGACTGCCATTCGCGCATCGGCCTGTTCAGCCACAGGTAGTGCTGTTCCAGCAGAGTAGACGTTTAGGATTCTCTTCCATGGTCATCATAGACCGACGGAGGCCGATGACGATGCCGACGATGTGTCTCTGAACCCTCCCTTAGTTATGCTGCTAACAAGGTGTAGACAGCCATGGGACCTCCAATAATGCACTGGGCTTCACTCCTTTCTTCACTCTAATGAAATTTTTTTTAATTTTTTTTTTGCTGGTCATTAACATCTGTTTGTTCTCTCCCATAGATTGAGTCCCCATCGTGCTGTTTGCTCTCTACATGTCTGTTCTTTTCATCTTTTCTATCCCCGCACCCCCCAGCCAGTCGCAGCAGATGACTGACCCTCCCTGAGCCTGGTTCTGCTGGAGGTTTCTTCCTGTTAAAAGGGAGTTTTTCCCTCTCCACGGTCGCCAAGCGCTTGCTCATAGGGGATTGCCTGATTGCTGGGGTCTTTCTGCAATTGTGGGGGTTTCCCCTACAGTTGAAAGTGCTATGAGATGACTGCTGTGAAAAGGGGCTATATAAATAAAGTTGAATTGAATTGAAATTTTGTGTTATCGCTCTCACACTCTCTCATACTGGTCACTGGAAGGTCAACATGGCACCTCATGGCAAAAAACTCTCTGAGGATCTGAAAAAAAGAATTGTTGCTCTACATAAAGATGGCCTAGACTATAAGAAGATTGCCAACACCCTGAAAAAAGCTGCAGCATGGTGGCCAAGACCATAAAACGGTTTAACAGGACAAGTTCCACTCAGAACAGGCCTCGCCATGGTCGACCAAAGAAGGTGAGTGCACGTGCTCAGCGTCATATCCAGGGGTTGTCTTTTGAAAACAGACGTATGAGTGCTGCCAGCATTGCTGCAGAGGTTGAAGGGGTGGGGGGGGGTCAGCCTGTCAGTGCTCAGACCATACGCTGCATACTGTATCAAATTGGTCTGCATGGCTGTCACCCCAGAAGGAAGCCCCATTTAAAGATGATGCACAAGAAAGCCTGCAAACAGTTTGCTGAAGACAAGCAGACTAAGGACATGGATTACTGGAACCATGTCCTGTGGTCTGATGCGACCAAGATAAACTTATTTGGCTCAGGTGGTGTCAAGCGTGTGTGGCGGCAACCAGGTGAGGAGCACAAAGACAAGCGTGTCTTGCCTACAGTCAAGCATGGTGGTGGGAGTGTCATGGATTGGGGGTGCATGAGTGCTGCCGGTACTGGAGAGCTACAGTTCATTGAAGGAACCATGAACGCCAACATGTGTTGCGACATACTGAAGCAGAGCATGATCCTCGCCCTTTGGAAACTGGGCTGCAGGGCAGTATTCCAACATGATAACGACCCCAAACGCACCTCCAAGACGACCACTGCCTTGCTAAAGAAACTGAGTGTAAAGGTGATGGACTGGCCAAGCATGTCTCCAGACCTAAACCCTATTGAGCATCTGTGGGGCATCCTCAAACAGAAGGTGGAGGAGGGCAAGGTCTCCCAACATCCACCAGCTCCGTGATGTTGTCATGGACGAGTGGAAGAGAGACAGACAGACAAACAGATAGACATAACTTTATTGTTAGGATTCCAGTGGCAACCTGTGATGCTCTAGTGAACTCCATACCCAAGAGAGTTAAGGCAGTGCTGGAAAATAAAGGTGGCCACACAAAATATTGACATTTTGGGCACAATCTGGACATTTTCACTTAGGGGTGTACTCACTTTTGTTGAAAGCGGTTTAGACACCAATGGCTGTGGTGAATTAATTTTGAGGGAACAGCAAATTTACACTGTTATACAAGCTGTACACTGACTACACTGTTTCAAAATGTCATATCCTCAGTGTTGTCCCATGAAAAGAGATAATAAAATATATACAAAATGAGAGGGGTGTACTCACTTTTGTGAGATACTGTATATCATACAAAATATTGGTGGCAAGATAGAATTAATTCCCGAATTTTGGTGGGTCACATCTCCAAATAGGGTAAGAAAAGATAGACTACTATGTAGAGCAGGGGTGTCCAATCATGTGCCATGGACAGCCAAGACTCTGCAGGTTTTATCTTCTACCCAATCTCTTCAGCAGGTGTTTTCACTTATCAGCAATCAGTGGGAAGAAATTCAGTGGAATCTGCTGCTGAAGACACTGGTTGGAGGTAAAGCCTGCAGGGTCCTAGCCCTCCATGGCACATGATTGGACACCCCTGATTTAGAGCAAACTTAAAATCCCAACAGATGACATCACCTTGTGAGCAAATAATTTACTATAATTTCATATATGGCTCTAAATTATTCAGATGCCCAAAGGCAGCCCATGTCATGCAAAGAGATTTTTTCTGCTCTTATATGCAAGCTGAAGAAGTGGCTATATACTCGGGCTGGGAAATGAGACAACCAATCAAATTATGTTTGATCAAATGCTTTTGCCTTAATATAGATACTATACATATGCTGGAAACGTCTGGCTGAGGCCCCTGTCCATGAAGTCTTCAACTCCCACCTCCGGAAGAACTTCAACCACATTCCGAGGGAGTTTGGAAACATGGAGTCTGAAAGGGCCATGTTCTCCACCTCCATTGTTGAAGTGACTGGCCAGAGCTGTGGCCGCAAGATCGTCGGTACATCTCATGGTGGCAACCCCCGAACCAAGTGGTGGACACCAGTGGTGAGGGCAGCAAACAAGCTGAAGAAGGAGTCCTATCAAGCTTGGTTGGCTTGTGGGACTCCCGAAGCAGCTGTGGTGTACCAACAGGCCAAGCAAAATGCAGCTCAGGTGGTTGCTGAAGCAAAAACTCGCATGTGGGAGGAGTTCGGTGAGGCCATGGAACAAGACTTTCAGTCGGCCTTGAAGAGATTCTGGCAAACTGTCTGATGACTCAGGAGGGGGAAGCAGCTTCCTGTCCACACTGTGTATGGTGCAATGTGGTGCTGCTGACTTTGACTGAGGACATCATCGGGCAGTGGAAGGAAGACTTCAAGGATCTCCTCAATCGCACTGACACGCCTTCCACAGAGGAAGCAGAGCTCGAGGACAAGGGGGACAACTCGCCCATCACAAGGACTGAGGTCGCTGAAGTGGTTAAAAAACTCTTTGGTGGCCGAGCCCCGGGGGTGGATGACATTCGCCCAGAGTACCTCAAGGCCCTGGATGTTGTAGGGCTGTTATGGTTGTCGCACCTCTGCAACATTGCGTGAAAGTCAGGAATAGTGCCCTTGGCATGGCAAACTGGGGTGGCAGTTCCTCTTTTTAAGACGGGGGACTGGAGGGTGTGTTCCAACTATAGGGGGAATCACACTTCTCAGCCTCCCTGGGAAGGTCAGTGCCAAGATACTGGAGAGGAGAGTCCAGCCATTGGTTGAATCTCAGATTCAGGAGGAGCAATGTGGTCTTCATCCTGGCCATGGCACATCGGCCCAACTCTTTACCCTCTCGAGAGTCCTCAAGGCTTTGTGGGCGTTTGCCCAACCAGTCCAGCTGTGTTTTGTGGACTTGGAGAAAGAATTCAACCATGTCCCTTGTGGTCTGTTGTGGGGGGTGCTTCAGGAGGATGAGGTATTGGACTTGTTGCTACACGCTATTCAGTCCCTATAGGACCATTGCAAGAGTTTGGTTTGTATTCCCAACACCCAGTCAAACTCGTTTCCAGTGAGAGCTGGACTGCGCCATGGCTGCCCTTTGTCACCAATCCTGTTCATAATTTTTATGGACAGGATATACGGTGGTGTGAAAAAGTGTTTGCCCCCTTCCTAATGTCTCATTTTTTTGTATGTTTGTCACACTTAAATGTTTCAGATCAAACAAATTTAAATATTAGACAAAGATAACACAAGTAAACACAAAATACAGTTTTTAAATGAAGGTGTTAAAGGTGTGTAAAAAAATAATAATCCAAACCTACATGGCCCTGTGTGAAAAAGTGACTGCCCCCGAAACCTAATAACTGCCTGGGCCACCCTTAGCAGCAACAACTGCAAGCAAGCATTTGCGATAACTGGCAATGAGTCTTTCACAGTGCTGTGGAGGAATTTAGGCCCACTCATCTTTGCAGAATTGTTGTAATTCAGCCACACTGGAGGGTTTTCGAGCATGAACTGCCTTTTTAAGGTCACTACCACCACCATATTTTACTGTTGGTATGATGTTCCTTTTCTGAAATGCTGTGTTACTTTTATGCCGGATGTAATGGGACACACACCTTCCAAAAAATTCACCTTTTGTCTCGTCAGTCTACAGAGTATTTTCCCAAAAATCCTGGGGATCACCAAGATGTTTTCTGGCAAAAGTGAAACAAGCCTTTATGTTCTTTTGCCTCAGCAGTGATTTTTGTCTTGGAACTCTGCCATGCAGGCCATTTTGTCCAGTCTCTTTCTTGTGGTGGAGTCTGGAATAAGGCCTGCACTTCTTGGGATGTTGTTGTGGGGTCTTGTGACCTCTTGGATGAGTCATCGCTGCACTTTTGGGGTAATTTTGGTCAACAGGCCACTCATAGGAAGCTTCACCACTGTTCCATGTTTTCGCCATTTGTGGATAATGGCTCTCACTGTGGTTTGCTGGAGTCCCAAAGCTTTAGAAATGGCTTTATAACCTTTTCCAGACTGACAGCTCTTGATTACTTTGTTTCTCATTTGTTCCTGAATTTCTTTGGATCACAGCATGATGTCCAGATTTTGAGGATCTTTTGGTCTATTTCACTTTGTAAGGCTGGTCCTATTTAAGTGATTTCTTAATTGAGAACAGGTGTGGCAGTAATCAGGCCTAGGTGTGGCTAGAGAAATTGAACTCAGCTTGCTTTTCAAAGATGTGATAAACCACAGTTAATTTATGTTTTAACGGGGGGGGGGGGGATCACTTTTTCCACACAGGGCCATGTAGGTTTGGATTTTTTTTACCTTTAATAATAAACACCTTCATTTAAAAAACTGCATTTTGTGTTTACTTGTGTTATCTTTGTCTCATATTTAAATTTGTTTGATGATCTGAAGCATTTTAAGTGTGACAAACACAAAAAAATTAGAAATCAGGAAGGGGGCAAACACTTTTTCACACCACTCTATAGGTGCAGCCAAAGAACAGAGGGTGTCATGTTCGGTGACCACAGGATATCATCTCTGCTGTTTGCAGATGATGTCTTCATCGAGCACAGACCTAAAGGTCTTGCTGAGACAGTTTTTGTTTTTTTTTTGTATTTTGTATACTTTATTGATCCCCAGAGGGAAATTCAGGGTATCCACCTGAATGGACGAGGCACCCACCGTACGGAGCCAATCCCTTCACCATTCACACACACACATTCACACCAAGGGCCACTTTAGAGTCTCCAATTAACCTAACTTGCATGTTTTTGGCCTGTGGGAGGAAACTGGAGTACCCAGTGTAAACCCACGCAGACATGAGGACAACATGCAAACTCCACACAGAAGGGCTACTGATGGTCAGGGGGTGGGATCAAACCCACAATGGTCAGGGGTGTAATTGATCCCATGACCTTATTGTGCTGCCGCTGTGCTAACCACTGCGCCACCGAGCTACTACAGAGTGTGAAGTGGCTACGATGAGAATCAGCACCTCCAAATCCGAGTCCATGGTTCTCAATTGGAAAAGGGTGGATTGTCATCTCCAGGTTGGGGACAAGCTCCTGCCCAAGTGGAGGCATTTAAGTATCTCTGGGTTTTATTCAAAAGTGAGAGGAGAATGGAGCAGGAGATTGATAGATGGATTGGAGCAGCATCTTCAGTGATGCAGACGTTGTACCGGTCTGTTGTGGTGAAGAGGGAGCTGAGCTCTAAGGCAAAACTGTCAATTTACCGGTCAAGCTACGTGCTTGACCGGTAATGGGCGCCTTAACCCGGCATTCAGTTCATCCCGCAGCACCAGTTCTGCTTACCAAAAGTGGCCCACTGGGCGGCTCGCATTCCACCGGTCCTACCCTCACATGGTCATGAGCTTTAGGTAATGACCAAAAGAATGAGACTGCAAACACAAGTGGCTGAAATGAGCTTTCGCCATAGGATTGCTGGACTCAGCCTTAGAGATAGGGTAAGAAGCTCAGCCATCTGGGAGAGGCTCCGAGTAGAACCACTGCTCCTCCACATCAAAAGGAGCCAATTGAGGTGGTTTGGGCATCTGATCAGGATACCTCCTGGACGCCTCCCATTTCAGGCGTTTTGAGCAAGTCCCACTGGGAGGAGACCCTGGGGTAGACCCAGGGCACGCAGGAGAGACTACCTCTCCCAGCTGGCCTGGGAACGCCTTGGTATCCTCTCTTAAGAGCTGGAGCAGGTGGCTGATAGAGGAAAGTCTGGGCTTCTATGCTTGAGCTGCTGCCTCTGGGACCCAAACCTCCGGAAAAGTAGTAGAAAATGGATGGATGGATGTACACACTTGAAAGGAGGTGTGGTCAACATTATTAAGTTGTCATTAATATTCAATTATTCTATGAATAATTATAACCATGAACAATTTACCAACATAATTTTACTTTGTTTTCTGTCGGTCACAAAGTTGCTTTTACTGTGAAAGTTCATCTTTTATTTTGAAGGTTTTGTTTACAGCAGCCAGACTAGAGCAGGGTTTGGCTCCCTTTCCATCTACTAACATAAGCTCACGATTTTTAACTTCCTAATGTGAAGCTGAACCAGCTGTAGCAGTCATTAAATCAGTTCTACAGAACTTCAACTGTGACTTTTTGCTTCCTGTTGTAGCCAGTTTGTTTAGCCTGCTGGTAACAAGATACAAGAGGAAAACAAGTGAGAGGGGAGAAGCTCTGTCAGTGGTGCACAGATACACCTGGAGCCAATAATTAATTTGTGCAAATCTTCTTTCCATGGAGAAACTTGAGAGACTCACTTAAATACCAGCTGGTTACAATTGTTTTTTGCTTTTATGAAAAAATGGTATTTATTACTGAATTTAATCAAGGGTTATTTAGCATCCACATATACAGTATAAGGTGACATGAACACAGTGGTAAAAGTACTAAAAGGGAAAAAGTAACTGACATGACTAGCTTATGTTTGTTAGAGGTTCTGATTATTTTTTTTTGTTTTATTTTTCAGTTAATTGACCAACTCTACAATATACCATGCAAAAAAGCAACAAGAGCACTCTGAAGCGAGTGCAATATCCCCCCCGCCTCCATTTTCTTTGACGATCCCAATAGTTACTGATGGAGAGCAGTTTTCAACTTTTCAATGTAATTACTGTGGCAGAACCAAATTATGATAAGCTCATCATTCACGAATATACAATAAAGTATACAACCCATAGTTGTAGGTCAGGATCCCAAGATGAACCTGTGTAGCAAGTTTGGTGACCCTAGACAGCTTTATACATTCTATCCACCTTAGCGCTGCTGCTAAAATGCTAACGCTGTAAACAAATAAAAGCTCTGAGATATCAGTGTCTCCACCACAATAGTTGTCTGCATTTTGTTAAAATATGTTGGACATAATCAAATTTACCTCAGAGCAGACGTAGAGTCTAGTCAGAGCCACAACACCGTGCTTGGGCATTTTAAATTCAGAGTAAAATGTCAGATCTGTGACATTCATACAAGTGAAAACATACCTAGTGCTGCTGTGTCTGTACCACCAATCACACGAACAATCCTTTAGTTTTCAGTGCATGATCTACTCATTGCTGTTGAAGCCACAGATTTAGCTGTTCTTACCTGTGAGGAGTCTCACACCACGAACAGCAACAAGTACCAGAACTACGCCAAAACATTCAAAAATGCAAAACCTACAACTGCTGAAATAAACTGCTGCTTGAGTGCAAAACACGTATGTGGACTATACATTAAAATTAATTTGAAAAACTTAAAAACACCATTTTATATGCCCCTGCTACTCCACTCTTATGGACTGATTTAACACTATGTCAGCCAAAACCGGAAGCTCCGCCCATAATCATGCCTACAGCGGCACCCCCAGGAATAAGATGGATAGTAAGGGACCATAGAGTGCCAACCTTGACCTTTTGACTCCAAACCTGTAGTTAGAGGTTATAGTCTCAGTGAACCTGTGTACCAGGTTTGGTAACCCTAGTTTTCTTTGTTGTTCAGATATAGTTTATAAGCCATTTTGATGTTGACCTTTGACCTTGTGATCCCAAAATCATAATCACACTTAAGGGTCACAGGGTGAACCAGTGTACCAAGTTTGGTGACCCTAATTTTACTTGTTGTACAGCAATAAGGCATAGGGAATGTTAACCTTGGCCTTTGACCTTTTGACCTCAAACCCATAGTCAGAGGTCAGGATTCCAAGGTGAACCTGTGTACCAGGTTTGGTGGCCCTAGCTTTATTCGTTTTATAGTAATAGTAACTGTAGCATTTACCATAGTGCAGCTGCAATGTTAACTTTGAACCTTTGACCCCTTGACCCCAAACCCATAGTTAGGTGAGGGTGTAAGTCGTCCAAAATGTGTATTAGATACACATACAATCGATACACTGTATCGATTTGAAAAGCCTACATCATTTCTTTCAGTAGTTACCGTGTTTACAAGATTTAAGGAAAATCTGACCTGACCTTTGACCTCAAGGTCATCCGATTAGAGTCAAACTGCAATATGCACATCATCAGAGTATTATCAAACCATGGTACCAAGTTTCAAAACAATCAGGACAAAACTGTAGGGAGGATTTCACAAGACAGTTACTGTCTATGAAGTGAGGTGAAACAGGAGATCGCAGGTCAGGGGCTACAATTCCTGCAAAAATCATTCAATCAGAACCAAATTACAATATGTGCATCCTCAGTGTATGTCAAACTATGGTACCAAGTTTCAAAAGAATCAGACCAAAACTGTAGGAGGAGCCAATTTCACAAAAGTGGGACAGACGGACGGACTCATAACATAATCCTCCCTTCGGTCTTCGCCCAAAGGGCTCTTCAAAACCTTTGGGCTTTGACCGACGAGGGACAAAAAATGTTGACATGAATAAGCAGGCTACTAGTTCCATTGTATGACTTTTTTTTTTTTTTATTTAAGTTTTTGTAAAGGGGTATACAGGTCATTACAGCATTGCATCGTTTACATTTTCATCACACGTTCCCTTATTTTTTGCTATTTGACAACATTGGTAGGATAGTTATTACAACACCCCCCCTTTTTTTTTTTAAAGTGAAAGAAAAAGTGAAATTAAAGAGAAATAAAAAAAACGAATAAACAAACAAACAGAACAGCAAAAAACAAACAAACAGAAAATTAAGTAATTAAAAGTAAAAGAGCATCTGAGTAGCGTTGGAACAAAGAGCGGGACCATCATTGAAATGGTATTTGTCAAAAGGGCCTTTTCCACTAGCACGCTTTAGCGCGACACGGGACGGCTCAGCACGCTTTGTACGCTTTTCCACAAGCCCCAACACGGTTTAACAGCCGTGATTCTCAGCCCCGCTGAAGGGCAGGGTACAGCAGTGCTGAGCTGTGCCGTGTTGTGACGTTAACAGACTGGTCGCCGCTGACTGGTCAGGTCGTAACCGGCGCTGATTGGTCAGGTTGTAACCGCCCCTCTCCTCCTCCTCTTCTACCAAATCTTCACGACCTTCTCAATAAAGTTTTTGAAAAAAAAAAAAAAAAAAGAATCTTCACGACCTACTCAGCACGCAACCACTGTTGGCGGTTCCTTTTCAGTGTATTGCTGTGCTATTTTTCATTTATTCTCTATCAAAAATGGCTTTGCGTAATAAGGGTGTTCCATGGACCAGTAAGGAGCTGCAGTGTCTGCTCACTGCATTGTCAGACGAACGTATTCAGCGCGAGTTAGACGGAGCCGCCCGGAATGAAAAAATATACCGGGAGGTCTCGACATCGGAGTCCTTTAACGGTGAGTTTTAATTTTTTTTTATTGTGCGTTTTTTCGCAAATATATTCGGTAAGACGCTCAGTTTATTTATGCAATAAAAAAAGCTGTTCATTTGTGGATGGATCGCTGCTTTATTGCAGCACAATGCGGACTAAAGCTTTTATTGTAATTATTCATGTGAACAATACGCTGAAATAAGCTTATGTATTCTTGTTAAAAACTATTGTCTTTTCTGTATATATTTCGTGCTGTATTTTATTGTGTGCATTTTCCTTGTAGAATCATCCCACGCGTCCGCCGCGACAGCCCGCACGGATTATTCAACCAAGCCTTCCTGACCCACAGCTGGCAGAGACGGATTAATTCTACCGAGCCTCAGCACTCAGTGGTCGGCGTGTATAAAATGTCGATTAACCTTCATGTTGTGTTGCAAAGTTTTTTTTTATTTTAATATTTTGTATATAATAAAATGGAATTGTTTTGGAAAGTGTGGTTTGTCTGTTATAACACTGAATTATAAAACAGTATAATTACATAGAAATTCCATTGCCTAGTCTGATCAAAATGATGCTGAGGGTCAACCATTGTAAAGGTAATGTAATTTTTAACTAGACCAAAAAAAAAATCTTTTTGTACGCTTTCTGTTCTTTTTATTGAAATATCATAAAAAATTAGCACCAAGTCAAAGGTACAAGTATATGTAAATTGAATGTTCTATCGGCATTCCAAATTCAGAGATTTACAATACTTTAGAAGGAGTGTAGCATCATCTAAACGGAAAATAATAATACTGTTGTTCCAAACGTTGACCTGAAGGTGAAAAACATGATTTTTTTTAATTCAGTACATCCAAAATGCCCTAGGATGTGGTGTAGTCCAGTGTGCCACCGTCTCATTATTTAATACGAATAAAAACAAGTTTCAGCTCATTATTTCTAGGTCATTTGGCAGTTAATTCAAAACAAAAGTGACTTGTGTTGTTGCAGCTTAATTATGAGATAAAATTAATTGTGAGATAAAACCACAGAGCGTGCAAGGCAATAATCCTTGGATCCTCCATTTTTTGTCTGGTGTAAATAAGGACTCAGTCCGGTGCATAACATCACGGGAGTGTGGCCCCGCCTCGCTGAGAATCTGCTGCTGCCCCGCAACACTGTACTAATGGAGACAGAAGCATTCCGAGCCGTACTGAAGTGAATTGAGCCGTACCGAGATGTGCTGGGCTAGTGGAAAACAGGCTAAAGATTAGATCTAATGGAAGACACATATGCGATCCAGGGTTGCCAAAAGCTCATGAACCCATCCATGTCCTGTCTCAGTGCGAATGTCAACTTTTCCATTGAGTAAATGTCTTGAATCACGTTAATCCAATCTTCAGGTGTAGGACAGTCCTTCAGCATCCATTTTTTAGTTGGGGCTTTTTTACTTGCCAATATTAAAACATTGAATAAGTATTTATCTCCTCGTCTTTCCAGTGAGTCCGGTAGTAAACCCAAATACAAAGTTACAAAAGAAAAGGGAACTGTTATTTTGAATATTTTCCCCAATATTGTCTGTACATTGGTCCAATATTGGTGGATAACTGGGCATGACCAAAACACATGAAAATGATTTGCAGTCTTTTCACCACACAAGCGCCAACAGTTCGACCCCTTATGGGTAAATTTGTTTTGTGCAGGTGTTCTGAAAAATCTTACCAAATTTTTCGATCCAAATTCTCTCCACTGCAGGGATGAGGTACTTTTCCATTGCTGTCTATTTAGCTTTTCCCATATTTCCAATTGTAAAGTGAAATTCCCCTCTTTTTCCCATCTCTCTCTTATATATATATATATATATATACAGTATATATATATATTTTTTTTTGTTACTTATTTGTACCCGTAGGTAGACTTGGTTTGCAGTCTGGTGACAAGCCACCGGCTGCTGGTCGCTGCGTGCGCGAGCGCCCTAAACCTACATGTTTTTTGTGTGCGGGAGGAAACCGGAGAAATCCCGGAGTAAACCCGCGCAACACGGGGAGAACATGCAAACTCCACACAGCTCACTGTTGGTCGGGGGCTGGGATCGAACCCACGATCTCATGATCCCCACGATCCCCCGGCCGAGGGTAAAACTGTGCTGCCACAGTGCTAGACCACTGTGCCACTGTGCAGCCCATATATGATGTGTTGTCTCCTTTTAAGTCTTGAAGACCTTGGTATATTTTAGAAATGTATCTGATCCCTGGGATCCCTTTATATGCCATTAAGAAGACCTTCAGAACACCTGACTGGGCCCTTTCCAAATCCTCCTTTTTAAGTATATTGTTTATGTGGTGTCTAAGCTGAAAGAACCTGTAAAGATCTTGATTTATTAGACCTTGTTTTTTCAAATCTTCAAAACTTCTTAAAGTTTGCCCCTTAAAAAAATCGTAATATTTTATCAGCCCTTTCTCTTTCCACTCTTTAAATCTAGTGTCTGTTTTATTGGGGGTAAAGTCTTGATCATAGGCAATCCATTGCAGAAGTCGATAGGGCTCTTTAGCTTGATTCTCTCTGACTATCTTAAACCAAATTTTTAGCGGGGTCTCTATCCACGGGTTAGTGTTATTCAAGAGTTTAGTTAAGGCATTGTTCCCTATTATCGCCTGTAGGGGGATGTCACTTGTTATTTGGCATTCCATCTCCTTCCATTGTGCAGTGTAGATTGGGTTACATATCTCTACTAAAGTTTTAATTTGTGCAGCTATAAAACAGTCCCTGATATTTGGCAGCGCGAGCCCACCTTTGTCTTTGTTTAGCTGTAGGGTTCTATATCTGATTCTAGGTCTCTTGCCCTGCCATATGAATCTTGAGATCCTTCTGTCCAGTTCTTGCCATGTTTTTTTGGGAGGTTCTACCGGTATTGTTTGGAAAAGGTATAGAAGACGTGGGAGTATATTCATTTTGACTGCTTCAATTCTTTGTGCAGTACCTAAGAATGGTATCATATTCCATCTTGCTAGGCCAGATTTTATTTTTGTCACCAGTGGATCATAGTTTAGGGTTATAATTTTGTTGAGTTGTTTCGGGATATTGACCCCCAGATATTTCATAGATTCCAACTCCCAGTTAGTTTTGAGTTCACTTAGTGAATAATGATTTGGGTCATAGTTGAATGTTAAAACTTGGGTTTTATGCATGTTTAATTTGTACCCCGATAAATCTCCATAGTCTGAAAAAACTGAGATTAGTTCTGGTAAAGAAGTGTCTGGTTGCCCTAGGTATATTAAAATGTCATCAGCAAAGAGTGCTATTTTATGTTCCTTCTGACCAAGTGTAATACCTTGAATTTTTTGATTTTGTCTTATCCATTGGCTCAGAGGTTCTATGAAGATTGCAAAGAGCAGTGGAGACAGGGGGCAGCCTTGACGACATCCTCTTTCCAGCTCAAAAGATGATGATAAATTACCGTTAATCCTTATTTTAGCTGTTGGTTTTTTATATAATGCCTGTATAGTTCTAATGAAGTTGTTATGAAAATTGAGACTGGATAAGATTCTATATAGGAAAGACCAGTCAACCGAATCGAATGCTTTTTCAGCATCTAATCCCAATATGACTGCATTTAAGTTATATTTTTTTATATGATGAATTATGTGTAAAGTGCGTCGAATGTTGTCTTGTGTCTGTCTTTGTCTTATAAAACCTGTTTGGTCTAAGTGAATTAAGTCTGTCTTCTAACCTTTTGGCAAGGATAATGGTAAAAAGCTTATAGTCCTGATTTAATACACTGATTGGTCTGTAGTTGGAGCATTCTAGTTTATCCTTTTCAGGTTTAGGTATAACTGCAATGACCCCTTCTCTCCAGGAGGGGGGGATTTCCCCTGTGTGGAGGACATAGTTAAATGTTTTCAAGAGGAGAGGAGATAGTTGCTGTTTAAAGGTTTTGTACCATTCTGCTGTATAGCCATCTGCTCCTGGGGATTTGTTAGCTTTAAGTTTCATAATTGCTTTTTCCAATTCTTTAGGTTGTATTTCTGACAGTAGTGTTTTATTTTGTGATTCCATAAGTTGGGGAAGGTGTAATGTGTTTAGGAATGTCTCGGATGCGTTTTTTTGTTTTTTGTGGGAGTATAAGTTCTTGTAGTAATTCTCGAAGCTTTTAAGAATATCCTGAATTCTGAATTTTATTTCCTTTGATACTGGGTCTCTGATTTTGTAGATTGCTCTTGCTGACAGGCGCGTCACTGAAAATGTCAACTATGTCGTTCTCAGTGTCAAGTCAAATCCCTCGTATATTATCAGTTATTTACTGTGAATGTACTTGGCAATAAATCTTTTCTGAGTTCTGAGTTCTGTTTGTTGTTTCCTCAATTTATAGGCTAGTAATTTTGCCGATTTACTGCCTGCTTCATAGTGTTTTTGTTTCAGAAATGTAAGTTTCTTCTGGATTTCTATTGTGTAGATCTCATTTATTTGATTTTTAATTTCTTTAATCTTGAGCGAGCCATTAGAATGTTGTCTTTGTGTTCTTTTTCTAGGTTCTTGAGTTCTGACTCTAGTGTGATTAGTTTTTCTTGTCTCAGTTTCTTTTGGGTTGCCAGTTTTGCAATAATTTTTCCCCTTATTACAGCTTTGCACGCATCCCACAGTATTAAAGGGGATACTTCTCCATTATCGTTTTCTTCCAAATATCTGATTCCAATTCATCTTTCAGTGGTCCTTTCAGGACATTTGAATTCAACCTCCAGGAAAATGTATTATTTGTGTATTTTTGGATGTTTAAGTCCATATAGATCGGACTGTGGTCAGAGAGATCCATCAGTCCTATTTTACATGTTTTCACTCTTCCAATGTCTCTATTAAACATAAAAAAGTAATCAATCCTTGAGTAAGATGAATGTGGCGTTGAATAAAACGTATAATCTTTTACATTGGGGTTGAATTCCCTCCATACGTCACAGATTCCCATTTCTTTTAGTAGCATCCGAGTTTTCCTATTTTGAGTGTCATTTTGATGTGAAGAATTACCTGTTGCATCCCAGTATGGATTCAGTCTTAGATTGAAGTCTCCACCACATATCACTAAACCTTGGGCTTTAGTTATCATTAGGTCGAATACATTTTTATAAAATTTCCATTTAGCCCCTGGTGGTGCGTATACATTCAGCAGGGTGATATCTTCTCCCTCTAGCCGCCCAATTACCAAACTGTACCTCCCTTCTTTATCTTTGTGTTCTGATTTTTTTTCAAATGTAATTTTGGTTGATATCAATGTCGCTACTCCCCTCCTCCTCCCTGATTTATATGAAGATGAAGAGATCATTTTAAACCCTTGTCTATTGAGTTTAGTGTGTTCCACGTCTGTTAGGTGGGTTTCTTGTAAAAATATTATTTCTGCTTTGTCTTTTTTCATTTTGCGTAGAATCTTGGATCTTTTAACTGGATTCAGGATCCCTTTTACATTATATGAGGCTATTTTGGTTACACCCTGTTTCTCCATTGTATTTTCTTATTTAGTATAACAGTGTGGTGGCCCTCTTTTTTGCTACTCAGAAACTGAAAGAACATTAAGAACATAAAAAACATTAAGAACATAGTGTACGAGACTTTAAAACAAAAAACTGTCAAAAAAAACTTCCTGAGCTGGGGTCTCTTTAAAGACCCTGTAAGAGCCCTGATGGAGTGTAGGCTCTGAGGGAAATTCCTCAAACTCTGTTACGTGTTGAGGGCCCTCTCTTACCTCTGTAAGTTGTCCCATGTTTTAAACGTGAATTTCAGATCCCAATCCGAATTTGTAATGATTTTTTTTTTTTTTATGCCTATACCCTATGAGATTGTGCGCACCCTCTCACCCCCATCACAGCAAACATTCACTCTAATACAGTATTTGTTAGTGTGGAGAGAACATGTGGATCCTTGTCACATTTCTATTTTAACAAGTTGTTTTTTTTTTCCCCCTTTAAATTAAGAAGACATTTGTTTCTAATGCTATAACTGCTCCATGAAAGGTTTTACCACATGCTGATTCTACATCTCCTTTAATGTTTGTTACCTTGTAGGAGGGGGGATGGAAGTGCAGAATGACTGAAAAGAAAAAAAACAAAAAGGTCGCTATTCCTTCCTGGAACTAGAAAGCTTATCTTTGTAGCTCTGGGGCTGGGTTTCCCGCTGCTGGCCCGTGGATTTAGAAGGTCTTTGAGTGGACCACGTTTGAGCTCTGATTTTCTCGCTCAGATTTGCTGCGGGTTTAAACACCGTTACCGGGAGCCCTCTTCTTGCAATGTCAATTGTTGGTTCTTCCGCTGAATTATAGAGACATGACTCTATTCACCGTAAAAGACCCTTAACTTCGCCGGAAATGGCGTCTGAAAGCGTAGATTCTTTTCCCGTAGAACCTTTTTGGCGTCGTTATATTCCCGTCGCTTTTTAAGAACCTCAGGGGCGTAATCGTGCTCCACGAAGACTTTTCTTTCTTGATGCATAAATCCTTTTTTCTGCCAAGCCCGTCTTACAACCTCTTGTTTTATTTTGAAATCGGAGAATCTTACTACCACCGAACGCGGGGGCGCATCTGCCGCTGGCTTTGCGGCTAATGTACGATGGGCCTTTTCTATCTTCAAATCGGTGGTTTGTGGAATATCCAACTTCTCTCTCAATAAGGATTCCACGCATTCCGCCACTGTGTTGAAACTATCTTCAGCTCCTCCTTTCAGACCGTGAATTCTGATGTTATCTTGTCTCTTGTCTTCCTTCTAGGTCGGTTAGCTTAGCCTCCAGCCTTGACCGTTTTCTGTGTAAATCCAGCATAGAATCTTCAAGCACTTTTACTCTTTCTTCAGCTTCCAAGATTCGGTTTTCGGCCTGGTCCATTCTGCTGTTCGTCCTTTTTAGTTCCTCTCTGAATTCATGAAATTTGGCCTGAAATCGTCGTAATTCATCAAATAGCGATTTCAAGCTAATCTTTTTGTTAGCTAGGCCCAGCTCTTCGTCTCCTGAATGGAGGTACTCGGGATCAGATTCTGCGGCTGCTGCGCGTCCTGACCTGGGGAATGTCAGTTTCTTCTGTTTTTGGTTAGGCATGGTGTTTTTGTCTTTTGATTTTTATTCTTCCAAAAATCCGTTAAGTCTGATTTTGAAGATGTTTTCCTTGGATTGGTTCTGGGAGCTTCAGCGTTAAGTTGCTATCACCATGGCGTCCAGACCGGAAGTCTCCACTGTATGACTTTTGAAGTGAAATTAAACTGGATTACTTCTCTCCAATTGTAATGAATGTGTGTAAAATCAGTGAAGATGTAGGTGCTGTGTTGTGTTTTTAAATCTGAAGAAGGCGTTTGACACCGTTGACCACAACATCCTTTTTTTTTTTTTTTTTCTTTTTTTCCACAATATCTTTATTGAACCTTTTTTTTTTTTTTTAACAAACATGATACAAACAATCAAACACTAACACTAAAGTACTACAAAAAAAAAAATGCACTAAAAACACCAACAACCACCAACAAAATCAAGTCTTCAACAATGCTCCTCTGTTTAGTCTAGACAATCCAATACATAAGTATACATATTATGTTCACCAGTTTGGAATTTACAAGGTCCACACACATCATTCACCTTCTTCTTCAAGAGTTATGTTTAAATTTTTTACATAATCAATAAAAGGTCTCCATATATTCTCAAACACAATTTCCTTTGATTTTAGTATATATGTTATTCTTTCTAATGGAAGGTTTGTTAACATCTGTCTTAACCACTGAGTCACATCTGGTCTATGAGTCTTTTTCCATAATAATGCAATACATTTTTTGGCATTAAGCAAACTGAGGTCTATGAATGTTCTTTCACTTTTATTAAAATTATGCTTTTCTGGGTACAGACCCAACAAAAACAGTTTAGGATTCAATATGATTTGTTTTGAGATTATTTTTTCAATTGTTACCCTCACCTCTTCCCAAAACATTCTTATTAATCTACATTCCCATAAACAATGAAATAGGGTTCCTTTACTTTCCATGCATTTTGTGCATGTATCTGGTATATTTTTGTTATATCTATTTAACTCCTCCGGTGTAACATACATCCGCATTAACCATTTGAAATGTATCAATTTAAGGCGTGCATTTATTGATTTGGTTTGAGCTTCTGTACAAGCCAATTCCCATTGTTCCTCTGAAATTTCAATTTGCAGATCTTCTTTCCAGTAGTTCAATCTTTTCAGTGAATTTTCACTTGAAGATAGTGTCAATGAGTTATAAAACTCTGAAATAATACCCTTTCTTTTACTATCTTTCATCATCATTTTTTCCAAGGATGAATAAATAGGTCGAGTGAGAGCTTTATTTTGATTTGATCGAATAAAGTTTCTAAGTTGAAGATATTTAAAAAAATGTGTTCTATTGAGATTAAATTTGATCCTCAGCTCTTCAAAAGACATTATGTTGTCTGCACATGGCAAATATAAATCCTGAATCTTTTGTATCCCTTTTAAATTCCATACTTTAAATACAGCGTCCGCTCTCCCTGGTTTAAAATATTGATTACCCCATATTGGACTAAATTGTGACAATAACTGTGGTTCTTTTAAATAGTTTTTAGCTTCACACCATATTTTGATCATATGCTTTACAAATGGATTTTTAACTTGTTTTTGTAATTTTTTTGCCGAATCTGAGTATATGAATATGGGAAGAGGTAAAGGTAAATTGTATGATTCCATTTCAGTCCAGTGAGGGAGATCATTTGATGAAAAATAATATGTCATAGACCTCAGTTGTGCCGACCAATAATACAACATAAAATTTGGACATTTCAGACCTCCACGATCAAATGGTAAATATAATAAAGACAAACGTAATCTAGCCCTCCTGTTGTTCCATATAAATTCCACTAACTTTTTTTTTATTCTTGAGAATAGATCTAAAGGTGGTGATAAGGGAATGTATTGAAATAAATAAAGTATTTTAGGTAAAATATTACTTTTAAGTATATTCTCCCGATCATCGACATTGGTAGTGACATCCATCTCTGAGTTAACTCATTGATATCTGACATTAAGGCTTCATAGTTGACACTGGCGACTGATTCTAGCTTAGGCATAATTTGGATTCCTAAATATTTAAACTGATTTACAACATTGAATTGATTTACCTCAGGGGCTGGGTAATTTCTCTGGGTCTCATTTAGCATTAATATTGAAGATTTAGTTTTATTTATTTTATATCCTGATATTTCCCCAAAATTCTTTATTAAATTCAACAAGGTTGGAATTGATTTTTTTAGATTCGACATAAACAAAATTATATCATCGGCGTACAGGGAGATTTTATGTTCTGTTGGTCCAACTTTAATTCCATATATTTGTGAATGTAAACGTATCGCTATCGCTAAAGGTTCAATTGCCATAGTAAACAGTAAAGGTGAAAGTGGACAGCCTTGTCGACATCCTCTATTGATTTTTATTGGTTTTGAAATATTGTTATTTGTTAGGATTTCTGCTGTAGCATTATTGTATATTATTTGAACCCATTTTATGAAATTATTTCCAAGTCCAAACCTTTGTAGGACTTCAAAAAGAAAGGGCCATTCAACTCTATCAAAGGCCTTTTCGGCGTCCAATGATAGGAGAGCTGTATCCGGTGCTTCTTTATTAAAATAAATAATATTAAATAGTCTTCTTACATTATGGAAGCCTTGTCTACCCTTTATAAAGCCATTCTGATCTCGATTAATAATATTTGGTAAAATTTCTTGTATTCGTCTTGCTAAAATTTTACAGATTATCTTAAGGTCGGCGTTTAATAGGCTTATTGGTCTCATATTTTCACATTTATTAGAGGGCTTACCTGGTTTTGGCAGCAGTATAATTAAGGCATTATTTATGTATGATGGTAAATTATTATTTTGAAATGCTTCTAAAACCATTTCCAAAAAAGGTTTTATTAATTTATTCTTAAATTTTTTATAAAGGTCAACTGGAAGACCATCTGGTCCTGCACTTTTTCCTGATTTCATATTATCAATGGCTAGCCCAACTTCTTCTTGACTAATTTTAGACTCCAATATCTCCCTGTTTTCATTTGGAATACACGGTATAGATAGTTCGTTCAAAAACCCATTTAGTTTTGTTAAATCAGGTTCATTTTTGGTATCATATAATTTTTCATAGTAATCTCTAAAGGCTCTATTAATTTCTAAAGGATCTATAACTACCTGTCCGTTACTTATAATACTGGTAATTGGTGTTTTAATTTCCAATTGTTTAATCTGCCATGCTAATAATTTTCCTGATTTTTCACCTTGTTCATAAAAAGATTGTTTCAATCTTAGAAGACTCGAGGCAGCTCTATTCGCTGATTTTTTGTCGTATTCAGCTCTCAAAATCAGTAATTCATTCTCCAACCTTGGGTCACTTCCTGCATACACTTTTTCCTGAAGATTTTTTATTTTATGTTCCAATTTAGCTCTCTCCTCTCGAGTCTTCTTAGATTTTGATCCTGTATAACTAATAATATGTCCCCTAATAAAAGCTTTGAAAGCCTCCCACTTTACACATGCTGATGTTTGTGTAGTATTGATGTCAAAGAACTCGTCTATCTGTTTTTCTATATACTTGACAAATTCCTCATCCTGAAGCCATTTATGCTGAAATTGCCATCTACCTGATTCCTTTGTCAATTTTTTATCTACATATATTAGACAACAGGGTGCATGATCAGAGATCACGATGTTATCATAAAAGCAGTTTTGAATCTTGGACCTTAATTCTGTGGAAATCAAAAAATAATCAATACGTGAGAATGTCTTGTAGGTACTGGAATAACAAGAATAGGCTTTAACTTGTGGTTTCATTTCTCTCCATATATCTAACAATCTCAATTCTTTCATAAAATGATTAATAGTCATCCTACATCCAATGTGCGTACAATCCAGTCCTGTTGATCTATCCACACCTGGATTCAATGTACAATTAAAATCCCCTGCTATTATATGTTGCCCTGTAAGTGATGATAAGATGAGAAATAAATTAGCAAAGAACTTCTGATCATCTATATTCATT